>CM045568.1:13310991-13964288 GCA_024721245.1 Mitragyna speciosa
ATAATTAGGAAAGAACATAATTGATTGCATAGAAGATAATTTGTAAAAACTGGGAATAAGTGAAGAACTAACTAAAATTTTTAAATAGCCTTTTGTAGGAATAATAGCATGTTGTAGTAATTAGTTTGGGGTTTAAAAAAATGTAACTTAGATAATTAGAAAAGTAAATGAGAAATAAGAAGAATTACGAAAAAGGAAATTCGGAATAATTAGGAAAGCATATAATTGATTGCATATGAGATAATTTATAAAAAGTAGGAAAAAGTGAGGACTACCAAAAATTTTTAAATAGTCTTTTGTAGTTATGATAGCATGTTGTAGTAATTAGCTTAGGGATTAAAAAAAATGTAACATAGATAAATAGAAAAATAAATGAGAAACAAAAAGAATTACGAAAAAAGAAATTAGGAATAATTAGGAAAGAATATAATTGATTGCATATGAGATAATTTATAAAATGTGGGAATAAGTGAGGAACTAACTAAAATTTTTAAATAGTCCTTGTAATTATGATAGCATGATGTAGTCATTGGTTTAGGGTTTAAAAAAATGCAACATACATAATTAGAAAAATGAATAAGAAGTGAAAAGAAATTAGGAATAATTAGGAAATAATATAATTGATTGCATGTGACATAATTTATAAAAAAGTAGGAATAAGTGAGGAACTAATTAAAATTTTTAAATAGTCTCTTGTAATTATGATAGCATGATGTAGTCATTGGTTTAGGGTTTAAAAAAATGCAACATAGATAATTAGAAAAATGAATAAGAAGTGAAAAGAAATTAGGAATAATTAGGAAATAATATAATTGATTGCATGTGACATAATTTATAAAAAAGTAGGAATAAGTGAGGAACTAATTAAAATTTTTAAATAGTCTCTTGTAATTATGATAGCATGATGTAGTCATTGGTTTAGGGTTTAAAAAAATGCAACATAGATAATTAGAAAAATGAATAAGAAGTGAAAAGAAATTAGGAATAATTAGGAAATAATATAATTGATTGCATGTGACATAATTTATAAAAAAGTAGGAATAAGTGAGGAACTAATTAAAATTTTTAAATAGTCTCTTGTAATTATGATAGCATGATGTAGTCATTGGTTTAGGGTTTAAAAAAATGCAACATAGATAATTAGAAAAATGAATAAGGAAGTGAAAAGAAATTAGGAATAATTAGGAAATAATATAATTGATTGCATGTGACATAATTTATAAAAAAGTAGGAATAAGTGAGGAACTAATTAAAATTTTTAAATAGTCTCTTGTAATTATGATAGCATGATGTAGTCATTGGTTTAGGGTTTAAAAAAATGCAACATAGATAATTAGAAAAATGAATAAGAAGTGAAAAGAAATTAGGAATAATTAGGAAATAATATAATTGATTGCATGTGACATAATTTATAAAAAAGTAGGAATAAGTGAGGAACTAATTAAAATTTTAATTAGTCTCTTGTAATTATGATAGCATGATGTAGTCATTGGTTTAGGGTTTAAAAAAATGCAACATACATAATTAGAAAAATGAATAAGGAGTGAAAAGAAATTAGGAATAATTAGGAAATAATGTAATTGATTGCATGGGACATAATTTATAAAAAAGTAGGAATAAGTGAGGAACTAATTAAAATTTTTAATAGTCTCTTGTAATTATGATAGCATGATGTAGTCATTGGTTTAGGGTTTAAAAAAATGCAACATACATAATTAGAAAAATGAATAAGGAAGTGAAAAGAAATTAGGAATAATTAGGAAATAATAGTAATTGATTGCATGGGACATAATTTATAAAAAAGTAGGAATAAGTGAGGAACTAATTAAAATTTTTAATTAGTCTCTTGTAATTATGATAGCATGATGTAGTCATTGGTTTAGGGTTTAAAAAAATGCAACATACATAATTAGAAAAATGAATAAGAAGTGAAAAGAAATTAGGAATAATTAGGAAATAATATAATTGATTGCATGTGACATAATTTATAAAAAAGTAGGAATAAGTGAGGAACTAATTAAAATTTTTAAATAGTCTCTTGTAATTATGATAGCATGATGTAGTCATTGGTTTAGGGTTTAAAAAAATGCAACATAGCATAATTAGAAAAATGAATAAGGAAGTGAAAAGAAATTAGGAATAATTAGGAAATAATATAATTGATTGCATGTGACATAATTTATAAAAAAGTAGGAATAAGTGAGGAACTAATTAAAATTTTTAAATAGTCTCTTGTAATTATGATAGCATGATGTAGTCATTGGTTTAGGGTTTAAAAAAATGCAACATACATAATTAGAAAAATGAATAAGGAAGTGAAAAGAAATTAGGAATAATTAGGAAATAATATAATTGATTGCATGGGACATAATTTATAAAAAAGTAGGAATAAGTGAGGAACTAATTAAAATTTTTAAATAGTCTCTTGTAATTATGATAGCATGATGTAGTCATTGGTTTAGGGTTTAAAAAAATGCAACATAGATAATTAGAAAAATGAATAAGAAGTGAAAAGAAATTAGGAATAATTAGGAAATAATGTAATTGATTGCATGTGACATAATTTATAAAAAAGTAGGAATAAGTGAGGAACTAATTAAAATTTTTAAATAGTCTCTTGTAATTATGATAGCATGATGTAGTCATTGGTTTAGGGTTTAAAAAAATGCAACATAGATAATTAGAAAAATGAATAAGGAAGTGAAAAGAAATTAGGAATAATTAGGAAATAATATAATTGATTGCATGTGACATAATTTATAAAAAAGTAGGAATAAGTGAGGAACTAATTAAAATTTTTAAATAGTCTCTTGTAATTATGATAGCATGATGTAGTCATTGGTTTAGGGTTTAAAAAAATGCAACATACATAATTAGAAAAATAAATGAATAAGGAAGTGAAAAGAAATTAGGAATAATTAGGAAATAATGTAATTGATTGCATGGGACATAATTTATAAAAAAGTAGGAATAAGTGAGGAACTAATTAAAATTTTTAAATAGTCTCTTGTAATTATGATAGCATGATGTAGTCATTGGTTTAGGGTTTAAAAAAATGCAACATACATAATTAGAAAAATGAATAAGGAGTGAAAAGAAATTAGGAATAATTAGGAAATAATAGTAATTGATTGCATGTGACATAATTTATAAAAAAGTAGGAATAAGTGAGGAACTAATTAAAATTTTTAAATAGTCTCTTGTAATTATGATAGCATGATGTAGTCATTGGTTTAGGGTTTAAAAAAATGCAACATAGATAATTAGAAAAATGAATAAGGAGTGAAAAGAAATTAGGAATAATTAGGAAATAATAGTAATTGATTGCATGTGACATAATTTATAAAAAAGTAGGAATAAGTGAGGAACTAATTAAAATTTTTAAATAGTCTCTTGTAATTATGATAGCATGATGTAGTCATTGGTTTAGGGTTTAAAAAAATGCAACATAGATAATTAGAAAAATGAATAAGGAAGTGAAAAGAAATTAGGAATAATTAGGAAATAATGTAATTGATTGCATGGGACATAATTTATAAAAAAGTAGGAATAAGTGAGGAACTAATTAAAATTTTTAATAGTCTCTTGTAATTATGATAGCATGATGTAGTCATTGGTTTAGGGTTTAAAAAAATGCAACATACATAATTAGAAAAATGAATAAGGAAGTGAAAAGAAATTAGGAATAATTAGGAAATAATAGTAATTGATTGCATGGGACATAATTTATAAAAAAGTAGGAATAAGTGAGGAACTAATTAAAATTTTTAAATTAGTCTCTTGTAATTATGATAGCATGATGTAGTCATTGGTTTAGGGTTTAAAAAAATGCAACATAGATAATTAGAAAAATGAATAAGGAAGTGAAAAGAAATTAGGAATAATTAGGAAATAATATAATTGATTGCATGTGACATAATTTATAAAAAAGTAGGAATAAGTGAGGAACTAATTAAAATTTTTAAATAGTCTCTTGTAATTATGATAGCATGATGTAGTCATTGGTTTAGGGTTTAAAAAAATGCAACATACATAATTAGAAAAATGAATAAGGAAGTGAAAAGAAATTAGGAATAATTAGGAAATAATATAATTGATTGCATGTGACATAATTTATAAAAAAGTAGGAATAAGTGAGGAACTAATTAAAATTTTTAAATAGTCTCTTGTAATTATGATAGCATGATGTAGTCATTGGTTTAGGGTTTAAAAAAATGCAACATACATAATTAGAAAAATGAATAAGGAAGTGAAAAGAAATTAGGAATAATTAGGAAATAATATAATTGATTGCATGGGACATAATTTATAAAAAAGTAGGAATAAGTGAGGAACTAATTAAAATTTTTAATAGTCTCTTGTAATTATGATAGCATGATGTAGTCATTGGTTTAGGGTTTAAAAAAATGCAACATACATAATTAGAAAAATGAATAAGGAAGTGAAAAGAAATTAGGAATAATTAGGAAATAATGTAATTGATTGCATGGGACATAATTTATAAAAAAGTAGGAATAAGTGAGGAACTAATTAAAATTTTTAAATAGTCTCTTGTAATTATGATAGCATGATGTAGTCATTGGTTTAGGGTTTAAAAAAATGCAACATAGATAATTAGAAAAATGAATAAGGAGTGAAAAGAAATTAGGAATAATTAGGAAATAATGTAATTGATTGCATGGGACATAATTTATAAAAAAGTAGGAATAAGTGAGGAACTAATTAAAATTTTTAAATAGTCTCTTGTAATTATGATAGCATGATGTAGTCATTGGTTTAGGGTTTAAAAAAATGCAACATACATAATTAGAAAAATGAATAAGGAAGTGAAAAGAAATTAGGAATAATTAGGAAATAATAGTAATTGATTGCATGGGACATAATTTATAAAAAAGTAGGAATAAGTGAGGAACTAATTAAAATTTTTAAATTAGTCTCTTGTAATTATGATAGCATGATGTAGTCATTGGTTTAGGGTTTAAAAAAATGCAACATACATAATTAGAAAAATGAATAAGGAAGTGAAAAGAAATTAGGAATAATTAGGAAATAATAGTAATTGATTGCATGGGACATAATTTATAAAAAAGTAGGAATAAGTGAGGAACTAATTAAAATTTTTAAATAGTCTCTTGTAATTATGATAGCATGATGTAGTCATTGGTTTAGGGTTTAAAAAAATGCAACATAGATAATTAGAAAAATGAATAAGGAAGTGAAAAGAAATTAGGAATAATTAGGAAATAATAGTAATTGATTGCATGGGACATAATTTATAAAAAAGTAGGAATAAGTGAGGAACTAATTAAAATTTTTAAATAGTCTCTTGTAATTATGATAGCATGATGTAGTCATTGGTTTAGGGTTTAAAAAAATGCAACATACATAATTAGAAAAATGAATAAGGAAGTGAAAAGAAATTAGGAATAATTAGGAAATAATAGTAATTGATTGCATGGGACATAATTTATAAAAAAGTAGGAATAAGTGAGGAACTAATTAAAATTTTTAAATAGTCTCTTGTAATTATGATAGCATGATGTAGTCATTGGTTTAGGGTTTAAAAAAATGCAACATACATAATTAGAAAAATGAATAAGGAAGTGAAAAGAAATTAGGAATAATTAGGAAATAATATAATTGATTGCATGTGACATAATTTATAAAAAAGTAGGAATAAGTGAGGAACTAATTAAAATTTTTAAATAGTCTCTTGTAATTATGATAGCATGATGTAGTCATTGGTTTAGGGATTAAAAAAATGCAACATACATAATTAGAAAAATGAATAAGGAAGTGAAAAGAAATTAGGAATAATTAGGAAATAATAGTAATTGATTGCATGGGACATAATTTATAAAAAAGTAGGAATAAGTGAGGAACTAATTAAAATTTTTAAATAGTCTCTTGTAATTATGATAGCATGATGTAGTCATTGGTTTAGGGTTTAAAAAAATGCAACATACATAATTAGAAAAATGAATAAGGAGTGAAAAGAAATTAGGAATAATTAGGAAATAATATAATTGATTGCATGGGACATAATTTATAAAAAAGTAGGAATAAGTGAGGAACTAATTAAAATTTTTAAATAGTCTCTTGTAATTATGATAGCATGATGTAGTCATTGGTTTAGGGTTTAAAAAAATGCAACATACATAATTAGAAAAATGAATAAGGAAGTGAAAAGAAATTAGGAATAATTAGGAAATAATAGTAATTGATTGCATGGGACATAATTTATAAAAAAGTAGGAATAAGTGAGGAACTAATTAAAATTTTTAATAGTCTCTTGTAATTATGATAGCATGATGTAGTCATTGGTTTAGGGTTTAAAAAAATGCAACATAGATAATTAGAAAAATGAATAAGGAGTGAAAAGAAATTAGGAATAATTAGGAAATAATGTAATTGATTGCATGGGACATAATTTATAAAAAAGTAGGAATAAGTGAGGAACTAATTAAAATTTTTAAATAGTCTCTTGTAATTATGATAGCATGATGTAGTCATTGGTTTAGGGTTTAAAAAAATGCAACATACATAATTAGAAAAATGAATAAGGAGTGAAAAGAAATTAGGAATAATTAGGAAATAATGTAATTGATTGCATGGGACATAATTTATAAAAAAGTAGGAATAAGTGAGGAACTAATTAAAATTTTTAAATAGTCTCTTGTAATTATGATAGCATGATGTAGTCATTGGTTTAGGGTTTAAAAAAATGCAACATACATAATTAGAAAAATGAATAAGAAGTGAAAAGAAATTAGGAATAATTAGGAAATAATATAATTGATTGCATGTGACATAATTTATAAAAAAGTAGGAATAAGTGAGGAACTAATTAAAATTTTTAAATAGTCTCTTGTAATTATGATAGCATGATGTAGTCATTGGTTTAGGGTTTAAAAAAATGCAACATACATAATTAGAAAAATGAATAAGAAGTGAAAAGAAATTAGGAATAATTAGGAAATAATATAATTGATTGCATGTGACATAATTTATAAAAAAGTAGGAATAAGTGAGGAACTAATTAAAATTTTTAAATAGTCTCTTGTAATTATGATAGCATGATGTAGTCATTGGTTTAGGGTTTAAAAAAATGCAACATACATAATTAGAAAAATGAATAAGAAGTGAAAAGAAATTAGGAATAATTAGGAAATAATATAATTGATTGCATGGGACATAATTTATAAAAAAGTAGGAATAAGTGAGGAACTAATTAAAATTTTTAAATAGTCTCTTGTAATTATGATAGCATGATGTAGTCATTGGTTTAGGGTTTAAAAAAATGCAACATACATAATTAGAAAAATGAATAAGGAAGTGAAAAGAAATTAGGAATAATTAGGAAATAATATAATTGATTGCATGTGACATAATTTATAAAAAAGTAGGAATAAGTGAGGAACTAATTAAAATTTTTAAATAGTCTCTTGTAATTATGATAGCATGATGTAGTCATTGGTTTAGGGTTTAAAAAAATGCAACATACATAATTAGAAAAATGAATAAGGAAGTGAAAAGAAATTAGGAATAATTAGGAAATAATAGTAATTGATTGCATGGGACATAATTTATAAAAAAGTAGGAATAAGTGAGGAACTAATTAAAATTTTTAATTACTCTCTTGTAATTATGATAGCATGATGTAGTCATTGGTTTAGGGTTTAAAAAAATGCAACATACATAATTAGAAAAATGAATAAGGAGTGAAAAGAAATTAGGAATAATTAGGAAATAATGTAATTGATTGCATGGGACATAATTTATAAAAAAGTAGGAATAAGTGAGGAACTAATTAAAATTTTTAATTACTCTCTTGTAATTATGATAGCATGATGTAGTCATTGGTTTAGGGTTTAAAAAAATGCAACATACATAATTAGAAAAATGAATAAGGAAGTGAAAAGAAATTAGGAATAATTAGGAAATAATAGTAATTGATTGCATGGGACATAATTTATAAAAAAGTAGGAATAAGTGAGGAACTAATTAAAATTTTTAAATAGTCTCTTGTAATTATGATAGCATGATGTAGTCATTGGTTTAGGGTTTAAAAAAATGCAACATACATAATTAGAAAAATGAATAAGAAGTGAAAAGAAATTAGGAATAATTAGGAAATAATGTAATTGATTGCATGTGACATAATTTATAAAAAAGTAGGAATAAGTGAGGAACTAATTAAAATTTTTAAATAGTCTCTTGTAATTATGATAGCATGATGTAGTCATTGGTTTAGGGTTTAAAAAAATGCAACATACATAATTAGAAAAATGAATAAGGAAGTGAAAAGAAATTAGGAATAATTAGGAAATAATGTAATTGATTGCATGTGACATAATTTATAAAAAAGTAGGAATAAGTGAGGAACTAATTAAAATTTTTAAATAGTCTCTTGTAATTATGATAGCATGATGTAGTCATTGGTTTAGGGTTTAAAAAAATGCAACATACATAATTAGAAAAATGAATAAGGAAGTGAAAAGAAATTAGGAATAATTAGGAAATAATATAATTGATTGCATGTGACATAATTTATAAAAAAGTAGGAATAAGTGAGGAACTAATTAAAATTTTTAAATAGTCTCTTGTAATTATGATAGCATGATGTAGTCATTGGTTTAGGGTTTAAAAAAATGCAACATACATAATTAGAAAAATGAATAAGAAGTGAAAAGAAATTAGGAATAATTAGGAAATAATATAATTGATTGCATGTGACATAATTTATAAAAAAGTAGGAATAAGTGAGGAACTAATTAAAATTTTTAAATAGTCTCTTGTAATTATGATAGCATGATGTAGTCATTGGTTTAGGGTTTAAAAAAATGCAACATAGATAATTAGAAAAATGAATAAGGAAGTGAAAAGAAATTAGGAATAATTAGGAAATAATATAATTGATTGCATGTGACATAATTTATAAAAAAGTAGGAATAAGTGAGGAACTAATTAAAATTTTTAAATAGTCTCTTGTAATTATGATAGCATGATGTAGTCATTGGTTTAGGGTTTAAAAAAATGCAACATACATAATTAGAAAAATGAATAAGGAAGTGAAAAGAAATTAGGAATAATTAGGAAATAATAGTAATTGATTGCATGTGACATAATTTATAAAAAAGTAGGAATAAGTGAGGAACTAATTAAAATTTTTAAATAGTCTCTTGTAATTATGATAGCATGATGTAGTCATTGGTTTAGGGTTTAAAAAAATGCAACATACATAATTAGAAAAATGAATAAGAAGTGAAAAGAAATTAGGAATAATTAGGAAATAATATAATTGATTGCATGTGACATAATTTATAAAAAAGTAGGAATAAGTGAGGAACTAATTAAAATTTTTAAATAGTCTCTTGTAATTATGATAGCATGATGTAGTCATTGGTTTAGGGTTTAAAAAAATGCAACATAGATAATTAGAAAAATGAATAAGAAGTGAAAAGAAATTAGGAATAATTAGGAAATAATATAATTGATTGCATGGGACATAATTTATAAAAAAGTAGGAATAAGTGAGGAACTAATTAAAATTTTTAAATAGTCTCTTGTAATTATGATAGCATGATGTAGTCATTGGTTTAGGGTTTAAAAAAATGCAACATACATAATTAGAAAAATGAATAAGGAGTGAAAAGAAATTAGGAATAATTAGGAAATAATGTAATTGATTGCATGGGACATAATTTATAAAAAAGTAGGAATAAGTGAGGAACTAATTAAAATTTTTAAATAGTCTCTTGTAATTATGATAGCATGATGTAGTCATTGGTTTAGGGTTTAAAAAAATGCAACATAGATAATTAGAAAAATGAATAAGGAAGTGAAAAGAAATTAGGAATAATTAGGAAATAATGTAATTGATTGCATGGGACATAATTTATAAAAAAGTAGGAATAAGTGAGGAACTAATTAAAATTTTTAAATAGTCTCTTGTAATTATGATAGCATGATGTAGTCATTGGTTTAGGGTTTAAAAAAATGCAACATACATAATTAGAAAAATGAATAAGGAAGTGAAAAGAAATTAGGAATAATTAGGAAATAATAGTAATTGATTGCATGTGACATAATTTATAAAAAAGTAGGAATAAGTGAGGAACTAATTAAAATTTTTAAATAGTCTCTTGTAATTATGATAGCATGATGTAGTCATTGGTTTAGGGTTTAAAAAAATGCAACATACATAATTAGAAAAATGAATAAGAAGTGAAAAGAAATTAGGAATAATTAGGAAATAATGTAATTGATTGCATGTGACATAATTTATAAAAAAGTAGGAATAAGTGAGGAACTAATTAAAATTTTTAAATAGTCTCTTGTAATTATGATAGCATGATGTAGTCATTGGTTTAGGGTTTAAAAAAATGCAACATACATAATTAGAAAAATGAATAAGGAAGTGAAAAGAAATTAGGAATAATTAGGAAATAATGTAATTGATTGCATGTGACATAATTTATAAAAAAGTAGGAATAAGTGAGGAACTAATTAAAATTTTTAAATAGTCTCTTGTAATTATGATAGCATGATGTAGTCATTGGTTTAGGGTTTAAAAAAATGCAACATACATAATTAGAAAAATGAATAAGGAAGTGAAAAGAAATTAGGAATAATTAGGAAATAATGTAATTGATTGCATGGGACATAATTTATAAAAAAGTAGGAATAAGTGAGGAACTAATTAAAATTTTTAAATAGTCTCTTGTAATTATGATAGCATGATGTAGTCATTGGTTTAGGGTTTAAAAAAATGCAACATACATAATTAGAAAAATGAATAAGGAAGTGAAAAGAAATTAGGAATAATTAGGAAATAATAGTAATTGATTGCATGGGACATAATTTATAAAAAAGTAGGAATAAGTGAGGAACTAATTAAAATTTTTAAATAGTCTCTTGTAATTATGATAGCATGATGTAGTCATTGGTTTAGGGTTTAAAAAAATGCAACATACATAATTAGAAAAATGAATAAGGAGTGAAAAGAAATTAGGAATAATTAGGAAATAATGTAATTGATTGCATGGGACATAATTTATAAAAAAGTAGGAATAAGTGAGGAACTAATTAAAATTTTTAATAGCTCTCTTGTAATTATGATAGCATGATGTAGTCATTGGTTTAGGGTTTAAAAAAATGCAACATACATAATTAGAAAAATGAATAAGGAGTGAAAAGAAATTAGGAATAATTAGGAAATAATGTAATTGATTGCATGGGACATAATTTATAAAAAAGTAGGAATAAGTGAGGAACTAATTAAAATTTTTAATTACTCTCTTGTAATTATGATAGCATGATGTAGTCATTGGTTTAGGGTTTAAAAAAATGCAACATAGATAATTAGAAAAATGAATAAGAGGAGTGAAAAGAAATTAGGAATAATTAGGAAATAATGTAATTGATTGCATGTGACATAATTTATAAAAAAGTAGGAATAAGTGAGGAACTAATTAAAATTTTTAATTAGTCTCTTGTAATTATGATAGCATGATGTAGTCATTGGTTTAGGGTTTAAAAAAATGCAACATACATAATTAGAAAAATGAATAAGGAAGTGAAAAGAAATTAGGAATAATTAGGAAATAATAGTAATTGATTGCATGTGACATAATTTATAAAAAAGTAGGAATAAGTGAGGAACTAATTAAAATTTTTAAATAGTCTCTTGTAATTATGATAGCATGATGTAGTCATTGGTTTAGGGTTTAAAAAAATGCAACATACATAATTAGAAAAATGAATAAGGAAGTGAAAAGAAATTAGGAATAATTAGGAAATAATGTAATTGATTGCATGGGACATAATTTATAAAAAAGTAGGAATAAGTGAGGAACTAATTAAATTTTTAAATAGTCTCTTGTAATTATGATAGCATGATGTAGTCATTGGTTTAGGGTTTAAAAAAATGCAACATACATAATTAGAAAAATGAATAAGAAGTGAAAAGAAATTAGGAATAATTAGGAAATAATATAATTGATTGCATGTGACATAATTTATAAAAAAGTAGGAATAAGTGAGGAACTAATTAAAATTTTTAAATAGTCTCTTGTAATTATGATAGCATGATGTAGTCATTGGTTTAGGGTTTAAAAAAATGCAACATACATAATTAGAAAAATGAATAAGAAGTGAAAAGAAATTAGGAATAATTAGGAAATAATATAATTGATTGCATGTGACATAATTTATAAAAAAGTAGGAATAAGTGAGGAACTAATTAAAATTTTTAAATAGTCTCTTGTAATTATGATAGCATGATGTAGTCATTGGTTTAGGGTTTAAAAAAATGCAACATACATAATTAGAAAAATGAATAAGGAGTGAAAAGAAATTAGGAATAATTAGGAAATAATGTAATTGATTGCATGGGACATAATTTATAAAAAAGTAGGAATAAGTGAGGAACTAATTAAAATTTTTAAATAGTCTCTTGTAATTATGATAGCATGATGTAGTCATTGGTTTAGGGTTTAAAAAAATGCAACATAGATAATTAGAAAAATGAATAAGGAGTGAAAAGAAATTAGGAATAATTAGGAAATAATGTAATTGATTGCATGGGACATAATTTATAAAAAAGTAGGAATAAGTGAGGAACTAATTAAAATTTTTAATTACTCTCTTGTAATTATGATAGCATGATGTAGTCATTGGTTTAGGGTTTAAAAAAATGCAACATACATAATTAGAAAAATGAATAAGGAAGTGAAAAGAAATTAGGAATAATTAGGAAATAATGTAATTGATTGCATGGGACATAATTTATAAAAAAGTAGGAATAAGTGAGGAACTAATTAAAATTTTTAAATAGTCTCTTGTAATTATGATAGCATGATGTAGTCATTGGTTTAGGGTTTAAAAAAATGCAACATACATAATTAGAAAAATGAATAAGAAGTGAAAAGAAATTAGGAATAATTAGGAAATAATATAATTGATTGCATGTGACATAATTTATAAAAAAGTAGGAATAAGTGAGGAACTAATTAAAATTTTTAAATAGTCTCTTGTAATTATGATAGCATGATGTAGTCATTGGTTTAGGGTTTAAAAAAATGCAACATACATAATTAGAAAAATGAATAAGAAGTGAAAAGAAATTAGGAATAATTAGGAAATAATATAATTGATTGCATGTGACATAATTTATAAAAAAGTAGGAATAAGTGAGGAACTAATTAAAATTTTTAATAGTCTCTTGTAATTATGATAGCATGATGTAGTCATTGGTTTAGGGTTTAAAAAAATGCAACATACATAATTAGAAAAATGAATAAGAAGTGAAAAGAAATTAGGAATAATTAGGAAATAATATAATTGATTGCATGTGACATAATTTATAAAAAAGTAGGAATAAGTGAGGAACTAATTAAAATTTTTAAATAGTCTCTTGTAATTATGATAGCATGATGTAGTCATTGGTTTAGGGTTTAAAAAAATGCAACATACATAATTAGAAAAATGAATAAGAAGTGAAAAGAAATTAGGAATAATTAGGAAATAATATAATTGATTGCATGTGACATAATTTATAAAAAAGTAGGAATAAGTGAGGAACTAATTAAAATTTTTAAATAGTCTCTTGTAATTATGATAGCATGATGTAGTCATTGGTTTAGGGTTTAAAAAAATGCAACATACATAATTAGAAAAATGAATAAGAAGTGAAAAGAAATTAGGAATAATTAGGAAATAATGTAATTGATTGCATGTGACATAATTTATAAAAAAGTAGGAATAAGTGAGGAACTAATTAAAATTTTTAAATAGTCTCTTGTAATTATGATAGCATGATGTAGTCATTGGTTTAGGGTTTAAAAAAATGCAACATACATAATTAGAAAAATGAATAAGAAGTGAAAAGAAATTAGGAATAATTAGGAAATAATATAATTGATTGCATGTGACATAATTTATAAAAAAGTAGGAATAAGTGAGGAACTAATTAAAATTTTTAAATAGTCTCTTGTAATTATGATAGCATGATGTAGTCATTGGTTTAGGGTTTAAAAAAATGCAACATACATAATTAGAAAAATGAATAAGAAGTGAAAAGAAATTAGGAATAATTAGGAAATAATATAATTGATTGCATGTGACATAATTTATAAAAAAGTAGGAATAAGTGAGGAACTAATTAAAATTTTTAAATAGTCTCTTGTAATTATGATAGCATGATGTAGTCATTGGTTTAGGGTTTAAAAAAATGCAACATACATAATTAGAAAAATGAATAAGAAGTGAAAAGAAATTAGGAATAATTAGGAAATAATATAATTGATTGCATGTGACATAATTTATAAAAAAGTAGGAATAAGTGAGGAACTAATTAAAATTTTTAAATAGTCTCTTGTAATTATGATAGCATGATGTAGTCATTGGTTTAGGGTTTAAAAAAATGCAACATACATAATTAGAAAAATGAATAAGAAGTGAAAAGAAATTAGGAATAATTAGGAAATAATATAATTGATTGCATGTGACATAATTTATAAAAAAGTAGGAATAAGTGAGGAACTAATTAAAATTTTTAAATAGTCTCTTGTAATTATGATAGCATGATGTAGTCATTGGTTTAGGGTTTAAAAAAATGCAACATACATAATTAGAAAAATGAATAAGAAGTGAAAAGAAATTAGGAATAATTAGGAAATAATATAATTGATTGCATGTGACATAATTTATAAAAAAGTAGGAATAAGTGAGGAACTAATTAAAATTTTTAAATAGTCTCTTGTAATTATGATAGCATGATGTAGTCATTGGTTTAGGGTTTAAAAAAATGCAACATACATAATTAGAAAAATGAATAAGAAGTGAAAAGAAATTAGGAATAATTAGGAAATAATATAATTGATTGCATGTGACATAATTTATAAAAAAGTAGGAATAAGTGAGGAACTAATTAAAATTTTTAAATAGTCTCTTGTAATTATGATAGCATGATGTAGTCATTGGTTTAGGGTTTAAAAAAATGCAACATACATAATTAGAAAAATGAATAAGAAGTGAAAAGAAATTAGGAATAATTAGGAAATAATATAATTGATTGCATGTGACATAATTTATAAAAAAGTAGGAATAAGTGAGGAACTAATTAAAATTTTTAAATAGTCTCTTGTAATTATGATAGCATGATGTAGTCATTGGTTTAGGGTTTAAAAAAATGCAACATACATAATTAGAAAAATGAATAAGAAGTGAAAAGAAATTAGGAATAATTAGGAAATAATATAATTGATTGCATGTGACATAATTTATAAAAAAGTAGGAATAAGTGAGGAACTAATTAAAATTTTTAAATAGTCTCTTGTAATTATGATAGCATGATGTAGTCATTGGTTTAGGGTTTAAAAAAATGCAACATACATAATTAGAAAAATGAATAAGAAGTGAAAAGAAATTAGGAATAATTAGGAAATAATATAATTGATTGCATGTGACATAATTTATAAAAAAGTAGGAATAAGTGAGGAACTAATTAAAATTTTTAAATAGTCTCTTGTAATTATGATAGCATGATGTAGTCATTGGTTTAGGGTTTAAAAAAATGCAACATACATAATTAGAAAAATGAATAAGAGTGAAAAGAAATTAGGAATAATTAGGAAATAATATAATTGATTGCATGTGACATAATTTATAAAAAAGTAGGAATAAGTGAGGAACTAATTAAATTTTTAAATAGTCTCTTGTAATTATGATAGCATGATGTAGTCATTGGTTTAGGGTTTAAAAAATGCAACATACATAATTAGAAAAATGAATAAGAAGTGAAAAGAAATTAGGAATAATTAGGAAATAATATAATTGATTGCATGTGACATAATTTATAAAAAGTAGGAATAAGTGAGGAACTAATTAAATTTTTAAATAGTCTCTTGTAATTATGATAGCATGATGTAGTCATTGGTTTAGGGTTTAAAAAAATGCAACATACATAATTAGAAAAATGAATAAGAAGTGAAAAGAAATTAGGAATAATTAGGAAATAATATAATTGATTGCATGTGACATAATTTATAAAAAAGTAGGAATAAGTGAGGAACTAATTAAAATTTTTAAATAGTCTCTTGTAATTATGATAGCATGATGTAGTCATTGGTTTAGGGTTTAAAAAAATGCAACATACATAATTAGAAAAATGAATAAGAAGTGAAAAGAAATTAGGAATAATTAGGAAATAATATAATTGATTGCATGTGACATAATTTATAAAAAAGTAGGAATAAGTGAGGAACTAATTAAAATTTTTAAATAGTCTCTTGTAATTATGATAGCATGATGTAGTCATTGGTTTAGGGTTTAAAAAATGCAACATACATAATTAGAAAAATGAATAAGAAGTGAAAAGAAATTAGGAATAATTAGGAAATAATATAATTGATTGCATGTGACATAATTTATAAAAAAGTAGGAATAAGTGAGGAACTAATTAAAATTTTTAAATAGTCTCTTGTAATTATGATAGCATGATGTAGTCATTGGTTTAGGGTTTAAAAAAATGCAACATACATAATTAGAAAAATGAATAAGAAGTGAAAAGAAATTAGGAATAATTAGGAAATAATATAATTGATTGCATGTGACATAATTTATAAAAAAGTAGGAATAAGTGAGGAACTAATTAAAATTTTTAAATAGTCTCTTGTAATTATGATAGCATGATGTAGTCATTGGTTTAGGGTTTAAAAAAATGCAACATACATAATTAGAAAAATGAATAAGAAGTGAAAAGAAATTAGGAATAATTAGGAAATAATATAATTGATTGCATGTGACATAATTTATAAAAAAGTAGGAATAAGTGAGGAACTAATTAAAATTTTTAAATAGTCTCTTGTAATTATGATAGCATGATGTAGTCATTGGTTTAGGGTTTAAAAAAATGCAACATACATAATTAGAAAAATGAATAAGAAGTGAAAAGAAATTAGGAATAATTAGGAAATAATATAATTGATTGCATGTGACATAATTTATAAAAAAGTAGGAATAAGTGAGGAACTAATTAAAATTTTTAATAGTCTCTTGTAATTATGATAGCATGATGTAGTCATTGGTTTAGGGTTTAAAAAAATGCAACATACATAATTAGAAAAATGAATAAGAAGTGAAAAGAAATTAGGAATAATTAGGAAATAATATAATTGATTGCATGTGACATAATTTATAAAAAAGTAGGAATAAGTGAGGAACTAATTAAAATTTTTAAATAGTCTCTTGTAATTATGATAGCATGATGTAGTCATTGGTTTAGGGTTTAAAAAAATGCAACATACATAATTAGAAAAATGAATAAGAAGTGAAAAGAAATTAGGAATAATTAGGAAATAATATAATTGATTGCATGTGACATAATTTATAAAAAAGTAGGAATAAGTGAGGAACTAATTAAAATTTTTAAATAGTCTCTTGTAATTATGATAGCATGATGTAGTCATTGGTTTAGGGTTTAAAAAAATGCAACATACATAATTAGAAAAATGAATAAGAAGTGAAAAGAAATTAGGAATAATTAGGAAATAATATAATTGATTGCATGTGACATAATTTATAAAAAAGTAGGAATAAGTGAGGAACTAATTAAAATTTTTAAATAGTCTCTTGTAATTATGATAGCATGATGTAGTCATTGGTTTAGGGTTTAAAAAAATGCAACATACATAATTAGAAAAATGAATAAGAAGTGAAAAGAAATTAGGAATAATTAGGAAATAATATAATTGATTGCATGTGACATAATTTATAAAAAAGTAGGAATAAGTGAGGAACTAATTAAAATTTTTAAATAGTCTCTTGTAATTATGATAGCATGATGTAGTCATTGGTTTAGGGTTTAAAAAAATGCAACATACATAATTAGAAAAATGAATAAGAAGTGAAAAGAAATTAGGAATAATTAGGAAATAATATAATTGATTGCATGTGACATAATTTATAAAAAGTAGGAATAAGTGAGGAACTAATTAAAATTTTTAAATAGTCTCTTGTAATTATGATAGCATGATGTAGTCATTGGTTTAGGGTTTAAAAAATGCAACATACATAATTAGAAAAATGAATAAGAAGTGAAAAGAAATTAGGAATAATTAGGAAATAATATAATTGATTGCATGTGACATAATTTATAAAAAAGTAGGAATAAGTGAGGAACTAATTAAAATTTTTAAATAGTCTCTTGTAATTATGATAGCATGATGTAGTCATTGGTTTAGGGTTTAAAAAAATGCAACATACATAATTAGAAAAATGAATAAGAAGTGAAAAGAAATTAGGAATAATTAGGAAATAATATAATTGATTGCATGTGACATAATTTATAAAAAAGTAGGAATAAGTGAGGAACTAATTAAAATTTTTAAATAGTCTCTTGTAATTATGATAGCATGATGTAGTCATTGGTTTAGGGTTTAAAAAATGCAACATACATAATTAGAAAAATGAATAAGAAGTGAAAAGAAATTAGGAATAATTAGGAAATAATATAATTGATTGCATGTGACATAATTTATAAAAAGTAGGAATAAGTGAGGAACTAATTAAAATTTTTAAATAGTCTCTTGTAATTATGATAGCATGATGTAGTCATTGGTTTAGGGTTTAAAAAATGCAACATACATAATTAGAAAAATGAATAAGAAGTGAAAAGAAATTAGGAATAATTAGGAAATAATATAATTGATTGCATGTGACATAATTTATAAAAAAGTAGGAATAAGTGAGGAACTAATTAAAATTTTTAAATAGTCTCTTGTAATTATGATAGCATGATGTAGTCATTGGTTTAGGGTTTAAAAAAATGCAACATACATAATTAGAAAAATGAATAAGAAGTGAAAAGAAATCAGGAATAATTAGGAAAGAATATAATTTATTGCATATGAGATAATTTATAAAAAAGTAGGAATAAGTGAGGAACTAACTTGAATTTTTAATTATTCTTTTGTAGTTATGATAGCATGTTGTAGTAATTCGTTTTGGGTTTAAAAAAATGTAACATAGATAATTAGAAGAATAAATGAGAAATAAAAAGAATTACGAAACAAGAAATTAGGAATAATTAGGAAAGAATGTAATTGATTGCAAATGAAATAATTTATAAAAAGTAGAAATAAGTAAGGAACTAACTAAAATTTTTAAATAGTCTTTTTGTTGTTATGATAGCATGTTGTAGTTGAAAATTTTTTAAAATTGTGTAATTTATAAAAATAATTAGAAAATTAATAAAAGATTACTTACTATGGTTAATAAAAATTATGTTTTAGGCTATGATTTTTTACATTTTGTTAGAATTTGTTATTTGTATTAATAATTTTTTGTCCATAAAAGGTAAGTGGAAGATGGCTTTAACCAACCCCCTTATAGTGAGTTTGTATTGGGGAGGTGAAATTCGGTACGAAGGGACATCAATCTATTATGAACCTCGTCGACCTAATGTGTCATTCTTAATAAAATGGAGAATTGGGTACGATGAGTTGGTAGACAGAATATACCACTTTACGGGATTGGACAGAAATTGCTTCAAGTTGAAAATAATCCTCCGATGCTCATGCTGTCCACAAATGCATATGGAATGGGAAGTGTTCGACGATGACAGAATGGAGGTATTATATGACTTGAACGATAATTTGCAAGGGTACAGTGCTGAGTTTTACATTGAAATGGAAGAGATTGTCCAAATGTCTCCTCTAGACACCGTCGATAAGACAAATGCTAGCGGGCCAATGATGTCTCTATTAAACCCTTTCTTGTATCAACAAAATCGAGCTTATAATCCATATGCACCGCAATATTACAGTCCGATGGTGTCCACTATCGTGCCGAGTGTCAACACATCCGTGCAAAATTATACTGGACAAAATCCATTTATAGAGACAGAATATGGTACATCACGCATGCATCCTTATACTGATATGGGAGAACAAGAATTTCGCGATGTTGATTCTATTCACAACACCCGTCTACATAGCCAAATGAGTGACAACCCTGTAGAAAGGTTAGTACAATCTGAGAGAAGGTTAAAGCAATCTGATACTGCACCTTTTGAGGATGATAGTGAAGAAGTCAATTCAGAAAATATTTTGTCCCCCAAATCTGACGATGATTTGGATCAATACTTAGCTGAATCTCAAAGGTCACGTTCGCCTTCTTGAGAGGATGTACTTGTTGGATTCTCATATGATCCTCCTCGAGAGTATGTCCCTGCTGGATTGTCATTCTTTGAGGATCTTGGAATTGCATCTGATGACGATCCAACTGAAAGAGGACATACAGAGCGACTGGATATTTGGAATGGGGAAAGTACTGATATTCATTTACACATGCTATTTAGGAGCAAGAAGCAAGTGAGCAAAGCAGTACGATTATGGTCAATTAGGCAAAACAGAGAGTTCAAAGTAGTCGAGAGCAAAAAGATAACGTGGGTTGCAAAGTGCAAATATGCTATTGATAATGCTGGTACATCATCTTTATCAAGTTATGCTCGGCGTGATTGGTGCATTCGTGCAAAATGCAAAAAAAGTCATGCGATGTGGCAAATTACTAAGTTGGTAGATGACCATTTGTGTGTTGGTGCAATGCATGGCAATAATAATAGAAGTTTGACATCATCGGTTGTTACACAATACATTATGCATTCAATTGTGAATGATCCAGCATATAAAGTAAAATACATAATGTCTAACATCAAGCAACACCTGCACGTGGATATATCATATAAGAAGGCCTGGTACGCTCGTAGAAAAGCAATCCAAATGGTGTATGGTAATAGGAATTCTAATTTTGCAATACACTCAAAATATGTTGAAGCCTTGATGCAGTTTAATCCCGAGACTATAGTTCAATTTTGTATCATCCGTGCAAGTTCAGATACTGTAAAGATTTTTAGGTATGTATTTTGAGCATTTGGACCAGTTATTGATGCATTTCAGACGTGCCGACCTGTTGTGAGCATTGACGCTACTCATTTGCACGGCGAGTATAAAGGAAATTTATTGGTTGCAGTGATAAGTTAATGCAAACAACCGCATATTGCCTCTTGCATATGCAATTGCTAATGAAAAAACGAATGCAAGTTGGGCTTGGTTTTTACATCAGTTCTATCAATTTGTTGTACGAGGGCGGCATCCAGTATGCATTATATCAGACAGACATAGTGGTATTCAGAATGTTATTGAAAATGCTGATTATTTGCAGGAACCATTCACGTATCATAGGTTCTGTCTACGTCATGTCTGAAGTAATGTCTTGGCTAGATGGAGAAGCAATAAACTTAAAAATTTGGTTTGGGCGATTGGGAGTGCTCGACAGCTGCGCAAATAGAGGCATTTCATGGAGATATTGAAAGCTCAGTTTAGGAGACTGCGGATTATCTTGTAGAAATTGATGCACAAAAATGGTGCCTCGTACATGATACTAATCATCGTTGGGAGATACTGACCACAAACATATCTGAGAGCCATAATAATGTTCTCCGTGAGGTAAGACAGATGCCTATCAAAGCGTGCATCGAAGTTGACATTTCATCAGACAATGAAAATGTTTAATGAAAACAGAGAATTAGCTGCCCACTATCGTGAACCATTCCCGCCGAAGCAGTGGAAGAGATTTAAGGAAATTGACCAAGCTGCTTGCACGACATCAAGTTATGGAAGCCGATGTTTCTGCAGGTGATGTACACGGTTATGACTAAGAGAAGACTTCACAACAAGGGCGGAAACTAGCCATACAGTATGCATATTATCAAAGAACCTGTACATGCATGAAATGGCAAATATACAGATTTCCGTGCTCTCATGTACTGATCAGTTTGTAGGAAGATGCGTGAAGATCCTTTCTGACTTTTTGATCCTGCATATACTCGTGCTAACACACATTGCTCAGTATGCAAGTAGATTTACTAGTTTGCCACATCCTGATGATTGGCCAGTGATAGATTGGGAGATTCGTGCTGATAATAGTATATTTATTGATCGTCGGTCAGAGCGTGTAAGGGAAAGTCGGATACGAAATGAAATGGACTAGAGACAGCCTGACGAACCAAGAAGGTGCAGACGTTGTCATCAGGCTGGCCACAACAGTAGAAACTGTCCGGCATCGCAACATAGAAATTAGATTTAGTGTATCGATTATTTTTTTGTATTACGTTGTCATCATCTTTTGTTTTATTAGGTTCGAATTACATTTGAATTAATGTTAAAAATGTTTTTAAGTTTGTTTTGTTGTCAATTCAATTCCTTTGTTTTGTTGGTTGAAATTTCATTGGAATTAATGTTAAAATATTTTTAAGTTTGCTTTGTTGTCAATTAAATTTCTTTTATTTTATTAGTTTGAATTACATTGGAATTAATGTTAAAAATGTTTTTAAGTTTGTTTTGTTGTCAATTTAATTCCTTTGTTTTGTTGGTTCGACTTACATTGGAATTAATGTTAACATATTTTTAAGTTTCCTTTGTTGTCAATTAAATTCCTTTTGTTTTATTAGTTCGAATTACATTCGAATTCATGTTAAAAATGTTTTTAAGTTTATTTTGTTGTCAATTAAGCTCCTTTGTTTTGTTGGTTCGAATTACATTGGAATTCATGTCAAAAATGTTAGTTTGAATTACAATAGAGTTACTGTTAAACAAGCTATTTATTTTTAATTCATACAATATGTCTGATATTCCTTTGTTTTGTTATTCTCACAGACTTTGTGGTGTATAATGGCTGATCGTTCTACATTTGGTCCACATCAAGGCCCATTTATTCACGAGCTCATACATCTTGGTAATTCGCATCGGGCACGTTTTATATTTCATAATGATATTGATGATACATAGCTGACGTGTAGGCGAAGTGATGGTTTGTTATGGGATAATATGCCTCCACCAGAGCGTGTGCGACACTATATCCAGTATAGCAAGTTTTGATGGCGTATTACAGTGTCAAGACATTACTGTCGATCATGCACTTGTGACTAGTCTAGTCGAGCGCTGGTGACTTGAGACTCATACTTTTTCACTTGCCTGTAGGCGAAGCGACTGTGACTTTGCAGGACGTTGAGGATTCTCTGGGGTCTACCTATTGATGGTCCGGCTGTCATTATAGATGACACGGGACGCTCCATAGAGGACTGGAGGCTCATGTGTCAAGAGTTGTTGGGCTTTCTTCCTGATCGATCAGACATTTCGGGAGTTCGATTGAAGATGCATTGCTTGAATGCCACACTACAGGTACATTTTTCAGATGATGCATCAGACGATGCTTGTCTACAAGCGTGCTACGTATATACATCATGATGTTGTTGGGGGGCCACTTATTTTCTGATAAATCGGGCAATCTAGTGCCTCTACGATTGTTACCAATTTTGAGAGATTTAGAGACTGTTAGGGGATACAGTTGGGGTTCTACGGTACTAGCTATACTATATCGCAGTATGTGTGATGCCACATTACCTGTGTCACGAGAGATTTGTGGTCCATTGGTACTGCTTAAGTTATGGGCTTGGGAGCGACTACCTATTATGCATCCTGATAGATTGGTGCCATTGACAGATGTCCATAGACCATATGAATCTCGATAACAAAAAACTACGCATGCATCATTGTTGTTGGACTAAATATTATTTGTATTTTTATAAAAATTTCAATTACTTTTCCGGGTGGGACGTTGAGTTTGACCTGCATAGAGTTTCTCGACATGTTTTACCAGTATTTCGCGATCAGTTGGACAGGTTGCAACCGGAAGAGATAAATTACTTAAAATTTTTGCAATATATGTTTAATTTAGATATTAGGGTTAATTACACTTTGCTTCCCTGAAAGTGGAGGTAATAGACACTTTGCCCCCCTGAATACAAAAAATATACACTTTGCACCAAAGACTTTTGGTTAAATTTGTTTTATTAACTTCAATTTGTATACATTGTTAAAGGTCTAAATTGCCCTTATAATTAGTTTTGATAGTATAAACTAAAAATGCCACTCAAGTATTCTAAAATGCCATTAATTACTTTTAAAAACAACAAATAAGTTTTAAAAAAAAGACCCTAAACTTTAAGTTTTTTTACCTTCTAATAAGGTCTCTCAAGTTATTTACGCATGTTTTTTTTGTTATTAAATTGGTCATCTCTTTCTTACTAATATATTTATTTATAAGATTTTGATAGATAAAATTATTTATTTAGATTAGTAAGATAATTAGATTTTAAAAAATAAAATCTGATGGAGATTGAAAATTTGGTATAACAGTATTAGTACTTTGACCTTTTTATGGACTAAATAATTTATTTTTTAAGGTTTATTATTTTTTAAAGCAATTGAGAGTATTTGAGGATATTTATTGCAGTATTATATTATGTTTAATATATTATGCTACATTAATATCAATTTTAACTCTTTTTTCGTTTACATTACGTTTAATATATTATGCACATTAATATCAATTTTAACACTTTTGTTTGTGTATTAGATATCAAATTAATTAAAATTCTATCATTTTATTGGTCGTATATGTATGCATGTATAAAAATTTTGCTGTAAAGCTTTAATATTTTGAATATAACGCGAAAGATACGTCATTGCTATTATGCAAATTTTAGAAAATTTTCACAAATTGAAATATTATACATAAAGCATTATATGACAAAACTTTTTATGCATTTTATATAGTTTAGTTAGAAAGCATATACAAATTCTTTCAAAATATTTATTTTTTAAAATTATATATAGAAACTTTTATTCTACGTGCACAATAGACATGCATACGATAAAATAGAAAAAAAGTAAGTTTTAATACCTATGGCTGTATTTGTCATTACACAAGTAATTATAAGGGTAGTTTAGTCTTTTAATAAATTAAAGTTAATAAAAAAATTAACCAAAAGTCTTTGGTGCAAAGTGCATATTTTTTGTATTCAGGGGGCAAAGTAGTCTATTACCCCCGCTTTCAGGGAGGCAAGTGTAATTAACCCTAAATATTTTTCATAGTTGTAATTTGCTTAAAATTGTTACAATATATCTTTAAATATCTTTAATTTAAATTTCATTATTGTTGCAGTTCATTTGGCAGCCGTATTCTGACCACGTGCTTACTATGCTACCACATTACTGTACTGCCGGCAGTAGAATTTGGCAATCAGTAACCTATCTTATTTGTTGGGAGATTGTGGAGGCTCACCTTCCTCACAGGGTTTTACGTCAGTTCGGGATAGAGCAGACTATACCACAGCAATTACTTATGGATGCACAGCCTCACCTACATACAATTGACCGTCGTGGTCGTACTTCCACCAACTGGCGTTTATTCCACCAAACATACATCAATTCATGGATGGAACGTCATGATACGGTCGTTCGAGGCACACCGGCTGTCGATACTAGAAGTCCATCACATGAGTACATTCAGTTGGTACAGAGAGAGGACAGTGTTGTACGTTTCCAATCCCAGTCACCGTCCTACTCAACCGAAGGGTTATCAGGGTGACGGCATCGAGAACAAACTACGTTGTAAGTGCTTTATATTTTCTTTAAATTTTGTATTATGTTTAACAAATTATTATTTATTTTTAAATTTTTTTTTTGCAGTTTGACATGGTGTCCCGCATGCATCATCTATCTATTGATAACTTGCTCGATACTGAGCCTGCTAGCAGCTGATGTGTGGACTATCGTTCGGGACATGACCTATGAGACGCTACGTGGGGTTGGAGAGTTAGACCGTCTTTCACATCGCCCTGTAGATTTGCATTTTCCCAGGTGCTAATGATCACATTAGTGCTCGTCGAGTTCGTAGGGCCGCTCGAAATGTCCCGGGAAGCCAACATAGGTGGAGGACAGTCGTCGTCGTGTTCGATCTGGCGAGGAGACTGATTGCGGTGAAGGCCCTTCCTCAGCCGAATTGGTTATGGTACTTCTCAGTCATACCATCACGATGAAGGCCCTTCTCAGCCGTATTATCATGGTGAGCCTTCCAATCAGACTGGTTATATCTCGTCTCATTTGTACGGTCACGGTGAAGGCACATCACAGCAGCCTACCACATCATCCCCGATCACCCGCCTTATTATGTGCAAAATCAAGCTTCGACGACTTTACCATTCCTCAGCATTTGGTCCGTCCTATATTATGCAAGCCTCCACAACAGGCATTTCTACTTCACCAGTGCCTTTTGCAGGCTTCACTTCAGAGTCTGAGGACATTATGCACGATGACCAAGAGGCCCAACATGTATCCAGAGACATACCTCGTAGGACACGTAGAATTCGTAGGCCGACTGGATGCGGGACACATGGTACATTAGGACCTCATTAGACTCTTTATGTATTATTTTTATTTCTTTCAATGTTTTTATTATATATTATTAATTATCTATAATACTTTCATTATGTAGTATTTGCAATTCTTTTCACTTTTACGTCATTGTATTTTTACTCATTTATTAGTTCTATTCACATATATCCTAATATACTCCGAATCCTAAGATCTAATAAACCCTAAGCCCTAATTCTATATTCCTAAATTTTATAATTATCTACCAACTTTAAACTCTACAATTATGTATTTAAATTTTAAATTTTAATCCCTAATTAAGGTGTAATTATATATGCTATCCTAAACGCTAAAACAAAAAATTGAGATCCTAAAAGCAAAACCAAACAATAAAAAGCCCAAATCCTAAATTCTCGCCTAAAAAATAAAATATAAATTCTAAATCATATACCCAATAATAGAAACTATAAGTCTAATAATAAACCATAAATACCCTAAACCCAAAACTAACAATGTTAAATCACCTTGAACCTAATCTAAAAAATTAAGGAAAAATTGAAAACCCTAACGATTTTGCCCTGAATTCATCACTGCCTGTCAAAATTCAAAAAAAAAAAAAATTGATATCGCATTTCCTGAATGCAATGATCACTTTGCCAGAAACACGGCGCAAAATTGTCCCATTTGCAGAATTGATCCAAAAATAATCCTAAACTGAGGAATTACTCATATGATACAAGGGTGCAAAGCATGTCTTATGATTCTTTTATTCATGAAAATGAATGTGAAGAAATGCTTGATAATTTTACTTTTAAACATGACAAAGAGCAAGTAATTAAAAAAAATGCATATGTGTGTAACGAAGTAGTTGAAAATAGGGAAATTAATGATAATCTAAGTGTTTTTCTTCTACTGTTGAGCATACAAATGTTGATAATGAACTTGTTCTTGATGAAGGGATTGGCAATTCAAAGGTCGAGATTAATGAGCTTAATGTGAAAAATGACCCTTCTTTCACTTGTGGCATTGATTTTCTTGGTATCGAAAAGATATTAACACAAGAGAAAGGCATAGTCAATTTTGATTGTGTAATGTTTGCAAAGTGTTCCTTTGTCTTAGGTTCAATTGCACAATGGATTGTGGACATTGGAGCACTTCTCTTGGCACAAAGGATGCACCTATACCAACTCAACCAATTAAGCACAAAAGGTGTATTACATCCTTTGTGGGATCCTCCAATTACGTGAGAGGATTGGAGGAAAATCTAACTCTAGACTTTAAATGAAGCGCTTATTGGAGGCAACCCAATGTGTTTAATATTTTTGTGAAATTTTAGTTTATGTTGCTAGGTATTATATAGTTTATAGTGTGTTTTAAATTATTTGTTTTGTAGGTAATGGAAGTTGAAACATGAAGATCAAGTTTGATCAAAGATGATACAATCATGAGTTTGACTCTAAAATCCCTTCTTCTTTAACATTTCATGCTAATGAGATTGTTTAATATGAATATTATGTGTTATATGAGGTGTTTTAGAAGTTGGAAGTGATAGAAGTTACTATTCATGGTTGAGAAACTTTTTAAACAAAAAGGTCATTTGGTGATTTATAGAGATTATATGTTGTTTGGCATTGTTTTTATGCTTAATATGCTCAAAGAAACATGCGTGCATTATTGGCTTGGAATGTGCATTCAAAATTTGCAATTTATTCAACTTGGGAATTCATGCTCTATTTATGTTTAATGTTGTGATTTTGATGCAAGATTTAATAAATTGTATTTGCACGTGTATTTTCATGATTCAAACTTGATTCTAGAGTTAAAGAGTTCAAAAACATATTAAATTTAAAGTTAAAAGTACTAAAAAAAAAAGAAATAACCAATGGAACTATAATACTGATGCGATCCGCCTCAAGACCCCTCGTTAAACACGTAACGGGAACCTTCACTACGATCGCGATCCACAGGACAACCCTCCCAAAGGATCGTTCTTGTGTATCAATGAACAACCTAACCCCAATTCTACCCGAGAACTGAAACTAGTTTGAAGAGGATCCCAAACCCTAACCTCACACGCTGGTTAGAACTCAAGGATATCAAGAAAGTTCACGAATCACTCGTGGAACTCACAAGTCTCACAAAGAGAATCAGAGAGGAAAAACCCTCGTAAATTTTATTCAACTTCAATAATCTGTCTTAACAATAATAATAATTAGCCTTATATAGGCAAAAACACCCTAAATAACCAATATAGCAAGTAACTAGTCTATTACACGTTATAAACTTAAGTAAAAACGCAGAAAACAAATAAAATCGTAAAGTTATGGACTAAGGCCGCGGGCCGGACCTTCTGTGCGGCCTTCATCAGAACGTCATCCCATCTTTGGCAAAGTTTCTGACGGAGGCCGTGGGGAAGGCCGCGGCGCGGCCTTGCCCACGGCCTTCATCAGAAACTTTCTGATGGCCTTTTCTACGCGTCTTCTTCTGAACCCTTGCAGGTGTACTCGTCCCAGCATTGGATGGCCTCTTCCTCTTGCTCCTTTTGACCATCCTTGACGCCTCTAAGCCTCCATTTTGAGTGATTAAGCCCCTATGCATTGGTGATGCACTATGGATTATTCGAATGCCCCCATCTATTTGGGCTTTCATCACTTGGTTCGTATCATTCCCCTCCTCTTCAAGAAGATTCGTCCTCGAATCTTGCTTCTTCATGACTCCAACTGAGGGAACATTGTGTACCTGCACAGAAGAAATGTGTGGAAGAGAAGAATGAGAATTAGTAAGATCCTTCTTCACCGTCTTCTTCTTTCCCCTTCGCAACCTCAAGCTCCTTAGATAGCTTCACATTGTCCCTATGAGTTTCCAACGGTGTCAATGGCACAAGTGTGATGTCCTTTCCATGCCAAGTGAACAAGTATTGATTGCGGAACCCATCATACATCACCTTGCGATCAAATTGCCATGGACGCCCTAGTAGCAAGTGACATGCCCCCATAGGCGCCACATCACATAAAACCTTATCTTTGTAGGCTCCAATGGTGAACACGACCTCGACTTGCTTGGTCACCTTCAATTCACCACTATCCCTCACCCACTGCAGTCTATATGGCTTGGGATGCTTCACTTGTTTTCAAACCAAGCTCATCTACCAACAATGAATTCACAATATTAGTACAACTACCAGAGTCAACGGCAATGCCACATACCTTGTCCCCAATGAAACATCGAGTATGGAAGATTGATTCTTTCTGCACATCAGGTCCAGCTTCCTTAGGGTGCTCATCTGAAATTTTTCTTGTGAAAAGAAGCTCTCCCTTGTCAGGTTCGCAGCTAATAGGACCTTCACTATCACTTCCTCCCTCCAGTGGTGGCATCTTCTCATCATCTGAAGAAGCACTCTCTATGCCTCCTCCATCCAACATGATCATAGTCCTAGTGTTAGGACACTGGGATGCCACGTGACCACGTCCCTGGCACTTGAAGCATTGGATGTCACGTGTCCTCATAGGTGCCTTCATTTGCCCTTTGCCATCACCTGTGCCCTCCTTTGGCCTGACAACATCTCTTGGTCTCATGTCACCTCGATCCTCTCGTCCCATGGACGGTCTATCCTGCCACCTTGACCTCCCATAGAAAGAGCCTGTACCATCTCTCTTCCTAGCCTTGAGTTGCTTCTCCACTGTCTCAGCTTTTTGAACCAGGTCATCAATATCCACATAAGACTTGCAACTCCACCTTGTCTCGGATATCTTGATTTAGACCAGCTAGAAATCTAGCCATTGTAGCCTCACGGTCTTCTACTACATTCGCACGAATCATTGCTAGCTCCATATCCTTGTAGTAGTCATCCACTGTACGACCACCCTGTGACATGGACTGTAGCCTCTGGTGCAGCTCTCTGTAGTAGTGGCCAGGTACAAACCTCCTCCGCATGATTGTCTTCATTTCTTCCCATGTGCGGACAGGTCGATCTCCACATCTTCTCCTAGTGGTAACCAACTGGTCCCACCACACACTTGCGTAGTCTGAAAACTCCACAGTAGCTAATTTTACCTTTTTCTCCTCGGAGTAGTGGTGACAATCAAATACGTGCTCCACCTTCCGCTCCCATTCCAGGTAGAGCTCTGGATCACTTCGACCTTGGAAGTTAGGAATCTTCATTTTAATGCTCTCAATGTTGCCATCACGAGCTTGCTCTCCTCTTCTAGGTCTCCTATCAGCCCCCATCTCATCATTAGAATCTCCAGATTCAGCCAATGGTGATCTCCTCCGGTGACTTCTGTGGCTACTCCTTGACCTCGAATGTGAATGACCTCGTCTCTCCAGTCGCTCACACATAGCTTCCATGGTCTGCCTCATACCTTGGATGCTAGCATTCATGGTCTCAGCAAAATCCCTAAGGTCAAATGCCTTAGATTCTCCTTCGTTAGACATGATGAATTTTGAACAAATAAAAGGGATTGAAGGAAAACAAATGGGTAAAGATTCGACTAAGGTAGGAATTTCTACGAAAAGAACACTACCCAACACTAACACTCACATCCCAAAACTAGGAAAATTGGACAGAAAGTTTCGGGTGAACAGTAACTCGGATGAACAGTTCCGTGCACAGTGACGATGAACAGTGTCACGATTTTTTTTTTTAACAAGAGATGAGACTTTTGATGATTTTTGTTAACGAATAGTGAACAAAACACCAATAATCAATAACCCAATCAACAAGAGCACAAAAGACACGAATCTTCTAGGGTTTTTAGACGCCCTGAAGCAAAGACAGCACAAAGAACGCAAAGGATATCGCAAAAATTGCAGAAATTGGAGAAAATATTACAAACTATTTGATTAAAATGACAACAACTACGAGGTAACAATAAACTCACAAGAATTACCACAAAGACACAAGATCCCAAATCAATAGGAAACCCTAAGGGTGGAATTAATTAAATACAATAGGGAAAACACAAGAACTACTGCAGGAATTTGACAAAAATAATAAAGATAAAAAGATATATCCAATCTCAAAGAATCGAAATTCAAGAGATGGATTGAATACACCTGATACCAAGAACCCAGAAACTCTGATACCAATTGATGCGATCCGCCCCAAGACCCCTCGTTAAACACGTAACGGGAACCTTCACCACGATCGCGATCCACAGGACAACCCTCCCAAAGGATCGTTCTTGTGTATCAATGAACAACCTAACCCCAATTCTACCCGAGAACTGAAACTAGTTTGAAGAGGATCCCAAACCCTAACCTCACACGCTGGTTAGAACTCAAGGATATCAAGGAAGTTCACGAATCACTCGTGGAACTCACAAGTCTCACAAAGAGAATCAGAGAGGAAAAACCCTCGTAAATTTTATTCAACTTCAATAATCTGTCTTAACAATAATAATAATTAGCCTTATATAGGCAAAAACACCCTAAATAACCAATATAGCAAGTAACTAGTCTATTACACGTTATAAACTAAGTAAAAACGCAGAAAACAAATAAAATCGTAAAGTTATGGACTAAGGCCGCGGGCCGAGCCTTCTGTGCGGCCTTCATCAGAACGTCATCCTATCTTTGGCAAAGTTTCTGACGGAGGCCGTGGGGAAGGCCGCGGCGCGGCCTTGCCCGGTGGCCTTCATCAGAAACTTTCTGATGGGCTTTTCTATACGTCTTCTTCTGAACCCTTGCAGGTGTACTCGTCCCATCATTGGATGGCCTTTTCCTCTTACTCCTTTTGACCATCCTTGACGCCTCTAAGTCTCCATTTTGAGTGATTAAGCCCCTATGCATTGGTGATGCACTATGGATTATTCGAATGCCCCCATCTATTTGGGCTTTCATCACTTGGTTCGTATCAAACACAAATAGAAGCAGTTCACTACTTGTTGCGTCCGAAAAATCGTAAAGTAAAAGGGTGCTGGTGGGGTCGTTGACTGTCATGTTCCAAAAGACGTAAAGTCTCGGTGACCCTTTTGAAAATAAAGATTTTTAGCAAAACCGTGCGTGTGTGAGAAAAATCAAATTTTAGTAAAAAAATGTATTTTAAGAAAAAATGGTATTTTAAAAGAAAACAAGTCCAAGACTAAAAGTGCGACAGATTTGGCCAAATAATTTTTGAAAAAGGGTTTTATTTTGAAAAATGGAGTCGCCACTTGGTACTGAGTTAGGGTGTACCAAGTCACCCGAAAAAATTAGTTTAACACAAAAATAAAATTTTAGAAAAATATTTTAAAACCCTTTTTCGACTCCGGTTTACGAAAAACGAAGAGAAAAGGTTCGGGAGTCACATTTGAAGAAAGGGAAGGCAAAGGCTTGCACCTAAGGCACCCTTTCAACCTAGCCGAGGACTAGTTGCGAGGTTTAATCAAATTTTCCTAAATTAACCCTAGATTCTATCGCGTTTTGGATGTATCTAAATGAATGCAAATCCTAAGTCTAAATGTGGATATCGAGAGGGTCGAAATGTTCCGTCGAGGCTTGGTCGGAATTATCGCATTAATTGCGAAACCCGAAGTCGAGACCTCGAGGGAGTCACGAGTGTGAATGCAAAATGTAGATGCAAAAAGAAAAGAAAATAATAATATATAGTAAGTGAAGAAGAAAGTGGGTATGCAACATGACGGGTACGGGGGACAAATATCTCGTGACTGAATGTTTCTAATCACGGAGGGGGGAATGGCCTGTACGCCACCGCTTCCCACGTGAGTAGACGACTATTTCTAGTCGAATCACACAAATGTCCTAAAATCTAAGTGAAATGCAATCCTAGATGTCATGCACTTGAAAAACGTGTCAATAATAATAATAATAATAATGGTAGTAAGTAGTAATAATAAAATCATGCCAAATGGAAAGAAAAACTAAAAGTGTGTGAAATGATAAATGCCCACGAATAAACCTAATCACTAAAATGTCCTAAGGGTCTAGTGTTGGGCTAGCCCGTTCTAAGGAAAATCTCACTAGCGTTGGACTAGTGGGGGAAACGATAAGACACAACTAGCGTTGGACTAGTGTGGTGACGGAATATCATAAATCATGAATTTAAACATTAAAGCATGAATTAAAAGGAATTTAAACATATAAAAACATATAAGATCACATAGGAGCACATAACACATAAGCATAATATTCTAGATGCAAAAATCCTAAGGAAAGCGATAAAAGAAATAAACACGTAAGCACGCAAAAGCAAATAAACCCTAACTATTACATTGGGGCTTAATTTACAATTTAAAAAGGGAGAAAATTAAAAATGCCCTATCTATTACACTTTCTATCTAATTACACAATTTTTGCCTAAAATATGAGAAAAATAATCTAACTATTACATTGACTAGCTAAATACAAAATAATATATTTTCAAAATAATAAAAACTCAAAATTAAATAAATTAACTACGTAAATGCGCAAAAAGTATATAAAATAAGAAATAAACAAATAATAATAAAAATAATGCATAAAATCACATTGGAGCAGTATTGGAGCACAAAAAGAGGAAAATAACAAGAAATCGGGATACCTCTTTGGAGACCCGGTATGCAAAGCTTAAAAACGAACATACAAGTCAAGGTATCACGATATAAATAAATCATAAAAATAAGTCGCAATAATTTATGGGGTAAAAATGTTAATGGAGTAATATTCTAAGGAAAAAAAATGCAAAGTCCAACAAACTAAGGGTACAAAACATAAATTTCAGCAAATCTAAGGATAAAGAAGAAATTACAACAATTATGGGGAGCCAAAAATAAAAATTACGGCAGGTGTTTAAAATCCAAGAATGAAATTTCAGCAATATTCAAGGACAAGAATGTAATTTCAGCAAGCATCAATTGACAAATTATAATTTTTCAGAAATATTCAAGGGTACAAATGTAATTTCAGCAAACATGGAGACCAAATTGCAATTTCCAGCAAAACCAAGGACAAAAATATCATTTCCAGCAATGTATAGGGTCAAAATGTAATTTTCAGCTATATAAAAGGACTAAAATAAAAACTTCCAGCAGCTATAAGTATTAGAATATAAATTCCAGCAAGAAATAAATGACTAAAATACGAATTTCCAACAGTTAATGGGAGTTTAAAATCAGAGTTCCAGCAACATATAAAGGATTAAAACACAAATTCTAGCAATATATAGAGACTAAAACACAATTACAGCAGGTTATAGGGACCGAAAATACAAATTCCAGCAGCACATAGACTAAAAATGAATTTCCAGCAACTTAAATAAATCAAAAATGAATTCCCAGTAATTCAAAGGGGTCCAAAGTGAATTTCCAGCAATGTTTGGGATTAAAATATAAATTACAGCAGGCTTACAAAGGACTCAAATATAATTTTCAGCAATTAATGGGGATCTAAAATCAAATTTCCAACAAGGTTAGTGGGGGTAAAGTATAAATCGCAGCAAGTAAAAAGGCTCAAAACTGAAATTCCAGCAACCCAAAAATAAATTTTCAGTAACTTAGAAAGACTAAAATTGAATTTCTAGCAATACAAATGTGACAGCTCCACCTTACCCAGAGGCGTACCAAAGGGCTTCACGGACTGCCTGCCTAGCTCTCGCCAGGACTCATTCAAACACGCACTCAGCACATTCACGTACAGTTAACCCAAAATAGAATACATTCACATAGTTCAACTTAAGATACAAAAGTCACTAAAATTTACAGGCCATGTACTACAAGTTTACATGTCCAAAATATACATATTATTTACAATGGTAACCAAACAACTCGGTTGACCAAAATACAAAAACAAAAGTCTACTATAATTAAATTCGCCATGCCCAGCTTTAAGAGTGAAAAATACCTGAGTAAAGAAAAACAAATGAAGGAATGAACTATAATAGCCCAGTGAGTGCCCAAGTCATGCAGGCAGGCCAAAAATCTATTATTTCAGGAAAATAAAATAACTTAACAAGATATTTAATCAGCACATGAACAATTAATTAAACAATTAATCAATGGCGGATATAGGGTTCAACCACGGGAGCAAGTTCGACCGCAGGAGAAACAAGTACCGATTATGTAAACAAGGCATTGGGATCGAGATAATAGCTCAGGTCCTTGCCAAGGTCATACCGGTAATATCAAGCAAGACCCTAACCACCACACACCTTATAACCTCCTAACATGCTACCACATCCTGGGAGTAACCTCGACCTTGGAGGGCCAACACGCAAGAAAGTTCAACCCGGAGTTGGCCTCTTAGAGGATTAACAACTCACGAGGGAATGAACATCACGCCCTAAAACACCTAGCACCTTATATCCTCCCACGCCCGTTCAAGTTGACTATCCGTGAAGTAACGGTGAAGTTAGTCACGGAAGTCTCAAACACAAGTAACACATTTAATCATGAAAACAAGTAACACATTGTGGAATAAATGCGATAAAATACACATCTTTCCTCAAGTAGCACATTTTATCGCATAATATTTGCAATCATAGCTTAATATTTACAAATGAAATATCATGTTACATGCATCATGCACACATAAAGACACTCACCTGAAATGTCTACGAGAATATTTCGTAAAAAAGTCGGGTCTCACTTTCGGGTTCTGAAATAAAAAAAATAATCTAATGAAAACTAGATTTAAACCCTAATTAACTTAGTAAGAAAATTCAAGAAATATCCCCTTTTCTAAGGTTTTTGTTTTAGGGTTTAGGGTTTAGGGTTTAGGGTTTAGGGTTTAGGGTTTACATTCTAGGGTTTTCATTTTAGGGTTTTTATTTTAGGGTTTTCTAACAAAATTTTGGCATTGTTTCCCCTTAAATTCGGCCCTTCCAATCTTGGTTTTCCATCAAGATTTTAACCACTAAATCCATAATTCCACAAGTTCTACAACTTCCAAGTTCAATCTAAGTTCAAATTCCATCAAAGTCCCACTAAAATTCAAGAATTCAATTCCAAAAATCTTCAACCAAACCATAAACCCTATGAAATTTTCAAGGTTTAAATGCCAATTACTACTCAATCTAACCAAGAAAACACTATCTCTAACAAGTAAGACTTCAATTCAAGCATAAATTTTCAAGTTAAAATCATAAGAAGTCAAGATTAAACTAGTACAAAAAACCAATTAAACTTGAAATTAATGGTTAAAGCTTGTAGTACATACCTACAACAAGCCTAGAACTTTGCTTAGAAGGAAGGTAAGCTCACTTTCTATGGTGAAATTTGCCCAAAGTTGGAAGAAAAAGCTCCAAGAAGTTGAGAGAAATATGAGAGGAAAAGAGAGAGAGCAAGGCCGGCCAAGAGAAAATGAAAAGGAGAAGGAAGTAGTCTAGGAAAATAGAGAAGAAATAATGAAAAATATGGGAGAAAGAATAACCAATAAAAATATTACAAGAAGCAAGTTAGGATTTAGGCTTTTTAGGCATTAGTTGTAAACTTGTTTTAATTTAATTGGTGACACAAGAAAGATCTCTTCCACCTAGTAATTAATAATATTATGACATAAATATTAAAGCAAAAAGAGAAGAAATAAAGAGAAGGGAAATCCGGTCATGAGGGAGAGAAAAGAAGAGAGAAATTCGGCCAAGGGAAAAAAAGAAAAGAAAGAAGAATTTTCGGCCAAGGAAGAAGAAAAGAGAGAAAGAAAAATTCTTCCAAGAAGAGAAAATAAAGCAAGTGAACGAGTGAAATTTTTGAAAAAAAAATGAGCTAAAGTTTAAGTAGTCAAAAACTAGAAAATAGTAATATAAGCTAGTTAAAATGAAACACTATGAGAAACTAATGATCTAATGAATTTAATCCAAGTTTAATTCTTAGGCTTTCTACTCAATGAAGAAGGAAACTTAGTTAATTAACCTAATTAACTTAAAAAAATCCTCCAACTAATAAATCAAGAGTTAATGCTAGATTTCAAATGAAAGAATTTTCTTTTATGTACGTTTTAGGGTTTTTTTTTCTACCATTATCATTATTATTTTGAGCTACTTATAAACATACATGAATAAAATAGTTTCATATGAATTTCTAGGGTGTCACAACAAAGGACTAATTTGCAAATTCTAGCAAGTATCAAAAGGGGTAAATTGTGAAATAACAATAAAGATGATATGAAAAAAGAAATTAAAATTCCACATTAAAATAACATAAAATCAGTTAACAAAAATAATAAAAGTAATTACCAATCAAACTTAGCTTAAACAATACATAAAAAAGTAACTTAAACAATAAATAAAATAATAAAAAAGAAACTAAATGAAGACAAAAGAAAAATACAATAGATACACGGAAAAGTATACAATACACCACGTGCATTGCCACGTGGTGTACTAGAACCAATAATTTATCGCTATGTGGCAATGGTGGGTCATACCTTGTATTATTTGGCGATGTGTGATTGGTTCTAGTGCACCACGTGGCACGCCACGTGGCGAACGTGGTGCACGCAATACTCACTCATAGATACACCAAAGGGAATAAGAGCAAATAATAATAAAAAATACAATGAATCAACGGTGAAATGCTAAAAACCTGCTAGACTCACGTCAAGTCCTTTGACTCAAAATCTAACCCACCGCACAAACAGATTCCATTTCTCTTCAGCCTAAACGACTAAGCCATGAAATTCTTCCTCAGTCTCTTTCGACTGGTCTTAACAGAAACGCAAAAACCAAACCCAGTTCAAATTGGCCTTTCTCAAAATGAAAACAACTAACAATCGGACCCCCATTTCTTTGTAATTTCTTTTGTCCGAAAATTCGTAATCCCTAGATATGACCCAATTTCTCTGAAACTTCAATTTCGGATTTCAGAAATGGCTTTACTTTTCTTTTTTTTGCTTATTAACGTTGAACCGAAAAGTAAAGATAGCGAAACTCCTCTCCAAATTTGTTCTTACCCAGAAACTCTAAATTCTGTTAGCCCAATTCAAGAAACACATCCCCAAAGTTTAACACTAGAACTCCAAATCTGAAATTTCTAAGTTCAATCAGGTCTTCAAGCAAGCAAAGCCAAATCATAAATCAACCAAAATTCCATTTCCTTAATCGGTTTCGCTCAAACCAAACCAAACAAGCTCCTAACTCTCTCAAACCCGGCAAGCACAAATACAAATCCCCACCCTTCCTTGCTTATTTCCATTCCAAATCAATCAATATCCAAAGAGTCGTTTATACTTAGATCACAAATTAAACATTATAAAGAGAAATTGGAAGAAAGTAAAAGGATTTACCTTGGTTCCGGAAGATGACAATTGACGGTGATTGTCTGTGGTGATGACAAGAGAATGGCTGTGACAATCGGTAACTGGATGTAGCCGTGGCTGGACAACGATTGTTGTGTCTTTGATGAGGCATTTTTCTGATGGGCAGAGGGGCTGATCCTGTTAATTGTTTAGGGGGTGATGGTGAGGCTTGGAGCTGGAATTCGCAGGTTTTCTTTTTGCTGTTTTGTGCAAGATTTTGTGGGCTGAAATTTGCAGGTTTTGGTGGCCGGAATTTGCAGGTTTCTTGGCTGGAATTTGGATTTCGGTGGCTGGAATTTGCAGGTTTTCTTTTTGCTGTTTTGTGCAGGATTTTGGCTGTTTTGCAGGTTTTGGTGGCTGGAATTTGCAGGTTTCTTGGCTGGAATTTGCGGGTTTCTTGGCTGTTTTGTGCAAGAATTTGGGGCTGAAGTTTGCAGGTTTTGTTGGCTGGAATTTGCAGGTTTCTTGGCTAGAATTCGCAGGTTTTTTGGCTGTTTTGCGCAAGAATTTGGGGCTGAAGTTTGCAGGTTTTGTTGGCTTGAAGGCTGAGGAAATGGTGGGTTTTGGAGGTTGAACGGTGGTAGTATTGGAGGCATGTTTTGTGGCTTTGGTTGGGAGGTTTGTGATTCGGGATTGGTTATGATTGAGGGAGCTTAGGTTGTGTGTCTTCGCATGAGTGCGTGGAATTGTCTGTGAAATTAGATGTGTCTGCGTGAGTTGTGTGTGAAGTGTGTGTAAGTGTGTATAAGTGTGTGTATTTGCGAAGTGGTTGTGTGTGTATTGTGTATGCAAATGTGAGAGAGAAAATGCAAGAAATTTATGGGAGTGTGTGTAGTGTGTGAGAGAGAAATGTAGTGTGTGTGAGAGAATGTGAGTGTGTGTTCTTGATGTGGTGTGTGAAAATTTGAAGATGTGTGGTGTGTGTTCTTGGTGTGGTGTGTGAAAATTTGAAGATGTGTGGTGTGTGTTCTTGGTGTGGTGTGTGAAAACTTGAAGATGTGTGGTGTGTGTTCTTGGTGTGGTGTGTGAAAACTTGAAGATGTGTGTAAAAAAGAAGTGTGTGTTCTTGGTGTTCTTGGTGAAATGGAAAAAACTAAAAACTAAAAACTCTCCCTAGAATTTTTATTTTTTTTCCCTTTTTTAAAATCTCTAAGTGGGGGTATTTATAGTGCTCAAGTCTTAACCTCAAAGAAATGGCTAAAAGAACAAAACGCCCTTAACTACTAAAATTATAATTTTATCTTTAAAAATCTATTTTCTCTTACAAAATGAAAAAATTAAAAAAAATGTAAATAACAAATTTGTTAATAGAAATTCACCCTAAAAAAAATTAGAAAAAACTTTAAAACATGCTTAAAAACCTAAAAATGAATTTGAGACCCAAAAATTAGTAAAAAATGAATTTAGAATGTGAAATGACAATTTTGCCCTTGAATAACAAAAATATACAAAAAAATAGCTATTGATTTCAAAAAAAAATTACCAAAAATTAAAAATAGGCTTAAAACACTAGAAAAATGCATTGACAGCTCAAAATTTGACAGAAATGAATTTAGATTGTAAAATGAAGATTTTGCCCTTGGGCCAAAAAATATAAAAAGAATACTAATTCAATTTGGAAAAATCACATAAAATTAAAAATATGTATGAAAGTAAAATGTGAATCAAAAAACCCCCAAAACTAATAGAAAAATATTTACAGATAAAAATTACTATTTTGCCCCCCGAGATTATTGAAAATTTAAGATTTGACCCCAAAAATAAAAACACATCTCTAATGTTTGAAAAGTAAATGGTGTGTCAAAATTTGGTGTCTACATTACCTGTTGCAGGATGAGATCCGCGGCATGATCCTCTACACAGAGATCCGCGAACAGGTTTCAAGAACCGTGGATAAACATCCACGGATCACTGTTCAAATTAGTTTTTCAAGTTCTTTTTCATTGGTTTTCAATTGGTTCACTTGCAACATGTGTTTCATGGTTTGTATACATGTTTTGAACAATCAAATTAACACTTTAACATGTTCCAATCTTGCATGTTCCTAGTTTAAGTTTAACTTTGTAATTTTGAATACATGGCATGAAATCGTTGATTTTTGGAATGACGCAACTTTGAACAAGTTTCTTTAACCTTTCACTTCATCATAACATAACTAAACTTGCTCACATAACACAAGCATCAAAATTTTACCCTCCTTGGAGCCACATTGCACAAACTAAGTGTAGGGGAAATCATAAAGTTCAAGTATGCTATGATGATTTTGTGTTGCATTAGTTATCTATTCATCACCTAACATAGCTTTTGAGTAATTTTAAGATTGAGACAAGGTCAAGGAGCAAAGATTGGACAAAAGGAAGCAGTGATGAAGCATTGCAAAGAGGCACTTGTCGAAAGGCCTAAGGACTTAAAGGGCATCAACAATATCAATTTAAGGATACATCAACCAAACAAGAGGAGTTTTCTTATTTCATCTTTCATTCTTAATATTTCCTTTACACATTGAGGACAACGTTTCATTCTAAGTGTGGGGGGGGGGGGGAGGAGTATAAAATTATGTTTGGTTGGAATTTGGAGTAGTGTCAAGATATTGTTTTGATACAAAATTGGCCAAAATTTTTCAAAATTTGTCTCCATATCATACTTTCATGCCATGAACTTGTTAAATTCTTTATTTTTTTAAAATAATTTAGGCACCTTGATTGACTATTTTCTACAAATATATGAAGAAATAGTTAACATGTGATTAGGAGTTTTGTTTCTAAGAAAGTATATCTTGTAAAATGGTTGTAATTATACCTTGATTTGGCATGTCTGATTTTAAATTTTTTTTCTTTACTTGATTTTGCATGTTAAATGATAAGTATGGTCAATTGGTTCAAGCATGTAATCTATGGTTTAATACTTGCAATAAGGGATATTTATACTACAAAAATGAAAAAGAATGAAGTAGTTTCTTCTACTCCAATGATTCTTGTGCTTAGTAACCGGGGATCTTCATCCTAAAATATGTCGACTTTCGCGTAAAATGGCACATGAATTATGAGTAATGCACAGCAATTTGAGTGAGTAAATTGTTGAGTAACTAGGGATCTTCATCTAGCCAATGTCGATCTTTGCGTAAAAAGGCAATTTTACTTCTCAAATATGGTTTTTGCTACTTGCTTAACATTGAGGGGTTGAGTAACCAGGGAAACTTCATCGGCCAATGTCGGATTTTCGCGTCAAAAGACATTCTCATCTTGAGCAATTAGTTTGCTAAATAATACTCCCTCAAGTGAAAAAATGAAAATAATCATAGACATGTGAAGCACTTTGATTGAACCACATGATTCATTTTTCTTGTAAAATTTTGTAAGGCAATGAAATTTATGTTGAACTAGTTTTAATATTGAGATAATTACTTCCCTTTTACTTGGTATGATTAGTATTAGAAACTTAACAAGGAATTGCATAATGCCTATTTACTTTATCTTGTGGAATTGCATTCAACAATGTGGCATTTGTTATTTCAAATGCTTGAATCATGTTTTTGATCTCTTGATTTTCCAATTGCTTGAGGACAAGCAATGATTCAAGTGTGGGGGAGTTTGATAAGTAATAACTTTTATCCTATTTTAGTATAGTATTTTATATATTATTTTATTATGTTTTTTAGTATGTTTTTGATATTTTTAATATGAAAATGGCTTAATTTCATTACTTTCCATCAAATAAAGGATTGCTCTTAAAGTAGGGTTTTTGGTCCAGGAAATTAGGGTTTTGAAGGCAGAATTATTTTGAGCAAATTAATGCCCAAGTTTATTTGATTTTGTAGGGAAATGAAGATTAAACACAATTTGGATCAATTGAAGCTTAAGGAATATCAAATTCAAGGTTGATTCAAGTTGTGCGATTTTTATCATTTAAGCTTGGAATTTTCGGCAAATATTTTCTTCATCAAATCCCTACCAAGCAAATTATGGTTCAAATAGTGGAAAAAGGTCTCAAGGGCATGGAAGGAATAACCAAATTTTGAAAAGGCAAAATGTAAAAGATGAGTGATCCACGGATTGTTGCCATCTGCGTATCACACCCGCGGATCACGATTAGATCGGTGCAACTTGCAGATTTCAGCTCTCTTCAACTTGCAGCTTATTCACATTACTTTTCCAGATAATTCGAACAGTCCAGCTGCATTCTCTTTGCCCTAGAAGATAACAAAAAGCTCAAGGAAGACTTTTTCAGGCCTAAAGGAATCAAATTTCATCATTATGCCTTCCAACTTGGAAAGAGACTTGAGCTAGGGTTATTTCTATAAATACATGCCTTTGTATTCATGAAAATTATGCTAGGGTTTGTGCTTGAAAGAGTAGAAACAAGTCTTGAAGGGAGGAGCACTCCCAAAGTAGTTAGCTTAGTAGTTTTCTTTGTAGTTTTATAGGAAATATCAATACTTGTAAGAAAACTCTTGGAGAATTCACTTGGACTACATCATATTCAAGAAAGAAATGAAGGATTGGAGCCATTGAAATGAGAATTTCTATCTCTTTCTCTTTATTTCCTTACTTGTTATGAATTACTTCTTTGAATTCTTATACTTTCAAGTTATGAATTCCATGCTTAACTAAATACTTGTCTTAGGGGTAGATGAAGCTAATGATATGAATTGAATGTTATTATACTTGCTATAACTTGTATTTGCTTGTTCATCTATCAAGGTTTAACATTTGTAGTAGCTTGATCACCTATTGCAAATCATTTAGATGTTATTTGACATTGAGAAATGCCTTATAACATTGGAAAATAGTAGATGAAGCCTATTACATACACACATGAAAATAGTGGTATGAGTAGGTGGATTGAGGTTGTTTAAGACCACAATTCATGCATTTCACAAGAGTTTATCATGAGAATAGTTAAACTCTAATCAATTCATTGTGAGAACAAGCTTTGATTTCATATGGAATTGCAATCCTAAGCAAGACAAGATTAATATAGCAAGGTATTAATTCATTAAATCATATTAGTGACCATTAGTGGATTCTAAGCCCTATTACTTGTATTTGTGAATTTCTTCCATTTGTTTTACTTCAAGTATTTGAACTTTCTTACTTTGCATATCACCTATTCGATGTTTTGTCCAGATAATAAAGCAAGTTAGTAGCTTTGGTACTTGCTAAATTTTGTTTCCTAGTGGGATCGAACCCTAATACTTTTCCTACTACAATTGGCCCATGCACTTGCGAAAAGGGGCATTAAGTTATAAAATTTATTACTTGTTTTGCCTATATTTTGATATAACCTAACCTCACAATCAAAAATTCTTTGTGATAGGCTTGTGACACTTGACACAATGAACATTGTCCTTTGCAAAGTCCCTCAATGGATCCAAACTTGTATCTAGCGCATCCATTTTTTATTTTCTTTTCACTTTTTCTTTTGTGTGTCTATTGGCCTTTGGCCTTTTGCCTTCTCTACAAATCTGAATCAATGCTCAAAAAAGAAAAGCAAAAAGAAATTTAACCCACTTGATTTCTCAAATGTTAAATTTTTCTATTAGTTTATTTCTTTGTTCATCAGAAATTAAAATATATTTTGTAATTCTTCATAATTTGCTCCTCAAAGAATGTCAAACACATTCCTAATTATGAAAAAAATTCTATCTGATCTAAAATAAAACTTGAGCACCCAAATTACATTTAAACTTTTTTGATGGATAATCCATAAATTACCCAACAAAATAAGAGTATCGAAGTAAATGGAGCAGCTGTGTCAAATCTACAAAGACGAGAGAGGAGATGAGTCCACAGTATTAGTGCTAAACAAAAAGTTGTATTAGTGCTAAACAAAAATGTTTTCCAGAACTCAAGTCATACAAAGAATACAGAGGTTTAGAAGATAGACTGTAGCCTGGTTCTTCTTAGATAGCTTTTCCCTTTTCAAAGATCAGTAGTCTCTAACAAAGACTAGTTTTTAGCCCTTCAAATGCAAGGCTTGCTTTCATAATTGAAGAAAAAGCTTGTAAATATTGATATATGAAAATATAGAACACCACTATATAAAATCGCTAATTTACGAATGCTAAATTCTTAAATTATATTATGAAATCTGGTTGTATAGAAAAACAAAAATTTTAGGTAAAATAATTAAGATAAATGAAAGTTTTAATCCTTAGAATAATGGAAAATGAAATTAAAATTTACTAAGGACTAATTTTATATGATCAAGAGTGATCTGGGGAGTTAGGATTTTGTATTATTCACTAATTAGTAAATGCTAAGAATCAATAATTAGAATTGTAATTATTAGACAATATTAGTACTAAACAAAAAGTTGTATTAGTGCTAAACAGTATTACCCAGTTGTAACGCCCTAGAAATTCACATCAAAACCCATTTAATTCATGTTATGTCCGTTAGTAGAAAAAAAAAAGAGAGAAAAGAAAAGGAAAGGAAAACCGAAATGCATTTTATAAGGAGATTTCTTTTATTTAGGGTTTAGTGTTAATCTTTGATTTATTAGTTGGAAGATTTCTTAAGTAAATTAGGTTAAGTAAATGAGATTTTTTTTCATGATTAAGGGGGACACCTAAGTACCCAATTTGGATTAATTTCATTGGACCATTAATTTATAATAGTGTTTAATTTTGACTAGCTTATTCTACTAATTTCTAGTCTTTTGACTACTTGAATTTTAGCTCAATTTTACTCAAAAAATTTCACTTGTTCTCTTGCTTTATTTTCTTTTTCTTGGCTGAATTTTCTTCTCTCTTTTTCTTTTTCTCTTGGCCGAAATTTCTTCTTTCTTTTTCTTTTCTTCTTGGCCGAATTTCTTTCTTCTTTTCTTTCCTCATGGCCGGCTCTCTCTTCTCTTATTTTTCTCTCTTTTTGCTTTAAGATTTGTGCTATAATGTTACTAATTACTAGGTGATAAAGAGATTAAAAAGTTCCACCAATTAAATTTGTCCAACTTAACCACTAATGTCCTTAAAAGCATAAACCTAAACTTGACTCTTGTTATGTTTTGATTGGTTATTCTTTTCCCCACTTTTCTCTTTATTTCTTTTCTATTTTCCTAGCCTATTTCTTTCTCTTTTCTTCATCACCTTGGCCGGCCACCCTATTCTCTCTCTACCTCTCTTTTGCTCTCAATTTTCTTGAAGCTTTCTCTCTAAATTTTGAGCAATTTCACCATAGAAAGTGAGCTCCTCTTCTTCCTAAGCAAAGATCTAAGCTTGTTTGAGGTACCTACTATGAACTTTTGCTATTGATTTCAAGTTTTATTTAGTTTTTGTTCAAGTTTATACTAGGTACTTGTTATTAGAACTTGGAGTTTTAAGCTTGAAATGAAATTTTACTTGCTAGTTGAAGTGTTTTCTTGGTTAGATGGACTAGTAGATAATGTTTAAACCTTGAAATTTCATGTATTATGTGATGAATGGTTGAAGAAACTTGGGCTTGAAATCTTGGATTTGAGTGGAATTTTGAGTGAAATTAAGTTTGATTTAAATATGGAAGCTATAGAACTTGTTGGAAATTGGATTGGTTGGTTGATTTCTTGCAGGTAAAAATTTTGGGTAGTCCGATTTTAAGGGGAGATGCTACCGAAATTTCGGTAAAACCTAAGAAATAAAGTGATTAGGTTATGATTTAAAGCTTTATAAGCTGTAATTTAGTGATTGGTACGTGCAGAAATTTTCGTAGATTAGCTATTAGTGAATTGAACCTTTCCGATCAAAACCCTAAAAGTTAGAAAAACCCTAACTTCGAAAACCCTAAACCCTGGGGTAAAACCCTAAACTCCAAAACCCTAGAAATTAAACCCTAGAAATACTTGAGGTATTTCTCGAATTTTCTTATCGAATTTCTTAGATTTTAGTCGGGTTTTTATACGACTATTTTCTTTTGAATTTCAGGCTCCGGAAGTGATTCCCGACCATATTATGAAATATTTTCTTAAAGTATTTCAGGTGAGTGTCTCTATGTGTGCATGATGCATGAAATGCTTTGTCATACTTGAGAATGTTATATTATGAAATATTATGCCATACTTGTAATTGTTATTTTATGACATGTGTTACTTGAGGAGAGATGTGTACTTTATCGCATCTATTCCGCAATGTGTTATATACTTTCATTATCCAACGTGTTACTTGTGCGTGAGACTTCCGTGACTAACTTTACCAGTTACTTCACTGGATAGTCAACCCAGACAGGCTTAGGGAGGATATAAAGTGTTGGGTGTTTTAGGGCGTGTTGTTCTTTCCCCTTGAGTTGTGAATCCTCAAAGAGGCCAACTTCGGATTGAACTTTCTTGCGTGTTGGCCCTCCAAGGTCGAGATTACTTCCTTGGATGTGGTAGCCTGTACGGAGGTTATAAGGTGAACGGTGGTTAGGGCTTGCGTGATAATACTGGCATGTCCTTTGATAAAGACCTGAGCTATTATCTCGGTCCTAACATTATGGTTACATGAACAGTACTTGCTTCTCTTGCGGTTGAAGCTTGCTCCCGTAGTTAAGCCCTGTATCCGCCATTGACTACTTGTTAATTAAATTGTTCATAACCTGTCTATTTACCTTGTCAATTATCTTGTTCAATATAATAATGAATTCCTGGTATGATTGCATGACTTGGGCACTCACTGGGCTATTATAGCTCATCCCGTTCATTTGTTTTCTTTAACCAGGTTTTCCAAAATACTAAAGCTGAGAAAAGCTGCTTTTGGATATAGTAAATGTTATGCTTCATGTATTTTGATAGCCTAATTGTGTAGGCTTTTATTGTAAATGCTATGTATATTTGGAGATGTAAACTTCTTGTGATTCTTGTACTTTCGAATGAATTAAATGAATGTATTTCATTATGAATGTATTTTATTTGAGTTAAGTATGCTTGGATGTTCTGAGTGAGTGTTTGTTTGAGTCCTGGCGAGAGCCAGGCAGGACAGTCCGCTAAGCCCTTTGGTGCGTCCTCTGGGTAAGGTGGGGCTGTCACACCGGTGATGACATGGAGTTCTAGAAAACATTCGGCCGCAACACATGAACATAAGATGGGTTAGGCTTGAATAATAGGATCTCACATAGAACTGTAATGGAATTGAGCTGCTCGCAATATTGGACTGAGCTGTTTGGTCAACTACTTGGCTCAAACTCGAGTTGATCGAGTTCGAGTAGCTCGATTATCCAAGTGAGTCGAACTCGAGTATCAATTTTTCAAATTCAAAGGCTCGCTGAGCCTTATTGAGTACATAATTATTTAATAATTATATATATATTTATTTATTATGTAATTATTATTTTAGGTGTTAAAGTGATAAAATTTACCAAAATTGTCCTCAAGTACTCAGGCTCAAATAGGCTCGAGCTCAAGCAGGCTTGCAAGTGCAAAAAAAAAAAAAAAAAAATCCTATAGAGTTGAGGTCGAGTAGTTTTTCATTACTTCGAGCTTGAGCTCTACAAAAATCTCAACTAAATCTAACTCTAGTCGAGTTCGAGCAGCACCTATTGCTGTCAAGCTCAAGCTTGAGCACAGTACAACTTGAGCTCGACTCGGCTTGATCGTATCCTAATCTCACATATCCATTGATCTTATGATAGGTCTTTCCCAGTAGTTGCTTTTTTATTTCTTAAAGAGAAAATTGCAGTTTTGGAACTAGATGTTTGGGTATCAGCAATTTCAGTCCCTAAAGTTTGGATAAAGCAAATCTAGTATCAAATGTTTCAATTTTTCAGCACATTTAGTCTTATTGACCAGTTTTCTCAAAATATTATCAGAATCTGGTCACGTGAAACTCACGTGACGGTTACAAAAGTTTTCAAAAAGAATTAAAAAAAGAAAAAAAATTAATTATCATAATTTGTAATTGAAGGCACTTACGTGAATGTACTAACCAGGCAGATTTTTTCAGTTTTATTTACTTATTATCGTATACAAACTTAAATTAGTGTTGTTAATTGCAAATTATGACAATTATAATTTTTTTAATCTAATTTTTTTTGAAAATTTTTGTAATCGGCACATGAGTATCATGTGACCAGATTTCAATAAGATTTTTATAAAATTGGTCAATAGGACTAAATATGCTACAAAATTGAAATATTTGGTACTAAATTTGTTTGTGTCCAAACTTTAGGGACTGAAACTGTCGATACCCTAAACATTTGGTACCAAAGTTGTAATTTTCTCTTTCTTAAATTATATACAAAATTTTCTTTTTTGTTTTAATTTTTTGAAGTAAATTGTCAAGGGTCAAATTGTTGATTCGTTCCACCACGGAACGAATTATTACACATCAGCTACATTAGAAAATTCAAGAATTAGGTTCGCACAAAAAAGCGAGTGTACAAGAAGTTTTTCAGACAACTGTCCGGACAGAAATAAGAAACTATGGTTTCGACGAATTTCACAGTACCTAACAACGCCTAACAAATATGACACAATATTGCAAAAAATTCATGTGCTCCAGTTACCTTCCATCATTTAAATGCACAATAATTTGATGATTCGTGCTGTCATATGCTGCTGTAACATTGAATTGGCTGCTACTATTACCAACCAAATTTTTATCGGATGTTGAAGGGATGCTGTTGATCAGGCAGTCCGTCTCTTCAGGACTCAATTCATTCTTAGTCCAGGGATGTTGCTTCATCACCTTCAATCCTTCTAATTCCATGGTAACTTCCTTCATGGTAGGCCTTTCTTCCGCTTTCACATTTAAGCACCGCTTAGCCAACAGCGCGACCATTTCAACCTGCTCAATATTTCTTCCGAGTACCGCCATCCGGTGATCCAAAATTTCAATCAACCTGTTCTCATCAACTGAAGAAACAAAATACGAGGCTAGGTTCCTTTCTTTCTCGGATTTGTTGTATGAAACTGCTTCCTCTCCAGTTATCAATTCAGCCAGGACAACTCCGAAGCTATAAACATCACTCTTATCAGTTAATTGACTTGAATGGAAGTAATCGGGGTCTAAGTATCCGAATGTACCCTGGACTAATGTAGTCAACTCAGTTTTATCGACAGGAATAAATCTTGAAGCTCCAAAATCGGCAACTTTTGCGCTGTAAGTTTCGTCTAGAAGAATGTTAACACTTTTAACATCTCTATGTATAATGGGAACAGAAGCTGCGGAATGTAAGTATGCGAGAGCACCAGCAGCTTCTATAGCAACCTTTAGGCGTATATCCCATGTAAATATTGCAGAAAGAGGTTCATCATGAATGTGTTTGTGGAGAGTGCCATTGGTGATAAATTCGTCAACTAATAGGGGGACTTCCGTCTCCAAACAACAGCCTAAGAGCTTCACCACATGCCTATGGTTGATTTGCGAAAGAATGATCACCTCATTAATGAATTGCTCATTTTGGCTTTGGTCAGTAACTTTGGACTTTTTAATAGCGACTATTCTGTTGTCAGATAATACTCCTTTGTGAACGGTTCCAAACCCGCCTTTGCCAATAACTGTTCCCTCGGAGAAGTTGTCTGTTGCCTTATTAAGATCCCTTTCGGTGAAAATAATGGCTCTGGTTGAGCAACCTTTTTGTTCTGATAGCTTCTCTAATAACAACGAGCCACCGTTTTTGATGAAGAACTTCTCTCTTAGTTTTAGAAGCTTTCTTTCTCTGGATACATGATAGAGCCATGAACCTCCCATAAGCAAGATCAAAAGGCTTGAGATAACACCTGCTTCAAAAGATGGTTAATGTTAGTGTTGGTATTGTTTCCTATGCGTTTTGTATTATTAAGGATTATCTGTAATTTATACATTTCACTTTTAAGCATCCAAAATTTTCATTTGGCAGCGGCTTGAAAATGAACACACGTTATAAAAAATTCCATTCTTTGGTGCGTTGGACACGCTACAACAACTACCTATAAAAAAAAAATAAACAAATAAGTGGAAAGAAAGAAATGAGTATAACAATTTTGGATAGACGTAGTTATCTTACGGCAATCATTTTTATTCACACTCCCCACGATAGATAACTTTTGTCACGTCTTGCTAATACTGGTGTTGTAGATGGGGACTAAGATTTGTCCATTAAAACTTCATACCATGGCAATTCTATACGGTAATACTTTCCTCTGTAAAATGGATTTATAGTACTGTGGTATTCTAGGACCAAATGTCTTAGTTTTACTAGTGAGGCTTTCAAAACAAAATATAGGAGTTATTCAACATTTAGAGAACTCAAAATAAGAATAAGATATTTAATTAAAGCCGCAGTCGCAGTTCTTAGACAAGTGGGGAAGAAAATTACCTAAAGCAACATGGAGCAATGTGGTTCCTTCGGTTGTAATCCTTTTGTGACAAGATTCAGTCTCTCCATTGCCATCATACCCCTTCGGACAGGAACAAGAGTAGTTTCCAGGCAAATTTAGGCAAATTCCTTTGCAAGGTTTTAAAACATGGCATTCATCGATGTCTGAGAAAAGAAAGAAAAATATTGTGCTATACTTAACTACATACGAGCTAAGAAATCGATTTCTTGTAGCAGTAAGCAGTAGTATACCTTGGCAACTACCATTTCCCAAAAGGTAAGGATTTCCTTCAAAACCTTTTAAGCAATTGCAAAGATATCCTTGACCAGTTTGTGAATCTTGGCATTCACTATTTTCTGATCGGCAAGCATAACTCGATTTATTTTTCTTAGCTTCTGCACACGTTGATTTTCCTATAGCATAATCAAGCACCATAGGAAAATCTGTTCTATTCTGCAAATCCTTGAGGACAGCCGAGGAAAAATTGAAATAATCTGCTTCAGTCACGAAAGCATAGCCACAAGAACTGAAGTTATTTACCCTGGTGTAGTTCGATAAGGAATGAAGACTTATCGTTAAGTTCTTTATTCCATGGGGAACTGATGCTTGGCAACAACCAATCCCTGAGCATTCTTCGTCTTCTATGCTGTCCGGCCGATCACAAAGGGATATGCATCCAACTTTGTAATCACCCCCTTCAAACCCTTTAATATACGCATAAGTATCACAGCCAACAACCGTGAATTTATTCTCTGTAGATGATATAGTATATGCACTGAAGCTGAACCCCCGTGGCTTAGGATTGAAATCAATTATGGGTGCTCCCGTGGCATTGTAACAACTCTTAGCCACGAAAGATGAAATTTTAATGTGGCCATCAAGTTTTAGGTCGAGTACTTTAGCATTACCCGTGCGTAAAAATGCTTGGGGAGGTTCATAATGGGTGTCATTGCAAGTGATCAGGAAATTATCGTTGAGATAACAATCAGGGCTAGTGCCAAATGGAAAGGAAATGTTAAGATTTCCACAGGTGTTCTGACATCCCGGCTTGGGCTGTTCTATTGCTGCTACCAGCCTCGGCATTGAGATTAGTTCGATCAGCATCACTAGCATCAAAGTCAAGCCCCCAAACGCCCGGAAAGTCATGGCTTGTGTTTTCTAGCAGGCAGCGGAATCTTAGGAAATTGGAATCTCGTAATAAGGGGTCTCAAAATTAATCAACAAAGATAAGCTTGATTCATTGGCTTTGATTTGGAAGATAAAAGTATGTACTGGTGTGTGTTACATATATGCAAAAGTTCCAATATATCCTCGAAACTTCCACCTGAGTTGACTGACTCAAGTCTTGGTCGTTACCCGCATTTGGTCGACATCTCACAAAAAAAAAATGCCTGGAAGTAGCGTCTAATGCCCACTGTTCATTTGAAGTACCCAGTCTTGTGTACTTAAAAGTCCCTAGGGACCTCCATTATAATTGGACCAATTAAACGTATAAATTTAGCCTGGCCACTCTACAGTACTCATCCTGAAATGGTATAAAGTTTTTACTTGTTTTATACTTACATGAAGTACTACTGAATTAGTATCGTTGCGCTCGGAAGAGAGGCAGAGACTTGGTTAATGCTGATTGTCCCTAACGGTAACATAAGAACTATTTACTCAAAACAAAAAGATTTTTTTTTTTTTAAGTGGATAGTTGTGATTTGGACACATAATAAAAATGGTCCCACGTGTTGTACTGTTCACACAAATGGGGAAACAGTTGATGCTTTATTCATTACTACTGGTATTATATTTTTTGTTGAAAATTCGGGAAAAGGGAAAGAAAACTCAACTTTATTACTGTTATTATTAATTGTGTTCTCTGCATTACAACTTGTGAAATGATTTCTATGTGGCATAAAATAATTCCATTTTGTAATTAATTAGGTCATAAAAGCCCTCATACTTGATCATTAATTTTCGGGTTTGATCACTTACTAGAAAATACCACAGTGACGTTAGTCATGAGTGGTACGTTGTGCCAATCAAGCTTAAATTTTCTTTTCTAAATAACAATAACTTGCAATAATGGAAGTTACTCTAATATTACTCTATTTTGTTTTTAAAGAAACTGGTAAAAAAATTCACTATCGTGATCTCAAGTTTACTCTATCAGGTCTTGAAACTACATTTTGTTTTGGTTGTGCTCTCAAACTTCCATATGTTTTTTTTAGGTATTATTTAGTTCATTAACTTGGTTTGATATTAGTTAATATAATAATATGGCTTGGGTTTTCTGTTACATTCATGTTACACTACTTAAGTGATTGATAAGTGTACACCTGTCTTTGGAGACATAATTAGTGGGTGTACACTTGTCAATCACCAAAATGGTGTAAAATAAGTTTAATATTAAAATATGTAACAGAAGACTCCAAACCAAATAGTATCTAAGCTTGAAGTCGTATAGTAATTTAATTTAAAAAAAAAGAGATTTAAAGAAGAAAAAAAAAAACTCGCCTAGACTAATCAAAACCCCATTTTGACTGACAACTAAGCATCGTCATTGACCATGTCAGAACAGGCAATGAGATACAACAGTTTACGTTGTTGAAAAAGTCGTAATCATTTCTTTAATATGAAAAGTCTTTAAGCATATAGCATCTCCTGGCGGCAACTTGATCACATCACTACGTTAATTATGCGTTGGTTTGTTCGCCCATAAATATTTCTCCACGTCACCTCGATGGAATAGGACCGTCCACCTTCCAAGATACCGTCTCACAAGCCAACCCCCTAACTCCCGGTTTCATCACTAGATTGCGCGTGAATAAGTTGATCGGTCTATTCGTAATTTAACTGATCCTAATCATATGCCATTTAGTAAAATTGATAATCAGGTTAAATAATGTCATATGTACATAATAACCATAACCGAATCATATTTTTTGAAAATACTTAGATATGACATATTCGATGTCCCTCAAAATAATATTACAAATTTACATATACTACACTTTTTCAAAATTAACCATGAAATTATATTCAATTGACTAGTAATTATAAAATAAATATTCTAGAATTAAATTATCATATTTTGAACATTGAAAAGCACAAAATTAAATATTCTAAATCATGTAATCATATTTCACACTTGTTTTCACCTTCTAAACTTATCAAAAACTATTGAAACATTATTGCATATTTTAATTAACCATTTTATCTATTTTTATTGCTTTTACTGCTTTTATTAGTTATGTCTTCTTTATTTAGCAGTTTTTCTAAATCTACAGTATCTTCTTCAACATCTTCTCCAAACATTCTTAAAGAAGAAATCAACATGGAAAACTTAGATCAGGCCATTGATAATTGGAAAATCCCTATATATTCCACCAATGACATTTATGAATCCAAATAGACTTTAAATTAGACTACACAATCAAGACTGTTGAACAAACCATTGCTTTAAATTTGGATCATGAGGAGATCAAACTCTTATATAGAAATACAATTGAGAAACATAAACAAAAATACAATCATCTCCATTTTGGACTTGTTCAAGTAGCAGTTAAACCTCTTACTAGAGAAAGACTGAACACATCTCATTGCTCTGTCTTAGACACTACCTATTCTTGAACTTCAATGACTCCTTATTGGGAATGGCAGAAACTAGCCTAAAGGAATAGTTTATTTGACAACTTCCCAAACTTTACAGTGTCCTTACAAGACAGAAACATCTTCGACACCTTAACATTAAATGTAAAAACACCAATTATAAAACAAATGCTAGATCTCTTCCTGTTGCTATTATCTACAAGATTTAATACAAGGCGATGAGTTCAGCTTTCAACGCAGGAGCCCCAGTGAAGAGTAACAAAGGAGAAACTACTCTTTTTCAAATAGATCTGACTAGATATAATATTTTTGTGCCAAAATCCATAACTTGGAGTCAAGTTTTTTTTCTAGATGACTGGATACTTTTGGATGTAGTTCTAGCAGCTCCAGTTCAAAATACAGCCATCTCCAGCATTACACAGTTCCCTTCTAGAGCTATACAAATCTGATTTGAAAGATCTTTTAGTCAAAGAGCTTCAATAGCATTCGTAACAAATATGGATCAACTAAGATATCTCATTCCTAGAAGATCATCTACCTCTTCCATCTCCACAAAAATCCAAGAATTAGACATCAACTCCAGAATTGCACGAGCCAGATACTCAATCCAAACTGAAGGATCAACATTAGAGTAGCAAGATCAAGGTGATTTTCCTAGATCTCCAACATATTCAACAATGACAAATAACCCAAATTTGGGTGAACTACGAACATTGGAAACAATTCTAGCCCAGATACACCTTTCCACATTGACAAACAATATCTCAAACAGGACTTCTATGTTGATTACAGTCTTATCAAGAGAAACTGTTTCCTCAACAAATATCAAGGAAGAGATAGACAGACAATTGAAGAGGCATTCTACGGCTTTCTCAACAAAATTCAGCAACATGTCCAATTTTTTGACTAGTACAAAATATATGTAGAAGAAAATGACATAGATTATCAAATTTCTACTGTAGCTTGTGTAATCAAAAGATGGCAACTACTTGATGGGGGAGAAGTCCAGGCAGGATTTCCTCCTTCCCAAGCAATTACCTTCAATGACAAAGCCATAGAACTAAATGCTGCCCCCTTCAAACTTAAACAAGCTAGAAATGATGACCCAGTTAATGCCAAGGATGTCTAAGGTATATATGAACAAAATAATTACACCAACAAATATCTACAAACTATAGGAGAATATCTCCTAACTACACCCATTGTTTAGAACCAAACCTCCTCAACAACCTCTTTTCCTACAAAGCCTCTTTTTAAGCCATATGAAATACTAGCCAAATTTAGCCAAGAACTTAGAGCAACATCGACTGAGTTAGAACATAAGATTGCAAAGATTGAGAATCTTTTGTAACTCTTAAGCCTAAACAAAAATTTGACAAACCTACTTCAACAACGATAAACTAATCTTCTTGTGTTTTAGATAAAAATAGAGAAACCAACTCAGAGACAGACAAACCAAAAACATAGATAGCCAAGCTCATATTATAGCCAGAATCATCATAGAACTAGAAACAACCTTAAAAGTTGTATTACTCAATAGTAACATATCTTGATATTATTCTTGAAGAAAAATTAAATATCATTCAGAACAGCTATGATTCCAACAACATCTATGAATAGAGTATAGATGGTGTGTCTGAATACAAGATAATGACCATGGTGGCCACAGCATACAGAACTGCACGCGGATGCACCGAACAACTTGCAACTCACATCCTTGCAACAGGATTTACAAGACAACTCAAAGGATGGTGGGATGAACATCTCACAATTGAAGACAGAAATAATATTATGAAATTAGTTAAACTTGATTCTAGTAGACAGCCAATCCTTCGAGATAGAAATACTATTCTAGATGCAGTTTCAACCTTAATCTTATACAATTGCAAAGACATTCATAGGAGATCTAGGATTCTTCAGAGACAAATCCTCAAAATTACTCAATAATATAAAATGTAGAAACTTGTCAAACTTCAGATGGTATAAAGATACATTCCTTACAAGAATTTATGTGAGGCTTGATAACAATCAAACATATTGGAAGGAGAAATCCCTAGATGACCTTCCTAAATCACTTAGAGACATGGTGCGAGATGAACTCCGCTTCCAACACAATGGAGTCGTGCCATATGAGGAAATCATATATGGCCAACTTACTAGCCAAATCCGTTAAGTGGCCTTAAAAATATGTCGGCAGGACAAAATGCTCAGACAACTAGCAAAGGATTGAGCACAAAGAAGAAAAGACCTTGGCTTTTTCTGTGAACAATTTGGGCCCTCTATGCCATACGCAAACTAGAAAGAAAAAACATCACTCAACTAAACTTCCAAAATATGAGAGACAGGAAACAAACTAAAAAACAAATAGCATAGAAGCCTAGAAAACAGTTACTAGCCCCAACTCCCAAACAAACCTCTCAAACACCTCAAATCAAAAATCCGGATCAAATATATCAGCCCTACCAAACATCATCTGCCATAGATGAAAAAAGTCAGGTCATATAGCCAGATATTGTAAATTGTAAAATCAAGAAAAAAATACAATCGTTTGGCCTTGAAGAGCAAGTAGAACAACAGGTATCCAATTTATTAATAGACAATAGTAAAGAAGACTATGAACAAATAGATGATGATTATTCCACAGAGGATGAATACATCAATTAGTTGCAGGATGATGACTTGCAAACATTTGAAACTAGTGAATCTGAAGGAAAGCTATGAGTCAATGTTTTTACCAAAAAACAAGATGCACTACATGATCTCATTGAAGGAATCACTAATCTAGAAAAAAGAAAAATCTAACTTGAAATTTTTAAAGAAATAATAAACACACCCTCTTCCTGTTCAAACCCTTTCAACGAAGACCCTCGAATCCTCAATACCTAAAATCATATTGATATTCTTAACCAATTTTCAAACAAACCCAAAAATTTTGTTACCATACAAGACTTTCAATTAGAAATTGCTATTCTAAAAGATGATATCAAAGTGATTAAAGCTAGACAGGGGTTAGATACAATAGAGTATCTATTGATAGAAAAGGAAACAGAACTCAAAACACTACTACCATCAAAAGACGTAGAACAACCACAAGATGTTTCAAAGGATGATTTTCTCAACAGGATTCAAGGATTTCTACAAGAAAATGGGAGGTCCAAATCCAATTAGTCATCCAAAATGACTTTGTTCTAGATGTTTCAGCCTTGTTCGACTCATGAGCTGACTTGAGTTATATTCAAGAAGGATTAGTTCCAACCAAATATTTTGAAAAAAACCAAAGAAGGACTCAGATCAGCAAATGTTGCAAGACTTCAAATTAATTACAAGCTAACCAATGTCGTTGTGAAATTTTCATTAGCAACAATCATGGATGTTGCGTTCGAAAAAATCGATTAGTAAAGGGTACTAGTGAGGTCGTTGACTGTCGCGTCCTGAGGAAACGGTCCGGTCTCGGTGACCCTTTTCAAAAATAAAGGTTTTGGAAAAATTGTGTGTATGTGAGAAAAATTGAATTTTAGTAAAAAAAAAAGTGTATTTTAAGAAAAATGGTATTTTAAAAGAAAACATGGTCAGGACTAAAAGTGCGACAGTTTTGACCAAATGATTTTTGAAAAAGGGTTTTATTTTATTTTTAAAAAAATGGAGTCGCCACTTGGTACTGAGTTAGAGTGTACCAAGTCACCCGAAAAATTGTTTAACGAAACAAAAATAAAAATTTTAGAAAAATATTTTAAAAACCCTTTTTCAGCTTCGGTCTACGAAAAACTAGAGAAAAAGGTTCGGGAGTCACATTTTAAGAAAGGGAAGGCAAAGGCTTGCACCTAAGGCACCCTTTCAACCTAGCCGAGGCTAGTTGCGAGGTTTAATCAAATTTTCCTAAATTAACCCTAAATTCTATCGCGTTTTGGATGTGTCTAAATGAATGCAAATCCTAAGTCTAAATGTGAGTATTGAGAGGGTCAAAATGTTCTGTCGAGACTTGGTCGGAATTATCGTATTAATTGTGAAATCCGAGTCGAGACCTCGAGGGAGTCACGAGTTTTTATGCCAAATGAGATGTAAAAAGAAAAGAAAATAATAATATATGGTAAGTGAAGAAAGAAGATGGGTATGCTAAATGACGGGTACGGGGAACTAATAACTCGTGACTGAATGTTTCTACTCACGGAGGGGGGAACGGCCTGTACGCCACCGCTTCTCACGTGAGTATATGACTATTTCTAGTAGAATCACACAAATGTCCTAATTTCTAAGTGAGATGCAACCTCGATGTCATGCATTTTTTTAAAAAAATGTGTCAAAGTAATAATAATAATAATAATAATAATAATAATAATAATAATAATAGTAATAATAATCATGCCAAATGGAAAGAAAACTAAAAGTGTGTGAAATGTGAAATGCATACGAATGCTCCTAACACTAAAATGTCCTAGGGGTCTAGCATTGGACTAACCCGTTCTAAAAATCCTACTAGCGTTGGACTAGCGGGAAGAGAATGAAGCCACAACTAGCGTTGGACTAGTGTGGTGACGGAATACCATAGATCATGAACTAAATATTAAAATGTGAATTAAATGCAAATTAGACATATAAAGACATATAAAGTCAAATAGGAGCACATAACACATAAATATGATATCTAGATGCAAAATCCTAATGAAAGCGGTAAAATAAATAAGCACATAAGCACGCAAAAGTAAATAAACCCTAACTATTACACCGGGGACTTAATTTACAATTTAAAGGGGGAAATTAAAAATGCCCTATCTATTACACTTTTTATCTAATTACACAATTTTTGCTAAAATATGAGAAAAATAATCTAACTATTACATTGACTAGTTAAATACAAAATATTATATTTTTCCAAAATAATAAAAATTCAAAATTAAACAAATTAACTACGTAAATACGCAACAAGTATATAAAATAAGAAATAAGAAAATAACAATAAAAATAATGCAAAAAATTACATTGGAGCATATTGGAGCACATAAAGAGGAAAATAACAAGAAGTCGAAATACCTCTTTGGAGACTCGGTACCAAAGCTTAAAAACGAACGCACAAGTTAAAGGGACAACTATTTAATAAAATAAAGAGTAAAATACGAAATACTAACACATTTAGAGAATGTAAATTATAGCAAATTAGAGGGAAAAATAAAAAGTAGAGCCAATTGGGGTCAAATAGTAAATTTAAACTAATTGGGATAAAAATTAAAAAATCTACACAAATCTAGGGGTAAAAATATAAATTAACGCAAATTGGGAGGGTAAATAGTAAATTCTAACAACTAAGGGGACTAAAAATAAAATTCTATAAGACTTGAGGGGTAAAATAAAAACAAATAAATCTAATGGGGTAGCGATGCAAAATTAAAGTAAATCGGGTGGACAAAACCATAAATTTTAACAAGTGTGGCACAAAAACATAAATTCTAGCAACTAATGGGGCTTAATTGCAATTAATAAAGACTTGATTGAAGAGAAATTCAAACCTAAACGGGGGCAATCTGCAATTTATTAAGGGGCTTAATTGAAATAAAAGTAAAATCTAAGGGGTAATAGATAATTATTAAGGACTTAATTATATAAAATAAAATCTTTTGAGGGCACATTAAAATACTCAAGAACACAATGATTAAAATTTAAATATTCGACTCTAATTAAAAGATAACCAAAAGACGTGAAAATGTTAAACAAGATTAAAACTAAATTTACCAACTAATTTTGTGAATTGAATTAAATCAAATGACTAAATTAAAACAGAATTTAAAAAAATAATCACATCAACTAAAAGTTAAAACTAAAATACTAAAAAGATAATACACGCCCCAAATTTTCTTTCCCCTGTCTGATTTTCTCTCTTCTTCCCTTCTTCTCCTTCTTTTCTCCTCAATTTTTCCTCCCTCTCTGTTCTCTCTGGTTCAATTCTTTTCTCTCCAGATGCTCTCTCCTCTCGATCGTGTTTCTCTCTTTTCAATCCTGTTTCTCTCTCAGATTTCTCCCTTTTCATTTCTATCTTCTGTGTCCTATCTCTGAATCTGATTCTCTCTCCCCCTTCTCTTCTCACGCCTTGCCTCTCTGCTCTCTCTTTTCCCCTTCTCTGTTTCTTCTCCTTCCCTTCGCTGATCACTCTTTCTCTAATTTCTCTTTCTTTTCTTATTATTTTCTCTCTTGGCTGCTTGTTCCTAATTATCTCTGTCCGTTCTCCCTCTTCCTCTCTCAATCTACTTTCTCTTTGCTGCAACTTTCTCCCAATTTCTTTTTCTTTCTCGCTCTCTATCTCTCTCTTGTTTTCTCTCGCTCCCTCTGTTCTCTTTCGATTGCTCTCTATTCTCTCTTTCCCTCTGCCTTTACTCTAATCTTGGTGATGTTGAAATTGGTGGAACGGTTGGGGTTGGCTTGGCTTTTGTAAGTTGCTTGGCTTAAATGGGAGTTTGAATAGGGGGCAGGCCGTGGAAATTGAGGGATGATAAGTATGGGTTGTCGAATTGATATCTATTTGGAGACTATGATAACCTGTGGCTTTGCGCGCGTGTGTGTGTGATGGATTGGAGGCTTGTTTTTGGCTTATTGCTGGGAAATTGCTTGGTTATTATGGTTTCAGTTGGTTCATGGTAGTGATTTTGCTGATTTTGAGTTGTGACAGATGAGGGTCCTTGGTGTTTCTGGCTTGGTTGTGATTGGTTTTTATTAGGGTGGTTAGTTACGGAATTGTGATGGAACTGACTGCTGGAGTGGTGATTGTCTTGGTTTTGGATGGAGTTTATGGTGGAAAAATGGGAAGTTGGCTGGGTGATTTAAGCCATTTCTGGGTAGCTTTGCAAGGCAGTGAAGTGGTGAATTACTGGTGGCAATAATTGCTTGTGTGGTAGGTTCTGGACTGAATTTGGCAGAATTACATAAGGGACTGTGAAGGCTTACCAGTGGTAGAGGAGGTGTTGCTATAGGTGATGAATTGATGAATTTTTTTGGGCATTTGGTGTTTCACAGGTGAAGGATTGTTGTCTGTGAGTTCGAATTGTGGTGAATTAGAGGTGGAACTGGGTAGGATGAGAAAGTGACGGTGGAGGAAGGAGAGAGAAGGAAGAAAGGAGAGACGTTGAAGAAGTTGAAGAAAAATCAGAAATAAGAACAGCTAGCAAAAATCCCATAACATGTTTAAACTAAAAGAATAACAAATACATTTAACTGAAATTCCAAATGAACATCTAAAATTAATCAAATTCACATAAAGCAATAGAAGAAACTGAAGCAAAATTAAAAGAAGAACTCACCTTTCAAAGCTTAAGGGCCAATCTGATAATGAACAGTAGAAATCTAAGCTTGAAGACGATGAACAGTAGTGAAAAAATGAGAAACGGACGACCTCTTTTTAGGGTGTGTTTTTTGGTGTTTTGTGTGCGTGTTTGATCTTTCTTAGATAAAAATCAAATGAGTTTTTAGGGTTTCTAAATTTTTCTCCTTGTTTTTGCTGATTAAAAGGGGTATTTATAGGCCACTTGTCTTGTTGACCAAGAATGCTATAAAATAACGAAAACAGCCACCAGTATAAAAATACTAATTTTATTCAAATAAAACATTTTTTAACCCCAAAATTGAAAATTAATACAAAGAATCTGACAGTAATCTCTAAATTTTCAAAAAGAATTCATAGTAGATTTCAAAAATAAAAGCTAGAGCTTAAAGCTGATAAAAACGCGCTTGGAGTGTGAAATGACGATTTTGCCCCCGGACAACGAAAATACACAAAAAATGGTTATCAGCCTCGAAAAATTACAAAAAATTAAAAATAAGCTGACAAAAAATGAATTTAAACTGTAAAAGGACGATTTTGCCCTTGGGCAATGAAAATTCACAGAAAAATAGCTATTGACCTCGAAAAATTACCAAAAATTAAAAATAAGTTTAAAACCCTAGGAAATGCATTTATGACTCAAAATTGGAGAAAAATGAATTTAAACTGTAAAATGACGATTTTGCCCTGGGCAATGAAAATTCACAAAAAAAATAGCTATTGACCTCGAAAAATAACCAAAAATTAAAAATAAGTTTAAAACCCTAGGAAATGCATTTATGACTCAAAATTGGTGAAAAATGAATTTAAACTGTAAAATGACGATTTTGCCCTTGGTCAATGAAAATTTAGAAAAATAGCTGTTGTTTTCGAAAAAAATCAAGAAAATTAGAAACATGCTTAAAGAATTAGAAAAATGAATTTGGAACTGAAATTGAGCTAAAATGGTGTTTGCGAAGTGAAATTACCATTTTGCCGTTGCGCTGGTAAAATATAAAAAATTCCAATTAAATCTAGAAAAATCATAAAAATAATAAAATAAGAATATGTATGAAAGTAAAAATGTGAATTTAAACCCCCCAAAACTAATGAAAAAGTATTTACAAATAAAAAATTACTATTTTGCCTCCCAAGATTATTAATAAAATTAAAATTTGTCTCCAGAAATATAAACACCTCTTCCAATGTTTGACAAGTAAATGGTGTGTCAAAATTTTGGTGTCTACAATGGACTCTTTTTTACTTTCAAAAGATCAAACCAATCCAGTTATCCTCAGAACATCCTTCATCAACCAGATAATTCCGTATTATACAATTGAAGAAGGAATGTGGCCAGACAAATTGGAAGGAAAGTTCTTTCATTTGCCAAACCAAAGGTGCATAGGGAATTAAACTACTTATTACTTAAAGAAAATCAGATCAACTTTCTCAAAGAAGAAATCCAATTAAAGAGAATAGAAGAACAATCACTACAAAAAAATATTCTTTTTGTGACAATAAACCTATTTGTCAGGAAAAATTAAGGTTTTTATGATGACCTATCACGCCAACACTCTTCCAAATGAGCTTATGTTTTTCAACATGCCTATCCGTCAAGAAAAGTTTTCACACTCTCTCTATATTTTTCCCACTAGTTTTTTTCCCAACATTTGGACCACATAAATAAAAAATGCAAGTCTCACTCCTTCTCTCTTTCTATCTCTCTACCCTTTTGCCATCTCCTTATCTAGCCTACTCCTCACAAAATCCTAGCATCATCCTCCCCCATTCTATCTATCTCAACTTTTCTTCCTCCATCTCAAAGCTTTTGCTAGAAGATTGCAAGAGACTTGGAGGCAATTGACGGAAATTAGAAGCTGCAAGGTACTCTCTCACTCTCTCTTTCTCTCTTGCACTCACTCTCTCTTGCTAGCATACTCTCTATTTCCTTCAATTTCAGGTGCTGATTTTGACATCTTTTCCACCCACTTGCTATAAAAAAGGTCAAGTTCTCTTCTTCTTTTTTTTTTTAATTTTTTTGCTAACAGTATACACCAGGGGACACGCCTCTCCCAAGCTATCTCCTCTCACATACACTTTGACGCACTATTTACATGTGAGATTTGGTGAAGAGTAATTCTTTTTGTTTTTGGACTAAAAGATTTTGGTATCTGCTCTTGGTAAATGAGAAAAAGATTGGATCTTTTCTATTCAAACAGCATCTTTGTTGATTTTTAAGAAAAGGGCCGGTTTCTTTTTCTTGTTATGAGTTGAATTTCGTAACTTGCATTGTGGATTCATTGTTTTGTTTGGTTGATTTCTTTGATGGGTTTGTCTAAATCTCTCTCCTTTTTAGGGGGTATTTTTTAATTTGGTGGAGGGGTTAGGTTGGGTTGTTGGAAGAATGGTGACTTGAAGGGGAAAATATTTTGGCCTAATAACGGAGCGGTTTTGGTTTTGGAAGTCATCTAATCTAAAGTTCGATTTTGCTTGTTTGAATTCATTTAGGAATCTAATGATATATTTTTGTGTTTCATGTAGTAAGTTTATTGATACTACTTTTGTATGTTTTTTTGATGTTTTTATATGGTTTGAGAAAAGATTTGTTGGCAATCTTGCAAGATTGATTTTTGTGAAGGTTTAAGTATACATCTAACGGATGGGGTTGCTGCCTAGATTGAGCACAATAGAGAAAAGCTATTCTTTGTAGCTGACCTTAGATTCTAGGCATTTGGATGCTTTTTATTATTCAAAAGTATTTTTACTTGAAAATTTATTATAAAAAGCAAAACACTTTTTCTATTAGTTGTTTTGGCTCAATAGTACTTTTTAATAAAGCTTAAATTTGGAGCTTTTGATTTGAATTACTCATTCCCAAATGGGCAAGATGAGTTGTTGTAGAGTAAAAAGGATCTCTCTTTTATTTCTCCTTTATGTTAGTTTTTCCATTTTACCTTTTTGATGGATAGACTGGTGTTATACAAATTTTAGGCTGATAGTAAAGTTGCAATTTGGATTTGCATGTGATGGATTGTGTATTGTTCGGAGGTTTAGCCAATGTTTAAGTTGAATGTTGGAGCAGGATGCAAGATGAACATTTCCTAGTCTGATCCCTTAATAGGAAAACTTGTGTGTCTTAAAATTTTTGGTTAATCTCAAGTTCTTTGATGCTATATTTGTCAAGTTTTAAGTCAAATATAATTGGTATGTGAGAAGTGTATTGGAAGTATGTTTTTTGCACATTAAAGCTCAAGAGAGAACCAGGCAACTCTCACATGAATTGGGATTTGAATTCTGTGAACGCTTCTCTTTGCAATAGACTATCTTGCTTCAAGCTCTCTTCTTCTTGTTCAATTTTTAATTTTCCCAAATTTGTTGACTAAAAATGAAGGTTATATACTACACCAATATGAACTTGGAGTGCTAACGGAAAGCACACTTTTCAGTGGTTACACCGATGGTGTTATCATATGTTATAATCTGGCAAAATAACTATCTTGGCTAGGATAGGATCTAACAAATTTTAACAGCTTTCTATTTTTTTTTTTTAGGAATAACATTAGTAATGATGACATATGCAAATATAGTTTGAGAACTTAATCTCAATTCAGAATAATGCTACAAGGTTTTTTGTGTTGTTAAGATTTAAATAGTTCTATAGGATTTTTTTAATTCTTGCATCAATTAATGTAGTCCATGTCTTTTTCCAGCATCTCATTGTTCGTGGTGATTAAAAAATATCATTGTACAGGTGATATGTCAATTTTATATTTGTGTTTTCCTTTTCGTCTTCCTATTATTCCTCACACATATGCTTGAATCTGCAGTAGAGTCGTTGATGCTGAATCTCCTGTGGCAATTGTTATTCCTACTAGAGGTTCCACTTTCAGCAGAAAATTATGGGATGGTGACATTTCTTGGTAGGATTTTCTAAAAAAGGCTGAAGAGTTAAAGTAAGCACTTTTTTAATATGTTGTAGTACTGTAATCAGTAGAATCAATTTGTGGCACTGAGTTCCTTTTTGTTATTCTGGGATTCCCTGGGAATATTTTTTTATCATTGATACATAAAGTTTGGCTGAGACAAAACTAAGTCTGCTCTCTTTCTAATTGCTCAATATGAGAGTAAGTTAAGATTGTGAAATTGGTTTGGGTTTCTATAGAAAATTGACACATGTACACTCATTGAGACAATAACATTATACTACTATTTTACTTGAGAGACAATAACACTCTTAATGGTAAGTTTCAATCCTTATTAAATGTGGTGCATCTTATTACAAAGGCTCCAAATATATTAAGAGATCTTGCCTTGGACGTTTTGTCAATGTTTTTGAAACTATTATGGTTGAATGATATTTCATCATTTATTTTGTTTGCTTCTTCTATCCTCTTGTTTTTCAATTTATTTTTCATAGTTACCTTAATTATCATGTTTTAAATTACTAGAAGTGGTGCTAATGTACTACTAAAGAATACTAGAGAAGTATATGGAGAATTACAAAACTTTTCCATTGTTTCGTACTTGCTGAGGATTTGTAATAATCTCTAAAAACAGTGCAGTATATTTGATCACAATCCTATGAGAGTTATGCTTAGAAATCATTTTATACTTCCTTTCATGAATTTTGGTCAACTTAAGTTTGATGAATGGTCAGTATACTTAATTGTTAGAAGTTTTAGATGTCTTGTTCTAGCATGTTTAATATGTTTGTGATGTCTTTTTTATAATTTAATGTACAATATCTGTGCCTAGTGCTATATATTTGATCACAAGAAATGCTACTAGAATTTCTCATTTGGAAACAGAAGCAATATGGAGGGTCTTCCTAGTAATGGTAAGTTTCAATCCTTGTTGGACGAATTGACAAATGTAAACCTTAGAGGACACAAATTTATCCAGACTTCTAAAGTTTGTGTTATGCTAGCATTTTTATATTCTGCGAAGTGGATGAGAATTGATAACAAGATTTATTGGAGTTGGTGACTTTGTCATTACTAATTACTAGCAAGGCAGGGGGTGAAAGGGTGGAAATATCTTGACAAGTTTGAAAACTTGCTATTCTTATTATTGCCATATCTTTGATTCATTGTTGAAACTAGAAAGCAACCCCAAAAACTTGCATGATTTCATATAGGAACAAAGCTGATAGAGAGCAAAGACATCTCATGTTAACTGAAAGTAGCATTTTTCTACAACATGCTAACTAAAAGTAGCCTTTTTCTTGCCAACTAAAAGTAGTATTTTTTATGCAAAGACATCTCCTGCTAAGTATAGTAAATTCCTAGATTTCGTGCAACATACCTCAAAAACTTTCGCTTTGAAATATGTCACTTTATCTATTTCTTGCTCATATGTCACTAGATGCATTGTTTCTGTAGTTGAAACTGCAACATCTTGTTGGAGAAACTGCAACATACTTACTACAGAAATTACAGCAAAAACTGTAGCAAAAATTACAGTATATTTGCTGCAGAAATTGCAATATCTTGCTGCAGAAACTGTAGCATATATGCTACAGAAAATACAACAAACTATAGCAAAAATTGTAGCATATTTGCTGTAGAAATTGCAACATCTTGCTGTAGAAACTACAGCAAATTCTAGCAAAAACTGCAACATATTTGCTGCAGAAATTGCAGCATCTTGTTGCAAAAACTGCAACATATTTGCTGTAGAAATTGCAACATATATGTTGTAGAAATTGCAGCAAAAACTGCAGCATATATGCTGTAGTAATTGGAGGAAAAAATGCAACATATTTGCAGCAAAAATTACAACATCTTGCTGCAAAACTACAGCATATTTGCTGCAAAAATTGTAGCATACTTGATTATGGTCTAATTCTGTTCAAGTTTGAGGGATAAATTGAATATTGGATTGATATAGATATTATCTATGCTTTTATCTAGTGAACTGATGTATACCATGAAAACATACAAGTTGTGCTAAATATAAGGTATTGTAATTGATTGGTTTTTTTTTTGTCTGCAGCTTTACTATGGTTGTTTTCCAAGATTCTCAAGGATCCAAGAAAGGGTTTTGTTGCAATGACAATGTATGCAGGAAAAAGTGCTTTTGGCTCATATTGAAGAACTTCTTTATTTGATATCATCTATCTCTTGTACTTTGGACATTGTTCACCATGAAATTGAAATCCATCTTTTGATTTTAGCATATGTTATGCATTTGGTAGTTGTTATGCAGATGGTAGTTATTATCTAGGGATACCAATGTTTATATTGGAAATTGTGAAATTTGGTGATATGTAAATGTTTGACAACTGACAAGGTTAGATTATGTGTCTTAATGTGTTATGGTTATCTATTGATGGTAATTTGTAATTATTTTGCTCGTGCAATTTTATATTTTGTTTGAATCAAATGTTTGAATAGATTATATGTTGACTTTGTTGTCACATTAGACTGAAAATTGCCAAATGGTTTAAATTACAAATTAATTTGTTATAGTAATACGACCGTTGTCAGGAAAAGTAGCTTTGTTTTGTCGTTAAACTTTGAGCAAGTTTACTATGTATAACCTTTCTTGACGGCTAAAACTGTAGTGAAAACAGTTTAGGGTCTTTTTTTGATAAAATTTTATCAAGAACAAGAGGTCTTTTCCTAACGAAGAATTTTTCACTATTAGTTTTGTGACGCCCCAGAAAATTCATATAATTCATATTATGCTTATTGGTAGAAAAAAAAAAAGAAGAGTGAGAAAAGAAAGGGCAAAAATTGAAATGCATTTTCTTAAGGAATTTCTTTTATTTAGGGTTTAGTGATAATCTTTGATTTATTAGTTGAAAGATTTCTTAAGTTAATTAGTTAAACTAAATAAGATTTTTTTTTCATTATTAAGTGGTACACCTAAGTACTATATTTGGATTAATTTCATTGGATCATTAGTTTATAATAGTGTTTAATTTTGACTAACTAACTTTATCATTTTCAAGACTATTGACTAAGTGAGTTTTAGTTCACTATTTTGACCTAAAAAATTTCACTAATTTCTCTTGCTTTTCTCTCTCTAAATCCGGCCCTCCCTACTCTCTTTTTCCTCTCTTTTGTTTTAAAAATTTAAGTCATAAGACTTGCAAATTATTAAGTGAAAAGTGATTAAAATTTGCACTAATCAAATTCAACCACCTAGTGACTATTATCTCAAAATATCTAAGCCCTAAGAGGACTTTTGTCTAGCTTTGATTGGTTGCACTTTCTTCCATTATCCTTTTATTTCTTTTATACTTTCTTGACTGAATTTTCTCCCGTTTTCTTCCTCCCTCTTGGCCGAACTCCCTAGCCCCTCTCTCTACCCTCTTTTGTTCTTCATTTTCTTGGAGCTTTCTTTCCAATTTTAGACAAATTCCACCATAGAAAGTGAGCTTTTCTTCTTCCTAAGCATAGTTCTAAGCTTGTTTAAGGTATATACTATGAACTTTTGCTATTACTTTCAAGTTTTATTTAGTTTTGTTCAAGTTTTATACTAAGAATTTGATAGTAGTATTTGAAGATTTAAGCTTGAACTGAAAAATACTTGAACAGTCATGCTGGACCAGTTTTAGTAAAACTTTCATAACTTGGTGTAGATAACTTGGATTCGAATGATTCTTGTTGTTTTAGAAACTAGATTCATAGGGCTTTCAAACGGTGTAAATCTTGCACTGTGGTTCATTGTGTATTAATCGCAGAAAGTTTGCAAACTGGGCTGAAAATTTCGGTTCTGCGTAAACAGTTTTGATGATGAGCCAACTTGGGGGCTGATTTTGAACTTGTTCTAGTTAGAATTTGGATTGATGATCTTCACAAAAATTGTATTCATAGAAACGTACTTTCAAACCATATAATCACAATTTCCTGGCTCTTGATGGATTGATCCCAGCAATGGCATGAACTTGGCCAAAAACCAACCCTGTGCAGATTTAGGTTGATGAAACACTAGGTTGTGGACCGATTTTGGAATGATTTTTGTTAGAATTTGACGTGATACTCTTCATGAAAGTTTTAGCCCTTAGAATATAGTTTCTATCCATATAATCACTTTTCTCATACGACATATCAATTGGAAGTTATGTACTGTTGAATATCCCTAGTTGGTAAACTTGAAAACATGAGTTAACAAAGAAAATTGGAATTGAGTTAGAATTGAACATAGAAGTTGTAGAACTTGTTGAATTGGGTTGGATGGCTGTTTTTCTTGCAGGGAAAATTTTGGTTTAGTCCGATTTTTAAGGGGTCATGCTGCCGAAATTTCAGTAGAAATAAAGAAGGAAAGATGGTGGATGAAATCTATAACCTAGAAATAATTAGGTTATTTCTTGAATTTTCTTACTAATTTACTTAGGGTTTTCACTAGATTATTTCTTGTAAATTCCAGGATCCGAAAGTGAACCTCCACCATTATACGAAATATTTTCTTAAGCGATCCAGGTGAGTGTCCCTTTACTTGATGCATGATAAATGGTAATTCTCTGTGTTAATTCTATGTGTACTTGATATTCATGAATTGTTACAATGTACTATATGAAGGGAAAGTGTGTACTTTATCACATTTATCCCGTAATTTGTTACATGCACAATTTCTATCAAATGTGGATATAATTGTTTGTGAATTTTCGATTAAATTAAACTTGTTGGCTAGACTTCCGTGGGTGTACCGCGGTAGTCAGGCCGGTTGTACAAAGGAGGATATAAGGTGCTGGGTGTTTTAGGGCATGACGTTCTTTCCTTGAGTTGTGAATCCTCAAAGAGGCCAACTCCAGGATTGAACTTTCTTGCTTGCTTGTTTGCCCTCTAGGGTTGAGATCTCACCTTGGATGTGGCGGTTTTCGGAGGATATAAGGTGAATGGTGGTCAGGGCTCTTGCTCGATAATGCAGGTAGAACCTGTGATCCAGACCCGAAATACTATCTCGGTTCTACATCATGGTTACATGATCAGTACTTGCTCCCGTAGTCGTGACGTATCCTCCCTTGTTTAAATAATTATTTACTTAATTATTTCCTATGTGATTTTGCGACACATGTTATTTGCTTATTTATTCTCTCTTGGTTTGCCTCCGTGTCTGCATGTGTGGGAACCTCACTGGGCTATTATAGCTCACCCTATTTTATTTGTTTTCCTTAAACAGGCTCCTATCTCTAAAATCGGTGGTGAGGATTCAAGGGTAGATTTTGGTAGGATTTTGATAGAAGACTGCTTGAGATATTATTGTATTAATGAACGTATATGATGTGAACTGCTAAACCAGTACTTTTACTTTTAAGTTTTGAATTTTATGTGACCCTGAGATACTGTCACAGGGTGGTATCTACGAGTTTTCTTACTGAATTACTAATTGCTTACGAATTTTAGTGCGTGCTTGACTCGAGTCCCTGGCGAGAGCCAGGCAGGCAGTCCGCTAAGCCCTTTGGTGCGCCTCTGGGTAAGGTGGGGCTGTCACAAGTTTACCTGACGGTGTGTCACAAGAAAACACTTTAATGACGCATATTATGAGGATTTTTCCTGATGGTCACTATTACTTTTCCTCATGATGTGTCACCGAAAAAAACGCTTTTGCTTACGATAATTCCAATAATTATGTCAGAAATATGAAGGCTTTGCCGATGACTAGTTCCTCACTATTGCTTTTCCTGACAGTGCATCACGAACAAAAAAAAAAAAAGACTTTTGCTGACGATACTTCCGAAAGTTTGTTGTCACTAAAAACCATTTTTTTTTTGTAGTGAATTGAAACGGCCCGAAATCCGAAGGTATTGGCTTTATAGAAAATAACATACTGTCACTTTGCCATATGAAAAGAATTTTAACAAGAAACAAATCCCAACAATGGCAAGACTAATCAGATAAATCAGGAACTTCTTGAACATTGTAAGACGAAAATTGATGATCTACCAAAAAAATATATCATTAGACCCAACAAATCCCCTTGGAGCTGCCCAGGATTCAATGTTGACAAAAACTCAGAAATCGAACCAGGAGTACCAAGATTAGTTATTAATTACAAAGCACTAAACATAGCCTTAAGTTGGATTCAAAATCTGACTCCAAAGAAAAAAGTTCTCCTCCAACAACTTTATGCTGCTAAAGTATTCTCAAAGATCGATATGAAATCAGGATTTTTGCAAATTTAGATTCATCCATTAGACAAATATAAGACTACATTCACGGTTCCTTTTGGACACTATGAATGGAATGTGATGCCTTTTGAACTCAAGAATGCTCTATCTGAGTTTCAAAGGATCAATAATGACATCTTCAATTCTTATTCAACATTTATCATCGTCTATATGGATCAACATTTTAAACATCTTAATACCTTTCTTCATCAAGTCAAATATAATGGGCTAGAATCTCTCAAAAGAAGATTAGTCGATTCCAAACCAGAATTCAATTTCTTGGTCATGAACTATAACCCCCATCCAAAGATCAATCCAATTTGCAGAAAAATTTCTTGACCAAATCATTGAAAAACAACAATTTCAAAGGTTTCTTGGCGGTTTAAACTGTCTTAGATTACATTCCAAATCTACGTAACCTTACAAAACCATTGTATGAATGTCTTAAAAAATACATCTTTCATGGACAGATAAACGTACAAACATTATTCGAACTATCAAAGCTCAAGTCAAAACTTTGCTATGCCTTGTTCTTTCTGATCCTCTAGTACAAAAAATTGTTGAAACCGATGCCTCAGACATTGGTTATGGCAGAGTACTAAAACAAAAACAAAATGACAGAGAACAAATAATAGCTTTTACATCCAAACACTGAAATAGTTCATAGCAAAACTATTCCACAATAAAAAAGGAAATTTCAAGTTGATTTACTAAACCAAGAGTTTTTACTACGCATTGATTGTAAATTGGCCAAAAATGTTTTACAAAAAGATGTCAAAAATCTTACCTTTAAATGAATTTTTGCAAGATGGAAAGCTACTTTATCTATCTTTAATTTTGGCATTGAATATATTAAAAGAGATTCAAATTTTATTCCTGATTATCTAACTAGTGAATTTTTGCAGAGATGATAAACTACCAAAGAAGAAAAAGGATGAAACAAAACCACAATCCTCCTAAACATCCAACCCAGATAAATCTATTGTTCAAGTATCAACCTCTCCTGATTCTCCAAATCAACAACATCTACCAAATATTCTGGCAAACAATCCTTGACAAGTGAATCACTAAACATGACACATACCCAAATTCAACAAATTTTAACCCATCAACCAGCTTTGCCTTTTTCTCTATAAAGCCCAAAATCATGGGCTGACATAGCCGAAGAAGAAGACAAAAAATAGCTTACTATAGCCTAGCAAAAAAACCATGCTCCAACAGCATGTAGCCTAAGTCCAACAAGCAACCTTGCTAATAGAACAATAGGTCAAATCCCTGGAGTTTGATGACATCCAAACTAGCCTATTACGGGCAATAATATAATCCACAGGCCCAGATAAGTCAAACCAAAAAAATTGTACAACCACAAATTGGCCCATCTTGTTCAAAAATTCAGATCCCAATATGACTCTGCCTTCTTTACAATTACCCAACTTGAGCCTAAAATCTAGCAAAACAATCCCTACTTAGTTTTCCAAACAATCCTATCATTCGAATTTCATTTTATACAACTAGTCCAAATACAAAACCCAAGAATTATACCAAATGATTTTATTAGGCACAAAATCAATGTCCATAAAACTTTATCCCCATGAAAAGAAACCAATCATTACACATTCGTGTGCCCCAATCTTAAAAATCCTCTAACTTTCTGACTGGAATGCAAACCTCAACCAACTCAAACAATTTTCCTAACAATATCATCCCCCAACTTACAATTATTAGGATTACAAACAAGTTTGGTTCCAAATATTTTCATTTCAAAACCCTGATCATAGACATTCATGACTTTTCTACTTCAAACGAGCCTATAGAAATGACTTTCCAATTTGGTTCACTAAGTGGTAGAACATTCACGGACCAAACCAATAGATTCTTCCAAAGGACGTGGCCGATGGATATGAGTATTTCAAACAGAGATTCTTGCCACCAAATATCTATGCTCCAACCTCACTACATTATTTTTCAAAACTCTCTTTGGCATGGGTGTATCAATGGAAGTTTGAATTTTGCAAACAAGTAGAAAATCAGCCACCAATCTTAATCAGACAAGGGTATACCAAATGGTGGGACTCTTTTGACACAACATCAATCCAACTAAAAAATTACAAAATTAGTTTAATCAAAATCCCCAATTCTTGAAGACAACCAATAAACAAACAATCCAACTTTTGCAACATAAGTCACTATCAATAAAGTTGGCCTTGATGCGGGTGGATTAGGTCTATAAAATATGCACTAAATTCCTTCCAATTTCACTCACAAACAAGTAATAAATATAACCTAATTCCCCAATACTGCAAGTGTACAGGTCAAAATGAGTATAGGGATATTAGGGTCGATCCCAGCAGGGAAACTTGATATGGCAATTACCAAAGATTTTAACTTGCTTTATTATCTAAACAATCGAAAATCAAGTAGTAGGAAAAAAATATAGAAGTAAATAAACTAAAGAAAATTCAATTATTTGTAAGATAACTAATGGAGAAAATTCACAAAATACATGTAGTAGGGTTTAGAATCCACTAATTCTCACTTGCTATCTATATCTTGATTTACTAGGATTGCAATTCCATATGTAATCAAAACTTGTTTTCACAATGAATTGACATAAACTCACCTACTCACGTGATGAAGTTTTGTGAAATTCATGAATTGTGATTTAAAACAACCTCAATCCACCTAAGAGTACAACTATTTTCATGTCATACTACAAAGGTTTCATCTATCATATTTCCATTGTTATGTTGCAAGTTTAGTTGTCAACTAACAACTAGATAGCTTGTAGTTGGTGATCAATCAACTACAATTGTTTATCCTTGATAGATGAACAAGTAAAATTAAGATATAGCAAGTTAAATTTCATTTAAGACAAGAATTAGTTTCATCTAACCCTAGTACAAGTATTTAGCTTAACATAGAATTCATAACTTCAAAGAACAAAACATCAAAGTAAAAATTCATAACAAGTAGTAAATGAAAAGACAAGGATAGAAATTGCTCATTTGGTGGATGAACAAGGCTCCATAGCTTCCATTTCCTCCTTGAAGATGAATTGGTACAAATGAAATCTCCAAGAGCTTCCTTACAAATATTGAATTTTCTACTAAAACTACAAGACGATTTCTACTATGCTACACTACTTCTCTTAATATAGAATAACATAACATCTCCTCCCCTGACATATATGACCTCCATATGTTAACTAGGGACTCCTATTTATAGAACATTGGGGTTCAAGTCCTTGTTAACAATTTCTTACAAACTTTGTTCCTAATGGTGTAATATTTAGGGTTAGAATGGTCAAAAACATTTGTGTAGAATTTTCTTCAAAATTCCAGCCTAAAATTCTCTGGAAAACTCAAGAAACCAATTTTAAAATAACTCCAAGTTGCAAAAACCGTCATTGACTCTTTCTTTGACCAACACATGTTGACTAGTCAGCCTGTCCAAGTGTCTGCTTAACATTGGTTCACAAATTTCGCCTTGAAGATGGACGAATCCGCTCTTTTGCAAAACATGAAAGTTGTAGCTCTTTGAGTTGGCTTTCCAGAACCACAAAGATCATCTTATTTCAAGGTTGAAGCATGGAAATATGACCAGAACACCAAGACATGGTCAGAAGTGCTTCACAGCACAAATGTACTTCAGTAATTAGGATTTTTGGCCACGAAAACTTGACAACTGGATTTTGATGTCTTGATAAGAACTGTAGAGCATCCTCTTAGCTTCAAAATGACATAAGAAACATCTCAATCCAATATATATAGCTCAAGTTACTGATAAAATACCAAAATATGTCATTATTTGCCAAACCCTAATTCTTAGGTAAAATAAACCTAATTGGAAGAAAATGATATTTTTTGAGCCAAATTCACTCAAATACATTAAAAACACACTAAAAATTTATAATAAAGCATATATTAAAGTAGGTAAATTTTACACTTGTCAGGCCTCAATCTCAAACAGAGATGAATATATCAAATTGCTGGAAAACATCTTGCAACAATTAAAACCAGGAACATTAGAAGCAAGACTACCTTCTCCAAAGTCAGAATCAAAATCAGATAAGGAAGAAGATCTTGCCTAAGCAAATGAAGATGACGGCTATGGACTATTTTCTCAGCTTCCACAAATCATTCTATAATCATAAAATCAGCATTAATCTTGTAAACATTATGATAGTATTGTAGCAGGATTACTGCAGCCATAATTATGCCTGCACTACTGTAGCAATTCATTGTATCAAAACACTATTCACACGTACCAGAACACTGTTAAATCACTATAGCAAAACACTGTAGTGGGTACTATAGCAATTAGAAAAATTTGCCATATATACTTCTCAAACTTAGAAGGAAGGCACGCATTTTTCTTCTCAAAATCTCTCTTTTTCTTTGAAATCTAGTTCTCATAATCTTTAAGATTTGAAGAAATATATTGTAATCAAGATTACAATCTAGTAAATTTCTAATCTCTTCAATCATATTACAATCTTGTTCTAATTTTATGATGTTGCTTTTCTTTTAGTTACTTTACTTAACTTTTATTTGTTTGCTTCCATTTAATTTACTTATTTACGTTCATTAATCTTTGTTTATGATACCTATGGCTAGTTAAACTACCTATATATATTCAAATCCAGTGGTGTCCTCCCCATGCTTTAGGATTGCCAAAAAAATATGAATATTAAATCTAGTGGAAACAAATCAACGGGCTTGGGGATTGCCGAAAAAAGAGGTTCACTTGTTTCCACTGGTATCTGAGCCATTGGATGAAACCAACTCTTTAAAGAGTGGCGTTCTTCCCGTGATTGGGTGCGTGGATATATATATATATATATATATATATATAGTATCAATTAATAAAATTAATTGATTTTATATATGAACTGCTTGGAGAACTATAATTTTTCAAAATTAAAAATTTTATCCTTATCGCATTTTATCATGGAAGTTGTGCTAGTGTATGCCCTTAAACCAAGGTAGTTCAAGGTTGTATTTACTCATGTTCATGTTACATATAAATGTGACATTTCTTTATCATATATGTACTTGTTATATACTATATTTGTCTATTTGATAAAATCCATGGAATATCAATTGTGTATAAGAGATTGCAAGAGTTACAATAATGAGATTCTTATTACACATAAATTGAATTCTTAAATATCCTTAGTATAATAACATTAACGAGACTGTACATTGTTAATATGAATAGACTATCATATGTTTTGTCTCTACACAGGGCTAATAGTAGTTGATTTTATCAACTATGGTATAAGACATCTAAGTTGGTATGTGGATGTGATATTCACCTAGCTACAACTATGGATTTTTAAGCAAGTGCACTTATCATTTATATAGTATAATGTACGTGAGTACCAAATGCTGTCCAACAGAGATTGCGACTACTTGTAATAACACTCTTTCGATTATCTAATCTACCAAAATGAATGAAGATATTAATTAGAGTACTGACTATATCTAATTTCTTAAGTTAAATGGCGAACCTAAATAATCACCAAGGAGAATAAAGCCAAACAATGGCTACAATCATTTCCACCAAATACCTTTGCTACTTGGATGGACCTTTCCAAAGCATTCTCGAACAAATACTTCCTACTGGGGAAAACAGCTAGACTCCGAATGGACATAACAAGCTTCAACCAAAGCAACGGAGAGTCTCTTTTTAAGACTTGAGAAAGATTCATAGAGTTAATAAGATGATGTCCAAACCATGGACTCCCTAATTGGTTAATAGTGCAAACATTCTATAATAACAAAGATCGATATAAATTTAGTTACAGGAGGGGGCTCTCATGGCAAAATTAGCAAAGGAAGCTCAAGAGTTGATAGAAGATATGGCAGCCAATCATTACGAAAGGGCAAATGAGCGAGGTATTAATAGAAGTCCTCAAGGTATGTATGAAATTGATTCTTTAGACATGTTAAGAATGCAAACGCAAAATATGAAGAATGTTTTCAATAAACATATTCTAAATAATCAAAGTCCATCTTCTAGTATTGCATGTTGTAACTTTTGTGGTGATTCTCGTGATTCATCTTTTTGTGCACCAGTTCAATATATGAACATTTAGAATCCTTCTTCATTTAATAATACTTTTTCTTCTAGATAAAATCTAGCATGGAGAAATCATCTAAATCTTGGGAGGAAGGAATCAAAGATGATCATATCACTAGGATTTTCTCAAAACAAACTGGCTTGGGAGGTAGCAAATGAAAAAATGAGTTGTAGAATGGATCAATTTGAACATAGAATGCAAGGAATAGCACGATCTTTAGAAAATAAAATTGTCCAATTGGCTAAACGAGTAAACATTAGGAAACAAGAGGAGTTACCAAGCAAAATCAAAATAAATCATAGGGAGCATGTTCAAACCATAACTTTAAGAAGTGGTAAAGAATAAATGAACCGCGTGTGGATAAAGAAAAGAATGTAGAAGTGATGAAAATGAAAAAGAAGAAAAAGGAAAAGAGATAGTAAGTGAAAATAATGTACCAAAGATTTCTAAATCACAAACTATCTCTATTCCCCCACAATTACTATTTCCACAAAGGCTTAGAAGTGAAAAGCAAGAAAAGGATTTGGGAAGAATTGTACAAATGTTTAAGCAATTACATGTTAACATTCCTTTTGTAGATGCATTATTGCAGGTTCTCAAATACAACAAGTTTCTCAAGGACTTATTGACAAGGAAGAAAAGCCTTCATGAGTTTGAGAAAATAGCACTCACCAAAGAGTGCAGTGCTAGGATCCAAAATAAATTATCGCCAAAATCAAGAATTCAGGGAGTTTTTCTATCACTTGCACTATTGGTGATGCTAACTTTTCAAAAGCTTTATGTGATTTAGGGGCAAGTGTCTAATTTTTTTCCTTTGTTAGTTGCTAGAAGGCTATGATTAAAGGATTTTCAAAGCACAAACATTACATTGCAACTAGCTGATAGGACCATAAGGCATCCACTTGGAGTAATTGAAAATGTTTTAATGAAAGTGGAAAAATGCATCATCCCGGTAGATTTTGTTGTTTTAAATATGGAGGATCATATTTCAATGCCAATCATACTTAGTAGACCATTTCTTGCTATTGTCGGTGGAATCATAGACGTAAAAAGTGGCACATTAAAATTAAGAGTAGGAGACGAAGAGGTTGATTTTGAGTTAAATAAAAGGATGAAACAACCATCTTCTACTTTTGATTTGTATATCGTTGATGAATTTGATGAAAATGTGCCAACTTTTACATATGCAGGTTGGGGAGATTCTAAAAAGAAGAAACCAATGAGGAAGGACCAAAGGAATTACACTGACATATCCAAAACCAAAGGAGTGGAGGATTCTTTGATCCTAATACATGAAGCATACATCACTGAGTCTAGCTCTCAACTCTAAATGAAGTGGTTGTTGGAAAACCCAACATTTTTAATGTTTTTGTGAAATTTTAATTTAATTTGATATGTAATAAGTAGTTTGAAGTGTGTTTATTTTGTTTGTTTTGTAGGTTTTTAATAAGGAATAAAAGGTGCAAGTTTCGTTCAATAAGTTTCAAGACCATGAGTTTGCTTCTTATCACCTTCCTTCTTTACATTTCATACTTGAAAATATGTATAAAATGTTTAATTGGTAGTATGTAATGTGTTTTTGAAGTAGGAATTGAAAAAAGTACACTATTGATGGTTGATGAATTTTTTTGTGCAATAAGGTCATTTTAGGATTTATTATTGTTATTTGACCTTGCCTGTGAGCTTATTTTGTTACAAGAAACATGTGTGCAATGTTGGTTTTGAATAAGTATTCAAATTACCCAAAAAGAGCAACTTGAAGATTCATGTTCAATCCCTACTGAATGATGTTAATTTGATGATCGAAGTGATAAATTCTTGTGTACATGTGTATTTTGATGATTTAAATTTGTTCCAAGTCTTAAATTGTTTAAACACATGATAGAATTAAGATTGAAGTTGCTGCTGGAAAAGGAATTAACCAATGGAACAATAGCCACAGGAAAAAGTTGTTTGGAACCACTCTCTAGAAGTGATCCATGGGTCCATCTTGCAATTCCCACCCACAAATCAACTTTTGGGAGGTGTGTGCAATATGTGGTTGTAGAGAACTGCAGACCATAGATTGAACTGTGGATGAGCCCCTCACAGATCATATGCAGAATTGGTTTTTTAATTTTGTTTTCATTGGTTTTCAATTGGTTTACTTGCAACATGTGTTTTATAGTTTGTATGCAGGTTTTGAACATTCAATTTAACACTTTAACATGTTCCAATTGAGCTTAATTCACATTTCATTTTGTAGTTTCAAATTAAACATTTTGGCATCAAAGTGTGAAAATTTGTTTTGAGGCATTTTTTAGCTAGTTTCTTTTTGTTCCTAACTTCATCATAGTATATAACATTTGCTCATATTGCTTGTCTTTTGAAATTTCATCCCCTTGAGCTACATTGCAACAAATAAATGTGGGAAAAAACAAAGGTTTTGAAGCATGTTATGTTATTTTTTGTGCTTAATAGCTACTCAAACTAGATCTAACATAGCATTTGAGCATCTATAAGCAAGTTGTTGAACAAGAATGGACCAAATGGAGAAACATGGTGAAGCATTGCAAAAAGAAACTTACCATTGGCCAAGAGCATACAAGGACAACAACAACAACATCATCTTTTGGATTCATTAACCAAACAAGGGCAGTTTTCTCTTTTCAATTCTCTTAATTACTTTTCCTTTGCACATTGAGGACAATGTGATCTTTGAAGTGTGGGAGGAAGTTATAAGGATTATGTTTGGTTAGAATTGACGTTATTTGTAAGATATTATTTTGGTAAAATATGGCTAAAATTTTTCAAAATTTGCTTCAATTGCATGCTTTTATGCCGTTAACTTGTAAAATTCCTTTACTTTTTGAAGTAATTTTTGCAAATTTGATTGAATGATTTCTACAAATATACGAGGCAATAGTTATTATGTGATTAGGAGTTTTATTTTTAAGAAGTATATCTTATAAAATGGTTGAAATTATGTCTTGATTGGGCATGTTAAATTGGAATTTCTCTTATTTACTTCATTTTACACGTTAAGTGGTAGATGTGAACAAAAAGGTGTAATTTATGACTTATGCATGCTTCTTTATGCCTATCAAGGGACACTTATGCATGAAGTAAATGTCAAATGAGTATATCTTTCTACTCCAATGATTCTTATGCTTAGTAACGGGACTCTTCATCTAAAAAGGTCGATTTTCACATCAAAAGGCATTTGAATTAAGAGTATGCATAGAAGTTGATTGAAAGTGAATTGTTGAGTAATAAGGGATTTTCATTATAAAATGTTTATCTTTTCATTAAAAGACAATTTCACTTCTATATTAAGAATGAAATATGGTTGAAATGGCCAATAGTGTTGGGTAATCGAGGGCTTTCATCAACTAAATGTTAACCTTCGTGTCAAAAGACACTTGCGATTAACAAAGTTCAATATGTCCCAATACTCTGAAATTGTGTATAAGCATAAGTTGTACTTAGTCGTTCATATTGAATATTTGACTTGTGGAATCTTGCAAAGCAAAGAAATTTTGGTGAACTAGTATTAATCTTGATATAATTACTTCCCCTTTAGTTGGTATAATGAGTAATCAAGACATTGCAAGGAATTGCATAATACTTATTTGCTTGGTTTTGTGGAATTACATTAAAAAATGTGCGTTGGCTATTTCAAGCCTTGAATCATTATTTGATCTTAAGATTTTTCAAATGCTTGAGGGCAAGCTATGATTCAAGTGTGGGAGAGTTTAATAAGTGATAAATTTATCAATATTATTATATATTCTATTACATATTTTTGGTATGTTTTTAGTATAGTTATAGTAATTTTGGCTTCAAATAAGTGTTTTTAGAACCAGACTAGATTGGCCGGTTTGGCTAGTTTAATCGTGAATCGGATAGGCCTCCAGTCTGGTTTTCTACAAAAGCCAATAATGCCAAAGAATCATTGTGAACCGGTCCAAAGCTGCGAACCGGGAAAAACTGCATGAATCGTGAACTAGCGGTTTTCTTAATTTTCGAAAATTTTGGACAAAAAGTCAATTTTTTTTTTAAAAAAAAGAGAAACCCTAACATTACATAACAACAAACCCTCCAAGTGGGAAGTGAAACTGATGAGTTATTTCATTCACGACTTTTTCTATTCTTGTCTTGTGTTTCTGTTGATTTAATATTTTGACACCAAAATTGAAATACTTTCATTTACAATTCAAATTTTAAAACAAAAAGATATTAAAATTAAGTAACTTTTTGTTTTTCTTTTTCAAGGTACCATTCGTTCAATGCTGGCGAAAATGGCATCACCTGACCTAGGAACGATAGAAGGCATTGGTGATTTGGGATTGGCATTTGGTTTTCCAATAGCTGAAATACTCGACTAAAGTGAGATGTGGGAGAGTGCACAACCCTATTTTTTGGGTTTACTTTCTAGGCCTAGAACTGACCAATTATATTTGTAATGCTACCGGCTAGCTGGATTTAGAGTTTGGAATTGGAGTCCAGATGTGATCATTATTGCACTTGGCATTGGAATTCAAAGGCATATTTGGATTGGCCTTATGACAAATGGTTACGAACCCAAAATTGGTCTTTGGCTGGTGGGATCTAATTTCTTCTAATCATAAATTAATTAGTTGAAATACGAATTTTGAATATGTATGAAGCCGCTAAAATAATCTATAGGCATTTTTGGCATTAGAATAAGGTAAGTTTCCCTCTTTCGTAATTATTTCGATAAAAAAAAAAGCACTATTTCGAGAAAAATTTAACTGCTAGTGGTGCCATTCTACATGAGCAATGCATGATCATCCTTTTTTATTTTTTTATTTTATTTTTATGATTAAGCTTAACAAGCACTAGTAAAAAAACTAATTAGTAAGATAATTCTTTTATATTGACCATACAATTAAGTGCTATAAAAAAGTAAAAATGCTATTGGTTGTTAATTTAGTAGTAATAGTTACCTTCCAAATTAATAAGCTGATGTCAAATTGACCACCATCAGTTGGGTCTTAGTAGAAACTTTATTGCACATGGTTTGCAAGGAATTTTTCTAATGCTTTTACATATCAAGTGTGATGACATATATGATTTTCTAGATTTTAAATATGATTATTAGAAAATTTTCTTATGCAATTGTGGGAGAAAAAGGTTGAATTGCTAGTCCAACCAGATTGATCGGTCCGATCGTGAACTGCTTCCACTCCAATTTGGTCCAATTTTGAAAAAATTATTTCAAACGATTTATTTTCCAACAATCAAGGTTTTTCTCCCAAAATTAGGGTTTTGAGGCAGAATTAATATTTTGAGCTGTTTAATGCACAATTTTTGTACATCTTTGTACATTCATGGTACTTAATCTCCATTTGGATCAATTGAAGTCAAAATGGATCAAAATCAAAATAAATTCAAGTGATTAAGTGGATTGAACATAATTGAAGAACAAAATGTGCAAAATTAGGAAGAAATGAGAAATCTGACAAAAATACATTGAAATGCATGGAAAAGGTTTGAAACACGTGGAAGTCAGCTCAGCCAATCAGAAAATCAAGTGAAGTCCAATTAGTGTGATCCACCGATAGTCATCCACGAGTGAGCCACTCGCGGATTGTCAAGTCAGCTAAGTTTTTGACTGGTTGCAACTTGCTTCACCACCCATGGATTGTCAAGTCAGCTAAGTTTTCGACTGGTTACAACTTTCTTTATTTTCTAGTTGGTTTTGCAGATTTTTCAAGTGAAGATAGGGTTATAGTAGCTATAGATTTCATGGAGAACACAAATTAAGACTTTTGTGCCACATTTCGGAGCTCAACGAGAGTCTTCATCATTTCATTACATTTAATGTATTTGCAAGTTGGAAAATAACTTATAGAATCTTTGTCTATAACTCAAAGTCATTTGTAGTTTGTTTTAGAAGTAGTTAGTGAAGAGAATTAATAGAATTCTCTAAAAAAATTCAATAGAATAGTGAGGATATTATACAAGAACTCTTGTAGTTCATCTTTTGGAAGAGGAATGGAAGTTGAAGCCTTGTTCAATCTTCGAATGAGAAATTTTTAACTCTGTCTTTTACTTTCATTGTTGAACATGAATTCTTACATTGAAATTGAACTTTTAGTTGTTTCACTCAACACGTTGCACTAAAAGCTCCATCCAGAATTTAGATGAAGCTAAGGAATCTTCAAGCATGATTTAATCAACTTTAATTAGCTAAGCTTGCATTTGTTTGTTCACTTGTTCAAGTTCTAACACTTGTTTTTGCTTGGCCAACTTAAATAAGTTATCGAGTTATTATTTGACATTGAGAAATGCACTTACAATAGAAAATGATTAAGTGATGCTTGAGTTATTCATATGAAGATAATGAATGCTTAAATGAATCAATACAATTCATGTTTTCATAAGGTTTCATCATGAAGATAGTTGAAATCTTGTCATTTCATAGTGAGAACTAGTTATGGCTTATATGGAATTGAATTCCTAACAAGGCAAGGCAAAACTTAGCAAGTCATTCATGCATCTTATGGTTCATTAGTGGGTTTTATGTTCTAGGCTCTTTGCCATTGAATTTATACAAGTTGTTTATTTTATCTATTCTATTGAATGATCCGCCACAACTTCCAATTTGTGTTTGTTTAGATAATAAAGTTACTCATAAAGCCTTAGTAGTTGCAAATATTTAATTCATTGTGGGATACGATACCTAATACTCTAATTACTACAATAGACTCGTATACTTGTGGTAAATTGGGAGATTAGGTTTTATTACTTGATTTTTGTGTGTTTTGCTTCAATTTTCCTAACCTAATCTACACCACCTCAATAATGAATGCTTAAGTGAATCAAGACAATTCATGTTTTTCACAAGGTTTTATCATGAAAATAGTTCAACCTAATCATTTCATTGTGACTTCAAGTTATGATTTTATTTGAAATTGGATTTTTAACAAGGCAAGGTTGATTCTTGTGTCCAGTAATGTTGTTCCTGGTGTGATTGTACCCTCCTAGTTGTACAACCCGGGCAAATGGTGGTAAAGTTTGATTGATTTTTCTCTTTTTTTTTTTCAATTGACGAAAAAAATATAAAGTCACTGCCACAATTTAGCAGAGATTTTTAGAGGCAGACAGATAGGCTGACAAGTGAGAGAAAAGAGGAGTCAAACATGGTTTAAAAATCTAATAAGTTGATCTTTTAGATAATAGAGCACTTGATTAAACTTCAGTAGTTGTATATATTTGATTTCTTGTAGGATATGATACTTCATATTCTCTATATTACAATTGACTCATATAGTTGGCGAATAAAACGAGAGGTTAGGTTATTTATTACTTGTTGAGTGTTACTTTTATTGATATTTGATAAGTCTAATCACCCTCATCATGTTAGATCATAAGCATACAATTTATATGAAAACTATTTTTTGGTAATATAAAAGTAATTTTGTGTCTTTATAAAAGGAAAAAATTATTTATAAGTTGCTCTTGATTAACTTTGTAGAATTTAGTGCAATTTCAATTATCATCTGCAATCAAATACGAATGGCATCTTTCAGCCAATTGAGACAAGATTTTTCCATAGAAAAGGATTTTTATCACTTTAACTCCTTAAACTATATTCCAACTATCATTTCAGTTCTTAGTGTTAATTTTTAGTTACTTAAGTCCATTGGTTAAGTCAAAGCACATAATTGACCATTTTATAATAAAATAGCCTCTCTCATATTTTAGGTATAAAAGAATTGTCAAAAGGCTTTTCTTTTCTTTATTTTCATACATTGTTTATAAACTTCCTTATTTTGCACTGAAATTTTATCAACTATTTGCATGTCACAAAGATAATCTTAGAATGAAAATTTTATGCCTGCTCCATTATAAGATTTCCTTTTGGCAAGTTTTGTTTTAGTAAAATTTTTTCCTCAATAATTCTTTTCTTTTCGTAAATTTTGAGACTATGAGAACATGTATGTTTTCTGATGGATAAAAACTTAAATTTATGATAGGAGAAAATTAGGAAAATATTACTATCAAGAAAAATGGCTTTGTCATTCGGTTTTTCTTTTTTTTTTTTTTTGTATTTTTCTTTCTTATTTTGTCCCACCATGTCATAAAAGCAATTTTTAGAAATAATTTTTTTTAGACTTTCATGGGCATATTTGGCTCTTCATAATTAAATTGGATCTAAACATGTCTTTTTATATGATCGTTAGTTTGACTATTAATCAGAGGGTAAAATGACTAAATGTTAACGTTATGGACTAAACTGATAGTTATAGTATTGTTTAAGGGGACAAAGTGATAAAAATCTCGTAATTGAATTGAACCTAAACATGTCTTTCTACATGATTGTTAGTTTGACCATTAGCCCTGGGACTTAAGTGACTAATTAACATTAGAGATTAAACTGATAAATGGGGTATAGTTTAAAGGGTAAAGTAATAAAAAAAAAAACCCAACGAAAATAACGTATTAAAGAATATGACAGATCCGCAATTACAATCTAATTTCTAAGTAATTTATGGCATCATACTTGTCTTTTACGTACAAACTTAATTATAGCTCCTGTATTTTTTTCCTATACAAATCATGATTTATGATGTCTGACGAGTATCAGCTCGGCATCTTTACAGGAGATCCACACATCAGACAACCTTCATCCTATCTACTTACCGCTTGATTACAAAGTTCATTCGTCCCAGCATCGTTGTGATCAGAGCGAACTGCACAAAATCTAAAAGAATCGTCATTTTACAGTTAGAAATGTCAATCGTGGATGGCCTTCCTCATTATATACTAGACCTTCACTTCATCAGATGAAGTTGGAAGCTTTCTCTGAGCTTCATAATCTGTGGAAGAAGTAGCTATAAAATTTGATCCCTTAGAGGGAGCTGAAGAAGGAGTCGGAAGCTTTTTAGGAAGCATTTGTTCCCACATATCCTTTGGAAATCTTGATGCTTCTGAGGAGATAAAAATCAAGGCAAACAGAAAACTAAAGAGCAGGCAGCTGAGCCTTCTGCAAGAACCTGGCATGATGAATACCTCAAGAAGTGCACCAGGGCCTCTTCTAAGCATTCAAACATGGCTTTTTAGATATATAGTTATTTTTCTTTTTGGGAGCAGACAGACTTGAGCGTTGTGTGAAGACTGCCAACTTTCTTTGTTTGCGCAAGGATGAGTTAATGGCAGACAGTCGAACATTTAATAATCCTAAACTGTTAGCAGTTTATGCTTCTGTTGGTGAGATAAAATAAAAGTGGAGACTAAAAAAGTTTGATAGCAAACGAGGTTACGGAAAGATGACATTCCAATTACATTGTGCCCCACAGCAGTTTGGGCTATTCTTAAAAAATAAGGGACAAATATTTGCTGTCAGGCTTGATAAAGTAAGAGAATTAGTAATCTGTCCCCTAAGATCATACATTATTCAAATGAATTGTTCTTCGCCCAATTTTGCAAATACATAAATGCTAATGCTACAAAATAATTCCCTTATAATTATGTGCTCAAGAATAAGAAATGGATCAACTTCCAAATATGATGCTTTGAGTAGTTTAGTTGTGATTATAGCTGTATCTTTTAAGAGAAAAAACAGAATGACGTAGTACTGTGGGGAAGTTAGATGCATCAAGGGTTCAATTGATATTTACAAATTAGGAGCTCAACGAAATGCCACCCACAACTCCCCCCCCCCCCCCCCCCCCGGGCCCAACCAAAAAAACAAAAAACCCCAAAAAAAAAAATCCCACCCGCACGCACAAATACGAGTCTTGAGGTTTTAAATTGTTTGCACAAAATCAGCTTAGAATTTATGTGCTGCATCTTCTCAAGTCACCTGCCATTGTATACGAAAAATACTTCCACGCCACTTTATTTCATAACCCGCCCCAAGCACTCCTTCACATCTCCTTGTCTATATTAAGTTGGTCTTCTACCAGGGAATCTAAGTCAAAAAAATAAAAAATAAAATTCCTTTGATGCATTAGTTGCAAAACAAAACATGTATCAATGTGGTATTGTTTAAAACTTGTACAACCATGGACAGCCGAATAATATTTGTTTTGATTCTTAATTTTCAATCATGCAAACATGAGGGGAGTACCTTTTGATTAATTCCAAGTTGGTGAGAAGCCAGACAAGGTGCATTAGAAAAGGTAAAAGGTTTTCGAAGAAGCCCCAAAAAGGAGCATATTGCAACTGTTCTGCACTTTTTGTCCACCCGGTTGAATTATTAAATGAACATCGAAGATAATGAGTATCGGTGGCTCCCCATAGTTTTTACAATTATAGCTTACGGAAAATGCGGTCTTTCAACACCAATTTCTCCTCAATGGGACGGCGCTTACAAGTTCCCTTCCCCCCCCCGGGGCGGCGGGGGGGCGGCCCTTTCTCTTTCTAATCTCGAAATGCATCTGAAACTTTAGTTTCAAAAAGTAATTAAAGAAGAAGAAATTGTATGCATGCATCCATCAAAATTGTATAGGGCATGATCTTAGAATATCTTTTTTCTCTTTTGAATCAGCAATAAAATTTGATTCGGGTGGACGTGGGAGTAGTGCTTAGCTTAATGTTTTTTCTTTTAATGGATTATAAAGTTTATTTTTGAATGGTGCAAAACAAAAGTGAGTTTTTTAAAGAGTTACTAGGGTGATTTTGTGACATAAAATCTAAAACCCTCAGTTTCATATCTCTAATTTCATACTGTTTTTTCTTTCCCTCGCTTTGGAAAACCTTTCGAAACAAAAGATCAGCGATAGAGCAAAACATTTTGTCACAAAAATCTGGGGCGCAAACATTTGTTTCTTTGAGTCGGGCAATAAGAAAAATGCTCTCTCTTTCTGGCCGCAAGGTAGTAGGAAAATTTTCCATTGCATAAAATGGCAAATTGCTAACAAGTAAATTACTTCAAAATCCGTAAACGTTTTCGAAATGTCCGGCTCCACCCATACTTTCGAAATCATTTAGCTTTTTCATCCTGCATGGTCGATTTTGGGAATTTTCTTAGAAAATTAGTATTTTAAAGAAAACTTCCCAAATAGTTCACTATTTAGGAGGTTTTCTGAAAGTAGAGGGTGCACGGCACATACAAGATTTTTTTTTTTTTTAAGGTAAGAGGTGCCGCACACATTTTAATTATTTTGAAAGACTCAGATGGGGCTGATTGCAATTTTGGGAGGGGGGTTATTGCAATTTTTAGGGTAATAACTCTGCGCACAAGATCTGTGTGGTAGAGGTGCCACGTGGCAAAACGTGGTTTGTGAGGCACAAGCTTTTTTTTTTTTGGCAAAGGCTGCCAGCTAACTTTTGTCCATACAGCTCTACATGGCAGAGAAAAGACATGCATGCAGAGCCACACAGAAGGCTTGCTGTATTAAGGCATGCTTCTGACATGTAGAGAAAAAGTTAAAGTTTCTTTGACTAAATTATCATGGGTCCAATTTGAATTTTTTTAAAACTTTGCTGCTTTCCTTATCTATAAGTAGAATTTAGTTTCAGTTTCTTCATTCATTTTCTTCTTCTAGCAGACAACTCTTCCCTCTCTCTTTTGCTCTATTGCAGAACACTTCCAAAATTTTTTGTTTTGAGTAAAAGGCACCATTGGTACCCAAACTTGTTACTGAGTGGCACTTTGGTGCCCGAACTTTTAATTGTGCCAAATTGGTATCCAAACTATATAATTTGCATCACACTTGTGTCTTCTTCGATTTTTTGGTGGAAGTTCGTGGCGAAGGAGGACAAGTGCCTAGCACACCTGTAGGACCAAGGGTATTTTAGGAAGAAAAATTAACAGATCAACAGAATTATTCATTAAAAGAGGACAAATTCCTAACATAAAAAATCCCAAAATTTGTAAAATCCCTAATCCCTGAAATTGCCATACGATTTCCATTTTGTTTCGATAGCAACAAGAAAGAAATAGTCTGAACAGGATACATGGCATCTTTGTTATGCAATTGTCATCTTCCAGCAACCATAAGTGTATCATGGACCACAGCTAATCTAGGTAAAAGATTCTATGGCTGCTGCAAGTATGGGCAACCAGATGCATGCAATTTTTTCCATTGGTGTGATGAATGTGGGTGCGATCGCTATCCAGTAGTGGGGCCATGGTGGGTTAAGTCAATGAGTAGGCTTGAAAGTGACATGGACAAAACAAAACAAAGCATAAGGATTATGTGGTTGCTTGTGGTTGTTTCATGGGTTGTCTTCTTTGCAATGTGGGTCGGAAGCTTCGCAGGTGATAGTGATGAGAAAAAGAGTACAGCTTGGGAATTGAACTCAACTGGAATTTAAGTTGATTGAAAAATTGGTGCAAGTGCATGTTGTACTCTACTAACAGTTGAAGTTTGTTCAAATTGGTGCAAGTGTAGTTTATTGTGTGGGTAAGTTGGATAAAAAAAATTGCAGTATCTTGTTTAGGATTTTGTATGTTGACTGGATGTAGTGATCCTTAACGTAATTCAATTTGGATTATGAGTTCTTAAATTAATGTACTTGTATTTTGTATTAATCACTGAGGTGTTGCAGACTTTCTTGTTTAAGCAATGCGCCATTTGTACAAATTGATGTACTACACAAAGGCAAAATTGAAGTAGAAAACCTGTGAAATTAAAAAAGAAGAATTGGGACAAAGTGAATACAACATGAAATGGCAAAGCAATTTCACCTTATTCTTATCACTTACTGTTCCAGAATGCAATTAGTTTTAACATGTTAGATTGATCACAAAACAATCTAATTGTCAAAAATACTATTTAACAATGTACAAAAGTCAAAATACAGTAAACTTGATTCTTCAAAATACAAAAGCTTCCATATTTCAAAATGCTTCATTTATTCATTGAGTTGATGCTCCAATATTAGCTTGATTATGTATCTCTTTCACATGTTGTTTCCTTTCCTTGGTTGGTGAACCACTTGTTGTAGTATTTGGCAAAGTAGATAAACTAACACACTTCCTTCCTCGCCAATCAAAAATCTTCAAACCCAAAATTCTTGGTGCAGCAGTAGTTGAAGTAGTTGTGTTAGCCAAAATAATACCAGATGGAGGAGCTCTAATCTTCACACTTGCAACTGCTTAAGATGTTGATGACATGAAAATATTCATTTGACCTTTTGGACACTTTTGGACTGCAAAATGTTGAGACAAACATGGTAAATTACAAACATGATCAAACCCAAAATAAGATACAGTTGATGGCATAATACCTGGATTGGATTCTTGTTGAATGTGCTACTTCTGAGGTGTGTAGCATATGGACCTGGGTCAATTCTATGGGGACACTGGCTTTTATTATGACCAAGTTACCTGCAAATTCCACATTTAAAGTTGCTTCTATCTCCTTTTTCAACGGACTGTTGTGGTAGAAGTGATGCTACTAAATAAGATTTTGCAGCAGCTTGTGGTGCCTTTCAAACAATTGTATGATAGTGAGTAAGTTGCACTAAAACAAAATGAGCAAGTTATTGGATGTATTATCTCATTACATTGTTTTGGTGGTATGCCTTTTTCTGGTTCCATAGAAGTCTCATGTTAATACTATTGGATAAGCTGCTGGACTATTTCATGCTAGACAGAAAATGGAAGCTGTGGGACTTTTTCATGCTGGATAGAAAATGGAGATTGTTGGACCGCTCCAGGTTGGACGAAAACTGGAGGCTGTAGGTTTGCTTCAGGTTGGACAGGCTGTGATATTGCTTCAGGCTGTGATACTACATTAGACTGTGACACTGTTGCATGTTGTGAAGTTGATGTAGCTTCTTTTGGGATTGCTGCTCCAATAATTTGTGGGCACTTAGCTCGGTTGTGACCTGCTGTCTTACACAAACCGCATTTGTTGTACCCTTTACCAACAATTTTTCTAAGCTTGTAAGGATTTTTGGGATTAGTGAGATCTTCTCCTAATTCCAATTTCCTAGATTTTTTAGGCCTTCCTGGCTGTGGCCCATAATCAGGTGGCAATACAGTTGGCAACTTAGTCTGTGGCCATGCATTTGGACCATTGATTGGGTTAATCACGTTCTTATACGCAAGTTGGTACATCTTCTTTGTGTAACATCTGTCCACATAATCCTCAGGCTTCTTTGTATTATTGTTCTCATAAATGGCCCTTATTGCATGAGAACATGGAATTCTTGTTAGATCCCATTTTCTACAATAACATGTTCTTGCCTCCAAATCAACTACAAACTGGTCTCTATTTACACAAGAAACCTCAAACATCAAATCACCAACCCAAATGGCATGATAAGAAGATGGTTCATTTTTCAAAACCTCTAACTTATCTACAATTTTTGGACAAAGATACCCATTGTACTTATTAATCCATTGTCTTTTCATTTGCAATCTTGCCATCAAATATGTCCTTGTCTACTCTAACGTGGCAAGAATTGGTTGGTCCCTTGCTTTTAGAATGGTTGCGTTAAACACCTCACAATAATTATTCAATAGAATGTCACACTTTGACTTAGTATCAAAGTGTGATTTGGACCAGAATCTTGGAGGCTCTTTTTGCAACCAATTGTAGGGACCTTCATGCTCATCGTGAAGTTGTTCCATCAACCTTTGGAATTTCTCCACATACGAAGCTTTAGCCAACTTCCACATTTTTCTTTTCAACAAAAGATCAAGGCACTCCTTTTTAAAATTATTGTGTAAGTGTCTTACACAAAATCTATGTTCAACCAAAGGCATCAGCTCTGCAATAGCTGGAATTAGTCCCCAAAATTAATAACAATATATAGTTAAAAGATGTCTTAATAATTTTATTTTATACAAAATAAGTAAATATAGATTTGTATGGCAATTTACCTTTTGTCTATCAGTTATGAAAGTCCATTGTTGATGTTAAGATCTTGCATTGAAGCTATCAAGAACCATGCCCAAGAAGACTTTGATTTAACTTCGACAATAGCATAGGACAATTGGAAACATTGAATTGTTAGCATCAACCCCAACAGCCACCAATATTTGACCTCCTTCAGGCCCTTTGATATGACAACCATCAAGTCCCACAAAAGGCCTCCAACCCTCAATGAAACCTCTCTTACAAGCATTTAAACACACATGCAGTCTTTTAAACCTTGACAGTCCATCTATATCTTCCTCTTCAGTAGTCATTAACATAACTGTAGAACTTGGATTAGACCTCCTTAACTCTGCACAATAATCTTCAAGTTTTGCATATTGCTCAACAATTTTGCCTTGAACTTTTTGAATTGCTTTTCTCCTACTCCTATATCTCTGACTTTCTACTAATACTAGTCTTCATCTCATTTTGAAGTCTAAGCATAAGGGCTGAAACTGGCATTCTAGGATCAAATCTAAAGTCCTCCATGTACTTTTCTGCAATTACATTTGAATTTATATTTTTATTTTTCCACACAGTACCACAAGTGTGCCTTCCTTTGAACTTTTTCACCTGAAAGTCTTGTTGTCCCTTATATTTTGAAGCATAACATTCCCATTCACAATTTTGTTAGCATTTAACTTTGACCATTCTTTTGTTATTTGGACCAACTCTAACCTCCCTTCTATGCTTTACTACATGAGCCCTAATTGCCTTTGTAAAAACTTCAACTGAATCAAACAACATTCCCACCCTAAATTGTGGATCTTCCATATCAGTTTCTTCATTAAATCTTACAAACTTAAACTTCCTTTTTTTAGTCTTATCTTTATTAGATAAATCAACACTATCAAAGTCAGTTGATGCTATTTCATATTCTGTTTCACTACCATCTATATTTTCAGTCTCATCAGCTCTACCTTCTTCCTCATTTCTTCTTTCGTAGCTTCATGCTCATTCACATTTTTTTTTGTTTCATGTTTGTTTTCCCACCAGCACATTCAACATCATGATCTATAAAATCCTCATGTAGCCTGTCATCTTCATCCAATGAAATCTCATAATTAGAGTCCTCAAAATTATCACAATCACCTTAGTCCTCATTAGGGTTATGACCTGTCTCCATTTCAATCTGATCAGAATCCTTAATTTGCCCTTCTTCCATGACTGAAATTGGTCCCTTTAGATAGATTTCAGCTAACCTATGTTCTTTTAGTGATTTGGACATTTTCATTACATCATTATCATCGAGCATTACCCTAATTGTTGTTCTTAAACCTTTCCCACGTTGTAGATAGTAATATAGCATATCTTTCTCTGGAAACCCAAGTTTTTTTGCAATATGTTCCATTTCGGGCATGGACATCATATTTGGATCACAACAATCAAAGTAATCCACTTCCCCTCCAACAAACACCATGTTAGCTTTATGCATAAATTCACCCCCATGATGCACTTTGATCGTGAACATTTCTGATCCAACCATACATAAATATTTTAATACTATTCATTGTTTTATATGTTTAATACAGAAACACAGAATATACTACAGGTGTGCTAGGCCCAAAAATGTAGAATACACTACAAATATGAGACAAACAGTATATCATATGTTTGTTTTACAACAAACATTACAAATGTGCCAGGCACGAAAACATAGAATTTATAGCAAAGATACAAAGAATATGCCACAACAAGTCATTTTCAAAAGCACACACCCAAGCAAATGAGACAAACTAGGACCACTAATAATATATAAAAAAGGTAAAATTTTTCTAACATAAAACAAATCATTCTACTATTGATGAAGAATTTCAACTTGCACATGCTTTTTTTTTTTTTTTTGACGGGACAACAAAATCTAGCATTCAATTATCCCAATAACAATTTTTTTTAAAACCTTATCCCTAATTTCAATAATAGGTTCTTGCCATAATCTGGGGCTTCATGCTCCAAATACAGTGATTCTTCATCGTCTATTTCACGTTGAATCATCTTTCTCTAATGATCGTACGCTCCAAATGGTTTAGGGATTCTAGATTTGGAAGAGAAAGAGAGAGCGAGCGAGAGAGAGAAAGATAATTTGGCAAAATTGGGGATTTTGATGTTAGAAAGAGTAGACTGAAATTTTTTTCCCTCTTTTACTCGTTTGTTAATTTTTCTTCCTAAAATACTCCTGGTCCTACAGGTGTGCCAGGCACATGTCCTCCTTCGTCATGAACTTCCACCGGAAAATCAAAGAAGACACCATGTGACACAAATTATATAGTTTGGGTACTAATTTGGCACAATTAAAAGTTGGGGCACCAAAATGCCACTCAGTAACAAGTTTGGTACCTTTTACTTTTTTTGTTTTTGTTTTGATTGTTTTTCTCTTTCTGTATTGCTTTCTTCCGTTGAGCCATAAAGGTATGTTTATGTTTCTCTTTATCTTTCTATTTCCATTTCCATTTCTCTTTCTCTTTCTCTTAGGCCTAACTAAGATTTTACGTTTTACAGATATTGCAGAGAAGGATTTGTGGGAGGGTGTTGCGAGGAAGGGAGGCTAGAAACGAGGGTAGAAACTGTGACAATCATTAAGATTTTGGCAGAAGGTTAGTATTTCAAATACCAATTTAAATATTTGATAAATAAGCTTATGTTTTGTTAGTACATTTAGGGTTAATATTGTTTGTTAGATATTAATAAATTGCCATTATTAATTACCTATATGGCTTTATTGTAATTGTTTGGTGAAATGTGCATGTAGTAAATGTTTAGTTTAGTTTGCATGTATAATTGTTATATTGATTGTATTATTATGATATATAAAGGAATGTTTAAATTAGGGAAACTGCCTATATTATATTGGTGAAAATTTAGTTGAGTATATTGGAATTATTGGCACTTATATGTTGCTAAAAATTTGGCTTTATTGTTGCTTTAAAAATATTATGGTAAAATAATTGTAAGTGTATTATTATGATTATATTATATTATACTAAGATTAAATTTATATAGTAATGTAGGAATATTTATTTTTATATGGGATAATTAGTTATGTGAAAATTTTAAATTATTATACATAATAAATTAGTTATCATGTTAAAATGTTAAAATACCTTTATTATTATGTTAAAATTATTTTAATTGTATTATGATTAAATTAATTTTCTACAGTAATTTTAAAATGTTTGTTTTCCAATCACCGATTATTAGTTATGTTAAAAACTATGTATTATTGATAATAAATTATTTATTACATTAAGATGTCGAAAGTATGCTAAAATTATTAGGTTTAGGATTATCGTGATTATATTATACTAAGATTAAATTTATATAGCAATGTAGGAATATTTATTTTTATATGGGATAATTAGTTATGTGAAAATTTTTAATTATTATACATAATAAATTAGTTATTGTGTTGAAATGTTAGAATACCTTTATTATTATGTTAAAATTATTTTAATTGTATTATGATTAAATTAATTTTCTACAGTAATTTTAAAATGTTTCTTTTCCAACCACCAATTATTAGTTATGTTAAAAAAATGTATCATTGATAATAAATTATTTATTACATTAAAATGTTGAAAGTATGCTAAAATTATTAGGTTTAGGATTATTGTGATTATATTATTCTAAGATTAAGTTTATATAATAATGTTGAAATTTTTACATGGATAATTAGTTACGTGAAAACCATAAATTATATTATGGATAATAATTTAAAGTTTAGGATTTAAATGGTAAAATGGCTTTGTTGTTGCTTGAAAAATATTATGTTCAAATTATTGTAAGTGTATTATTGTGATTATATTATATTATACTAGGATTAAATTTATGTAGTAATGTAGGAATATTTATTTTTATATGGATAATGCCAAAATAGTCTTGAAAATTCTAGGTTGAACAACTCGAATGCTTGACTCCTTTGAAACCCCGTTCAAAGACTCCAAGAATCACGAATTGGTTGCTTTGATTCTATCCAACTTCGTTGAATGTTCTCCTTTTAGAATTCACTCTAGACCCCTAACCAACTTGTGGTGTAGATTCCTAAGTAGACAAACCTAAAAGACTAACAACAAACCGATTGAATAAACTCTAAGCGAGAACTTGAACTTAACAAAATCTCTTCGTTAAGAACAAGGGTAGTTCTTAATCACCAAAGAACTAAGAAGATCTCATCACGAGAAAAACACTCAAAGTGCTGAAAATTATCAATAATCATCATAATAATTCGGATGAACAGTAACATGCCTATTTATAGGCTTACAAAGAAAAGTCTAGAAGCTTAAAATGAAGTAAACTACTAAAACTAGTTGTAACCTATCACAATTGGGCAACTAACTAAAAGTTACAACTTGTAAAGACTTAGGAAACTAATAAAAAAACATAAAAATTCGTCCAAAATCAGTTCATGGGCTGGACGTCCCTTCCTAAGCTCCATTGGGCCTTCGTTTAGCAACTTCAAGGGCCCTCCAAGCAAGTCCAAGTAACCAGCCCCTTGTAAGATTGTTTTGGACAGCTTAATATCTTCAATTGGGCCATCTTTGTATGTTGACTTGATCCACAACCAATACTTTATCCCTTGGCCCAAGGTACAAGCATGATCAATGTGAACTTCAAGCTTGTAAAAAAAACCATAAGTCGTGAAAGTCCCTACACGAGTAGCCATGTTGACTCATCCAAGCCATGCACACCGTTGATTTAAGTCCTTCATGTGGAGGTGCTCCTTGGTTCATATCAATCCCTCCTTCCTCGAAAAGATTCGTCCTCGAATCTCCTACAATATATAAACCAATATAAGTAACTAGAGGATGGATAGATAAACAATTATGACCACCAACGACACTTATGATATGAACTAAGTCATATAAACCAGATGACTCAATGCAAGAATAAACACAAGTACCTAAAAACTCATTGTTCTCTAAGGATGAAATAAGACAAAACTCAAAGACAATCATGGATGATCCAACAATAGATTTTGATCTAAGAATAATAAACATGTCTTGATGAGTATCATCCTCAAAAACATGAATATAAATGAAGATACATGGGCTACTAACAAAGTAACAAATATAATCAAAAGAAGAAATAAAAACGCGGACAGAATTAAAGTTACTAGACGAACCATGCACAACACTACCAACTATTAAACTTGCATAATCCGTATGATGCAACAAAGAATAAAAAATCTGAAAATTACTAAAAACTAAAACACTAGAACATTTAGAACAGCACGTATAAACAAACACATAATTCCTATCATGATAAAATACTCTACCAAAGAAACAATCAAAACTGTCTAAAACAAGATGATAGAACACAATATAATCACCAACTAAGATTATGGTAAAAACTGGACAAAATGCAAAAACAAATGTAAAAACGTTGACACAAGTGAAATTGCATGTTAATTCACTCAAAACATGTTGAGAATCACCCACATAATGATGACTGAACACAAATGAACTCCTAAGACAGATTGCACTAGAAGAAGTTAAGCTAACAAAATGCAAAACATAATCACCTAAAATAATGGAACAAACATGCAAGACTGAATTAACATCTAAAGTAAAATAATTAAAATGAAAAAAACACAAAAGCTTAAGCCACAAATCAGTAGAATCTAGCAATTCAGCCAAGTTCAATGTGGCATTTGAACTTTGCATCAATTCCTTCTTCACGATTTTGTCTTCCAAGTGGATTAAACGAATCTGGACATTATGGCAGCAATGATGATGTGTTTTTCCTTGATGATCAAACTGCAAAATAGTCACAAAAACACTAGGAAAAGATTGGTTAAGTGAGTTAGTAAAATAAATTTCTTCTTGAGAGTACATTGGTACAAGACAATTAGCCCTCACAAGTAAGACACTCTTGCACTCACTCAAACAAGTTTCAGAAATTTTCTCACTCGCATGACTCTCACTCTTTTTCTTCTTCTCATGAACACTCTTTTCCTTTGATCTCATCTTACACTCTTCACCTATTCTAAGTTGATCTCTATAAGCTTCAATTGGCCTCATAGGTGTTAAGATGACATTCTTTTTACTCCAAGCAAAGGAATAAGTGTTTTTGAACCCATCGAAGATCACCCTTCTATCAAATTGCCATGGTCTTCCAAGAATAATGTGACAAGCTTGCATAGGTGCAACGTCACATACAACTTCATCTTCATACTTCCCTATGGCAAAAGACACAACCACTTGCTTTGTAACCTTCAAACTCCCCGTATCAGTCATCCATTGTAGATAATATGGATTTGGGTGCTTTAATGTAGGCAATTGCAACTTATCTACAAACAATGAACTAGCCACATTAGTACAACAACCTCCATCAATAATCACACTACATACCTTATGATTGACAGTGCATCTAGTATGAAAGATGTGATCTCGTTGCAAACTCTCCTCGTCTTCTTTAGGTTGTTCACTCAACGTCTTCATTGTGACTAAAACTTCACCATGATCACCAGTACATTCAATGATCTCCTCATCGCTTCCTCCTTCCAATGGTGGCATATCTTCATCATCACTTGAATTCAGACTCTCAACATTCGCCATTGTCAAGCACAATCATAGCTCTTTTACTTGCACATTGAGAAGCTACATGACCATAACCTTGACATTTAAAACACTTAATAGCACTTTGCCTTGTTGGAGTTTCAATCTTACCCTTAGAAGATGATTTGGATGATGGATTGATTTTGTTGGCACCTTCACGAGTTGGAGTAGCCCGTGGTTGATCAACTCCTCTCTCACTTCTCCTTGGCTGCTCTACTCTCCAATTAGCTCGATTTTGCATTGAAGAATACCCCCTTGCACATCTACCCTTCAATTGTCTCTCAACCTTGATGGCCATGTCCACCAAGTCATGGATGTCTAGGTAGTGTTGGAGCTCCACTTTTTCAGCAATATCCGTATTAAGTCCAGCTATAAATCGAGCCATTGAAGCCTCTTCTTCTTCCTTGATATCAGCCCTAATGATGAGCATCTCCATCTCTTTGTAATACTCATCCACACTCATTGAACCTTGCTTCAACGTTTGAAGCCTATGATGAAGATCTCTTACATAGTAACTTGGCACAAATCTCTTCTTCATGACATTCTTCATCTCACGCCAAGTTCTAATAGGCTCCTCTTCACATCTTCTTCTTTCCTTCACAAGCTTATCCCACCATATGCTAGCATAATCCGTGAATGCCACTACAGCTAATTGCACTTTCTTCTCTTCGGAGTAGCTATGGCAATTGAAAATATGCTCCACTTTACGTTCCCATTCAAGATATGCCTCAGGATCAAGCTTTCCTTGGAATGGAGGTATCTTCATCTTGATGCTTCCAAGATTGCTATCTTGGTTGTTGGTAACCCTCCTTCCTCTTCGAGTGATTATGTCATCATACTCGGATGCTTCATCTCCATGATCCTCCTCATACACCGGATTCCTCGTAACCCTAGTTTGGGCTTTAAAGGCCGACTCCATGCCTTCCATTCTAGCATTCATTTGAGCCAATTGCTCTTGCATAGCTTGCCACATAGACTTCATGTCAAAGTTTTGTTCTACACTTTCGTTAGACATGATGAATAAACCTGCAAGAAAAATCAGTTAATAATAAAAAAGAAAATAAACAAGAATATGTGAAACACTCCCTTAGTGTTTGCACTCGCTTCCCTCAAATATTATGGCTTTTACCCTCCTTGTGCTCACCACTAAGCCTTTTACCTCTCTTGAGATCAATCTATATGCCCTTTGATGAAGAACCTGCTCAATTGTCCTCAACAAAGTGTCAAAAGTTAAGTATCAAGGAGAGGAATAAGAGTAACAAAAAACTTAGGAAGCTTAGAGTAGATTTGTTGTCAAGAATTCCAAAGAATGACCAAGAATGAAGACACAATATAGACACCCTAATGTGTGGTATAATTGTGTGAAAATTCTTGATTTTAAAGTTTTCTTGACTGAAAATATTGAACTTGTGCAAAAAATAAAAACTCCAGCAAGTTATTCTTTCAAAGCTCGGACCACAATGCTCAAAGAAGCAAGCCACACCAATTAGGAAACCAAGAAAACACGATTCCAACAGTTTAGGAAACCAAATAAACGGTCAAATAACTGAATTCAGGTGGTTTCCTAAGCTATCTCCACACGGCTTTGCAATAAGGAAACAAGCTCACACGGTTTCTTGCAAAAAGGAAACTTTCCCCTTTGCTTTCCTTTTTCTTTTCCCAACTGAATTTCCCAATCCTTAAGGACTAGGATTCTTCCCTTATTTAAACACTAACAAACCCCAAAAACTCCTTTACACAATCAGAAACAAGCTGGAAAAATTTCAGAAATTCGTAGCTGCAAGATCAACAAAATTCCAGCAAGTATTTTCAACCAAGAACCAAGAACCAAGTTCAAGAACTTGATCCAACCAATTCACTTATGAAACCTGAAGCAAAATATCACCAAAACAACTCAAAAACCTTCTCTTTAAAGTTCAAATCCTGCTGGAAAATTTTCAGAATGAATCTGCAATCAAGATAAAAAATTCCAGCAAGTAGTTTGGGAGAAGATTCAAGAACAAGGCTCAAGAACTCAACTTTAACCAATATGGCATTAAAGATGGTCAAGAACTCAACAAAATAATCCCAAAAAAATCCAGAAAATTCGTGCAAGACCTCCCAAGTCACGCCCAAACCAGATTTTTTTCAAGAAATCAAGTAGTCAATCAAGAATGTTCAAGAACAAAAATTCCAGCAACTAGCAACTTCAAGAACTTCAAGATTTTGCTCAAGAACTTCAAGAATGTGTTCAAGATCTTCAAGAAAGTGTTCAAGAACTTCAAGAAGATGTTAAATAACTTCAAGAAATTCAAGAACTCACCAAGAACCTCAAGAAACAACTGGACAGTTTACAAGATTTCAAGAAACACACCAAGTAAGTCCAAGAATTTCAAGAACTCACTTGTAACACCAAGAAACAACCAAGAACAACTTAATAAAATTTGTACATGGCTTTTAGACCTTTGTGTATGCCTTTTAATTCAATTTTCTTGATATTTTCTTTGTGCTTTGGCTTTTTCTTTTTAGCACACCTTTTCTGGAATTTTTTTTTCACGTACCAACTCAACACAATACCACAAACGTTTCCAAACCCTAGTTCAAACACCCAACAAACGATTTTCCTCTTCAAGAAACTTCAACCCTAGGCTTTTAAATCCAAGAATTTAATTTTCTTGCAAAGTTTTTCACACAAGAATTCAAGAAGAACAATAAAACAGTCAAGAAACACAAAAATTACCACACAAACCTAGAATTCTTGATTGAGGACAATCAAGAACGACTCTAGGACCCTAAAAGAATTCAAAATAACACAAGAACAAAATAAGAAACACAATCCACGACACAAAACAAGGCTGGACAGAATTGAATTAGAAACATGACACAAGAATCAAACGCGAAACAACAAGAAAACAAGACGTGACACAAGAAGAACACAAGAACGAATTGAAAGAAAGATAAATAGATGGATATGTCCGAAATTTTCCAAAGGAAAATTGGACTAAAAACCTGGAATTATCAAGAAACCTTCGCTCTGATACCAATTGATATGCGCGGAAGTAGTGAATGCCAAGAAAGTCTTGAAAATTCTAGGTTGAACAACTCGAATGCTTGACTCCTTTGAAACCCCGTTCAAAGACTCCAAGAATCACGAATTGGTTGCTTTGATTCTATCCAACTTCGTTGAATGTTCTCCTTTTAGAATTCTCTCTAGACCCCTAACCAACTTGTGGTGTAGATTCCTAAGTAGACAAACCTAAAAGACTAACAACAAACCGATTGAATAAACTCTAAGCGAGAACTTGAACTTAACAAAATCTCTTCGTTAAGAACAAGGGTAGTTCTTAATCACCAAAGAACTAAGAAGATCTCATCACGAGAAAAACACTCAAAGTGCTGAAAATTATCAATAATCATCATAATAATTCGGATGAACAGTAACATGCCTATTTATAGGCTTACAAAGAAAAGTCTAGAAGCTTAAAATGAAGTAAACTACTAAAACTAGTTGTAACCTATCACAATTGGGAAACTAACTAAAAGTTACAACTTGTAAAGACTTAGGAAACTAATAAAAAAACATAAAAATTCGTCCAAAATCAGTTCATGGGCTGGACGTCCCTTCCTAAGCTCCATTGGGCCTTCATTTAGCAACTTCAAGGGCCCTCCAAGCAAGTCCAAGTAACCAGCCCCTTGTAAGATTGTTTTGGACAGCTTAATATCTTCAATTGGGCCATCTTTGTATGTTGACTTGATCCACAACCAATACTTTATCCCTTGGCCCAAGGTACAAGCATGATCAATGTGAACTTCAAGCTTGTAAAAAAAATCCATAAGTCGTGAAAGTCCCTACACGAGTAGCCATGTTGACTCATCCAAGCCATGCACACCGTTGATTTAAGTCCTTCATGTGGAGGTGCTCCTTGGTTCATATCAGATAATTAGTTATGTGAAAATTTTAAATTATTATACATAATAAATTAGTTATTATGTTAAAATGTTAAAATGCCTTTATTATTATTTTAAAATTATTTTAATTGTTTTATGATTAAATTAATTTTCTACAGTAATTTTAAAATGTTTGTTTTCCAACCGCCGATTATTAGTTATGTTAAAAAATATGTAATTTTAAACTGAATCAAATAATTTATTGACTTTAAATGATAGTTGTGGGAGTAATAAGCAGGTAATTTTCAATGGACAACAATTTGCTTATCCAACTGTATTGGGAAGAAAAATTATAGACCATGGGAGATCGTTGGCCTACGGTCCTTCGAGGTGCAATAAAATGATGTTAGTGAGGCAACGTGTAGATTTAGCAGGTTGGTTGATCAAGTAATCAGGGCCATGCAAATGGATAAAGAAGTCTTCAAGATCAATTTTTTACTACGAAATCATGTTTGCGGGTCTACTTAATTCAGTGTGCCGATAACGAACAACAACAATGTGGATCTCTTGTATTATATAAAGCAGGTAGTGCCGCCGCAAACACTGTGTGAAATATATGTCGAGATACAGGAGAACCAAATAAATGCCAACCTATGTAGCTCAAGTATAGGCGTGCAAGAATATGAATCATATTCGATAGCAGGTGTGAATTTTTTACCTATGACATATGAGGCTTTAGGTAACCCTTGTACTGAATATAAAGCAGCACCATTGCCTCCCAGTCCACCTCGTCATAGACGCCATCGTAGATAAATACATGTGGACCAACCTAGCAGTAGTCGGATGGTTGATCATACTTCGGCACCATTTCCTAGTCATTTTGACTCTGATATTGAATATTACATGGTGCTTCAACGGGTAATGAACTTGGTATGCCATTTGATGAAGATTCCAAACCAAAACCAGATAGTGATGACCCGAAGTACGAGGATTTGCATAATGACACAACACAGATGGACGAGGTAGGTCTTAGCGTTCCTTCCACAAGCGATACAGATCGCTCGTAGATATTAAAGGTGTCGAAGAAATGATGGCATTTGACTCGATGGGCCGTGAAAATTACATGAGGTTGAATATGTGGAATGAGCAAACACAAGAACTGAAACTTGGCCAATTATTCCAGACAAAAGATGACACTGTTAGAGCTATTATGTTGTGGTCAGTGAAGTACAATAGGGAGTACAAGGTTAAAGAAAGCAATACACGTACGTGATATGTCATCTGTAAAAATCAAAATTCTACCATTCCATGTAACTAGAAGCTGAGAGCCACACTTCGGACCACACACAAGTGGTGGATAATTGTGAAATTGCAAAAGGTGCATAATTGTGTTCGTATGGCGAGCTCTAACAATCACTGACAATTGAGTTCCAAGATAATTGCCGAGTATATTGTAAACCATATCAGTAATGGTCCTTTGTTCCCCGTCAAAGAAATACAGACAGCCGGAAGCAATAGTTCAGCTGCGATGTTACGTACAAAAGGCGTGATATGTACGGCGAATGTGCATTGACTTTGTGTACAGTGAATGGCCGACTTCTATAGCTCAAGTTATCCAGCATTATGTAGGAGTTAGTACTGACCAATCTCCGGTACTGTTGTCTCTTGGCTTGCACCATCCTGTAGAGCACGTAGTAAGTGTCTCATATTTTTACTACGTCTTTGGGCTTTTGGCCATGCTGAGGCAAGAGCTTTCAGGTGCCTAAAACCTAGTATCTACGTAGATGGGACATTTATGAAAGGGGCCTTACAAATCCAAACTTTTGGTTGCTGTTGGTTTGATGTGGACAATCAACTTCTACCTAGCTTTTTGTGGACGAGGAAATGAATTGTAATTGGGGATAGTTTATGCAGCAGCTACGCCAGTATTTTTTGGAATGATTCAAAGATTTGCATCATTTCTAATTAGCCACAAGGCATTATTCACGCCTGCAAAATTGGCCAAGTGGGAATGCAATCCACAGATTCTGCTTGGTTCATGTCCAAGCTAATTTCACAAAAAATTTTAAAAACCAACAGTATGATCTTGTTTTCAACTACAATGAAATTAATATACATATAACTGCATATTTAACTTATAGTAGAATTATACATAATTTTTCAAAATGAAAGATCTTGTGTGGACCGCCAAATCTACCTGACAACAAAGAAAGTATGATGAATACATCCAGTAGATTGAGGCCATAAGTAAAGAGTCACACTAATGGTTGACCGGTGAATTAGTTCAACCATATCAATGGGCGCTTTGCAAGGACGACGGATATAGATGGGGACACACATCAACCAATATTGCCAAGTGCTTGAATAAAATATTACGTAGTGCTAGATTATTACCAATTAAGGCATGCGTAGAGCACACCTTCAACCAAAGTGTGGCATTGTGGGAGAGAAAAAGAAAGATTGCGGCAAATCCCTGTTTTTCCCTCCCTAAGCTTCAGTGGGAGAAATATACCCACAATGAGGAGAAAGCACAACAGCATAAGGTTACACTGTACAATAGCATCAAAGGTGAATACGGCATTATTACAAAGATTCATCATGTCAGAGGTGGAAATCCACAGACGGTGAATTTTCAAAACTACCTATGCACGTGCAGCAAATATCAATCATTAAGGTTCCTATACTCTGGCCACATGTAGAAAAACATGCATTCAACCTATTGTGTCCCAAATCGATAAGCATGTGTGGGGTTGTGACTATCACGCCCCGAAAAGGCGTTCCAATCTGATAACCCTTATTGAAAAATAAGTTTTTGAAAAAACTGTGCGTGTGTGAGAAAAAATTAGATTTTTAGTGAAAAAAAGTGTTATTTAGAAAAAGATAGTATTTTTAAAAGAAAATAAGGCCGAGACCAAAAGTGCAACAGTTTTGGCCAACTAATTTTGAAAAAGAGTTTTGTTTTAAAAATGGAATCGCCACTTGGTATGGAGTTAAGGGTTATTTTTATTACGAAAAAGTATTTGAAAACTCCTTTTCAACTCTGGTCTACAAAAAAACAAGAGAAAAAGATTCAAGAGTCACATTTGAAGAAAGGGAAGGCAAAGGCTCGCGCCTAAGGCACCCTTTCTACCTAGCCAAGGCTAGTTGCAAGATTTAATCAAAATTTCTTAAATTAACCCTAAGTTCTATCGCATTTGGATGCATCTAAATGAATGCAAATCCTAAATCTAAATGTGTTATCGAAAGGGTCAAAATATTCCGTCGAGACTTGGTTGGGATTATCGCATTAATTGCGAGACTCGAGTCGAGGTCTCGAGAGAGTCACGACTGTAAATGCCAAAAAGGGAATGTAAAAAGAAAAGAAAAATAGTAATATAGCTAATAAGTGTCAAAGAGAGTGGGTATGCAACATAACGGATACGGGAAACTAATAATTCGTGACCGATATAGTTTTTACTCACGAAGGGGGGAACGACATGCACACCACCGCTTCCCACGTAAATAGAGGACTATTTCTAGTCGAATCATACAAAATGACCTAACTTCTAAGTGAAATATAACCTAAATGTCATGCACTTGAAGATGTGTCAAAATAATAATAATAATAATAGTAATCATCATCATTATGTAAAATGGAAGGAAACTAAAAGCGTTTGAAGTGGGATGTGAAATGATATAAATGCACACGAGTGCACCTAACACTAAAATGCCCTAAGGGTCTAGCATTGGACTAGCCCTTTCCAGGGATTCCCACTAGAGTTGGACTGGCGGGGAAACGATAAAGCCACAAGTAGCATTTGACTACTGTGATGACGGAATAACACAACTGATAAAACATGAATTAAAATAGTAAAACATAAATCAAAAGTAAACAAATATATAAAGATATATAATAACACATAGGAGCACATAACACATAAACATAATATTTAGATGCAAAATTCTAAGGAATGCAATAAAACATATAAGCACACAAGTACACAAAATCACTTAAGTCCTAGCTATTACATTGGGGGAATTAACTAAAATTTTAGGAGGGGCAGAAAAAGTACAATGACCTATCTATTACACTTGCTATCTAAATACAACATTCTTTGCTAAAAATATGAGAAATATTATTTTGCTATTACATTAACTAGTAAATACAAAAATATTATATTTTTGCCGAAATAATAAAATTTGAAATTAAATAGCATAAAATAAATAAATACACAAAAAGCGTGTAAAATAAGAATTATATGAAGAAAATGCATAAAATCACATAAAGGCACATTGTGGCACATAAAGAGAAATGAATAAGTAATAGGGGTACCTCTTTGAAGACCTAGTACTATTACTTAAGAAAATAAATACACATATCAATGTATCACGATATAAATAAATAAAGCCTAAAAATCTGTAAATATTGACAATTTGGGTTAAAATGAAAATTCTAGCAACTAAGAGGACTACAAGTAAAATTCTATAAAACTTGAGGGGTAAAATTGGAAATTCACCGAAGTCTAAGGGGTAGAGTTGCAATTAAAGTGAAATGGGGGGGGGGGGGCAAAATAACAAATTTCAGCGAAAGTGGGCAAAATTGACAAATTACAACAGTGTGGGGTCACAAAACGTAAATTCCATCAAGTGAAACAATATGATTATAATTTATAGGACCAAATTGAAAGGAAACAGAAATCTGGGGGTCAATCTATAAACCTTAGGGACATAATTCGTAGCAGAATAGAAATCTTTAGGGTATATCGCTAATTCTAGAGCAAGACGAGGACCTATGCATAAATATATATACCTGTGATAAAATTCCCCAAAATGAATTAAGCAAGATTAATTAAATAAATTAGCCTGATTAACTGACCTAAATTAAGCTCAACTAAAATAAATCACGAATCAATAACTCCTAACATTTGATTAAACTAAAAAAGAATTAAAATAGTCAAACAAGAAGAAAATTAAAATAGAAATAGAAAAAAATCCCAAATACCTCCCTTCGAACGTCTTCTTCATTTCTTTTCTTTCTTTCTCACCCATTTTTTTTTTCTTCTCCTCCTCTTTTCTCCCTTTCTTCTCTGATTTCTTCCTCCGGCTTCACTCTCTCCCCAGATATCCCAATCACTTTCTTCAGTTCATCTTCTTTCTCTCTAATTCCAAATTATCTGTGATTCACACTCCCTCTTTTCTTTCTTCGTCCAGCTCTTTCTTCTCTCTTTGCTTTCCTCTTCTCACTTCCTTTTTGGTTTTCCTTCTCCCTCTATTCCTTCTCTTTTCCAGCAATCTCTCATACTCTCTCTTCTCTCTTCGAATTTCCTTCTTCTGTTTCCTCCAGACTCCTCTCCTTTCTAAGATCAAAACCAGCTGGAAAAATGTCAAAAAATTCGTAGGTGAGAATTAACAAAAATTCTAGCCAGCCAATTTAGTCAAGATTCAAGAAACAACTTCAAGAACTTTGCTCCTAACAATTTATGTATGAATCTTGATTCAAAAACTCACCAAAATAGCCTAGAACAACCAGAAAAACATTCACTATTTGTTCCCAAGTCAAGAACCAACAAATGCCTCAATCTTCTTTCAAGAAAACAAAGTTACTCAATCAATAAGTTCAAGAAGTCAATTTCCAGCAACAATGTAGTTCAAGAACTTCAATTCTAGACTCAAGAACTTCAAGAAACTTATCAAGATTTTCAAGAAACTTGTCAAGAACCTCAAAAAGCTCAAGAATTTGTTCAAGAACTTCAAGAAATTCAAGAACAAAATTTGGACAGTTTCAAGACTCCAAGAAAACCACCAAGTCTAAGATTCTTCAGGAAACGCCTTGTAACACCAAGAAACAACAAAAAATAGTTGAATAAAATTATTTGCACGGCTTTTTAAACCTTTTGCAGCCTCTTTTATTCTCCTTTTTCTTTGATTCTACTTTGTGCTTGGCTTTTTGTTTTTGAGCACGCCTTGTTTATTTTTTTTTCTTTTTTTCGTTTCTTTTTTTTTCCACCAAGAACAGCAGAAACGACCCAAAACCTTCAAGAAACTTCAATCCAAGGCTTGTTGGTCCAAAAATTAATTTTTTTCTTGAAATTCAAGAAAATAATAAAAACAATCAAGATTACCAAGAAACCACACAATACTTAGAATTCTTGATTAAAGACAATCAAGAACGACTCTAAGACCTTAAAGAAAACTCAAGAAAGCACAAGAACAAGGAAAAACAATGCATGAATATATATATATTTTTTTTTGGACAAGAATGTAAGTAGCAAAGAACAAAGAAAGAACACAAGTTGTTTTATTAGGCACGAAGCACTTGAAAAATAACAACACAAGACACGAATTTAAAGAAGAATAAAAGGGATATATCCAAATTTCTCCAAAGGAAAAATTGGATTAGAAAAACCCGAGAATTCAAGAACCTTTGCTTTGATAACAATTAATACGCGCGAAAGAACGTAGACGGTAGGAAAGATTGAAAATCCAAGTTTGAACTTCAAATCCTTTCCTTTTGGATGAACAGGACTCTAGAATCAGCACAAAGCCTTGACCAAACAAGAAAACAAACTCTAAGCTCGAGGTTTTTGAACTTGGAATCACTCAACAAGTCGGGAGTAGTTCTTAATCAGCAAAGAACCAAATAAGCACTCAATTTGAGAATTTACAATTTTATTAATCATCAACACATATAAAATTCATATGAATAGTAACTTAGCCTTTTATAGGCTTACAAATTCATCTAAAGAAAAGTCTAGAAACTTTAATTAAGGTAAACTACTAAAACTAGTTGTAACCCAATTACAATTAAGTAACTAAATAAAGTTACAACTTGTAAAGACTTAGGAAACTATTAAAAACGAATTTAAACATTAAAATAAACAAAAAATTCGTGCAAAAAGTCCTTATGGGCTGGACGTCCTCTTTAAGCTCACTTGGGCCTTCATCTTGCAATTTAAAAGGCCTTCCAACAAGTCCAACAAAACTAGCACATTGGAAGCATGATATGGATAGCTTGTTTGCTTCTTTTGGGCCTTCTTTATATGTAGATTTGATCCAAAGCTAATAACATAACTTGTGGCCCAAATTCCTTGCTTGACTTTCATCCTTGAGCTTCACTCGAGCTATTGGATCCATAACTCCTAACTTGAAGGCTTTAAAATGGTATTAATGTTGCACTCTTCAAAGGTTATTCCTTCAACATTTTTCGTAGTGAGTTGAGGCACTTGGATTCCTATCAATCATTCGAACAAACAATCAACACTTTGCATATACAGTAGCTTCCTTCCAGCTACTTCCTGTATTATTAACTGATAAATGTATACTTCAAAATGAAAACCAATAAATTCAAACTAAAACCTTCTTTCTTTCTTATTGACTAGTAGGTTTTTTACCCATGCAACTAGTATCAAGATCAAAAACGAGTTATTGCATTCCAGAAAAGACTTTGAAAAGGTGAACTAACATGTTTTTATCTTTTGCAAATTTTTCCCTTTTAAAAATAAAGCCCACCAACATTGTCTTCTTATAGACTCGAACATGAAAATATCTATAAATTAGTGCTTGCGGCATTCATCCATTCCCATTCTCTTTTCTATCCATACATAAAATATGGCTTTGACGTTTTGTTCTTCAACTTCTTTAATCAACTTAAAAGACAGCAGCTATCCTAAAACTCTTGATGAATTCTTTGGCATGGTCTGTTCTGCCCAGATCAAGCCATCATGCCACCTCTGAGCAAATAATTCAATGCAAAAAGCTTAGCTCTCACATGAGAGACCTTCACCACTGGAAGGGCCAGAAAATGAGCAAAGAAAGAAACTTCATGGTTTGTTAGCTACTCATAGCCAATATGGATCAAGGGTACTAGTTATTGTGATGCCACCACTTGATACCATATCAATTGGTGGGAACTTTTGCTTTTATTTTCTAATAAATATATAAACACTTTTTCATGTGTACCATCATTATATGGTCTATAAACTAAAAAACACTAGGCTTTAATAAACATTAACCATTCATTATGGCTTCATCTCAAGCATTTCAACTTCTTTTTTACATAAAGGCTTCATTATTTCTGTTATTTAACATAATTTTTCTATTTTTCCTTCCATTCCTTTGTTTTGCTTCAATTAAAAGGCCAACATGTATATTAAACACTTCATCCACGTTCAATATTAATCCACTGACCAATCATGGAGAACTATCTAGAGAGATAGCACCAACATCAGTTTCAGCAAATATACACAACTAAATTGTTCTTTTTCGTCCCAAGCTAGATCCAAAGCCTACGTTAGTGTTTGATGCACCAACCTACAACAACAACATTGCTTATGAATAATATGGCTCAAAGTATACTTGTTCCTACAGTAAACGTACCCTTTATCTCCATTCTCGATACCTGACTAGATAGATTCAATTCAGATTGAAGTGACAATGCTATCTTTGCACCTATAGATAAGGATCTTGCTCTAGTGCTTGTATTGACCGGTAAATTTCCTTTTATTGCACCAACTTGCTACAATAACAACAAAACCAAATACACATGAAAAATATGAATATTCAAATAAGAAAACATATATTCAAACCTTATTTTCAATACTTGATCAACTGCATTAGGTCTACATTGTCGTGGACCTGATGTGTTTGTACCTCCGCTTAGTCCCTAATACTCCAAGTACTACAATCGACCCGTGCACTTAGCGATATAGTTGAGAGATTAGGTTTTTATTACTTGATTTGTGTGTATTTGTTCATATTTGTTATACTTTGATGACCTCATGGTCTAAATCATCTAAATTTTGATGAGTATCAAACTTATGATGAAGAGTACTAATATGTTAAATGAGTTTCTATTGTAGTGACAGAAAGATAGGTTGAAAAAAGGAGAAGTTTGGTTATCCGGATGACCATTCCGAGCGCACACTATGGACGTCCGGATGCACAAAAACACCCAAATTGAAAATGGTCAGAACGTATTCAGACGAGGGTTCGGACGACCATGCGGATTTCTAGACAGACAGAAACATCAAATTTCAAGATGGACAGAAGGTATGCAGACAAGGGTCTGGATGACCATACGGACGTCCGGACACAGGAAAATATCAAAACAAGGAGAAGGCCAGAAGGTATATGGATGAGGATCCGAACGAGGTGATACACCTTCTGGATGTTGGTTTGGATGACTGTCCGGACGTCTAGACCTCTCTATGTGAACGTCCAGACCAAGCAAATTGTGTCTAACGGCTAGTTTTTCTTTTTAGCCGTTAGAGGTCAAATCAAGCTATTTTCTCATGATGTATAAAAGCAAAATAGTGTAGAATGTAAAGGTACTTTTGGCAATTGATACAATAGTGATTTTTGAGTGATTCTTGTGAAAAAAAGATACTTTCACTAAGTGAGCTTTGTAATAGCAAGAGTGAATTCAGATTTGTGAGTGATCAATTCAATTGTGTAATTGAAAGGGTTAGCTAGATAGTTGTAAAACTTCTTAGCTCAACTAGAGAGTGTCTAGGGTGAGTGAGAAGTGATCCAACTTATTGTACAAGTTGATATTAAGTCACAAAACAAAGAAAGGAATTCAAGTGATCAAAGCTTCAAGTTTGTAAGCTTGGAAGCAATTGAGTTTGTTTATCACAACTTTTTTCTTGTTTGAATTTTGTGTCTATTGTGTTTATCTTCCATATTGATTCTTGCATCATAATCTTAATTGATCATTTAGATAACTTGGTAAATTTATTTTTTTTTAGATAAATTATTGTAACCAAGTTTATTTCGAAAGGAACCTAATTCACCCCCCTCTTAGGTTGCATTTGGGCCAACAATTAGTATTAGAGCTTGGTCTCCTTTTTTAATAGCCTAACAAGCTATGAGAGATCCATGGCAACCTCAAACAATGCTTTATTTTTAGAGGGACAATCCATTATTAGACTTCCTATGTTTAATGGAGTGAATTATACTAGTTGGAAGGCTAGGATGGAAATTTTCTTACAATCTATTAATATTGAGCTTTGGTATATAGTGAATGAGGCTCCATATGAAGCATACATTGTCGATCAAAATACTGGTAGCCCGTAGATAAAAGACTAAACAAGAACTTACTCCCATTGATAGAACCAACCTTACTCTTAATGCCAAGGCTATGAATGTATTATTTAATGCTTTAGATGCAAATGAGTCAACTAGAGTAAAGGGGTGTAAGACGGCTAAAGAAATTTAGGATAAATTGAAGGATATTCATGAAGGTAGTGACAATATTAAGGAAGCAAAAGAAAGCCTTATTAGTCACTAAGTATGAATCTTTTAAGATGGAGTCCTCATGAAAACTATTGACAAAATGTATTGTAGATTCAATGACATAATTAAGGATTTAGAGGCTTTACAAAAGGAGTATAGCTTAGGTGAGAAAAATAAAAGATTTTAAATGCATTACCCAAGGAGTGGGAAAGTAAAGTCACAGCTATAGAAGAAGCCAAAGATCTAAATACTATGCTTATTGAATTTCTTATAAATTCTTTGACCTCTTTTGAGCTTAAATTGAAATCTAAGGTACAAGAGGAGGAAGAGGCCAAAATCAAGAAAAACTATGGCATTGAAGTCTTCACAAGATGATGAAGAAGACTTCTCAATTGATGGTGAAGACATGGAAATGGAAGACAATGATTTGGCTCTACTAACAAAGAGCTTCAAAAAGTTCCTCACAAACAAGAGAAGATTTAGAAGAGGAGGACAAAGTAATCTCAATCAATCAAGCTCCTCAAGAAATAGAGTAAAGCAAGAGGCATCAAAGAAGCAAAATGACAAGTGTTTTGAGTGTGGACAACTAGGACACTATATGAATGAGTGTCCTTCAAAGAAAAAGAAGGAAGGAAGAGGAGAAAGAAACAAAGATTCAACAACTTCCAATTGACATGGAATGAGTGTAATTCAGATGGAGAAATTGAAGAAGAAGAAGAAACTGCACAAATGGCATTTATGGCCATAGGAGACCATGAGGTAACCTCTAATTGCTCTTCTATAGACAAGAATGTAAGTGATGATTGGAATGATGAAGATGATGATGATATTGAAAACTTTGTTTGTAAATTGCATAATAGTTTAAAAGAATCTTATGCTAGAACAAAGAATTGAGATTGAAAATTAACTCATTGTTGGGTGAAAGTGCTAGATTGATTGAAGAGAATAAAAATTTGAAAAGTAAAAATGATGAATTGAAGAAATGCAATGTAGATTTGACTTTGAATTTTGATAATTTGAAAAGAAAGTTAGATGAGAGATCCCTTTTTTACAATAAAATCAAGAGTGAGCAAAAAAGTTCAAAAATTAGAATAAGTGAACTTAATGATTTTCTTGGAAGGCAAAAACTAAGAAATTTTAGAAAAGGAATCACCAAGAGTATGCTTAGTACAAATAGATTCACTCTATATAGAAAGAATAAAATAAGATTTATTAGACCTATGCATGTGAATAATGCTCATATTATGTGTAATTTTTGTTATCAAGTAGGCCACATGAAAAATAATTGCTATGTTAAAAGAAATATGGAACAAGGAATGAAAACAATGTAGATTGTTAAAGATTGTGCTAACTAGTATGGACCTTAAAATTTAAAATAAAAGGGTACCAAATATTTTTTTTCATTTGTGTAGGTGAGCCTCAAAAATACCATCAAGGAGTCAAATGGTCCATTGATAGTGGATGCTCAAGACATATGAAGACATATGACTGGAGATCCATCTTTGTTTGTCAAGCTAAAGCAAAAGAATAGTGAAAAAGTCACCTTTGGAGATGACATGAAGGCTAAACTATTGGAGTAGGTGACATAGGTAACAATAATTAAACTCTTATTCAAAATGTTTTACTTGTTGACAATCTTAGTTATAATTTGCTAAGTGTTAGTCAATTATGTAATAGAGATTTATTTGTTCTATTCAAAAAGCATGAGTGTTTGGTTCTTGACTCGAGTTATAATATAGTTTTTAGAGGAATGAGACACAATGACATTTATGTAGTTTATCTAGATAGAATAGACTCTAATATGATTAGATGTCTTAAGGCTCTTAGTGATGATCCTTGGCTTTGGCATAGAAGGCTTTGTCACTTCAATATGGACTTGTTGAGTGAATTATCTAGAAAAGAACTTGTTCGAGGGCTTCCTAAAATTAAATTTGACAAAGACAAGATTTGTAGTGCTTGCCAATTTGGAAAACAAACCAAGGTCTCTTTTAAACCTAAAAATTGTGTTTCAACTACAAGACCTTTGGAGCTTTTATATTTGGACTTGTTCAGGTCCTACTCAAGTAGCAAGCCTTGGGGGAAAAAGATATGCTTTTGTTATTGTGGATGATTATTCAAGATACACTTGGGTACTATTTCTTGCACACAAGGATGAAGCTTTTAAAAATTTTGTCTCTTTGTTTGCAAAAGTTCAAAATTTAGTTAAACTTAACCATTGTGAAAATTAGAAGTGATAATGGAACCTGAATTTAAATAATTGTGGTTTTTTCCGAATTTTGTGATCACAATGGTATCACACATGAATTTTCTACTGCAAGGGTTCCCCAACAAAATGGGGTTGTTGAAAGAAAAAATAGAACTCTTCAAGAGACCGCTAGAACTATGATAAATGAATGTGATTTGCCAAAATATTTTTGGGCCGAAGCGGTCAATACGGCTTGTTATGTTATGAATAGAATTTTATTAAGACCAATTTTGAATAAAACTTCTTATGAACTCTATGTTTGGAAAAAGGCCAATCATTGGTTATTTTAAAGTTTTTGGTTGTAAATGCTTTATTTTGAATATTAAGGAACATCTTGGCAAGTTTGATAAGAAGACGGATGAAGGCATCTTTTTAGGATATGCTAGTGATAAGAGAGCCTATAGAGTGTACAATAGAAGAACCTTAGTAGTTGAAGAAGCCATTCATGTTACTTTTGATGAATTACATGATGTAGTTTCAAAAGGGATTAGTGAAGATGAGGATGTTAGTGTTCAAGAAAAATTGGAGAATCTTACTCTTCAAGAAGGTGTTAGTATTCCTAATGAAGAAGTAAGTACTAGTGAAGATATAGTTGATGAAAAGAAAGATGATGACACTACAAAGGATCTACCCAAAACTTGGAGATTTGTACCCAATCATCCTAAGGAGTTTATTATAGGAGATCCTTCGGAAAGAGTTAGAACTAGGTCCTCTTATAAACCTTTAGTTGACAACTTTGCTTTACTATCCCAATTTGAACCCAAGAATGTAGAAGATGCCTTGAAAGATGATTGTTGGATAGTAGCCATGCAAGAGGAATTGAATCAATTTGAGAGAAACAAGGTATGGACTTTGGTTGAGAGACCATTAGATCACCCGGTAATAGGCACAAAATGGGTCTTTAGGAATAAATTGAATGATAAAGGTGAAATAGTGAGAAATAAAGCACGGTTAGTTGCCAAAGGTTATGCTCAAGAAGAAGGAATAGATTTTGATGAAACCTTTGCACCGGTTGCTAGCTTGAATCTATAAGAATGCTTCTTGCGTATGCATGTTTCAAAAATTTTAAATTATTTCAAATGGATGTAAAAAGTGCTTTTTTAAATGGTTTTATTGAACAAGAAGTCTATGTTGAACAACCTCCCGATTTTGAACATGAAAAATTTTCAAGTCATGTTTTTAAACTTTCTAAAGCCTTATATGGTTTAAAACAAGCTCCTAGAGCTTGGTATGAAAGGTTGAGCAATTTCTTGAGTGAAAATGGTTTTAAAAGAGAGCTTGTAGACACCACACTTTTTACAAAACACTATGAAAATGAACTTCTCCTTATTCAAGTCTATGTTGATGACATTATCTTTGGTGCTACAAATGAAAAACTTTGCAAAGAATTTTCACTTATGATGCAAAACGAATTTGAAATGAGCATGATGGGAGAATTAAAATTTTTTCTTGGTCTTCAAATTCACCAACAAAAAAAATGAAATTTTCATAAGTCAAACTAAATATACAAAAGAGCTTCTTAAGAGGTTTGGTATGGAAGGTTCGAAACAAGTAGGCACACCTAATTTGTACTTCTACAAAATTAGACAAGGATGAAGAAGGAATTAAAGTGGATGAAAAAGGGTATCGAGGTATGATAGGTAGTTTGCTTTATCTTACCGCTAGTAGACCGGATATTATGTTTGCCGTTTGTCTTTGTGCTAGATTTCAATCTTGTCCTAGAGAATCTCACTTGTTAGCCGTTAAGCGTATTCTTAGATATCTTAAAGGCACATTAGACTATGGTCTTTGGTATCCAAAGACTAATATGTTCGATCTTGTAGGATACTCCGATGCCGATTTTGCCAGATGTAGGATTGATAGAAAAAGCACTAGTGGTACTTGTCATTTTCTAGGAAAATGTTTGGTTTCTTGGTTCAGCAAAAAACAAAGTTCCATTTCGTTATCTACAGCAGAGGCCTGAATACATAGCTGCGGGAGCATGTTGTGCTCAATTATTGTGGATGAAACATACATTATCCGATTTTGGTTTAGAATTCAAAAGTGTGCCTATCAAATGCGATAACACTAGTGCCATAAATTTGACCAAAAATTCCATCCAACACTCTAGAACCAAACACATTGATATTAGGCATCATTTCATTAGAGAGTTGGTTCAAAAAGGAGAGATTAATGTAGAATATGTTTGTACTAGAGATCAACTAGCGGATATTTTTACTAAAACTCTAGTTGAAGAAAGGTTTAACTTTCTTAGAAACAATTTGGGAGTAGTAGAAAATCTTTTTTCAAAAATTTTCTAGTAGTTTTTCAATTTTTATCTTTATCTGGACGACCTCCTAGAGAACCCGGACGTCCGAATAGAGGTCCAGACAGACAACTCTTTTGTGGTCATCCTTGACCACTATCCGGACGCAGGCAGCACGATCTGGATGTCCGAATCGTGCATATATAGTCACGAAAGCACTGTGCAATATTATTTCTTTTTGCGCCTCTTCATCTTCAACTCTCTCAAAAAACTGTTTCTTCTTCTTCCAAACACAAAATCTCCTCAAATTACACCCATAATTGTCTTTCTATTCCTCAAATTTCATCCTTTTTCACCCTGTCCTTCCTCATCTAATTAGACTCTCTCTCTCCTAGGGTTTCTTTTTGGTATCTCTTTCTCTTCTATTTTTCTTCAAATTTCTCCTCAAATTAAGATCATCTATGGCTAGTTCTTCTCACGGGGGACGAAGAGGAGGACGTAGTGGACGTGGTAGAGGACGATCTAGTGTCACCTACAACATCAATGAAGAGGGATTTGTCCAATTTAGGGGTAAGACCTTTTTTGATCCTCAATCTCTTGAACTTTATAACAATTTAGAGAATAAGAATGTTATTGGGATGAAGTTTTGTGAATTTGAAGACTTTGATGGTGGTTTGGAAGACATTCCTATTATGTTGAGGGACATAAATTGGGATAGGATATGTGAAGTCAAGGAAATTGTCTATGTTGATTTAGTGAAACAATTCTATGCCAATTTGAGAGAGGTAAATGGAGATGCTGAAACCATAGTGAATAATACTCACTTTACTTTTGATTCTAGAGAGCTAAATGAGCTTTTTGGCATGGATAATACCGGTAGTGAATTTTGTGTTCTTAAGGAGCAATCCCCTATTGTTGATTATGATGATCTAAGAAGATCTTTCTTTGAGAATCCCATTAGGACTAGCTTAAAAAATCTCAAGATGAATTGGTTCACTCCTTCTAATAGAGTGTTATATCACATTATTGTGAACTATCTTAGCACCCACTAGTGGACATAAGACGGATGTTACTCATATAGGCTTACACCTCTTTTATGGAATTATGAGATCTATCCCTATCAATTTGGGTGCTTTCATGCTTAAATACATGTTTATATGTAAGAGTGAATCTAATAAGGGATTAGCTTATGGAAGAATCTTGACTCTTCTCTTTAAGAACAATGGAATTGATTTTGATGGCATAGTGGGCACTAAACCTGGGGAAGGAGATAGGATTGATAAAGAATGTTTTAAGAGACTTCATTTGGGATTTTTTAATGGAAGATGGTTTTTCAAAAGAAGTAAATTGCAAACAGTCTTTGCTCCTGGTGCCTATATGGATGCTTTCATTTTTTATGATACTAGAGAGGGGCAACACATGGAAGAAGGACCACAAGCTATGGAAGAAGATGTGCCTCTTCATGAACAACCTCTTCATACTATTCATCCCAGTATTCCTTCATCTTCTTATGCACCTCCATCTTCTTGGGAAAGTCGTCTCTTCGACGCTATCAACGGTCCTCTCCACTCAAATGAATCAGATGAGAAGTGATTTTGCTTCCATGCACACTCAAATGACCAACTTGCAACGAGATTTTCGTAGAGACGTGCGTGGGATTCACAATAGACTTGAGCGTATAGAGTTAGCTCAAGAGTATGGTTGGGACTCTGATGACCGTGCCAATTTCCCAGCATACATTAGGATGAGGCGGCAAGAGCAAGAATCCAGAAGAAAAGCAAGAAATGATGTTCCATCTTCCTCCACCACCTGTAGCGAAGATATTTCCGATGACGAGTCCTAGACTAGGATTGTTGTTTTTAGATTTCTAAGATTATGGTCATGTAAAAGTTTTTTTTTTAATTTGGATTTCTTAGTTTAAAACTTGCCATGTTTTGGATTTTTCTTTGTTCATTTAGTAAACTACTTTTTCATGCTTTCAATTTCTTATGTTCTTTAGATTCTTTTTATGATGCCAAAAGGGGGAGAATAATAATGCATATGTTGAGGGGGAGCAGTGTGCATAAGATATTAATAATGCATATATTGAGGGGAGCAAGCATTAAAGGGTAATGTTAGTATTTCTAAGTGTTTTACTTCATCATAAGTTTGTCATCATCAAAAAGGGGGAGATTGATGACCTCATGGTCTAAATCATCTAAATTTTGATGAGTATCAAACTTATGATGAAGAGTACTAATATGTTAAATGAGTTTCTATTGCAGTGACAGAAAGATAGGTTGAAAAAAGGAGAAGTTTGGTTATCCGACGACCATGCACACTATAGACGTCCGGACGCACAAAAACATCTAAACTGAAAATGGTCAGAAGGTATTCGGACAAGGGTCCGGACGCTCATGCAGACGTCCAGACAGACAGAAGTATCAAAAATCAAGATTGGCAGAAGGTATGTGGACGAGGGTCCGGACGACCATGCGGACGTCCGGACACAGGAAAATATTAAAACTTAGGGATGGCCAGAAGGTATATGGACTACTATACGGATGTGGTAATAAAGCTTCCGGATGCTGGTTTGAACAACTGTCCGAACGTCCGGACCTCTCTATGAGGACGTCCGAACTAGGCAAATTACGTCTAACGGCTAGTTTTTCTTTCTAGCCGTTAGAGGTGAAATCAAGCTATTTTCTCATGATGTATAAAAGCAAATAGTGCAAAATGTAAAAGGTACTTTTGGCAATTGATACAATAGTGATTTTTGAGTGTTTCTTGTGAAAAAAAGTATTCTCACTAAGTGAGCTTTGTAATAGCAAGAGTGAATTCAAATTTGTGAGTGATCAATTCAATTGTGTAATTGAAAGGGTTAGCTAGATAGCTGTAAAACTTCTTAGCTCAACTAGAGAGTGTCTAGGGTGAGTGAAAAGTGATCTAACTTATTGTACAAGTTGATATTGAGTTACAAAACAAAGAAAGAAATTTAAGTGATCAAAGCTTCAAGTTTGTAAGCTTTGAAGCAATTGAGTTTGTTTATCACAACTTTTTTCTTGTTTGAATTTTGTGTCTATTGTGTTTGTCTTCCATATTGATTCTTGCATCATAATCTTAATTGATCATTTAGACAACTTAGTAAATTTATTTTGTTTTGAGATAAATTATTGTAACCAAGTTTATTTCGAAAGGAACCTAATTCACCCCCCTCCCTTCTTAGGTTGCATTTGGGCCAACATACCTAATCTACATCACGTCAAAATCCACCTACATCCAATTGACAAATTATATAGGTAAGCTCAACATTTGATTTTTTAAAGAAAAAATTACTTACCTCATTAACTATCCTAGAGGGATAATCAAATGTTATATCAAATTGCTAAAAGTCCGCTGTCATGCTCAAGAGTTAAGAGGACGAATATAAACAAAAAGAAATAAATAAATCAAGATGCCAATCCCCAGTAGCGACACCAAAATTTTGAACGGGTGTCAACAGCACAAAAATTAATATAAAAATTTGACTCAAAAAAATATGATTTTGAGTATGGTAATAAGTAAAGTCGTCTTCTCAAGGATTGATCAATTTATTTATTTCAATGTCACAAATATAAAAGGGGGGTTTTTTTGGGAAGAATTAGAAATAACTAATCAAATTAAAATAAACGAAATTGCAGAAAATAAAATTAAATGGATTCGAGATTGATAAAGCTCTAGCCAAAGGAATTGTATCGAATTTGGTTCTGTCGACTGATCATTGATGCAAGAATGAATTCCAACAATTATTGATAAATTGGTTGCAGCTATTGATACAATCTAGTAGCCAACTCTTCCTTACTGTTTCAGTAATTAAGGTAAAACCATTAATTACTTCCCTAATTGAGGGACAACCTAGGTATGACCATAGAATTTAATTTCAAAATTACAATACAAACTAGAAAAGCCCAATTCTAATCAACAAACACATTATGAGGGTTCATTTAAATTAGATTGTACATCACTCATGCTAGTTGTCACAAGTATTAAAATAATTAAACAATTTCATATTTAACTATTTTGAATGATAGTGGATTATATGGTAGAGCTAAATATCTAGCCAGTAATATTTAATTTAACACGATAATTCTAAGCGCTAAAACCAAAAGATATACAAATATAAATAATTGAAAGAAACAATTAAAATAAATTCAATCTCACAATCTTGTAGAACCAATTCTTTAATAATCTTTTGACTAGAAAAGTTTATAGTTTCTTCTCATGGAGAAGAAACTAAGTAGAGAAAAAAAAAAAAAAAACAACAACATAGAATAGAGAGAAAAAGACGCTCTCCCAAGGGAAGAGAACCAGAAAGGAAGTTTAGATTGAGAGGTCTGTAGACACCAAATTTTGACACACCAATCATTTTTCCAACATTTGGGGTATTTTTATATTTTTTTTTGGTCAAATTCTAATTTTTCAATAATCTCGAGGGACAAAAGAGTAATTTTTATCTGTAAATATTTTTTCATTAGTTTTGGGAGTTTTAAATTCATATTTTTACTTTCATACGAATTTGTTAATTTTTTGTGATTTTTTTTGAATTTAATTGGTATTCTTTTTATTTTTTACCAGCACAAAAGTAAAATGATAATTTCGTCTCCCGAACACCATTTTAGCTCATTTCAAGTCCCAAATTTATTTTTCTAATTCTCTAAGCGTGTTTCTAAATTTTTTTATTTTTTCGGGGACGATTGCTATTTTTTGTAAATACTACATGCAAGGGCAAAATTATCATTTCACATTTTAACGTATTTTTTACTAATTTTTGAGTCATGAATGCATTTTCTAGGGTTTTAAGCTTATTTTTAATTTTTTATAATTTTTCGAGCCCAATAGCTATTTTCTGTGTATTTTCATTATCTAGAGGCAAAATTATAATTTCACACCCTAAACGCGTTTTTTATTAGTTTTAAACTCTAACCTTTATTTTGAAATTTACTTTGAATTTTTGACAAATTTTGGAGTTTACTGTCATTTCTTTGTATTGATTTTTGATTTTTTGGGTTAAAAAATATTTTTTAAAAAATAAAATTGTAATCTTTATTACCGGTGGTATTTTTTGTTATTTTGTAATATTCTTGGGGATCAAGACAACTAACACTATAAATACCTCCATTAAAAAATAAAAAGCAAGACTTAATTAGAAAATACTAAATACACTCTTCCACTTTTACACACACTAACACACACTTTTTTTCACCTACTAAAATCCTACACACAAACTAGCACACACCTTTTTCACCTACTAAAATCCTACACACACACTAACACACTTTTTTTACCTAATAAAATCCTACAAACACACTACACACATTCTCACATACGTTGCATACCCAGGCACACCGCTTCACAAATACACACACTTACACACTTGCAAACACAAACATCATCAAATTCACAATTTACACACAACATTCGCACACAATCATAGACATTTGCACACATTCATTTTCATAATTTCAGACAAACACAATCACTCAACACACATCACTCACACACGGCCATTTTAGCCCCAGAAACCCTGCAATTACTGTGACAGCCCCACCTTACCCAGAGGCGCACTAAAGGGTTTAGCGGACTGCCTGCCTAGCTCTGGCTAGGACTCAAACACGCACTCGCTTAAACATCCAAGTATACGTACTCAAAATAAAATTTCACTCATAAATAAATACATTCATAATATTTACTTGAAATATAAATACTACAAGAGTTTTTACATCCCAAAATGTAAATAATATTTACCCTAAAAGCCTACACATTTAGGCTATCAAAATACATAAACAAAAGATATACAAGGTCCAAAATCAGCTTTCCAACTTTAGTTGTTTTGGAAACCTGGTTAAAGAAAACAAATACACGGGATGAGCTATAATAGCCCAGTGAGTGCTCAAGTCATGCAACCATACCAGTAAAATATGATTTTTGTTCGATTAAACATTTAACGAGTAACTAAATGATTTGTGAACAATTTAATTAACAAGTAGTCAATAGCGGATACGGGTTCACTACAGGAGCAAGCTCAACCGCAGGAATATCAGTCAGGAACAAGATAACATGAGTATCGGGACCGAAGTAAAAGTTCAGGTCCGAGATACTTGTAAAATTCAATCCAGAGTTACCCTCTTAGAGGAATGAAACTCATATAGGAAAGAATATCACGCACCTATAACTCCAGCACCTTATATCACCCCAAACTCTCCCAGTTGACTAACCGAGGAGTAACGGTGAAGTTAGCCCCGGAAGTCCAAAATCAAGAATAAAATTCAATCATGAGTTAGCCTTTTCCAGGACTTTACTCAGATATAAAATTAACATGCACCGAATAACGCCCAGCACCTTATATCTCTCCCATACTCTCCCAGTCTAATTAACCGTGAAAAATAGTAAAAATTAACCATGGGAGTCACAAGCACAAATAACACATTAGATAGTGAAAGCATGTAACACATTACGGAACAGATGCGATAAAGTACACATCTTTCCTCAAGTAGCACATTTCATTAGATAATCATGTCAAGTATAACAATTTATCTCATGCATCGAAATAATAATGTCAAGTATTACAGGTATTTCATGCATCATGCACACATAGGAACACTCACCTGATGCCTAAGAAAAGATTTCACGGTAAGGTTGAGTTTCACTTCCGGATCCTGAAATTCACGAGAAATAATCGTATAAAAATCCTGACTAAAATCTAAGAAATTTCAGAAGGAAATTCAAGAAATACCCCAAGTCTTTCTAGGGTTTAATTTCTAGGGTTTTGGAGCTTAGGGTTTTACCCTAGAGTTTAGGGTTTTTGAAATTAGGGTTTTCTAACTTTCTATGGTTTTGCTCGGAAAGGTTTAATTCACTAATAGTTAATCTACGAAAATTTCTGCACACTTAAATCACTAAATTACAGCTTATAAAGTCTTAAATCATAGCCTAATTACTTTTATTTCCTAGGTTTTATCAAAATTTCGGCAGCACTTCTCCTATAATCGGACTAACCCAAATATTTTAAACCTGCAAGAAAACATCCAACAACCCAATTTCAAGTAGTTCTACTAATCTTACACCAAACTCAATTCAATTCCATTCAAATTCATCATAAAAATATATAAACCACTCCAAGTTCTTCAAGCAAATCAAACCTAGATCATGTCATTTCAAGTTTAATTTACTATCTACAAGGCATACAAGTTCACAAGCTTCACATTCATGGAATAAAACTTCACTTTTCATGGCCAAAATCAATCATACTCAACCTATAAAAACATAACTTAAGAGCTAAAAACTATAATCTTTCACTTGAAATTAGAAGAGAAATTCATGGGAAATACCTCTAGGTAGACAAGATTGTTGCTTAGGAGGAAGTTTCACTCAATTTCTGTGGTTGAAAAATGAGTAAATGGAAGTAAAAGCTTCAAGAAAATTGAAAGAAAATGAAGAGAAAAAGGGAGAGAAGCAGCCGGCTAGCAAGAAGAAAAGAAAAGAGAAAAATTGGGTAAATAAAGAAGAAAAGAAATGAAAAAGAATTGGGAAAAAAAATTGACCAATCAAAATAAGACAAAGACAAAGTGATTCTTGACTTTCTTTCCATGGAAGACTCCACTTGGCACTAGGTAATTAGAAGTGATTTTCATTAGTTATCCCATAATTAATCTTGCAAGATGTACTAAGTACCACTCCTAAGGAAGAAGGTACAACACTTTGCTTATATATTTTTTTTTCCAAAATTTCGGCCCCCTCTTTTTTTTTTTTTCTAATGGACATGATAATATGAAATAAATGGTTTTGCATGAATTTCTAGGGTGTTACAATTACAGCCCAAAATTTCTGCAATTTCAACCCAAAATTTCTGCAATTTCAACTCAAAAAAATTCTGCTAGAATCAGCCCCAAAAATCCAGTAATTCCACCCCCAAATTTCCTGCAAAAGGAAAAAAGAAACAGCCACAGAAATCCTGCAAATATAGCCCCCAAAGCCTGCAAAAATGGCTCTAAAAATGCTGCAAAAATCAGCCCAAATTTTCCGCAAAATTACTGCAAAATAGCAGCTCAAAAATGCCAAAAATTGCCAATTAAACCAGCCATTAAATCCAACCAAATCAGCATGAAAACAATCTGCAATAACCACCCTCAAAATACCACCCATCAGCCCATAAATTCCCACCATTTGCAGTCCCAATTTACACCCAAAACTACCTGAAATTGCAGCTAAAATGCCTAAAAATTGCTATCCAAAACAAGCCCCTACAGCCGCAGCAAATTCAGCCCCATCGTCACCCACAACCACCAAAATCACTACTGCAAAAACACGCCTCAATTTAGCCCCTAAAACCATTGCATCACAGTCCATAACAGCACCAAAATCAGCCTTAAAATACTACCAATCACAGCCCAATCCCCTACTAATCAGTCCTAAATCACTGCTGATTCATTACCAGTCCATCCAACACTGCCATGCAACTAGCCTAGCAGATAACTCACCGCTCGCAGCCATCAATACCACCAACCATTAGACGTTCATCACCACCAGATTATTGACTCTCAATCCAGGTAGAAACTTCGGCCATATTTCAATTTTCTTTATATAGTCTTTAGTCAATTCGGAGCCTTTGCTTTTCTCAATTTGGTTAGATTTGGTTGAATAACTTGGAGTTTTATTTGATGGGAATTGACTTTTCAATTTGGTTTTGTTGAGGTTCGGGGATTTGGGTTCTTGAAAGAATTGATTTTGGGGGAGTTTGATTTTTTTTCATAAAACTCAGATTGAAAAAAAAACAAGAAGAAACGATTTAGGGGAGCTTTGGGCTTGATTGTGATCAGAGTGAAATTTAGTATTTGTGCCTTTGAAGATGCAATTGAAAGATTCCTCAATTTGTGTGATTTGAGTGTAAGATTTTGGGAGTCTGTGGTGTTATGTCACGTGTTTTGTACAGTGATTAATGTGATTATTGCTTCTTGATCTTGTTCTATATTTTTCATTCATTTTAATTAATCATTTCTTTACTTGGTTTAACGTTATACATTTGTTTATTTTTTTAATTTGCTTAATGATTTTGATGTTATTTCATGTCTATTTAGTACTTATATAATTAATGTGTTTTGTGTAATTTTATGTTTTTAGGTATTTCCATTAGGATTTTACTGATTTCAATATGTTATCTTTTAGCCCCCTAAGTTGCTAGAATTTTAGTTTTAAGTTCCATTCTTGCTGGAATTTATTGTTTCACCCCTCCCAATTGCTGGAATTTTAGTTTTAGGTACTATACTTGCTGGATTTTTATGTTCTCACCCCTCCTACTTCCTGGAATTTTAGTTTTAAGTCCCATACCTGCTGGAATTTATTGTTTCACCCCTCCCAACTGCTGAAATTTTAATTTTAAGTACCATACTTGCTGGATTTTTATGTTCTCACCCCTCCTATTTCCTGGAATTTTAGTTTTAACTACTATACTTGCTGGAATTTTAGTTTTAAGTCCCATTCCTGCTGGAATTTATTGTTTCACCCCTCCCACTTGCTGAAATTTTACTTTTAAGTCCCATTCCTGCTGGAATTTATTGTTTCACCCCTCCCAATTGCTGAAATTTTAGTTTTAAGTACCATATCTGCTGGAATTTATTGTCTCACTGCCTCTACTTCCTGGAATTTTAGTTTTAAGTGCCGTACTTGCTGGAATTTATTGTTTCATCCCTCCCACTTGCTGGAATTTATGTTTTGCTCCCCTAATTTGCTAGAATTTTGCATTTTTAACCTTAGAGCAATGTTTTAAATTACAATTTAGTCCCCTTAGTTGCTAGATCCTACATTTTTACCCTAATTTATCAATACTTACATATTTTAAGCTTTACTCACGTATATCATGATACATTGACGTGTGTGTTCATTTTCTTAAGCATTTGTACCGGGTCTTCGAGAGGTATCTCTATTCCTCGTTAATTTCTCTTTATCTGCTCCAATGTACCATTATGTGATTTTTTTATGCATTTTCTTCATATATTTCTTATTTTACATAATTTTTTGCGTATTTATTTACTTTATGGTATTTGAATTTCAAATTTTATTATTTGGTGAATATTTTGTGTTTAGATAGTTAATGTAATAATTAGATTATTTTCCTTTTGTATTTTAAGGAAAAATTGTGTATTTAGATAGTAAGTGTAATAGATAGACCATTTTCACTTTTTTGTTTTTCCCCCTTAAAATTGTATCTAAATCCCCCTGGTATAATAGTTAGGGCTTATGTGCTTTTTCCGTGCTTGTGTGCTTACATGTTTTACCGTTTTCCTTAAGATTTGCATCTAGATATCATGCTTATGTGTTATGTGTTCCTATGTGTTTTTATATGTCTTTATGTGTTTATTTGCTTTCAATTCATGTTTCATTATTTTTTATATGTGCTTTATGAATTCTTATTATTTCGTCACCACACTAATCCAATGCTAGTTGTGGCTTTATCGGTTCCCTGCTAGTCCAACACTAGTGGGAATTCCTAGAAAAGGCTAGTCCAACGCTAGACCCTTAGGGCATTTTAGTGCTAGGTGCACTCGTGTGCATTTCATTTCATTTCACAATACATTTTTTCTTTTTTAGTTTTCCATTTTTGCATGATTTTTAGTGTATATATATATTTTTATTATTATCATTACCTATTTTATCATTTGACGTTGCAAGACATCTAGGTTGCATTTCACTTAGAAGTTAGGTCATTTTGTGTGCTTCGACTAGAAATAGTCATCTACTTACGTGGGAAGCAGTGGATTGACAGGCCGTTCCCCCCTCCGTGAGTAGAAAAATATCAGTCACGAGTGACTAGTCTCCCGTACCCATTATGTTGCATTTCTCACTTTCTTCGACCACTTATTATCTATATTACTATTTTTCTTTTCTTTTTGCATTTCATTTTTCATAGACACTCATGGCTCCCTCGAGGTCTTGACTCGTGTTTCATAATTAGTGCAATAAATCCGACCAAGCCTCGAGGAAACATCTCGACCCTTTTGATTTCACATTTAAATTTTGGATTTGCATTCATTTACATACATCCACCCATGATAGAATCTAGGGTTAATTTAGAAAAATTTGATTAAACCTCGCAACTAGCCTCGGCTAGGTGGAAAGGGTGGCTCAAACATGAGTCTTTGCCTTCCCTTTCTTCAAATGTGACTCGCGGACCTTTTTCTCTCTTTTTTCGTAGACCGGAGTCGAAAAGGGTTTTCAAACATTTTTTCTAAAATTTTTTATTTTTGTTTTATTAAACAATTTTTCGGGTAACTTGGTACACCCTAACTCAATACCAAGTGGTGACTCCATTTTTAAATAAAACCTTTTTTCAAAATTAGCTAGCTAAAACTGTCGCACTTTTAGTCCCAACCTTATTTTATTTTAAAATACATTTTTTCAAAATAACACTTTTTTACTAAAAACTCGATTTTTATCACCCGATTTTTATCACACACGCATGGTTTTTTCAAATATCTTTATTTTCAAAAAGGGTCATCAGATCGAACCATCTTTTCGGGACTCAACAGTCAACGACCCCCCCTTGCTATCGATTTTGGGACGTGACAAGGTCATTCCTCTCTTTATTTTTACCTATTCCTATTTTTTCTATTCAATCCTACTTAGAGTACTATCACAAAAAGAATTGTTTCCCTTTTAAATAGAACTCTAGTTACTTAATAATACTTTCCTATAAAGCTAATTGATTCTAATTGACAAAAGATAACAATTGATTCCTAAAAATCAGCTAGGCTTTCAAAACCTTGCAACAAAAGGCGCAGCTTGAGTCATAATTGGAAAATTCTACTTTAATCTCGCAACTTAGTTTCCTAACTACAACGTGCTCACGCCTTACAAGCAGAAGTCTTCTGAAAATTACCCTTTCTGCTCAAATTGGACCAAATACACCAAAATACCTACAAACGACACAAAACATAAAATTAAGTAGAATCAACTTATAAAAACAATAAAACACTAAAACGTAACAGAAAAACACACAATTGACATAAACTAAATATGCACTATTAGAGAGTAACTATGTGTGAGTGCAAAGGGGAAAGAGTATCAAAATTCAGTAAATTAAGTGAAAATTTTTCACTTAAAATTTTATGCACAAATCAAATAAGTGCTTAATGTATTAAGTGATAAAAGAATTTTTTTATCAAACGTACTGAATTCAAAAAACTCTTAATTCATTGATTTTTCGAATTAAATTGTGTTATGAAACACCTCCTTAGATAATGTCTAGTGACAAATTGCTTGCTTAAAATGAAATCCTATTAAATATCATAACACAATTGGCTAACAGGCTTTGCAGCTTTGCAACTCTACATAGTCATCTTTATCACCCCTTGCCTATACGGAGAATAATTAGGTGGATCGAGTCTACGAGTAGAACCGTGGATCCCTTGGTACAGAAGAAGCCATGTCGTTCATATGTCCCACACGTAACCCACCATATGAACAACGTGACTGCTTCTGAACCACAGTGTTCACGAGGGTCCACCTAAGTATTTTTTTTGCTGATAACATAATCTATATAAAATGGATTTCTATGATTTTTGCACATAGTTTGGGAAATGCATGGAAATAACATCATCAAAAAAAGGCATTAAACCACAAATTAGGGGAGAAACAGAATAAACTAATAACTATGTTAATTTATTGAAGAACTACATCCAAAATCCCAAAAGCATATACATCTACTTATACAAGAAATCGCATATTCACATAACACCGAAATCTATTTGAATTTTTACCTGAGATTGATTATAGGTGATTGATTGGAGCTGTTCAACGTTTTTCAGAGCTGTTCAACATTTTTCATTCTTTATCGCCTCTATATTAATAATTAACTTCCTTTTCTAAAATTTATAGTCTCATTTCTGATAAGAGACAAAAGTAGTTATCTATGATGATTCCAATATCAATTTGGGTATTTCTTAAAATAACTGATTTATTAGTTTTAACTTTGAAAGGGATTATTAGCACAGCTTATTTCCGTTTTATTTTATATACTTTCATGGCTTATAAATGGCTTGAAATTAAACAACCTTTTTTCCTATTTAAAGCTCTAATCCTGAAGAAATCAAGAAAATTTACTTCAACGAAAATTATGTTTCTAAAGCAGATACACAATATGGTAATAAAACCTGGCTAGATTTTTGTGTCATTAGTTTGGGCTCTAGAAAATCTCTCGGCATACTTATTGAGTAAATTGTTTCCTTTGTTCTTTTTGAGCAGTCTTCCTTTCCTTATTTTCCTACATATATAAATTTTAACCTTTTTCAACCTTTCTCTGATGCTTTTAGTTTCTAAAAGCATTTCCTGAGTAATTTTCATAACTTAAGATTCTTTCCAATTCACAAATATATTCCTTAAAAAATTAAGAAAATATTCTAAAGTAAATACTCAATATTACTGTTATAGAAATAGCCTAATGATTACAAGAAAAGACATTTAAATTTGGAGATCTAATATTGCCCATAATTTGTTTTGCAAGGATAACATGGGAAAGAAATCTAGTTCACTCAAGAAAACTCCGTTCACTCAAGAAAACTCCCTCTTTTAATGTATTACAGATATAGATTATAGATTATGGATTACACATATAGATTATAGATTGAGTACTTTAATTGGGGGAACAAAAAACTTATACCCAAGCTAGCAGATGAAAATTTTGAGATGTGAAAACGAATTTCTGCTCTCAGCCGAGAGAGGAAGAAGGAACTGGACATGGGGGCACCACAACTTCCACAATTCCTTCAAGCATCTGGCTCACTTTCCTCATTGTGGGCCGACCAGATAAGTCCTCTTGAATGCACCAAATGCCAACCATAACAAATCGTTCTAGCGTCATCCAGTCCTGTAAAGCATCAAAATCATTTTCAACGAAACTGTCCAATTTTCTTTCTCGGAAACAGTCCCAAGCCCAATCAGTTAAAATTGCATTGTCTCTAATCCCAATTGCATTGGCATCCACACATCTTCTGCAAGAAATGATCTCTAGTAGCAAGACACCGAAGCTATAAACATCCACCTTTGCAGTAACTTGGGAGTTCCTAAACCATTCAGGAGCTATATAACCTTTTGTTCCTCGAACATCAGTGAGTGTTCTGCTTTGATTAATCTCCAAAAGTTTTGCTAATCCAAAATCTGAAATCCGAGCATTGTAATAATCATCAAGAAGTATATTCTGAGGCTTGATGTCACAATGAATTATCTGAGTAGTGCATTCTTCGTGTAGGTATACAAGCCCCCTTGCAATTCCGATCGCAATCTGGGTCCTTATATTCCAAGAAGGTTTAGGATCACCAAAGAGGAAGTTTGAGAGAGTGCCGCCACTCATATACTCGTATACCAGTAAACGATGTTGTCCTTCATCACAGAAGCCTAGCAAGCGGACCAAATTCTTGTGATTTGTCTGACCTATTGTATTCACTTCCGCACGAAATTCCTTCTCTGCATCTTCAGCAACTCTATGTAATTTCTTCACTGCAATAGCAGTCCTTCTGGAACCCACCACTGTATCTCCTTTATAAACAATTCCAAATGATCCCCTGCCCAGTACTTCCTGAAATCCATTTGTAGCATCCTCCAGCTCGTTGTATGAATAACACCGCAGGTTTGTATCCACAGCATCATTACGTGGACGAAATATTACCTTCTTTTTTTGATAAATAAGGTAATAACCCGAACAAGCTGTGCCAATAAATAGGAAGTTTATTAACAAAGAGCTGCCAAGAAGCACAGATCCCACAGGTACCAAAGTTTCTCGGTCCTTTGGTTTCGATTTTGCTGGAGTCGGAGGTAAACCTGGATGCTGTGGAGTATGATTATCACTTTTGCGATATTTGAGGAAAGCCCTGGACTTAAGATTCGAGTCTACCCACCCATTAGAGAGTGGCAGCTTCTTCTTCCAGCAACTGTTGTCTCTGAAAATGGACACAGCACATAAACAATCCTGCAAGCAAGCTTGTCTGCATGGTGCTTCTTCTGATGGCCATATACGCTCGTAGTCAGATCTCGGCCAATCAGTGTTATTGAGAACCACAAAATCATATAGGTCTTCGGCAGAGCCCTCCTTAACTTCAGTACAGCTCAGAGTGGCGTTTGGATAGCAAGTGCCGTACTTGTCATTTGGATCAAGTAGCGTATACCCTTCTGGGCACTCACAAACTGGCCTTCGATTTCTGAGGCTGCAAATGTTGTTAAATCCACAAGCTCCACTCACGATATCTGCCTGGATGCTAAGACATATATTATCTGGCTCGGTCCAAAGAGTCCTCCAGTACGCATTGCCTGGGGTTATGAACGTCTTTGGATGATAATAATAGGCGAACACTCCATCAAAATCTAGTGTTGCCCGGTGATAATTTTCTGAAACTGGGGGTGATTCTCCGTAGCCAAGTTGTGTTGTTTGATTGTTCCTTTTCAATATGGAAATAACGCCACTAGAATCGAATATAATGCGGTAACCAGAATTTGTTGGATTTGTAGGATCAGAAGTCTGGCTCTTGTAGTACACAGCATCATCATCTGCATTAGTTGGCAAAATTCGAGAAGTAAGCATAAGATCTCCATTTTCAGGAAAACGGAGATAAAATCTCCCTCCTGAGAAGCTGGTTTTTGATTGTCGAGAACGAAGAGAACTTCCAAGCACCAGTTCCTGCGATGGCAATATGGTGTCAGTAGGAAATCTAAAGCTTTCCCACAGCCAGCTGTCGTCTTTGCCCTTGAGAATAAAGTTGCCTGTATCATTCATATAAGCATGATCTACTTGGCTAGCAACTCCAGTAGTTACCCAGAGTAGTCGGCCGAGAGGATCCCGGAGCATGAGCCCTGTTTCAGCAACGAGCTGAACCGTCGATCCTCGTTGCACAGGATCGGTTGAATTCACATACCAAACTACAGTTTTGTCAGGTATGTTGTGATACCATATGGAAAGCAAAAAACGATCGGTGCTTTCAACTTGTCGAAACCCAAATGCAAAATCGGCCGAAGGTGAAAGCCACTGGCTTGATGTTTCATTTGCAGTCAGAATCTCGCCCGCAGGCACAGTGCCGTTGATTTGAGCAGAAGCAAAAAGCGGAAAGACAAATAAGAAGAAGATTAGATGCGTGCATTCATATGCCATTGCAGGAGAGAGTTTATGCCTCATGAAAATATCAATCGGTATAATATAGAGATGTATAAATGCATTAATGACTTCGGAGCGTATTTGAAGTCTTGGAATATGCCATTGCAGGAAAGAGTCTTTGTACTGCTTTTCTATGACGGAACGTACATATACATGATATGAAATCATCGATTCAAGTTTGGAATTTTGAGGTACATTATCTAGATACGTGCCCCGCTGAAGAAGCTATAACGTCTATCGATGTGGTTCATGCAAGACCACGTGATGTGGAAATATATATTTTTTTCCAATCGTCAATTCTTACACCTAACATCCTTCAACTGACCTAAAGAAAATTGATGAGGATTGGACTATTATCATACTAAACAAATGCATTGCTTATTTAAAATATTAAATGTTTGATAAGAGATACATTGTAACCTGAAGTGAAAATATATATTCACTAACCTCAAATGGCAATTTCTTCTTACCCTGTTGAACCTTTGAATTCTTAAATGCACATTTGAAACATGTTCCTATTCCTATTCTAGTTGTTAAAAAGTATTTCTCGACCCCACGAGTAAAGAGCAGAAGTCAACTTAATGTGAAAATGCTAAAATTTAATGAATAAAAAGTTTTTGTTTAGTATATATGAAACGTAATTCTTTTACCCAATTAATTTTTAAATAAATAAGGTACATTACAACTTTCAATGAAATGCTCAATGGTACACTTGATTTTTTCCATTTCGTTAAAACATTATCTTAAATATTTCTAAACAGTGCCTGTGGTTTTTTATTTCGAAAAACCTGTCACGCAATATCAATTTACCATTAATATAACTTATAATATTATTTAATTAATATAACTAGAGTGTCTCTATCTTGAGCCCAAATGAAAAAGCACAAAAAAAAAAAAAAAACAGCAGATATATCTAAATTTTAGGGATAATAAAAGTAAAAAACAACGGAAGGTTGTGTTAAATAAGAAAAATTCTTATGATCAACAGTTGGAAAGTTTTTTGTGTGGTATAGTAAAAACTCATACTACACTCATATAATACGCATTCATATGTATAAATCAATAAAAAAATTATGTATTATGTATATGAATTTTTTGAAAAATATTTGTAGTTTTAAACTAATCGTTAGAACACATCATAAACTTTTGTCGCATTACACTTTATAAATAATACTTCAATTTTATGACAAAAATTTTAAAAATTTATAACGATGACATATCTTTCAAGTTATAATACAAAATAACAATGATATATATATATATATATATATTTATATATATTTTACTGTTATACACATAAAATCAATAAGATGATAAATTGTAATTAGTATAATGTCTTATATAGAAGGAGAAGAGCAAAAAATGATATTAGGGCAGTATAATATCACGAAAGTGTAGTAAATTTACTCAAACTTTTAGTTACGTGACTTTTAGATATCTTTACTTTATTCCCATACGAGTTTATATCTATGTTTTCAGACTCGGACCGGGTATTGACCCGGCTGAGCTCAGGGGTCAGGGGTCAATGGGTTCGACCGGGGGTCGATTCGGGGTCGAACCGGATGACGTCATAAATATTATATATATATATATATATAAACACACATATATACACTTACTAATTTTTTTCTTAATTTTAGTTGTTAGTCCAAAAAAATTATAGCCAAAATACCCTCAATAACCATTCTGATATCTTGCTATTAACAATTAAAAAAGCATTGAATTGAAAAAATTAGGAATAAATATAATGGACTCAAATTATTCACTTTTTAATATAATTAGTATAAAGAAGTAAAAGTGAGTTACTACTAATATTTTGTAATTGGTCAAAGAAGTTGGTTGCCTTTTAATTTGATAACTGGGCCAAGCAAATAAAAATCATGTGTTGATTTAGCATTGATGTTCATTGTTGGATTTATGTCAATGGGCCCATGTCATTGTCAAAATTCAAAGACAAATAATTGTTGGAATCCATTTCCTTTAGACAATAAATATGGAAGCCCACAAACATGTATAAGGCCCATATCTAATTAAGTATGGAGCATTAATATGGTTGGGTTTATTTTTGACTTTTTACAAAAAAAAAAAAAAAAAAAGAAAAGTGGCTGGGCGGTTTTTGAGTTCGGTTTCCGATTTCAGGTTTCCAGTTTTTTCCGGTCAAACCCGGTTTTTGACCGAGTTTGACCGGGTTTTTAAAAATCGGTTTTTTTGTGTAACTCGGACCGGACACTTGGCCGGTTCCCGATCCGACCGGTTTGACCGGCCGGTCCGGTCCGGTCCGAGTTTAAAAACACAGGTTTATATGCGAGTTTTAGATATCTTATATGTGAGTTTATATGCGTAATTTTGCCGAAGTAGAATTTTTTCACGGATCTTTTAATTGCATTTTTGAAATTATACCGATATCATAATTTACTAAATATGCTTCAAGACTAACTTTCTTTATATCTTAAATGGATACAGGGACTATTGTGATATGTATGATAATAGTAAATTACGGGATTGGGGTTTTACTTCCCAATTTTTGCTTTTATATTTAGACAAATTTGGTCTGCATTTGAAATATTTTCAACAACGCACCCTCCCCACGCCCCAAAAGAAAGAAAAATCCCTCGCTCGTAAATTCGCTCCCACCCTCGCTCGTAAATTCGCCACCAACTTGACGAGTTCGATGTCGACATGACATTATTTCATTGATTGATTTATTCCCAAATGCATTAGTTAAGACTTTCATGTTTTCGTTTAGAATTTAAGAAAATTAGTTTGAGAATTTGATCAAATTGCCTGCCGATGTTTGTGAAGTATCCAAAGTGAAACTCTCCTCCTAAGCCTTGAATATCAAGCTCCACATGGAAATCTTGTTCGTTTCCATTTCCTTCTTCCCTTTTGAGTTTGTCTTGTTCTTAATTTTTCTTGGTGTCAAATACTTAAAAATATTTTTCTATGTAAAATCTTTTCTAATCTTCTTTTCTCATGTAAGGGCAAATTATTTTTCGAACATTTCAAGAGTGATAATCTTCTTTCTCTCTTGTCAAAACAACTTATGCATATCATAAGCGTTCATTATTTTTTTGAATAATTTGAGAGTGACATAAAACACCACTTACTCACTTTTTAATTTCAATTGCTAAACTTATTTTTATTTTTAATTATTGTTTGCTTGTTTTCTCATCATATTACGCTGCATAATGATATAACAACTTTTAGTTGACTCCAAATACTTGTCAAATATGCATAAGAATTGTTATGAATCTTTTTAACCAAATTAATAATATTAAAATAAAAAAGATTAGTGCAGAACAAAGACTTCATCTATAACATAAAATAAATTTTGCTCTAAACTATTCTACGCTTAGAATTCTTCTAGCAAATTCAACAGCACCGTTTGTCATTCCCTACCAACCTTTAATCAAAGTTTTTCAATTATTTCAAGACTATATTCTCCAACCGTGGTCCCAAATATAGTCCGAAGTTGCATCATTCTGCCTACAGCTAGGCAAGCAACAATTTGTCCTCTAAATGGTCACATCATTTTCCTTCTCTTTCATCAGCCACAAATTTTTTTTTCTATTTTTTGATATTTTCATGTCATTCATGTATATTCACTTAAAACTATTCACCAGTATTAAATCCATACATGTCTACACAGGCTAAAGACGTAAAATTTCCCAATTTCACGTTCTCATAATTTTTCAATTATGTCAAGACTATATTCTATTACCATGGTCCCTAATATAGGCAAAGTTACATCATTGCCTTTAGCTGGGCCTGCAGCTGTTTGCCCCCGAATGGTCATGTCATTTTCCTTCAATTTCATTGGCCACAATTTTTTTCCTCGTTTTTGATATTTTCATTACCGTTGGTATAGTTATTCGCATATATTCACCTAAAATAATTCTCAAGTATCAAATCCATACATGTTCACACAGGCTAAAGACGTAAAATTACCAAATTTCACATTCTAAGATTATAAATGTTCAGAAAAGAAAAGCCATTGCATTAAATATCAATAATAACAAGAAAGCAACAATTTATTAAGCCAACAGCAAAACTACTTTTCCCGAGTCTTCTTAACGAACGCAACAAAGACTTCTGCTTCTTAGTCATCCTAGCACAATTCATACGCCCTTCGGGAGTAATGACTAGCGAGAAACAAAGACTTCTATTTATTGGTCTTTCTCGCTAGTACATTACTGCTTCGGTAAGTAATGACTGGTGAGAAATAAAGACTGCATCTATAATATACAACGAATTTTGCTCTAACCATTCAATGCTAAGAATTCTTCTAAGCAGATTCAGCAGCACCGTCTCACGTGTGTTGTTCCTAACCAACCATTAATCATAATTTTTCAATTATTTCAGGACTATAATCTTCGACCATGGTCCCTAATATCGGCCAACGGTGCATCATTTTCCCTGTAGCTGGGCCAGCAAGTGCTTGTCCTGTGAAATTTTTTTTTTTTAATCAAAAGTGCTTGTCCTGTGAATGGTCACAGCATTTTCCTTCTCTTTCATTAGTCACAATTTATTTTTTTCTTTTCTGATATTTTCATCACCCTTGGACTAGTTATTCATATATATATATATATATATATATATATATATATATTCACTTGAAACTATTCTCAAATATCAAATCCATACATGTCTACACAGGCTAAAGACATAAAATCCTTAATTTCATTTTCTAGAACTATAGCGGTTCACAAAAGAGAAGGTCATTGCATTAAATATCAGCAATAGTGAGAAAGCAACAATTTGTCGAGCCAACAACAAAACTACTTTTCTTGAGTCTTCCTAATAGAATCAACAAAGACTTCTGCATCTTAGTCTTCCTGGCACATAATGCTGGCAATCAGTCCCAAGCCCCATTGGGATCCCATGCCCATATTTTATTTGGGCGGGATGGGTATCAATAATATGAGATTGGGCTTATTTGGGATTATACCCATTAACACCCATTTAAATATGGGTATGGTTGGGAAATGATTGGGATTCCCATACCCAAATATAGACAAACCTTAAAATAATTTGTTTTTTATCAGATCCACCTCTTCTATACTTTCTTTTGAAAAAATCCTTCATTTTAACCTACATTAACAAAACATCTTTCATTTTTTATTTATTTTTTATTTTTTAACATTTTTTTCAATAACAATGGAATACCCATTTTTTTAATGATGGACAAGTTGGAAATTTATTTTTGCATTCTTAGCTTGTTTATTTTGCCCTCTTCGATTCATCTATTTCTACTATAAATATTATGTTAAATTTTATCTATTGACATCAATTTTATGTGGTTAAACTGATCTTTATACTAAAAAAATCATGTGAATTTTATATATTGAGTGTTTTAATTTCAATTCAACCTTATTCTCGAGAAAATTAGTCTTTATATTCTAGTTTCATCAAAGTTTGTAATGTCCATGAACAAATGAGATGTTGATTTATTTTAATTTTTAATTTGCTTCATTACTTTAGTAATGAATTTTAGTATCAGGAGTTTTAATAAGATACTATCTAAATTGATTTTTTATGTGTAAATAAATTAAATATCTGCACATCTTCAATCTATCCTCTTTACATATAACAATTGAAAAACTACAGTTTATAATTAAAAGATTAAAGAGTATTAATAAATGAGATCTAAAAAAATAATAATACAAAAAAATTTATTAAGGTTAATAAATTAAAAAAATAAATGATATAAAAAATAAATATTCATGTTAAACTAAAAAAAACAAGTAATCTAAAAAAATAACAATTGATTAATAACGAAAAGATAATTTAAAAAAATAATAAAATGGGATAAATTGGGCTTTTGGGCGGTATCAAATGGGATTAGCCCATTTTAGTCCCACCCATATTGATCCCATGACAAATATGGGACTATTTGGGTATGACCCATATTTCACAGTCCCAATTAAATCCCGCCCAAATCCCGCCCATCCCGCCCATTTGCCATCTCTACTGGCACAATACATGTCCCCTTCGGTGAGCAGTTACTAGCGAGAAACAAAGTCTTCTGTTTCTTAGTCAAATTGGCATGGTACATTTCCCTTTCGGTGTGTTGTGATTAGTGAGAAATAAAGACCTCGTCCACAACATACAACAAATTTTGCTCTGAACTATTCTACGTAAGAATTTTTCAAAGTAGACGGCGTGTAGTGATTAGTGAGAAATAAAGACTTCGTCCACAACACACAACAAATTTTGCTCTAAACTATTCTACGTAAGAATTTTTCAAAGTAGATTCAGTTGCACCATTTGTTGTTACTTTTTTTTTTTTTTTTTTGACAATTCGGGGAAAAGAGGAAGGGGAACCCAACCTACTCAACCCAAACTGAAAACAGGAATAGGAGAGAACCTAAACTTTACCATTTGTTGTTCCTAAACAACCTGTAATCATAATTTTTCAATTATTTCAAGACTATATTCTCCTACTATGGTCCCTAATATAGGCCAAAGTTGCATTATTTTGCTCTAGCTGGGCCAGCTAGTGCTTGTTCTTTGAATGGTCACATCATTTTTCTTCTCTTTTATCAGCCACATTTTTTTTTTCTCTTTTTTGATATTTTCAACTCCCTTGGACTGATTGTTCATAGATATTCACCTAAACCTATTCTCAAGTATCAAATCCATATATGTTTACACTTGCTAAAGACGTAAAATTTCCTAATTTTACATTCTAGAATTATAGCGGTTAAGAAAAGAAACAGTCAGTCCATTAAATATCGTTAATCGTATAGATATTAAATTTTGACACATTGTTTTAATTTTTTCTAACATTTGGGAGCTGCTTTTTGTTTTTTAGGGCCAATCACAAAATTTTGTGCAAAAATGCTAAATTAGCAACAAAACAATAATTTTTGTATGTAATTATCTTTTTCATTCCTTGTTGGTTCCTAAATTCATATTTATACTTTTAAGTATTTTTTTCCTAATTTTTGATGACTTTTCGAGATCAACTGCGATTTTTGTGTAAAATGTACCAGAGTAGTCGCGCTAGAGGCAAAATGATAATTTTGACTTGATCTTTTTCATCTCTTTTTACCTTCTAAATTCATATTGCATACTTTTAAGTGTTTTTCTAATTTTTAATAATTTTTTTTACATCATTTAGCAATTATTTGGAATTTTGTTATTTTATAATTGGTGGCATGATTTCTAATGTGCCTTTATAGTTATAATTCTTATGTAAAAATTTTGGTATACACATTTTATATATTTATAGTTATTTTGTGAAATTTTCGTGATTTTCAAAAGCCATTTGGTATTTATTTAAATTTTTGTCCTTTCAGTTGTTAGAGGCATGTTTTCCAACGTTGTCGAAACATTAAAATTTCTCAATGAGATTTTTCTATAAATATCTTAAGTAATAAAAGAATTTATGTAAATTTTTTATATTTTTTAAAGGTCATTTACTATTTTTGTAATTTTTTCATAATTCTTGTTGTATATGGCACATCTTCAAATGTGTCTTTTATTGTTAGAATTTTCGTGTAAAATTTTTTATATATGCATATTCATATCTACAGATTTTCCATAAAAAATTTGTGATTTTTAAAATCTTTTTGATATTTATTTGAATTTTCCCCTCCACTAAAAAAAAAAAAACAGAGAGAGAAGCAGCAACAGCAACTGCAACTGCATGGCCAGCCTTATTCAACCACCCTACCTTTGCCATAGCCCCTCATTGATCACTTTTTGTAGAATCTTCAATTTAGGAACTCTACGTAAGTATCCACGGTGTTAACCTATCAAGCAAGAAAACTCACATGCAAGGGGATCTAATCCCCATAAACACTCCGATGATTAAGTCAGTTAATGAACTGTTACAAAGAAGAGTGAAGAAAGAGTATTTTTCTGAAGTTTCCTGCCTTGTGTGTGTTTTCTGTGTGATCATTGTGAGAGAAGTCAAAAAGATTGGAGATAAGACAAAACATACTCCGGTAATAGCAATGGGTGTCAAAGCATTAATGAGGATGTAACAACAGCCAAAAGTAGATTTAGTCTCTCAATGCGATTAGCCGAGCAGCCGAACAGCAGAGTTTTTAGCAAAGTAATATGCCGAGCTGGAAATAAATAATAGAAATTTATTATGTAACCGAGCTGACGTGGGGCTTGGCCACTGAGGTTTCTACCCAAGCCCCCTTAGTTCGAAGCAAACAAGTTGAATATAAGGGGTTCGAACTAGTGCTCACTCAAGGAGGGAAAATAATAAAATTTTAAAATTTTAAATTTTAAATTGTAGAAACGTAACTGCTAGAGCGGCTATAAAGAGTATAACTGCCAATAGAAGCAACGTGTATGCCACGTCTGATCACGACAGAGTAATGGGGGGTGGCTAATAGGAGAGAAAGAAAAGAAACGGTGTAATCGCTCTGGATCCCAAGAGAATGGTTCATGACAGTTCATTTATCCACTAGTATAAATAGGAATCCCTAGGGTTCATTTTTCACTTCCTTCCGATGTTGCTCTTAAATTGCCGAAGTGGTCTAGTTGTATCGAGTAGCTGAACTGAAAGTTTTAGAAAATAACAATCGAACTCAAATATCAACAGTAAGTAGGACAATCACAGCAAGTAGTCACATCGAGGTTATGAGAACAAGTGGGACCAAAGCTGAGAGACCTGAAGCCTCAATTCAGAGCTCAAAAACAACAACTAGTGCCAATCCTCTAAGAGAAGAAGCCGAAGCCACCGATATCAAAACAACAGACGAGGACCTTGAAATTCTGAAGAGGGATAATGATATGGATTCTGAAGAGGAGATTACGAAGCAAACTCCGAAGAAAGTATTTCCCCTGGCCCAACTCCGGACTCTCCTTCAATTCCTCCTAATTCTCCCGTGCTGTGAATGTTAGAGTATCCGTGCCGAACCGTCCCAATAATTTACCTGTTGGAGTACTTCGGGGACGTGCCGAAGTTCGCATCTACTCTGCCAACAGAAGCGGCTTCAGATGGTCAAAACAAGATATGTTTTTCGCATCGATATATTTCACATTTTCAAATTCGGCTGACCGAGCTCACGAACCACCTGATGGCTCAGTGGCAATTTATGTGGATCAATTCAAAGTCGGACTGAGGATACTCCACCAGTAGATTCTTTAGAGATAATTCTACTGGTACTGAAGGACAAGGATTACTCAACTCGTCTCCTAACGCTATCCGAACCGTGGTCAGCTTTGAATTGCTATGCAACCACCTCAGTTTTTTAGCCTCAGTTGATCTATTTAGATGCTTTTTTTCTATTAAGAAGCATGCCATAGCAAAGGGTTAGTTCTATTTCAGCACCTGAATAGGGGCTCCCAAGATAACCACAAATTATCCCTCTTTCATTAAAGGTTGAAAATCACGATTTTTTTTTTTCTAATGACTATTTTCCCAAGGGCTTTTGGTGGAGAGGGATAAATGAAGTCTCAGATTTCAGCCCGAGAACTCTTCAGGAATGGGAGTATCAACAGATAGTCCGAGGAAACTTTTGCATTAATTGTTGGGACTTTCCCGAACTAGTGTTGCTACAAGGAGGTATGAGCTGAGTCAGGGTTCTTCAGGGTGGCTTCATCTATTCGTCTCGGCTCAAAAAAGAAGGTAAAATTTAATCTTCACCTCCTTATATAATGAATACTAACTAATATTCTTTCTTGTTTTGCATTGTCAAGCTTCACTAATATACTATTGAATGGAGGTACCTCAAGAAGAAGAGGCAAGGAAATGAAGTTAGGGGACGAAGTAGGTACCTCAAAGAAACACAAGATTAGGGTCGAGCTCGGGAATGAGCTCAGCTCCCGCCCCAGCTCTCCAACTGTTCAGACCAGCGAGCTCGAGGTACGAACAATACCTGCACCCACGCCAATAGTGAAAAGTTTTGGTCCAGGATTCGGCCCGAGAGTTGAAAGGGCTCCCAGGGGTCGAGGCACCTTTGGTTGGCATGGACGAGGCAAACAATTTACAGGTACTCGAGTCCCAGAGGGGAACCTTCCTCAGCATAAAGGTAAGACTTTCGTGCCTCAATGGAAATTAACTACAGTGGATAGTGCCGAGGAAGAGAGGGTAGCTCAAGAATTGCTGCGAAAATCTAATCCTGCCGTTGAGATGTGGAGAAGATTGAATTCTAGAGTGCGAGGAGCTTATCACAGCAAGGTGGCCCTTTCTCTCACCGAAGTAAGTATTCTCAGTCGTCTTTTGGCATACCGCATAAACTTATCAAAAGACTAACATTGAAACTTCATAGGCTCAAACTTCTATCACCGAGCTGCTGACAATATTTCAAGAAGGAGAGAAAGTGAGAGAGACAAACAGAAGAGTTACAAAGGAAACTTAAAATTTCCAAAGATGCAATGAGGGAGATACAAGCAAGATATGAATCTCTTGAGGAAGCTCGGCAAAAAGCGATGAGGGTTAGGGACAAGGCTCTACAAGACTACAGAGTATGGACAGAGTCTTTGGAGAGTGCTCACGCCGACGAGATAAAAAAAGTAGTTGAGGCCAAAGCTCAAAAGATTCAAGTAGCTCGGGAAGAAACTTGAAGAGAAGCCCAAGAAAAGGCAGTGAGGTCCTTCATTAGATCTCAACAGTATATAGTAGCTCTTCAAGCTACCAAGGAAGAGGGGGTAAGAAAATTTCGGACTTCAGAGGGCTTTGTTGATGACTTAGTGATGCTAAATCATCCGTGCTTTATGTTTGGAGCAACTCAAGCCATTGAAGATATGGCCGCACTAATGCGCGATGATCAATTAGAAATCCTTGAGGAGTATAAATATTACCAACCCGGGATGACAAAACTGGTGAACCTCCTTGCCGAAGGCTTCAAACAAGGTCGAGACTTAGAAGAAATCAAGAAAGAATTTAAAGCTGAACATTAGGCTGCGACCCCTCCTCCGAACTTAAGAAGTTTGGCGACAAAGTTTAACGAGGAGGCAACTGCCAACGTGTCACCTACTACCGAGCAGATTGCTGAGGAGCCTCCCAGAGAACCAATAGTTGAGTCCATCTCAACCGAAGCCTCAGGTACTGAGGAGCCCGTAAGAAGAGGGCAACACTGCCGCAGCTGCTGATAACAGCTCAGAAACCCAAGCCTACAAGACTCTAATAGAGATAGAATAGGGCTTTTAATGTAATAGTGTTTTCGGCTAGATTTCTTTTGAAAAATTTTTTAAATGTTGGATACTATGACATTTTTTCTCTTTTCATTTTCGTTTACAACATATCTCTAATCATTTGACTCCGTTATCTTTATTCATCGACTATTATCTCCCCTTTTTACATGCTTTTAATGAATTCGAATATGAGTAATTCATGAACATCAAAGCAAGTTAAACTAATAAATATATTAAAAAGGAATATCTCTGTATTTTTATTGCATCAATGATAATAGACTTAATATTCTTGGCATGCCATATTCGAGGTACAGAAATTCCATCTCGGTATACTAACTTATAATAGTCATTTTTGCCGACCTCTATTACCCGATAAGGTCTTTCTCATTTCGAGCTTAGCTTTCCAAGAGGTTCAGTTTGGCTCACCGAGTTTTTTCTAAGGACCAAGTCTCTTGGTTTGAAATACAAATTTTTGACTCTAGTATTATAATACCGACCTATTGTATTTTTGTAATGAACTAACTTCAATACTGCTGATACCAACATTTCTTTAAGCAAGCCCAAGTCAAGTTGCCAAGCTTATTCGTTGTCCTGAGTGGTGTAAACTTCAGTTTAAAAATTTGAAATTAGGTGCTCGACTGGTATGACTACTTCAGCTCCATGTGTTAGGAAAAATGGAGTCTCATTGGTAGATGTTCAAGGAGTAGTTCTATAAGCCCATAAGATACGGGGCAAGTGATTTAACCAACAAGACCTAAGTTGATGTAATCGAGTCTTCAGTCCTTGAAAAAAGGTACGATTAAAATTTTTTGCTGGTCCATTTGCCTAAGGATGGCCTATCAAAGTGAAGTGTTGTAGAATATTCAAATCCTTACACAAACTCTTAAATGGATTCTCAACAAATTGTCGACCATTATCAGAGATAATAATTTGGGGTAAACCGAACCAACAAATCATACTCTTCCAGAAGAACTTTTGAACTGTGTTCTCTGAAATAGTTGATAGTGGTTCGGCTTCAACCCGTTTGGTTAAATAATCAACGGCCACAATGACAAATCGATAATTTTCAGAAACATGGAGAAAAGGTCCCAAAATATCCATTCTTCACTGTTCAAAAGGCCAAGATAAGTTGACCGGCACCATTTGATGGGTCGGTCGATGAGTCTCAAGTGCATTAAATCTGGTATGAAGGACAAGCTCACACAATATTCGCAAAATCCTTATGTATTATAAGCCAAAAATAATCCTAAAAGAACGGCTTTCGGAGCCAAAGCTCTCGCGCTAATATGGGCTTCGCAAAGGCCTTCATGTATATCTAAAGAATATGATTGCTCTTTTCAGAAGCAACACATTTTAGCCAAGGTCTCAAATAAGATTTCTTGTAAAGCACACCATGAATTAAAGAATACCGAGGTGCTGCTCTTTGCACTTTGCGGACTTGTTCTTTATTATACGGCAGGTCACTTCGGTTGAGAAAATTAACAATTGAGCTCATCCAAGTATCAGAATCGTCAAATACACAGATCGTCTGCTCCAAATAACTGGGTTGATTGATCACTTCGACCAAAATAGAATTATTGAGCTCAACATATGGAGCCAAGACTAGTTTAAACAAGGCATCAGCTCATTGATTAGAAGAGCGAAGAATCCTTGAAGTAGTAAAGACATCAAAAAGTATAATCAACTGCTTTACTTTTGCCAGGTATTTGAGCATGTTTTGTTTCTTAACTGTATATTTCTCCCAAATTTGATTCATTACCAACTGAGAGTCACTATGAGCTCGAATTCGACAAACTTTTAACCAAAGCGCTATTGTAAATCCGACAATGAGAGATTCATACTCGACTTCATTGTTAGAAGTTTGAAAATCAAAGCGAAGAGAATAACAGCATTTTTGGCCTTCCGGACTTTCTAACAATAGCCGGGCACCACTACCATCCTTTTCAAAAATCCTTCTACACATAGTATCCAGAATAGTTTCTCAATCGAAAATGATGGCGTCTTTGGATACCAGTCCTGGAGTGAATTCAGCAATAAAATTTGCCAAATTCTGAGCTTTGAGGGATTTTCGGGGTTCACAAGAAATGTCATATTCTTCAAGTTCTATAGCTCATTTCATCAGCCTTCCTGAAATCTCAGGCTTGATTATAATTTATCGAATTAACTGATTTATTCGGACACATATCGGATGAAGCTAATAAATAAGGTTTCAACTGCGGGACCGTGTGAACTAAACAAAGAATTAACTTTTCAGTTAAAGTATATCTGGATTCTGGTAGCATTCAAGGCTCGGCTAACGTAATAACTAGGAAACTGGATGCACGATTCTTCTTTCACCGACACCGAGCTAATGGCCTCAGGAGCCATTGCAAGATACAAAAATAAAGTTTCTCTGGTCGTCGAGGAGGTCAAGGTCAGTAAAGATTGTAAATGCACCTTCAACTTATCAAAAGCCTGCTGGCATTCTAGAGTCCATTCCAATTGATCAGCTTTTTTCAAGGTTTTAAAGAAAGACAAACTGTTTTAAGCAGACTTTGAGAAGAATCTATTCAGTGTAGCTAGCCGACTAGTAAATTTCTAGACATCTTTATAGTGGTCGGGACAGCCATGTTTTGGATAATTTTGACTTTATCGAAGTTTGAATCTATCCCCTGAGAAGAAATCATATAGTCGAGGAACATTCCAGATTTCACTACAAATACTTATTTTTCAGGACTGAGAATTATCCAGGCATTCTTTAAAACTTGAAACATTTCCCTTAAGTTGCTTGTGAAGGTATCGACAGTTTGGCTCTTAACGAATAAATCATCGACATAAACTTTCATTATCCTGCCAATCTGGTGGTAAAAAATTTTGTCCACCAAATGCTGATAGGAAACCCTAGCATTCTTGACCCAAAATGACATGGTGGCATAACAATAGATCTCACGATCAGTGATGAAAATAGTTTTCTCTTGATCTTCCTCCGTCATCCCGATCTAATGATACCCTTTAAATGCATTTAAAAAACAAAACATTTCATTACCTATGGCTAAATCAACCAACGCATCAATTCAAGGCAAATAATAGCAATCTTTTGGACAAACCTTATTCAAATTCGTATAATCAACACACATTCGTCGTCCCCCGCTAGCTTTCTTGACCATTACTGGGTTGGTCAACCAAGTAAGATATTGCACCCTTTGTATCATTTTCGCGGCCAACAATTTGTCAATTTTTTTCAAAATGGCTTGACAGCATTCCTGGCTAAATTATCTTTTTTTTTGTTGGAATAGATTGACTCGCGGGTCCACATTCAACTTATGAATCATCAACTCGAGAGGAATTCTAATGACGTCGTTAGCCGTCCAAGCGAATATCTCTTTGAATTCTTTTAACAAATCTGTTAAGGCGTCTTGAGTTTTAGGAGAAAGACCTCGACCTATTTTGACTATGCAGTTCGGATTTTCCTCATCCAACACTATTCTCTCCATCTCGTCACTAGTCTCCAACTGAGATGACTTCTTAGATGGAGAGGTCTCCAAAACATCAAAGACTAAGACTGAACCTCCATTAGGTTTATCATCATTTGATTTTGTCTTTTTAGTATTTTCATATGATAATCCCGCTGAGGAAGCCACTTGCAAAGTAGTAGTATAACATTCCCTCGCTGTTCGAACATCACTAAAGACCTCAGTTATCCCTCCGAGTGTCACAAATTTCACGTTCAGATGGTATGTAAGGAAGATCGCTCGAAGAGCATTTAGAGTTGGGCGTCCAAATAGCATATTGTAGGGGGTATTTGCTTAAACTATAAGAAAATTGATTTGCAAAATTTGAGAACAGGAATATTTTTCAATACTAGTAGATAATGTAGTCATCCCTTCAGGATGTACAACTTGATTCTCAAAATCTACAAGTGACGTCTGAACAGGTATTAGCCGATCATGCTTTAAGCCCATTTGTTCAAAGGTCTTGTAATACATAACATATGCCGAGTTCCCAGTATCGATGTAAACTTTTATAACTAAGTAGTTATTAGCAATTACTTCAGTCACTAATGCTTTATTACTTCCTGAAGCGATGGGAACAGGATCATTAGGCCCGTGTAAAAAATTTTCTGAAAGACGAGGACTGGATATGAAGGCTTCTGAAGAGAACTGTCTATAAGTTATTTTTCTAGAGTTTCGGTTATCTCCCGTGTTAGGACCTCCGAAAATGGCTGTTAATAACTCCAGCTATCCCAACACCCGGATCAAGAGACCGATCTCCATTATTTCTCTGGTCATCATATCGAGGGTGTTCTTGTCTGTCCCACCGATCTTCTTGTCGGGGTTGCCAGCGGTCTTCCTAATGATACTCCCTACGTGCTCGAGTGTTGTCTTCGACAAAATGTCTCAAATACCTTTATTGTATCAAATTTTCAATTTCTCTGTTCAGGTCATAACAATTTTCAGTCTCATAACCTACATTCCCGATGGTAAGCAGAATAGAGATTTGAATTTCTCCTTGCCTTCTTACTTACCATCCTAGGTGGCTGCTTGCTCAAATTCTGTTGTTTCGTCACAGCCAACACTTCAGTTCAGTTGGCATTAAGTGGGTTCAACGATATGTTCGAAGCGAATCTTCTTTTACTAATCCTATCAAACACGTTGCGTCTATTGACAAGTGCAAAATTTGCATATATATATATATATATATGTATTAGATGGTATTTTTAGTATATTTTTAGTTAAGTTATTATGGCTGTGTTTGGATAGCCTTTTTTGGAGATTTTTGGAAAAAAATTTCCAAATTGTGTTTGGCATGAAAAAATTTTTTTGTCAAAAAGTACAAAAAATTTTTGGTCGAACTTCTTTCACCAAATATTCCCACCAAATTTTCATTTGAAATTTTAAATGAACTTTAGAGATTTTTTTTGTAATTATTCACAAAAACAAGTATGTTTGTGTTCAAAATTTGTTTAGAAAAACTAAAAAAATCGCTAGTAACAAAATAAGATATATTTTCAAATAATCTTAAAAAAACACGTCAAATAATCATATCCAAACGGAGCCTATATTTTTTGACTTTGAATGACATGTTTTCATTTAGTAAGGTTTATTTTCTAGAATTAGGATTTTTGCATTTCAATCTATTATTTTGAGTATTTAATATCTATTTTTGCAAAAACATCAAGGCCAGCCAAGATCAAGGTGATAAAGTGAACAAAAGAGGGCAAAAGAATGACCTTGATAGAAGAAAAGAACAAAGGGAAGAAAAATAGAAAAGTCAACAAAAATTCTAAAAGAAGTCATGAAAAAGGTATCAGGATGCTTAGAGGGACAACTCAGTAAAAATTTACAAAAGTGGCACCAGGACATGCCATCCGCGTCTAACGATATGCAGCTAACCAGTCACATATCGCTAGACGCATATCGCCTCCAACTTGCCAAATTTCGGCTGTTGCAACTTGCTTTATTCCCCAGCTGTTCTTGTGCACTTTTGAACTGTACCCAGGTTTTGCAAGTTGAAGATTTCATTGGAAGAGCAAGTGGAGACTTTTAAGCCTTCAACTAGGGTTTCCATCATTCCAACTCATTAAATGTAAATTGCAAGTTGGAAAATGACTTGTAGTATCCATGTCTATAAATAGAAGTCATTTGTGAAGAGTTAGAGATATGCTAGGTTAGCGATTTTGTAGAGAATTGCTAGAATTCACTTAAATCATAATAGAGATATTGTGAGTTTAAGAGTGTTTCTATATTCAAAGACCCTTGTAGCAGTTTTTGTGGAAGGAATACAAGTTCTTGAAGCCATTCCTATATTGAATAAGCTTTCTTTAACTTTGTATCATTCATTTATCTTGATTGCTATGGATGGATGTTGTCAATTCATATGTTTTGATATGGAAACAATTATGTTGAGCTAAATTCTTATTTCTAGGGTTTTGATGAAACTAATGCATCTATATTAAGGCTTGTAGTTGGTTAACTTGCCATTTCTTGCTTGTGTCTTTTTAATTATTCAAGTGTTAATCTTTGTATATGAGAGGCCGTCACATGCAAAGCATCATAGTTATTAGGATACAATTAAGTTTGATCTTAATAATGGAAAGTGAGTAATTGAACTTAAGTATTAATGCATGAAAATAGTGTTATGCTTAGGAGGACTTAATTAAGCAATTCATGCATACAACAACAATTCTATCATGGTAATAGATAGATTGAATCAATTCATTGTGAAAACAAGTTTTGATACAAATGAAATTGCACTCCTAAAACAAGGCAAGCTCACTTTGGCAAGAGTTAATCTCTACACCTTAATTTCGATCATTAGTGACATCATTACCCTAGAACTTCTTCATTCATATTTTCTATACAAAATTCTTGCATTCACACAAAAATTTCTCCCAGCCTAGTAGATACTAGCAAAACTCACTTGTTCAAATTTATGATTGCTTAGATAATAAAGAAGGTGACAAAACTCTAGTAATTGCATATTAAAGTGGTTCCTTGTGGGGTTCGACTCTAATTTCCATACTATAACAACCCGTATACTTGCGGAAATAGTTGGAGATTAGGTTTTATTACTTGACTTACTTTTCTATACTTAATCTACACCACGTCATCTATCTCTACCTCCTTGTCCTAAGCCCGAGGTGGTATTAGAATCATTCATCTCGTGCTTTACCTCCTCGGTTCTTGTTATTCAGGCTTCGATGACTGCATTTTTGGTTTCATCCTATTGGCTCATCGCCTTGTATGCCCCAGTCTACCCTTCTCCAGAGTTCATCTAGAGTCTCTGGGTATTTTTCATACAGTTGCATTGTAAATCTCCCTAGCAATAACCCATGGATAAAAGCGGCAATGGTGACCTAATCGTTGGGGTCAGGAACCTAAAAAGATTCATTGGTGAACCGGATTGAATAATCTCGAAGTGATTCATTAGTAGCTTGTCGGAGATGCATTATGAGGCCGACTTTTTACTCAATAGTTTAGAGGAAACAAAACGAGCTGTGAATTTGTTAGTGAGTTCATCCAAAGTCTGAATACTGTTCGAAGGTAAGTTGCCAAAACTATTTTCTAGCATTCCCTGTAAGATAACAAAGGAAAGTTCTGCACATTACCACATCAGAGGCTGGATACAAAGTGAAGGCCGAAGTAAACGCGTCGACATGGTCCTCAGGATCGTCACGCCATCATAATATGGGATATCGAGCAATTTAAAATTGTTCGGAAGAGGGTCATCATTCATGACTATTTGATTTTATGTATAAATTTCATGAATTTGTGTAGTTATTTACTCTTGAAAGTGAATTGGACTAAGATTGATGACTTGTTGAAATTTTTTTGAGTTCGGTATTATGCCAACTAGAGTGAAAGAGTTGGCATTTTAACATGCATGCCAACTATTCAATTAAATGGCCGAAAGAAAGTCATTTTTTTTTTAAGTTGTAGTGGGAATTTTAGTGGTTACTTTAGCTGTTTTTGAGTTTAATCTCATGTTAATCCAACAGTTGGGCAAACTCAATGATGATTATTGAGTGTTCTAAGGCACAAATTGTCATAGTGGGTTTTCAAAAAAAAAATGAATTCTTACTTTGCTTCAAATTCAGCCCGTTTTTTCAAATTTTGTGTTGATTTGTTGTTTAATCGTGTTCCCCTAGCCTTCTTGTTTTCCCGATATATGATTTCGTGTGATTTGAAGTTGTTTAAGCATGGCGGTAATATAGATTGACTCAATTGTCCAGGGCAATTTGTCTCTATTTTCGGTTGCTTTTTGGGAAAAACAACCCCAGAAATGGATTCAACGATCAAACCTTTAAGGTGAGATTAATAGCCAAGGGATTTAGGCAAAAGGAAAGAATTGATTATTTTGACACTTATGCGTCAGTGGCCAGAATTATGTCCATATGAGTACTATTAGCATTGGCTTCAATGTTTAATTTATGTGTACATCAAATGGATGTAAAAACGACACTTTGAAATGGTGATTTAAATGAAGAGGTGTATATGGAACAACCAGAAGGCACAACCAGAAGGCTTTGTTGAACTCAGAAATGAAATGAAAGTTTGCAAACTAGTAAAGTCTTTGTCTGGCCTAAAACAAGCACCTAAACGATGGACTATACTCTCCAATATATTTAAGTATATTAATGATGATAAATGCATTTGCTCTAAGTTTACCAAAGATTATGGTGTAATTATTTGTCTTTATGTAGATGACATGCTAATTGTTGTTACTAATTACAAAGGAGTGGAAGAAACTAAGAAGTATCTGTCTTCTAAGTTCAAAATGAATGATCTTTGTGAAATAGATACTATCTTAGGAAATAAAGTAAAGAAACATACTGTGTCACACCCCATATCCGAGGGTAATACGCCCCGTATTTAACTCACCCAATACACAAGGCTCTAAATGTGATCAAAGCAATGCCAAAACATTAATAACATAAATATTAAAATACTCCAAGTCGTTACAACCATCCTCGAATAATGAAATTTTACATCTACAAAAATCATCAAATTATCTTAGGGAAAACAATTAACACCAAACATTAGAAACTACTATCATTGGCACATTGCCATAGCCCTACCAACTATTCCTCAAAAAGAAATACTTTCTTGAGAAGCTAAGCCCCACTTGCCTAGTCCAAACTAAAATCATCTGCGAAATAAATAACATAAGTAGGGTGAGCAACCAACACGCTCAATAAGTAATTTCATCCATTTCTCACCAGTTTGGGTAGTTATATATATACATATACATTTATAATACATGTATTCATTCCATCACACATTATCCATAATCATACATAATAATAATAATAATATATAATACATAACAAAGTCATGGCATATTAAACAAAACTTAGTTCGTTACATACATGCCTGTTCATACATAAATAGGCTCATATTTTTCAATGTAGAAATCAATCGTACTAGATATCTAGTTTAACTTTTCCCCAGTTAGGAGGGTCATAAACATGCGTGCATGGCCTAATTACTCATCGTTAGGTAGGTATATCGAGAACTAGTTCTCTTTGGTGTACAAAGAATAATTAGAGTCAAATCATAACATGTCATGCATTCACACATCACACATACACATGCACACACATATAAATAATCGAACTACCACAATATAAGAAGGAATTTTCGCACATATTACATGCCGATTCTGAATTTCATATTATGAAAATATTTATGAAATGAATAAATATATACAAATAATAGATTTTTCAAAACATGAGAAAGGGTAGGAATCACTTACCTCAGAGTCCAATTCCAACTTCTCTAAATATAAAAGTGTCGATTCGAAAATACTCATCACCTAATTATAATCGAAAGAAAGTACAATTCCCACTTAAATAATTATATCGATAAAAGAAGAAAAACTCTTAGGTCTACTTTGCGAATAAACCCTCAAACTTTCAAGCCTAAAAGTAAGATATCAATTCAAGATTCCAAAATCTCCAAATTATTATTAGAACTAGTTATCTTCATTTAACTAATTAATAAAACTAAAATATGAACTAACATTCTCTGACTCTAAAAGTTATTAACTAATTGACCAATCAATCTTCATAAACTAACAAAATAATTTAACATAAACAAAATATTCCTTGAAAGTATTTGATACTTAGTCCTGACATAGGTTCACTGCCATGACCCATCAATAATTCCTGCCAATTTGACTCATGACCCAACGACCCATGGCTGTCAAATTTCATCCAAAACATATGACACCGGTGAGATGCAGTTGAAGCCATCTTTGCCATTAATTACATTATACTATTTTGTTTTTTTTTTCCAAGCAAACAACAGTAAGGCTAAGCCATTTTTTTTTCCTTCCCAACCAATGAACTACTGGGCAAGGAATTTTCTTCAATGTTTTCTTTACTTTTTAAACTCCAGAACATCCAATTTCTCTACCAAATCAATACAATTGAACTTCACAATAGCAAGGCCCACAATTTGATAAAAAGAAACGCAACCGCTGCTTTTTGTTTATTTAAGTTTTGACTATTGAAATTATCTAATCAATTCCTACCATCAATAGATGACCATCCTGTTTCTTGCCAATTGATCTTCAATTTGCCACAACACCAATCTTCCATCATCGTCATTATTATTTTCAATCCACTCTGTTTTATTTTTTCTTACTAAAGAAATATGCTCTAAAATAATATGACCCATATGAAACTAAAGCTATAAGAAGATTTGAAGATTATCTTATTGACATATCCAATAAGGATTTCCACTTTTTTTTCTACTTTTCTGTTTTTTCTGTACGATGCTCTCCCTCCTTTTCCTTTGAGTCGTTAGACTTCTAATAAAGGTCGTATAAAAATTTTCGCCAATAATATAGCCCTATTAGTTGTCATCTAATAATTCCTTAATTGCTACATTATTCCTATAAATTTAATTGTTTACACACTAAACCCTTATCTTCACAGTTGTCAATTAATAATAAAACTTACCAAAGCTTTTTTGTTAATCGATAGTAGTGTCCCTGAAATTTTTATAAACCCCAAAAAGGCCCAAAATATATTTTCACAAATTGCAATTAAGGCCTTGAACTTAGGACATGGGTACTTCATAATGGGAATTATTCTTTAAATCAATCTCATTATGTTGAGAAAATTTTAAACAAGTATCAAAATTTGAGAGTAAAAGAGGTAAGCACCCCCTATGATCCTAACTTTAAGCTATATGAGAATTCCGGTAAGCCTATTGCTCAATTAAACTATGCCAGTGTAATCAATAGCCTAATGTATGCAATGACTTATACTAGGCCAGATATTTTATATGTTGTTTGTAGACTTGCTAGATATACCAAGAATACTAGTGTGGAGCATTAGAAAGCTATAGGAAGAGGTTCTAGGATATCTCAACAGAACAAAAGACTTAAGATTTTTCTATGACAAGTTTCCCACAATACTCGAAAGTTATTTTGAAGGAAGTTGGGCAACAGCATGTGCGACAAAATATCTGTTTCCTTTTATAAAATTTATAAAAGAGCACGTCTCGATTCTGATAAGGGCCTAAAGTAGTTATCTATGATGATTCCATTATCAATTTGGTTATTTCTTAATATAACTGATTTATTAGTTTTAACTTTGAAAGGGATTATTAACACAGCTTATCTCCGTTATGTTTTATACACTTTCATGGCCTATAAATGTCCCTTTTTGTTATTTTGTTTTATACACTTTTTTCCTATTTAAAGATCTAATCCTGAAAGAAATTAAGAAAATTTACTTCAACAAAAATTGTGTTTCTAAAGCAGATGCACAATATGTTAATAAAACTTGGCTAGATTTTTGTGTCATTAGTTTGGGCTTTAGATAATCTCTCCGCATACTTATTGAGTAAATTGTTACCCTTGTTCTTTTTGAGCAGTTTTCCTTTCCTTATTTTTCCACATATAAAAATTTTAACCTTTTTCAACCTTTATGTTATGCTTTTAGTTTCTAAAAGAATTTTCAAAGTAATTTTCATCATTAAAAATTCTTTCCAATTTACAAATTTGTTCCTTAAAAATTTAAGAAAATATTCTAAAGTAAAAACTCAATATTAGTTTTACAGAAATAGCCTAATGATTACAAGAAAAAACATTTAAATTTGGGGATATAATATTGCCCATAATTTGTTTTGTGAGGATAACATGGGAAAGAAAATCTAGTTCACTGAAGAAAACTCCCTCTTTTAATGTATTACATATATAGATTATAGATTATGGATTACATATATAGATTATAGATTGAGTACTTTAATTGGGGGAACAAAAAAGTTATACACAAGCTAGCAGATGAAAATTTTGAGATGTGAAAACGAATCTCAGCTCTCAGCCAAGAGAGGAAAAAGGAAATGGACATGGGGGCACCACAACTTCCACAATTCCTTCAAGCATCTGGCTCACTTTCCTCATTGTGGGCCTACGAGATGGGTCCTCTTGAATGCACCAAATACCAACCATTACAAATCGTTCTAGCTTCATCTCGTCCTGTAAAGCATCAAAATCATTTTGAACCAAACTAGCCAATTTTCTTTCTCGGAAACAGTCCCAAGCCCAATCAGTTAAAATTGCATTGTCTCTAATCCCAATTGCATTGTCATCCACACATCTTCTGCAAGAAATGATCTCTAGTAGCAAGACACCGAAGCTATAAACATCCACCTTTGCAGTAACTTGGGAGTTCCTAAACCATTCAGGAGCTATATAACCTTTTGTTCCTCGAACATCAGTGAGTGTTCTGCTTTGATTAATCTCCAAAAGTTTTGCTAATCCAAAGTCAGAAATCCGAGCATTGTAATAGTCATCAAGAAGTATATTCTGAGGCTTGATGTCACAATGAATTATCTGAGTACTGCATTCTTCATGTAGGTATACAAGCCCCCTTGCAATTCCGATCGCAATCTGGGTCCTTATATTCCAAGAAGGTTTAGGATCACCAAAGAGGAAGTTTGAGAGAGTGCCGCCATTCATATACTCGTATACCAGTAAACGATGTTGTCCTTCATCACAGAAGCCTAGCAAGCGGACCAAATTCTTGTGATTTGTCTGACCTATTGTATTCACTTCCGCACGAAATTCCTTCTCTGCATCTTCAGCAACTCTATGTAATTTTTTCACTGCAATAGCAGTCCTTCTGGAACCCACCACTGTGTCTCCTTTATAAACAATTCCAAATGATCCCCTGCCCAGTACTTCCTTGAATCCATTTGTAGCATCGTCAAGCTCGTTGTATGAAAAACAACGCAAGCTCGTATCCAGAGCATCATTGCGTGGACGAAATATTACCTTCTTTTTTTGATAAATAAGGTAATAAACCGAACAAGCTGTGCCAATAAATAAGAAGTTTAGCAACAAAGAGCTGCCAAGAAGCACAGATCCCACAAGTACCAAAGGTTCTCGGTCCTTTGGTTTCAATTTTGCTGGGGGATGGTTATCACTTTTGCGATATTTGAGGAAAGCCCTGGAATTAAGATTCCCGTCGACCGTCCCATTAGAGAGTGGCAGCTTCTTCTTCCAGCAACTGTTGGCTCTGAAAATGGAAACAGCACATAAGCAATCCTGCAAACAAGCTTGTCTGCAAACTGCTTCTTCTGATGGCCATATACGCTCGTAGTCAGAGTTTGGCCAATCAGTGTTATTGAGAACCACAAAATCATATAGGTCTTCGGCAGAGCCCTCCCTAACTTCAGTACAGCTCAGACTGGTGTTTGGATAGCAAGTGCCGCACTTGTCATTTGGATCAAGTAGCGTATACCCTTCTGGGCACTCACAAACTAGCATTCCATTTCTGAGGCTGCAAATATTGTTAAGTCCACAAGCTCCACTCGCGATATCTGCCTTGATGCTAAGAGATATATTATCTGGCTCGCCCATAGGCACAGTTCCGTTGATTTGAGCAGAGGCAAAAACCGGAAAGACAAATAAGAAGAAGATTAGATCCGTGCACTCGCATGCCATTGCAAGAGAGAGTTTATGCCTCATGAAAATATCAATCGGTATAATATAGAGATGTATAAATGCATTATTGACTTTGGAGTGTGTTTGAGTCTTTGGACTGCTTTTCTTTCAGAGAACATAAATATACATAATAATGTGAAATCATCGATTCGTATCTGGAATTTTCTGGCTGAGGTACATTATCTAGATACGTGCCCCGCTGAAGAAGCTATAAAGTCTGTTGATGTGGTTCGTAAAAGTCCACGTGATGTGGAAAGATATATTTTTTCCAATCGTCAATTCTTACTCCTAACATGCTTCGATTAACCCCTTCGATGGGGTTTGAAATATCATCCAACTAAATCGATACAATATGTTGTTTCAAAAAAAAAAAAAAATCGATACAATATGATCTTACCCATATCTATACTACCTCCATTTCCCATGTGGTAGCATCGTTCGCACAATAAGCCAAAAAAATAATTTTTAAATAAATAAATTAATAAGGTACATTACAACTTTCCAATGAAATGCTCCAGATATACTACATTCGATTTTTTCCAGTTTGCTTAAACATTATCTTAAATGTTTCTAAACAGTGCCCATGGATTTTTTATTTCGAAAAACCTGTCACGAATTATTAATTTACCATTAATATAACTTATAATAGGCAAATTTGTTAAAATATTGCCCAAAAAAAAGAAAATTCGGCATTTATAGGTGTCAGAAAATTTTTTTTGGCATCTAAAGGCGCCGCGTTTGGGAAACGCGGCGTTGAAATTTTTTTTTTCAAATTTGTCATGCGCCGCGTTTCCCAAACGCGGCGCAGGAACAGTAGTCAAGCGCCGCATTTGGGAAACGCGGCGGTTACTGTTCACGCACTGTTCACATTTTTTTTTTTTTATACAGAATAGGTAAGTATTTAAGGTTTTTTGTATTATTGTTTAGGTAGATTTATAGGATTTAAGTAAAAGTAATGAAGGTAATTCAATATTTGAATTGAAAAATTTTAGATTTAAAAATAATAAAGTTACAAATACCAAATTTTGATATACCACTAAATTTTTTAATATCTTGTAGGTCATTTTTTATTTTTCGAATGCGAAATCTAGTTTTTAGAGAAAGTGTGTAAAAGTCTTCTGGTAAAATTATAATTTTAGCACGTAAATACCTTTTTGGTCAATTTTTTACTTTTAAATTCATATTTTATACCCTTGTACAAATTTCTAAATTTTGTAATTTTTTTAAATGAACTACTATTTTTTTGTGTACCACGTCAATTCAAGGGCAAAATAGTTATTTTTAATTTTTTTTAGAATCTTAAATTCATATTTCATAATTTTAAGCACATTTTATATTTGTGATAATTTTTAGGTACAAAAAAAAAAACGATTTTGCCTCAGATATGTATGCATTATAGAAAAAATAGTTTTTGAATCCGAAAAATTATCACAAATTTAGAATATACGTAAAAGTATGAAATATGAGTTTGGAATTCACAAATAGCCAAAAAAAGGTATTCAAAAATTGAAATGATTATTTTGTCCTTGAACTGACGTAATACCTAAAAAAATAGTGATTCATCTGGAAAATTTTCAAAATTTAGAAATTTGTATGATGGTATAAATATGAATTTAAAAATAAAAAATTGACAAAAAATATATTTACGTGCTAAATTACAATTTTCCGGAAGACTTTTGCACACTTTCTCTAAAAACTAAATTTCACATTCTGAAAAATAAAAAATGGCTCACAAGATATTAAAAAATTTAGTGGTATATCAAAATTTGGTGTTTATAGCTTTATTATTTTTAAATCTAAAATTTTTCAATTCAAATATTGAATTACCTTCATTACTTTTACTTAAATCCTATAAATCTACCTAAACAATAATACAAAAAACCTTAAATACTTACCTATTCTGTAAAAAAAAAAAAAAAAAAAAAAAAACTGAACAGTAAAAAGTGCGTGAATAGTAACCGCCGCGTTTCCCAAACGCGGCGCTTGACTACTGTTCATGTGCCGCGTTTGGGAAACGCGGCGCATGACAAATTTGAAAAAACAATTTCAGCGCCGCGTTTAGATGCCAAAAAAAATTTTCTGACACCTATAAATGCCGAATTTTCTTTTTTTTGGGCAATATTTTAACAAATTTGCCCTTATAATATTATCTAACTAATACAACCAGAGTTTCTTTGTCTTGAGCCCGAATGAAAAGACACAAAAAAAAAAAAAAGTGTGGACATATCTAAATTTTAGGGATAATAAAAGTAAAAAAGCATCGGAAGGTTTTGTTAAACACGGAAAACTCTTGTGATCAACAGTTGGAAAACTTTTGTGTCGTACATCAAAAACTCATGCTGCACTCAAATAATGCACATTCATATGTTTAAGTAAAAAAAAAATTATGTATTATGTATATGAAATTTTTTTGAAAACATTTGTAGTTTTAAACAATCGTAAAACACATCATAAACTTTTGTTGCATTATACAAATAACACTTCAATTTTATGACAAAAATTTAAAACTTTTATAATAATCGTGGCATATCTTTTGAGTTATATACAAAATAACAATGACTTATATATATATATATATATATATATATATATATTGCAGTTGTGCACATAAAATCAAGAAGAAGGATAAGAGCTAAAAATAATATTAGCGTAGTATAATATCTCCAAAGTGTAGTAAATTTGCTCCAACTTTTAGTTACGTGACTTTCAGATATCTTCGCTTTATTCGCATACGAGTTTATATGCGAGTTTTAGATATCTTATATATGAGTTTGTATCAGTAATTTTGCCGAAGTCGAATTTTTTTGCGGATCTTTTAATTGCATTTTTTAAATTATACTGATATCATAATTTACTAAATATGCATAAAGACTAACTTTCTTATTTTCTTAAATGGATACAAGGTCTATTGTATTTAGTCTAATTTGGTTTGCATTTGAAATATTTTCAATAACAGCCCACCCCCCCCCCCCCCACCCAAAACAAAAAAAAAAAAAGAAAAACAAAAATCCCCACCCCCGCTCGTAAATTCAACACCAACTAGACGGAGTTCAATGTCCACATGACATTATTTCATTGACTGATTTCTTTCTAAATTCGTTATTTAAGACTTCATGCTTTCGTTTAGAATTTAAGAAAATTAGTTTGAAAATTCGATCAAATTGCCTACCGATATTTGTGAAGTATTCAAAGTGAAACTCTCCTCCTAAGCCTTGAATATCAAACTTCATGCGGAAATTTTGTTCATTTCCATTTCCGTTCTTTTCTTTTGAGTTTGTCTTGTTCATAATTTTTCTTGGTGTCAAACACTTGAAAATATTTTTTTTATGTAAAATCTTTTCTCATCTTCTTTTCTGAGGTAAGGACAAATTATTTTTCGAACATTTTAAGAGTGATAATCTTTTTTCTCTCTTGTTGAAAACAACTTATGCATTGTTTGTTGTTTTCTCTTAATATTATGCAGCATAATAATATAACAATTTTTAGTTGGCTCCAAATACTTGTCAAGTATGTAGAAGAATTGTTGTGAATCTTTTTAACCACATTAACAATATTAAAATAAAAAAACTACTTGTCCTCTGAATGGTCACATCATTTTCCTTCGCTTTCATCGGCCACATTTTTTTCTCTTTTTTGATGTTTTCATCACCCTTGGACTAGTTATTCATATATATTCACTTAAAACTATTCTCAAGTATTAAATCCATACATGTCTACACAGGCTAAAGACGTAAAATTCCCTAATTTCGTGTTCTAAAATTATAGCTATTCAGAAAAAAAAAGGTCATTGTATTAAATATCAGTAATAATGAGAAACCAACTACTTATCAAGCCAACTTATCCTGAGTTTTCCTAACAAACGCAACAAAGACTCATGCTTCTTAGTGTTCCTAGCATAATACATTTCCCCTTCGGTGAGTTGTGACTAGCAAGATGCAAATACTTTTGTTTCTTAGTCTTCCTAGCATAGTACATTTCCCTTTCGGGAAGTGGTGAATAGTGAAAAAAACGACTTCATCTATAACATACAACAAATTTTGCTCTAAACTATTCTACGCTAAGAATTCTTCTAAGCAGATTTAACATCACCGTTTGTTGTTTCTAACCAATCTTTAATCATAATTTTTCTATTATTCCAGGACTATATTCTCCTATAGTAGTCCCTAACATAGGCCAAAGTAGCAACATTTTGCCTTTAGCTGGGCCAGCAACTGTTTGTCCCCCAAGTGTTCACGTCATTTTCCTTCTATTTCATCTGCCGCAATTTTTTTTCCTCTTTTTTTATATTTTCATCGCTCTTGTACTAGTTATTTACATATATTCACCTAAAACAATCCTCAAGTATCAAATCCATACATGTTTATATAGGCTAAAGACCTAAAATGAACAAATTTCACATTCTCAAATTATAGTTGTTCGGAAAAGAAAAGGCCATGACATTCAACATTAGTAATAATGATAAAGCAACAATTTATCAAGCTAACAGCAAAACTATTTTTCCGGGGCTTCCCAACGAACGCATCAAAGACTTCTACTTCTTAGTCTTCCTAGCATAATACATGCCCCCTTCGGTGAGTGGTGACTAGCGAGAAACAAAGACTCCTATTTCTTAGTCTTTCTCGCATAGTACATTTCTGTTTCGGTGAGTAGTGACTAGTGAGAAATAAAGGCTTCATCTATAACATATAATACATTGTGCTCAAAGTATTCTACACTAAGAATTCTTCAAAGCAGATTCAACAGCACCGTTTGTTGTTTCTAACCAACCTTTAATCATAAATTACCAATTATTTTAAGACTATATTCTCCTACAATGGTCCCTAATATAGGCCAACGTCGCATCATTTTGCCTGCAGCTGGATCACCCTTGGACTAGTTATTCATACATACAAACATTCCATATACATATACACATATAGATATATATATATATTCACCTGAAACTATTCTCAAGTATCAAATCCATACATGTCTACACAGGCAAAAATTTCCTAATTTCACATTCTTGAAATATAGCGGTTCAAAAAAGAAAAGGAGGTCATTATATTAAATATCAGTATTGGCTAGAAAGCAACAATTTGTCAAGCCAACAATAAAACTACTTTTCTTGAGTCTTTCTAACAGACCGCAACAAAGACTTCTGCGTCTTAGTCTTCTTGGCATAATACATGTCCCCTTCAGTGAGTAGTGACTAGCGAGAAACAAAGTCTTCTGTTTCTTAGTCTTCCTAGCATAGTACATTTCCCTTTCGGTGAGTAGTGATTAGGGAGAACCAAAGACTTCATCTATAACATACAACAAATTTTGCTCTAAACTCTTCTACCTAAGAATTCTTCTAAGTAGATTCAGTTGCACCGTTTATCGTTCCTAAACAACCTTTAATCATAATTTTTCAATTATTTCAAGACCATATTTTCCTGCCATGGTTGGTCCGTAATATAGGCCAAAGTTGCATCATTTTGCCTATAGCTGGGCTAGCGAGTGCTTGTCCTCCGAATGGTCACATCATTTTTCTTCTCTTTTATCAGCCACAAATTTTTTTTTTCTCTTTTTTGATATTTTTATCGCCCTTGGACTAGTTTTTCATATATATTCATCTAAAACTATTCTCCAGTATCAAACCCATATATGTTTACACATGCCAAAGACGTAAAATTCCCTAATTTCACATTCTAAAATTATAGCAGTTCAGAAAAGAAAGGTCATTGCATTAAATATTAGTAACAGTGTAGAAACTAAATTTTAACACATCGTTTTAAATTTTTCTAACATTTGGGAGGTACTTTTTGTTTTTTAGGGCCAATCGCAAAATTTTGTGCAAAAATGCTAAATTAGCCATTTAAGGGGCAAAATAATAATTTCTGTATGTAATTGTCTTTTTCATCCCTTTTTGGTTCCTAAATTCATATTCTATACTTTTAAGTATTTTCCTAATTTTTTATGACTTTTCGAGGTCAATTGCACATTTTGTGTAAAATGTACCAATTAGTCATGCTAGGCACAAAATGGCAATTTTGACTTGTAAATACATTTTCATCTCTTTTTACGTTCTAAATTCATATTTCATACTTTTAAGTATTTTTTAATTTTTAATATTTTTTATGTCAGTTTGCATTTATTTAGAATTTTTTATTTTTTAATTGGTGGTACGTTTTCTAAGGTGCCTTTATAGTTATAATTTTTTTGTAAAAATATTTTATATATACATTTTATATATTTCTACATATTTTGTGAAATTTTTAGGATTTTCAAAAGTCATTTGTTATTTATTTAAATTTGTGTCCTTTTAGTAGTTAGAGGCATGTTTTCCAATGCTATCCTAACATTAAAATTTCTTAGTGAGATTTTTTCTATAAATATCTTATGTGACAATAGATTTTATGTAAAATTTTTATATTTTTTAAAGGTCATTTACTTTTTTTTATTTTTTCATAATTCTTGTCATATATGGCACATATTCAAATGTGTCTTTTATTGCTAGAGTTTTTGTGTAAAATTTTTCATACATGCATCTTCATATTCACAGATTTTTTATAAAAATTTTGTGATTTTTAAACTTTTTTTTATATTTATTTGAATTTTCCCCTCCACTCAAAAAAAAAAGAAAAAAAAGAAAAGGGAAGCGGCAATAGCAAGTTCATGGGCAGCTTTATCCAACAAACAAAACAATCCATCAACCACCTACCCTTGCCATAGCAACCCATCAATCACCTTCACTTTCCCACACCATTATCACCCTCACTTTACCACTCCATTCTCACACGTACATGTACTAAAAAACCTCACAATATCACTCTCAAAAACTCACTCAAACTCTCATCCTTAAGATAAGATCCTCAACTCTATTAACTGAGCTCCTATCAAATTCTGTTCATGTGGTGATATCACGTGTTTCTAAATATTTATCAACAATAGTCATAAATAAAATGATTCAGAGAGTACATAAATTTTGGAGACACGTAACAACACCACATAAACGGGGCTTGGTAGGGATTCAGTTAATGAGGTTGAGGATCTCATCCCCTCATCCTTACCATCACTCCACACCTGCTACAACTCTCGGCTCTCACGCACATCACACATTTTCACATTTTAATTCAAATGACTCTCACACACAGCCACACGACATTCACCACCTTCTACACGCAGCTCCCATTACACACAGCACTTGACTCACACACAACACATATAGCACACACCACACCCTCTACTCACTCACAAACACACAAACTTGGACGAACAATTATATACACAATTGCATGCACACACAAACGAAGAGAATAGGAAACAAGGTATTGGAGGAGGAGTTGCTCACCATCTACACCCCCGAAATCACTCTCAAAAACTCACTCAAACTCTCATCCTCACTATCATTCCACACTTGCTGCAACTTTCAAGACTCACCCACATCAACACTTCCACATTTTCACTCACATTACTCTCAGACACAACCACGCGACATTCATCACTTTCTACACACACCTCACAGTTCACTCCCATTACACACAGCACCCTACTCAAACACAACACTTATAGGACACATTTCACCCTCTACTCACTCACAAACACACAAACTCGCACGCACAATTATGTACACAATTGCATGCACACACAAAGAGAATAGGAAACATTGAATTGGAGAAGAAAGAGTCATCTCACCATCTACATCACTGAAATTACCACTGAGATGGCAACCCGTAAGAGGTCATCCTTTCATCCCTAGCTTTAAGTTTTCTCAAATTATGTGAAACTACATGGCAACTTTGCTGTTTTTCTTCATATCCATTCATCACTATTTGATTTTGGGTCTAAATTTCATGAATTTTTGTAGTACTCTACTCTTGAAACTAAATTGGACTGAGACTGATGACTTGTTGAAAATTTTTTGGATTCGGTATTATTGCAATTGGAGTGAAAGAGTTGGCATTTTAACATGCACGCCAACTGTTCGATTAACTGGCCGAAGGAATTTTTTTTTAATAAGTTGCAATTGGAATTTTACTGGTTATTTTAGCTGTTTCAGAGTTTAATCTCGTGTTAATCCAGCATCTAGGCTAACCCAATGATGATTATTGAGGGTTCTAAGGCACAAATTGTCATAGTGGTTTTTTTTTTTTTTAAATTGAATTCTTACTTTGCTTCTAATTCAGCCTGTTTTTCCGTATTTTGTGTTGATTTGTTGTTTAATCATGGTCCCCAAGGCCTTCTTGTTTTTCCCCATGTATGATCCTGCGTGATTTGAAGTTGTTTAAACATGGCGGTAATATAGATTGACCCGATTGTCCAGGGCAATTTTTGGCCCCTTTTTTGTTACTTTTTGGGAAAAACAATCTTGGAAATGGATTCTACGGTCAAACCTTTAATGCAAGATTTATAGCCAATAGAGTTAGGCAAAAAGGAGGAATTCATTATTTTGACACTTATGCGCCAGTGGCCAAAATCATATCTATAAGAGTACTATTATCATTGGCTTCAATGTTTAATTTATGTGTACACCAAATGGATGTAAAAATGGCATTTTTAAATGGTGGTTTAAATGAAGAGATATATATAGAACAACCAAAAGACTTTGCTCTTCCAATAAATGAAATGGAAGTTTGCAAACTAGTAAAGTCTTTGTATAACTCAAAACAAGCACCTAAATGGTGGCATGAAAAAATTGAATCGACTATACTCTCCAATGGAATTAAGTATAATAATGCTGATAAGTGCATTTACTCTAAGTTTACCAAATAGTAAGGTGTAATTATTTGTTAAGAAAATTACAGTTTTAGTACCAAATGTTTGACACATTAGTAGTTTTAGTCCTTACAATTTGGATAAAAGCAAATATAGTACCAAATGTTTCAATTTTTATAGTACCAAATGTTTCAATTTTTTAACACATTTAATCCTATTGATACAGTTTTAGTCTCTAAAATTTGGATGAAAACAAATCTAGTATCAAATATTTTAATTTTTTAGCACATTTAGTCTAATTTTACTGATTTTGTCAAAATCTTATCAAAATCCGGCCATGAATACTACCAATAACTAAATTTTTAAAAATAAAAAAACTTAATGGCCATAATTTGTAATTAAAGGCTCTAATTTGAGTAGTTAGTCTTTACTTAAAAATAAATTGATAAAACAGAAAAAGCTAATAAATTAGGAAAAAGTTCAGATCTTTGGACAGGCAATAAGCTCATTTTACCCTCTCTCTCTCCTCACCCCATACTCTCTCTCTCTCTCTTCATTCTTAAAAGAAAACCATAAGGTTGTACTTTGAAGACAAAATTCGCTCTTCAATGCCTTTGAAAAATTCATTTAAAAATCGTTTGACTGTTTGTAATTATTATTCGAGACAAACGAGATGGATAGGTAGCAAATCGAATATATATATATATATATATATATTAAATTTGATAACAGGCACATGAGTATTATGTAACTGGATTTCAATAAGATTTTAGCAAAATCGGTCAATAGGACTTAATATGCTGAAAAATTGAAACACTTGATATTAGATATGCTCTCGTCCAAACTTTAGGGATTAAAACTACTTCAATAAGATGTGCTAAAAAATTGAAACATTTGATACTAGATTTGCTTCCACCTAAACAAATCTAGTATCAAATATTTTCAATTTTTTAGTACATTTAGTCTAATTTTACTGGTTTTGTCAAAATCTTACTAAAATCTGGCCACGAATACTGCCAATAACCAAATTTTACAAAATAAAAAAGAAAAAAACTTAATTGCCATAAATTGTAATTAAAGGCTCTAATTTGAGTAATTAGTCTTTACTCAAAAATAAATTGATAAAATAGAAAAAGCTAATAAATTAGGAAAAAAATCATATCATTAGACAGACAATAAGCTAATTTTACCTTCTCTCTCTCCTTTCCCCCGTACTCTCTCTCTCTCTCTCTCTCTCTCTCTCTCTCTCTCTCTCTCTTCATTCTTAAAAGAAAACCATAAGTTCGTGCTTTGAAGACAAAATTTCCTCTTCAATGCCTCTGAAAAATTCATTTAAAAATCATTTGATTGTTTGTAATTATTATTCGAGACAAATGAGATGGATGGGTAGCAAATTGAATATATATATATTAAATTTGATAACTGGCACATGAGTATCATGTGACCAAATTTCGATAAGATTTTAGCAAAATCGATCAATAGGACTTAATATGCTGAAAAATTAAAACACTTGATTTTAGATTTGCTCTCATTATATATATAAATTAAATTTGATAACTGGCACATGAGTATCACGTGACTGGATTTCAATAAGATTTTAGCAAAATCGATTAATGGGATTTAATATGCCGAAAAATTGAAACACTTGATTTTAGATTTGCTCCTGTCTAAACTTTAGGGACTAAAACTACCTCAATAGGACTAAATGTGCTAAAAAATTTGAAACATTTGATACCAGATTTGCTTTCATCTAAACTTTAGGAACTGAAACTGCTGATACCCAAAACATTAGGTACAAAAACTGTAATTTTCTCTTATTTGTCTTTATATAGATGGCATGCTAATTGTTGGTACTAATTACAAAGAAGTTCAAGTAACTAAGAAGTATCTGTCTTCTAAGTTCAAAATGAATGATCTTGGTGAAGTGGATACTAGCTTAGGAATTAAAGTAAAGAAACATAATGTGTCACATCCCGTGGGAGTAACACGCCGCGTATTTGACTCACTCAATACGCAAGACTCTAAACACGATCAAAGCAATACCAAAACATTAATAACATACATATCAAAATACTCAACGTCGTTACAATCGTCCTCGAATAATGAAAACTGTAAATCCACAAAAATCATCAAATTATCTTAGGGAAAATAATTAACACCAAACATGAGATAACTACTGTCCTTGGCACATTACATACCACTACCAACCATTCGTCAAATAGAATACTTTCTTGAGAAGTTAAGCACTGTAAGGTAATAGCATAGGTAACGCAGCAGAAAAATAAAATTTTATTACCTTAACCATGGATCTCTTTGACATATCTATATGATTAACAAGAGAGTTTGCATAAAGATTACCTTAAACACAGAAGATTTCTATGCTTCTAGGGAAAGATCCTTTGCAGAAGATGTTAGATCCACCACGAAAAAGCCCTCCAAACGTAGAGCCTCTAACGACATCCACATGAACAATTTCTTTGGGAACATTGTAGGCTTGCTTGCTTTGACTTTTGAGTGCTAGCTCCCTTGAATTATTTAAGAACAAAAGAAGAAGAAAAACCTAACAATTAGGAGAGAGAGAGAGACACCTAGAGAGAGAAAGTGGCGTGCCTCTTTCTTCAATTTTTCTCTCACTAATTTTCTTTTGTGTTGTAATAATAATTCAAGAGTCAAAGCATGAACCTATTTATAGAGGAAATATTCTAGTCTTTTAGGAAATAGAACTAATTGGAAACCAAGAAGATTTAGGTAAATTACTTTAAGGTAATCCTTCTCCTTTAGGAAATCTATTCCGTAAGAAAATCAATTAGTTACTTTATTTTTTTTAGGAAACTAATTCCCTACAAGACTTAAAATATTTATAAATAAGTCCTTTAAGTTAATTTATCTCATAAATTAACCCAATAAGTATCTCCTACTTATCTTAATTACATTTTAACCCAAAGATTTTGTTCTTTATGTGTGTGACCCATTTGGTTCCATTTACGTTGGCAATAAGTATAAATTATAACTCATTAATTGAGTTAGATAAATTAAACACTTTTAATTTATCATTAATTCACTAATTAATCAATTCATACTTATAGATCATGAGTGGTGTCTAGCAATGCGTCATGACCACCCAAGTGAATAGGAAAGTCGTATGGTAGACCATGCCCTTCAATGACAATCTTACCGTCTAATTAATATCCTTTCACTATACTATATCTCAATTAATCTAAAAGTATAGTTTATACTTTTAAATAACTAATTTATATTTTCTTGTTCCAGAAATACAACTCTCTATGATGTATAACCTTGAAACTACTTCCAAGTTATATTATCACTTCTGTAGAAGATTTATGAGTTAATATTTTCAACAAACGGCCATAAAGGGATATACTCTCCTATTTAAGGAGTGGTGAATCCTATATTGATTACTCACTATCTTTTCATGCTTCAAACTATACTCAATCTCTAACTTATGGGTTACCCTTTTATGGGCACCGAGGAATAGAGTCAAAGTATAGCAATTCATACTCAAGATACTATGGTAATCTCAAGTCAAACGATCATTTACACTATTGCTATTAAGAGTTCAACCATTGGTACTATAGTTGAAACTCTTAGCGGATCAATCCAATGAACTTGTTCTGAAACAAGCATCCACATACTAGCTTAAATGTCACGCACACTATAGTCAATGAGATCAACTACTACTTACCATAAGTAGAGGCAAAATATGTGCTAGTCTATCCGTATTAACGATGCCCAATCTCATTAATACTATGACTAGGGATATTTAAGAATATGACTTTATGTATTAGAATCTCATAATTGTAACTTTTACAATCTCTAATACACAGTCAATATTCTAAGGACTTTATCAATCAAACAAGTAGCATGGAAATACAAGTATAGATGATAAAGAAAAATACCACATGCATAAATATAACATAAATAAGTGTAAATACAAAGTACCTTAAACCATCTTGGTTTTAGGGTATACACTAACAAGCTCTCACTTGCACTAAAACCAATCACTCATTTGTTTTAGGCAAGAAAATTTACATGAGCATAATGCTTTTTCTGGAACAAGGTCTTAGTGAGATGATCAGCTATATTGTCATCAGTGGGAACCTTTTCTATCTTTACATCATTCCTACTAACTATTTTCCTAATAAGATGGTAGCGCCTAAGTACGTGTTTGGATCGTTGGCGAGACCTAGGTTCCTTTGTTTGGGCGATGGCACCATTGTTGTCACAATATAAAGGTATAGGATCAATAATGAAAGGAACCACTCCTAATTCGGTAACGAACTTCTTGATCCAAATAGCCTCTTTTGCAGCTTCAGAAGCAGCAATGTACTCAGCTTCAGTTGTAGAATCAGCAGTAGTTTCTTGCTTTGAACTCTTCCAGCTTACAGCACCACCATTTAACGTGAATATAAATCCAGATTGTGACTTGCTATCATCCTTGTATGACTGAAAACTCGCATTAGTGAAACCACACACTTCTAAAGTGTGTCATCCATAAACCAAGAATAATTCTCTAATTCTTCTCAAGTACTTAAGAATACTCTTGACAGATACCCAGTGACCCTCACCAGGGTTAGTTTGGAATCTGCTCGTAACACTTAGAGCATAGAAGATATCGGGTCTCGTACAAAGCATAGCATACACAATGGATCCTATTGCTGAGGCAAAAGGAACCTTTTGCATGTTCTCAATCTTGACAGGTGTTTTAGGACACATGACTCTCGAAAGAGTAATCCCCACGTCTCATAGGTAAGTACCTCTTCTTCGATTGCTCCATATTAAACCTCTTTAGCATCTTGTCTATGTATGTCGATTGACTGAGACCAAGCAACCTCTTGGATCTATCTCTGTTAATCCTAATTCCCAGAATATAGGTTGCCTCTCCTAGATCCTTCATGGAGAAACCTTTGGATAGCCATACCTTTATAGTTTGTAGTAAAGGTATGTCGTTTCCTATCAACAATATGTCATCCACATAAAGTATTAAGAAAACAATAGCGCTCCCACTCACCTTCTTGTATACACAAGATTTGTCTTCGTTCTTAAGAAAACCAAACTCTTTGATTGTCTCATCAAAACGAATGTTCCAACTCCTTGAAACTTGTTTAAGTCCATAAATGGACTTTTGTAGCTTGCATACCTTATGACTATCAATAGAGTCAAAACCCTCAAGTTGTGTCATGTACACATACTTTTGCAAATTGCCGTTAAGGAATGCAGTCTTAACATCCATTTGCCAAACCTTATAGTCATAATAAGCAGTTATAGCAAGCAAAATTCTAATGGATTTAAGCATAGCTATTGGCGAAAAGGTTTCTTCAAAGTCAATTCCTTACCTTTGTTTATAACCTTTTGCCACTAACTTTGCTTTATAGGTAACAATGTTACCATCCATGTCAGTCTTTCTTTTAAAGACCCACTTGCACCTTATGAGTTTTATCCCTTCAGGTAGCTCAACCAAGGTCCATACCTCATTCTCATACATAGAATCCATTTCGGATTTCATGGCTTCGCGCCACTTCAAAGAGTTTACATTAGACATAGCTTCTTCGTAGTTAGTAGGATCGTCATCATCTATGACTAACACATCATTACTCTCACTAATAAGAAATCCATATCTCTTAGGAGCATAACGTGTTCTACTAGATCTACGAAATTCTTATGTAACTTGAGCTTCCGACTGCGCCTTATCAACATGTGGCGTAAGCTCTTGTTCCAACTGTTAACTACTTTGTGGTTTTTGAATTTCTCCAAGTTCTACTTTACTCCCACTACATCTTTCAAGAATAAACTCTTTCTCTAGAAAGATAGGATGTTTTGAAACAAACGCTTTTTGCTCAAGGGGATTGTAGAAATAGTATTCCTCGACCTTCTTTAGGATACCTCACAAACAAGTACTTATCAGACTTAGCTTCAAGCTTGTCCGACATATTTCGCTTTACATAAGTGAATGTTCCCCATATCTTTAGATAACTAAGATTTGGCCTTTTACCATACCATATCTCATAAGGTGTGGAATCAACAGATTTTGTAAGAACACGGTTGAGTGTAAAGGAGGCAGAATCTAAGGCATATCCCCAAAACGAACTAAGAAGTGATACATGGCCTATCATGGAACGTACCATATCTAATAAAGTATAATTTCTCCTTTTAGATACACCATTTAGTTGTGGCGTGTATGGAGGAATCCATTGAGGAATAATTTCATTTTCTTTTAGATATTGTTGGAACTCTTGACTTAAGTATTCTCCACCTCGATTAGATCTCAGTATTTTGACACTCTTGCCAAGTTGTTTCTCAACTTCAGTTTTAAAGACTTTGAACTTTTCAAAAGCCTCGGATTTGTGCTTCATTAGAAACACATAACCATATCTAGAATGGTCATCTGTGAAAGTGATGAAGTAAGAGAAATCACCTCTAACATGGATCGATATTAGGGTCACAAACATCAGTATGTATAAGCTCGAGAAGATTACTAGCACGTTCAACCTTTTCAGTAAAAGCTGTCTTGGTCATCTTACCAAGTAAACAAGATTCGCATGTCTCAAATGATTCATAATCAAATGGGTCCAAGTATCCATTTTTATGTAATATGGATATATGTTTCTCATTTACATGACCAAATCTACAATACCAAAGGTATGATTGGTTTACAATATCTAATTTTTGTTTCTTGGCGTTTATGTTGAAAATGGACTTATCTTCATTTAGAATATATAAACCATTTATCAATGTACTAGTAAGATAAACAATACCATCATGCGAAAAAAATAACTTTTATTTTTTTGTATGATGGTAAAATTATCCAAATCTAACAATGAGATAGAAATGATATTCTCTGTAAGTATGAGAACAAAATAACAGTTTCTTAATTCTAAAATAAGCCTAGTAGGCAAAGAGAGTATATAGGTTCCTACGGCTAATGCAGCAACTCTTGCTCCATTTCCCACGTGTAGCTCAACCTCTCTCTTTATCAAGGATCTACTATCTTTAAGACCCTGCATATTATTACAAATATGAGATCCAGATCCGGTATCTAATACCCATGAGTCTTGGTTAGTAGATAAATTAATCTCAATCATAAATATACCAGAGATTGAAGTTTCACCAAGCTTCTTAGACTTCAAAGAGTCAATGTAGGTGATAAGTGTCTAGTTTGCACATTTCTTAGTGTGTCTAGATTAGTATTTTATGCTAGTTTTAAGGGTTTAAATAATGAACAATAGTCACTTTCATGTCTATTTCTTCCAATCTTAAGTTTGTAGCTAAAATGTGCAAATGTGTGGTTTAATATGCAATTCTTTATATTTTGTAGGTTTTAGCTATAACGATCATCACTTTGGATCAAATGAAGCATATTGGGATGATATTAAATGTGATTTGAAGTTGATGAGAAGTGGCAAGAGAAGAGGACCAAAGATGTGGCATGATGAAGCAACGATAGAAGAAGAATTGGTGATGAAAGGATTTCACTGCACTGACATGTTTTTGTAGTTTGGTCAGACCTGGAGCTAGAGAGAGTGAATTGAGATGATTCTTGAAGCAATTTAAAGCTAAGAGAATTATATACAATTCTTATGAAGACCTCAAAGTCTGATTCTTACGTTTACAATGTCAAATTGCCACATTACTGAAGCATTCTTGTGCAGCGATGCTCTTCCGACCATGTCTTGATGTTTTGGCCATATCTTTGTGTACACAACTCCAAATGACCTGATTTTTGTGCTCCTGGAAAGCTAACTCAAAGAGCTATAACTTTCATGTTCAGAGTAAAAACTAGTTTGGCCAACTTTCTGACCGAACCCGTGGCTGAATCTGCGCCGCGGGTACACACCGCGGGTACGGTCAGAAAGTTATTAATTGAAGCCGCGGCTGTATCCGTGCCGCGTGTTCCAGGCACGGGTTCGGGGCGCAGACGTACGATTTTGAGGCACTTTGGGGCTATCTTTCAAGGGGGCAATTCATACTCTTGGTGGATGGTGAGAATACATCTTAGGAGGGTTTTTAGTGCTAGAAACACAAGAGAGAAGCGTAGCATAGCATAGAGAGAGCATAGCATAGAATAAGAAGGGTCTCTCTTAGAGAGATTTTCTCTCTTTGAGAGAGCCACCCCTTTAGATTAGTAAATCTCTCTATAGAATAGTGCTATTTGGAGGATTCTCTGTACACATCAAGATTGGAGGAAGAATAGAAGATTTGAACTTGTTCATCAATCAATAAGTTTTCTTTATTCTATTTTTGTCTCTTTCTTGATTTATATGGATTTGTCTATTAAAGTTTTGATCTTTTATGTGAAATCCACCATGGGTACGTGCTAAATTGTTAATCTAGGGTTAGAGGAAACTAATCGCTTCATGCATATGACTTGATTATGATTATTCATGTTATCTTGTGCTTGTTTGTTCTCTATTTCGGTTTGCATGGATTTGTAGTTGCTTGATCACCAACTTATGAATTGATAGTTGTTATTATGCAACGAGAGTTGGTAATGATAATGGAAAAGGAATAGCTGAAGTCTAGGTTGCATGTCACACGAGAGTAGTGGTGCTCCTAGGTGGGTCAATTAGGCAATTCATGTGATTAATGAACCAGTACTAGTATCTTTACCACGAGAGTAGGAAAGAACTAGTAGGGAGGTAATTGTTAACTTGTCACGAGAGTGAAGGTTAAGTATAATTGGGATTGGATCCCTAACCAAGACAAGAACCAATAGCATGAGTTGATCTTTTCATTTATATGTTTGCTCATTAGTTAACTCTATGCGCTAATGTCTTAAGATTGCGAGTTTTCTCCAATATTGTTATTCTATGGAGTTGTTAGTTTAGTTGTTTATTTTATACTTTGTTCTTCACATTGTTAATTGGTTGTTTAGATAATAAAGTGAGCAATAAAACCTTAGTACTTCAATAACCTTTTCCCTGTGGGATCGACCCTGTTGCCCTATACTCAATACGATCTATGCACTTGCAGTATATAGGGTAATTAGGTTTTATAACTTGATTATTTGTGTGTGATATAATTGGATTATTTGCTATATTTTTAGACCTAATTACACGCCTATCAAGTTTTTGGCGCCGTTGCCGGGGAAAAGGAAAGAATACTAGGGCCAAAGCTACCTTTATTACTCTAAACTTGTTTATTTTTATTTTTATTTTTAATTTTTCTTATTTTTGTAGGTGGAAGGAGAAGAGATCTCAATTGTGCAACTTTGATTTGAAGAAGATGGCAGAGGAATATTATGGTGACTGGGCCAATGGAAGAGGTAACATGAGAAGATCTACAGGTATGTCTAGAAGTGAAATTCTTAATACGTTGAAAGCACAGATGGATGAATTGGTTAACTTGGTCAATGTGCCATATGGTAGTGGTTTTTCTTATTCTCAAGTAATTGTTGATTATTGTACCTACTGTGGTGGAAATCATAATTCATATGATTGTTTTAATTGTAGACAGGTACAATATGACGATAATTACTATCGTTCCCCTCAATATGACCCCTACCCCAATACTAGTATCTTTACCACGAGAGTAGGAAAGAACTAGTAGGGAGGTAATCGTTAACTTGTCACGAGAGTGAAGGTTAAGTATAATTGGGATTGGATCCTAACCAAGACAAGAACCAATAGCATGAGTTGATCTTTTCATTTATATGTTTGCTCATTAGTTAACTCTATGCGCTAGTGTCTTAAGATTGCGAGTTTTCTCCAATATTGCTATTCTATGGAGTTGTTAGTTTAGTTGTTTATTTTATACTTTGTTCTTCACATTGTTAATTGGTTGTTTAGATAATAAAGTGAGCAATAAAATCTTAGTACTTCAATAACCTTTTCCCTGTGGGATCGACCCTGTTGCCCTATACTCAATACGATCTGTGCACTTGCAGTATATAGGGTAATTAGGTTTTATAACTTGATTATTTGTGTGTGATATAATTAGATTATTTGCTATATTTTTAGACCTAATTACACGCCTATCAAGTTTTTATCATGTAATTACACTCCGGGACAAAGATATCATGTAATTCAAAAACTTGATAGGCACCCACTTGCCTGTAGACACCAAATTTTGACACACATTTATTTTCTGACATTAGGGGGGATTTTTCTACTTTCGGGAGTCAAATTCTAGTTTTTGGGTAAAAGGGGATGGGAAAATCAGCAATTTTTGAGGTAAAACGGTAATTTTGACTATGTAGATGCTTTTCACCAGTTTTTGGGTTTTAAAGGCATATTTTGTATTTTTAGATATGTTCATGAATTTTTTGTGATTTTTCGAAACCAACACCTATTTCTTTGTATATTTCGTCATTATAAGGGCAAAATGATTATTTGTGCATGCAAATGTATTTTTTGCCTAAGTTTTTATTAATAAAATTTATTATTTGCATTCTTTTGATTTTTCTATTTTGTTGGTTTTTTGAGGAAAAATCTTGACTTTTGTTTCTAATTTTTTGTGTGCCAAAAAATTATTTTTAGGATAAAATGATAATTTTGTTGTTACATGCATTTTAATCTTTTCTTCATTTCTTGGAGGATAAGACTTTCTTGCACTATAAATAGCCCATTTTGGATTCGAAAAAAAAAAAGATAAAAGCCTTGAGAGATTTTTAGTTTTAATTTTTTGTACTGCACCAAGAACACAAAAAACATACACTACATTTTAGTACATCTTCAATTTTTCACCAAGAACATACTTATTTATTATGCTCATCTTCAACTTTTCACCAAGAACACAAAGAATAAAACTTATTTTTTACACTCGTCTTCAACTTTTCACTAAGAACACCAAGTTCACACACTAGTCCACACACATTCACACGCTGATCCACACACTCACATACATACATACATTCTAGCAAATGGTTCACACACGCACAGACATACCACTCATAGTCCACACACAAATCCACACGCAAATTCACACACACTGATGAGCAATTGCTTTTTGGGTTGGTATGAGGAATTAGGTTTATCCCTTTTCCCATGAAAATTCTTGACAAAAAGAAAAAAAAATTCACACACACTGATCACATACAATTGCACACACAATTCCTCATTCCTCCTCCACTTCCCCTGTCACCACCACCCCTCTTACAACCTCCAAAACCACTAGTTCCTCCAAGTCTAACCATCTCACTACCACCTGCAAAATCACTAACAAAAACCACTATAAACAGGTCCCATTCAATCACAAAAACTTCACCCATTAGTCCCTCAACCGTGGAATCATACTTCACAAAAAACCACCACCCACTACCACCATATCCTCCATTCTCAGCCATTTCCACTCACCAAAACCCAAAACCCCTCCAAATCCCACAACCAGCAACCTATTTCCTCCCACAACCACCAGCTCACAACCAATTTCAATTCCACTACCCTCTTAGCTCAACTGTCACCTACAAATCTCTAGGAAAAATTCACAATCGCAACCACCAACATCAGAGATACCAAATTACACACACAAAATCACCATCATTACCAATAGCACTCAAGTCCAAATCTTTATTAGCCATGCCTGCCACACCAGCAAATCAACCAAACTCATCCCTCTCAGCCACCCATTGGCGTCTCTCCAACCCAATCACAGCTCCAACAACTCAGCACACCACCTCCAAATATCCATACCAACCACCACAAGTCTATCTTCAATCACTAGCAAAAACCACCCACTATCTTATCGCCACCTTCCTTCACCAAACTTCCAAGCTCAACCATCACCAGCGAGGAACCATCATGTCGCCAGCTCTTCCTCTACCCACCATCATCAGCCAACCATGACTACTTGATTGCCACCATCACCGAAGACTAGCTTCAAGCTACAGTGGCCAACATCACTTCTCACTCACCACTATTTCAAAGCCCCTCCTCCAGGTGATATTTCTTAATCCCCTCTTTAATTATCGCACATAGCAGATTAATGTAATGAGATTTTGTTTAACACAAAGAAATGGTGCGTTGACGTTTGATTTGGGTGGAAAATTAGACGGCAGAAGAGAGAGAATAAAGGGAGAGAGGGAGACGAAGAACTAAAAGAGAACGAGATGGAAAGTGAAGAGAACAAAATAGAGAAAACGAAAAGGAGCTGAGGGAAGAGGGAGACTAGAGAGAGAAAAGAGAACAAAAAAGAGAAAACAAGGGGAGATGATAGAGAGAATAGGGAGAGAGAAGCTAAGAACAAGAGAGAGAGAGATAGAGAGAGATAGAGAGAGAGAGAGAAGAAGGGAAAAAGAGAAATGAGGAAGGAAAAAGAAAAAGCAGAGTACCAGAGAGAAAAGGGAGAGAACGGGAAAGGAAGAGAGAAACTAGAAAGGAGAATCAAATGGAAAAGAAAAAGAAAGATGGAAGAAGAGAGAATTGACAGAACAAAAGGAGAGTGAAAGAACAGAGATAGAGAGCAAAATGAGAAAAATTGGGAAGTTTTTGCAGAGGAAAGGAAATTTATTTGGGTCCATTTGTTGTGTTTATTTTTTGTTCTTTTGCAGTAGTTATAAATTTGGGGGGTTTATTTCAGTTGATTAGAAGTTGATTAGTGGGGTTGGGATTTTGTTTAATTCTTTATTTAGTTAAAGGTCTTGGATTTTGTTTGTGAGTTGCATAGATTTGGTTTTAATTTTAGTGCAATTAATTTGGCTAGTTAAGTCAATTTAGTTAACTTGTTTGTTGCAAATTTAGTTATGCATTTTAATCCTTTTGTTTCTTTGTTATTCCTAAATATCATTACTAGGTCCCCAAGACTCTTTATTTTTGCAATTAAGTCCTTCATAATTATAGATTGACCCCCCAGATTTTTACATTCTTTCAATTAAGTCCCCTAATTGCAAATTACCCCACTTTCGCTGGAATTTACTACTTTGCCCCCCAATTCACTTTGATTGCATCATGACCCCTTGATTAGCTAGAATTTTTAATTTTACCCCTTAGGCTTCATAAAAACTTATCTTTAGTCCCCTTAGTTGTTAGACTTTACATTTTATTCCAATTTCATGTTTTATAATTTACTATTTTTAAATAGTTGCATAGTTAACACATTTGTTCATTTTGATAATATTAGTACTGGGTCTTCAAGAAGAGGTATTTTCGTTACTTTTTAATTGCTTCTTATGTGCTCCTCAGTGGTTTTATGTATTATGTGTTGATTTCATTTTTATTCATTTTTGGGTACTTGTTAATTCATTAATTTGATTTTAATTTGTTAATTATTCTAGAATTGTAATAGTTAGGCATTTTTACTATTTTGGCAAATATTTTGTATTTAAATAGTCAGTGAAATAGATAGGTTGCATCTATGCTATTTTAGCAAAAATTTTGTATTTAAATATACAAATGTAATAGATAGGTTATTTTTACGTTTTGTTTTTCCCCCTAAATTGTAAGTTAAATCCCCTGATATATTAGTTAGAATTTATATGCTATTTGCGTGCTTGTATATTTATTTGTTTTACCATTTGTCTTGGGATTTTGTATCTAGATATCATGCTTACATGTTATGTGCTCCTATATGATTACATGTGTAATCTCTGATCTGTTTATTTATTTATATTATGCTTTTATTTTTGCTTAATTTGTGACGTTACTACATTAGTCCAATACTAGTTGTGGCTTTATTGCTTCCTAGTTAGTCCAAAGCTAGCAAGGAATTTCTAGAAAAGACTGGTCAAACGCTAGACTCTCAAGTTATTTTAGTGCTAGTTTCACTCCTCGAGTGCATTTCATCTCATTTCGCACACTTGTTCTCTCGTTTAGGTTTTTCTATTTTTGCATAATTTGTTATATATTAGTATTTTTGCATAATTTGTTATATATTAGTATTATTATTACTGCCTGTGTTTGATACATATTCCGTGTATGACATTTAAGTTGCATTTCACATAGATTCTTAGGTCATATGTGTGATTCGACTGGAAATAGTCTGCATATTTACGTGGAAAATTGTGACATAACATGTTGTTCTTCCCTCCGTGTTTAGGAATAGTCAGTTACTGGTTTTTTATTCCCTTTACCCATTATGTTGCATCCTTACTTTCTTTGATCGCTTACTATTTATACTACTATTTTCTTTTCTTTTTGCACTCATTTTTGTATCTACACTCATGACTCCCTCGAGGCCTCATTTAGGGTTTTGCAATTAATGCGCTAATCCCGATTAAGTCTTGACGGGACATTTTGATCCTCCCGACATCACAATAGATTTGACACATCCAAGTGCGATAGAATTTAGAGTTAATTTAAAAAATTTTGATTAAACCTCACAACTAGTCTCAACTAAGGAGAAAGGGTGCCTTAGACATGAGCCATTGCCTTCTCTTTCTTCAAATGTGACTCTCAGACCTTTTCTCTTGTTTTTTCGCAGATCAGAGTCGAAAAAGTGTTTTCAAATATTTTTTCTAGAATTTTATTTTTATTTTGTTAAATGATTTTTCGGGTGACTTTGTAGACCCTAACTCGATACCTAGTGGTGGCTCCACCTTTTACAAAAACCCCTTTTCAAACCATTAGGCTAAAATTGTTACATTTTAGTCCTGCTATTTTTTTGTTTTTCAAAAATACTATTTTTTTCACCCAAAATCAAATTTTTTTTTATACACACACGGTTTTTCAAAACCTAAAACCATTTTTCGAAGGGTCACTGACCCATGGTGCCAGTTTCGGGGCACGACAATGCCTAGTCTAAACTAAAAGCACCTGCAAAAGAAATAACATAGATGGGGTTAGCAACTAATGTTAGTGTATGCCATAAAACCTAAGATGGTTTAAGTTGTTTTGTATTTACACTGATTTATGTTATATTTATCCATGTGGCATTTTTCTTTATCATTTATACTTGTATTTCCATGTTACTTTTTTGATTGATATAAGTCTTTAGAATATTGACTGTGTATTAGAGATTGTAAGTGTTACAATTATGAGACTCTAATACATAAAGTTATATTCTTAAATATCCCTAGTCATAGTATTAATGAGATTGGACATCATTAATGCGGATAGACTAGCACATACTTTGCCTTTACTTATGGTAAGTAGTAGTTGATCTCATTGACTATGGTGTGCATAACACTTAAGCTAGTATGTGAATGCTTGTTTCAGAACAAGTTCATTGGATTGATCCACCAAGAGTTTCAACTATTGTGCTAATGGTTGAACTCTTAATGGCAATAGTGTAAGTGATCGTTTGACTTGAGATTACTATAGTATCTTGAGTGTGGATTGTTATACTTTGACTCTATTCCTCGGTGCTCGTAAAAGGGTGGCCCATTGGTTAGAGATTGGGTATAGTTTGAAGCATGGAAAGATAGTAAGTAATCAATATAGGATTCACCACTCCTTAATAGGAGAGTATATCCCTTTATGGCCACTTGTTGGAAATATTAACTCATAAATCTTCTGCAGAAGTGATAGTATAACTTGGAAGTAGTTTCAAGGTTATACATCACGGGGAGTTATATTTCTGAAACAAAGAAAATATAAATTAGTCATTTAATAGTATGCACTATACTTTTAGACTAATTGGAATATAATGTGGTGAAAGGATATTAATTACACAGTAACATTGTCATTGAAGGGTATGGTCTACCATATGACTTTCCTATTCACTTGAATGGTCATGATGCATTGCTAGTCGCCACTCATGGTCTATAAGCATGAATTGATTAATTAGTGAATTAATGAATTCATCTAGCTCAATTAATGAGTTATAATTTATACTTATTGACAACGTGAATGGAACCTAATGGGTCACACACATAAAGAACAAAATCTTTGGGTTAAAATGTAATTAAGATAAGTATGAGATACTTATGGGGTTAATTTATGAGATAAATTAACTTAAAGGACTTATTTATAAATATTCTAAGTCTTGTAGGAAATTGGTTTCCTAAAAGAAATAAAGTAACTAATTGGTTTCCTTATGAAATAGATTTCCTAAAGGAGAAGGATTAGCTTAAAGTAAGTCACCTAAACCTTCTGATGAGGACATCAATAGTCATGGTCAAGTTGGAGAGGCTCGTGATCATGGAAGTGCTACCAAGAGTCCTTTTCAAGATATGGAAGGTCCAATGATTAGGTTGAAAGCTAATAGGATGAAACAAGCTTTGCAAGGTTTGATTATAGAATTACATGAAGATGAAACTACTTAGTTGAAACAAGAACCTACAAGGATATTCACCAATTTTGGGCTAGAGTTGGAGGAGCTTGGAGGTCATGGACTTAGATTCGATTGAAGATCCCGTTTGCCAATTGAGGTTATGGGTTTCATGGGCTTAATTCGTTAGTTTAATAGGCCAAGTTGTATCTTTAGTTGTACGTTTATGTTATGGTGCAACTAGGATTAAGTTAATTTCCATATTTAGTTTATATCTTGATGTTATGCGCCTCTTTATAAAGGGTGTTACTATTCATCCGAATTTTGAACAACATTAATCAATAATATTGAGTTTTTCTCTTCAAATGTGCATGAGTGTAAATTGAGTTTCTTAGTTCTTTGGCTAAAGAACTACTCTTGATTACTTCGCAAGGTGTTTGTTGAGTATTCAAGAATATCGCTTAGGGTTCATCTTTAAGGGTTTGAATCTGTCTAATAGGATTGTCGACTAGGTGTCTATACCACGTTGTTGGTTAGAGGTCTAGGATCGTTTCTTAAAGGGGAGAGTTCAACGAATCTAGTTGAATTTGAAACACAACAATCTGAGTTGTTCTTGGGGTCTTTGACAAGTTACGAAGGGGTCAAAAAGATTGGGTTGCATACTTGGAATTCGAGAGTCTTGGACTGTCATCTCTTCTGTTGAGCGCATCAATTGGTATCAGAGTCTTGGTTCATCTTGAAATCCAGGTTTTCTAAGCCAAATTTTCCTTTGGAAGATTTTGGTTATATCCTTTTTTTTTTCTTTCTTCTTGAATTCTTTCATGTTTTGTTATTATCCTTGTGGTGTCCTTTTGCGTTTGTTCTTGCTGTCCAATCTGTCCAACTTTGTTTCTCCGTGTTTCTAGTCACTTTAATTCGTGTTTTGTGTCTTTTGTTCGTGCTTTAGGGTAGTCCTAGTCTATAGAGTCATTCTTGCTATTTGCATATCAAGAATTCTAAGTTTTTTGTGTGGTTTAAACTTGTTTTCTTGACTGTTTTTAATTATTCTTTGGTATTTTAATTTTTCTTGTGTTAAAACTTTTGAAAAAATTGAATCTTGGCCTAAATAAGAACCTTGAAACAATTTTCCTGAAAGTTACTCTTGATTTCTGGTAAAAAAAAAAATTGACTGTTCATCGGCACTGTCGCGTCATTGTTCACTCGGCGTCACTGTTCACGCGCTAGGGTTTATTGTTCACTGATGGGATTACTGTTCACACGGCGGAGTACTGTTCATCACCGATACTGTTCATCCGAATTTTTTTTTTCAGAAATTTTTTTAGTTTAATTTTTGTTTGTTTTTGGGAGTTGAATCTTGTATTTTGTGAGTTGTTTGTGTTGTTAAAAAAAAAAAGAGAGAGGTTAGAATTGAAAAAAAAAATAAAAATTTGTGAGTGAAAAAAGGCAAATTTGTGAGATTCTATAAGAAAAGCCAAAAGTTGGGTGAAAAAAAAAGAAAAAAAGTCTTGTATAAAGAAAAGTCGTGTAATATAAAGGAAAGCTAAAGAGGCGTGCAAGGTGATAAAAGCCAAACACACGAACTAAACCAATTAAACTAAAGTATATTTGGCTGGAATACTGTCATTGTGCAACCGAGTAGACCTGTTGAAAAATACAGATTGTTAGACAGAGAACAACGCCATGTACGAAAGTTTAATTGACTAGATTCTACTCTTCTTGTTTCTTGGTGTTTTGGTGGAGTTTCTTATTATTTCTGTTTGAACATAAGTGCACTAAAGTTATTAAAGGACTATTGAAAATCAAGATTTTTACAAGAAAATCCACACACTAGGGGTGTCATACGTGCTTCTCAAATCTGAAATTTCTAGTGTCTTGATTTCTTGACCTCTATTTGGTTCAAACTTTACTCTAGACTTCCATTTTCACTACTACTCATCTTGAATACTTGATCGGAGTTTTTGTGAAGCTCAATTGAGTAGGTTCTTATCTAAAGGCATACAAGGTAAGCTCAAAGAGTGGTAAGAGACTAAGGTGTGAGCTCATCATCGGGTAAAAGCCAAGTTTCATTGGTGTGATACACGAGTGAAGAGTGAATCAAAAAAGGAAGTGAGTGAGGATATCTTTCTTGATTTTTCTTGTGCCACTAATATTTTTGTGCAGGTTTATTACTTTTATTTTGATAGGTTTCTATTATGGGTGAACAAAGTGAGCAAAGACTCAGCGCTTTAGAGTTTAACATTGTGCCATGCAAGATGAATTTAGGCGTGTGTTTGCCAAGTTGGAGGACATTGACTCAATTGTCAAGGAAAAATCACATGTGGCTCAAAATGTTCGAAGTGATGATTTTGATGATGGCTATGATTCTGAGGAAATAGTGTCCCGTCGAGGGAGGAGGGTTCCTCAACAACGTGATAGCAATTTGGGGAGCATAAAGATGAAAATTTCACCATTCAAGGGGATGAATGATCCAGAGACATACTTAGAGTGGGAACGAAAAGTTAAGCACGTGTTTAATGTTCACAATTATTCTGAGGAAAAAAAAATTCAACTTGCTGCAGTTGAGTTTGTGGAGTATGCTAGCATTTGGTGGGATCAACTTGTGAAATCTCGTAAGAGATTGGGGATGAACCAATTCGCACTTGAGTTGCCATGAAGGTGATTATGAGGAAAAGATTTATTCCAAGTCACTATTCACGAGATTTGCATAGGAGGCTACAAACTTTGAAGTAAGGTTCTTCCACAGTTGATGAATACTATAAGGTGTTGGAGACACTCTTGATTCGTGTTGACATCCAAGAGAATGAAGAGGCCATCATTGCCCAATTTATAGCTAGTTTGAACTCCAAAATTACAGATATTGTAGAATTACAACATTATGTGGAGCTTCAAGACTTAATGAAAAAGGCACAAAAGGTGGAGTGCCAACTCAAAAGCAAGAGGAACCGAGGGTTTGGAGGGGCTCAAAGTTGTGGCATATAGAGGGACTCTCGAGATAGAAAATTTGATCAAACGCCACAAAAACCCAAGGAGACTTGGAAGAAGGGTAAGTCGAGTTCCATGAGCAATAAGCTAATGGCTGAGAATTCTTCATCTAAGCCACCAAGCAAGGGTAAGATTGAAACTCCTATGAGGGAAAGAAATGTTAAATGCTTCAAGTGTTAAGATTATGGGCATATCTCCTCTCAATGTCCAATTAGAAGAAACATGATCATCCTTGATAATGGAGATGTAGAGAGTGAGCATTCAAGTGATGATGAGATGCCTCCACTCGAAGGTCCTAGTGATGATGATTCTGTTGAAGAAGCACCCGAGGATGCTATTCTATCTAGTGGTGAAGTGTTAGTGACTAGAAAATCATTGAGCATCCAACCAAGGAGGAGGAAGAGGAGATGCATAGGGAACATATATTCCACTCAAGATGCTTGGTTTAAGGCAAGGTATGCAGTGTTATTGTTGATTCTGGTAGTTGCACTAATGTAGCTAGTACCTTGTTTGTAGAGAAATTGAAGTTACCTACAATTCGCCATCCAAAGCTATATTTCTTGCAATGGTTGACAGATTTTAGGGATGATATTCCTGTGATTTACGAGAAGGTGAACGAAACTCCTGATGTGAAGGTAACCAAGCAAGTGCTAGTATCCTTTGCCATTGGAGGATATGTGGATAAGGTATTATGTGATGTTATTCCCATGCATGCATGTCATATTTTGTTAGGCCGTCTATGGCAGTTTGATAGGCGTGTGATTTATGATGGTCATAAAAATACTTGTCGTCTAGTTTGGAAGAAAAATGGGTTCATATTGAGACCATTGACACCTATGGAGGCCTATGTTGATCAAGCACGAATTACAAAGGAGTGTAAGGCTCGTAATGAGTCCAAAGGAGCCAAGGCCGAGGGGTCTTTATTGGAGTTGCTTAGACAGATTGTGCATTATGAAAGCAATCGGTCTAGTGGAGAGAAAAAGAAAGGGAAAGGGAAAAGAGGGGAAGCCGAGAGAGATGAGGGGAGAAAAGTGAATGCCTATGCTGTAAAAAGTGAGATCAAGAATGCATTGTTGGCAAGGCAACAACTTCTTGTCATTATGTATAAAGATGTTTACTTTTCTACTAATGAACTTGACCCTTCTCTTCCTAGTGTTGTTGTTTCTTTGTTGCAGGCATATCAAGACTTATTCCCTGAAGATGTCCCAAGTAGATTACCACCTTTGAGAGGGATAGAACATCAAATAGATTTCATGCCTGGAGCAAGCATTCCAAACCGTCCAGCTTATAGAGCTAACCCTGAGGAAACGAAGGAGATTCAAAGGCAAGTAGATGATTTATTGGAGGAGGGCTTTGTGCGTGAGAGCCTTAGTCCATGTTCTGTGCCTGTGATTCTTATACCGAAGAAGGATGGTTCTTGGAGGATGTGTGTAGATTGTCGAGCCATTAATAAAATCATGATAAAGTATCGTCATCCTATACCTAGGTTAGATGATATGTTGGATGAATTGTATGGTTCACAATTGTTTTCAAAAATTGACTTAAAAAGTGGCTACTATCAAATTCGAATGAAAGAGGGTGATGAATGAAAAACTGTTTTCAAAACTAAATTTGGTCTTTATGAGTGGTTAGTTATGCCTTTTGGTTTGACTAATACTCCTAGTACTTTTATGAGGTTGATGAATCATGTTTTCCGTCATTTAATTGAAAAATTTGTAGTAGTTTACTTTGATGATATCCTTGCGTATAGCAAGTCCTTGCAAGAACATGTTGAACATTTGTGTGCTGTTTTTTAGATTCTTAAAGAACATCAATTGTTTGCTAATCTGAAAAAGTGTTCTTTTTGTATGGATTCTGTTATATTTCTTGGTTTTGTTGTAAACTCTAATGGAATAAGTGTAGATAAAACCAAGGTAAAAGCAATTAGGGAGTGGCCGACGCCTACTAATGCCAATGAAGTAAGATCTTTTCATGATTTAGCAAGTTTTTATAGAAAGTTTATGTGTGATTTTTCTTCAATTGCTGCACCTTTAACTGAACTTTTTAAAAAGAATGTGATTTTTAAATAGGAGAAAATACATGAAGATGCTTTTAGATTGTTGAAGGATAAACTCACCAATGCTCCTTTGCTTAGTTTGCCTAACTTTGATAAGGTTTTTAAAATTGAATGTGATGCTAGTGGAATTGATATTGGGGCTATTTTGATGCAGGATTTTAAGCTAATTGCCTACTTTAGTGAGAAACTTCAGGGGGCAAGCTTGAGTTACTGTACATATGATAAAGAACTTTATGCTTTGGTTCAAGCTCTTACTTGGCAACATTATTTGTGGCCAAAAGAATTCATCATACATTCTGACCATGAAAGTCTGAAATTTCTCAAGTCTCAAGATAATTTGAATAAGAGACATGCTAAGTGGCTCGAGTTTCATTGAAATCTTTCCATATGTAATTAAGTATAAGCAAGGTAAAGAGAATATTGTGGCTGATGCATTATCTCGTAGGTACACTCTTCTTACTTCTTGCATACTAAATTACTTGGTTTTGAGTACTTGAAGCATGCTTATATGGGGGATCGTGACTTTGGTGATATTTGGTATATTTGCAGAATCAATCTCCACATTTGGGGCGTGTACATAGAGAGTTTTATTTGCATGAGGGTTACTTGTTTAGGAAGGATAGGTTGTGTATTCCCTTCGGTTCTATGCGTAATGTGCTAATTAGTGAAGCTCATGGGGGGGTCTCATGGGATATTTTGGTGTTATTAAGACTTTGGATATCTTGCATGAACACTTTTATTGGCCTCATATGAAACGTGATGTGCAAACTTTCTGTGCTAAGTGTATTACTTATAGGAAAGCTAAGTCCAAAGTGATGCCTCATGATTTTTATAGTCCATTGCCTGTTCCTACTATTCCTTGGACTGATATTTCTATAGATTTTGTTCTAGGACTTCCACGTTCTCAAAGTGGCAAAGACAAGTATTTTTGTTGTAGTTGATCGTTTTAGTAAAATGGCACACTTTATTGCTTGTGTTAAAACTAATGATGCAACTCATATTGCAGATTTGTTCTTCAAGGAGGTTGTTCATTTGCATGGATTACCAAGGACCATAGTGAGTGATCGAGATGTCAAGTTTCTGAATCACTTTTGGCACACTCTTTGGAGTAAACTGGGGACGACATTGCTATTCTCTACTGTTGCTCATCCTCAAACGGATAGACAAACTGAAGTGGTTAATCGTACACTCACGACATTACTACGAGCAGTCATTCAACACAATCTCAAAAGTTGAAAAAAGTGTTTGCCACACATAGAGTTTGGTTATAATCGCACTATCCATTCCTCTACTTCTTATTCTCCTTTCAAAGTTGTCTATAAAATCAATCCTCTAACACTTTTAGATATTTTTCCTTTGCCTTCTAGTGAACAAGTTGACATGGATGACAAGAGAAAGGCAGAATTTGTCAAAGAATTGCATGCCAAAGTTCGTGCTAATATTGAGAAGAAGTATGAGTAATTTGCAAAGCAAGAAAACCGTGGAAGAGTCAAGGTGCAATTCGAGCCTGGAGATTGGGTTTGGATTCACTTGAGGAAAGAACGATTTCCTCAATAAAGAAAATCTAAATTGAGTCCACGAGGAGATGGTCCTTTTCAAGTTCTTAAACGAATTGGAGACAATGCATATAAGATCGATTTGTCAAGTGAGTATGGTAATGTTAGTGCAACTTTCAATGTGGCTGATCTTTCTTTGTATGATGTAGGTGATTCGAGGGTGAATCTTCTTGAGGAAGGAGGGAATGATGAGGACATCAATGGTCGTGGTCAAGTCGGAGAGGCTCGTGATCATGGAAGTGCTACCAAGAGTCCTTTTCAAGATATGGGAGGTCCAATGACTAGGTTGAAAGGTAATAGGATGAAACAAGCTTTGTAAGGTTTGATTATAGAATTACATGAAGATGAATCTACTTAGTTGAAACAAGAACCTACAAAACTATTCACCTATTTTGAGCTAGAGTTGGAGGAGCTTGGAGGTCGTGGACTTGGATTCGGTTGAAAGGTCCGTTTGCCACTTGAGGTTATGGGTTTCATGGGCTTAATTCGTTAGTTTAATAGCCCAAGTTGTATCTTTAGTTGTACGTTTATGTTATGGTGCAACTAGAGTTAAGTTAGTTTCTATATTTAATTTATTTCTTGATGTTATGCACCTCTTTATAGAGGGTGTTACTATTCATCCGAATTTTGAACAACATTAATAAATCATATTGAGTTTTTCTCTTCAAATGTGTGCGAGTGCAGATTGAGTTTGCTTAGTTCTTTGGCTAAAGAACTACTCTTGATTGCTTGGCAAGGCGTTTGTTGAGTATTCAATAATCTCGCTTAGGGTTCATCTTTGAGGGTTTGAATCTGTTCAATAGGATTGTCGACTAGGTGTCTACACCACATTGTTGGTTAGGGGTCTAGGATCGTTTCTTAAAGGAGGGAGTTCAACGAATCTAGTTGAATTTGAAGCAAAACAATCTGAGTTGTTCTTGGGGTCTTCGACAAGTTACAAAGGGGTCAAGAAGATGGGGTTGCATACTTGGAATTCGAGAGTCTTGAATTGTCATCTCTTCTGTTGAACGCATCACCTTCTTGGTTTCCAATTAGTTTTATTTCCTAAAAGACTAGAATACTTCCTCTATAAATAGGTTTATGCTTTGACTCTTGAATTATTATTACAACACAAAAGAAAACTAGTGAGAGAAAAATTGAAGAAAGAGGCACGCCACTTTCTGTCTCTAGGCGTCTCTCTCTCTCTCTCTCTCCTAATTGTTAGGTTTTTCTTCTTCTTGTGTTCTTAAATAATTTAAGGGAGCTAGCACTCAAAAGTCAAAGCAAGCAAGCCTACAAGGTTCCCAAAGAAGTTGTTCGTGTGGATATCGTTAGAGGCTCTACGCTTGGAGGGCTTTTTCGTGGTAGATCTAACATCTTCTTCAAAGGATCTTTGCCTAGAAGCATAGAAATCTTCTATGCTTATGGTAATCTTCATGCAAACCCCCTTGTTAATCATATAGACATGTCAAAGAGATCCATGATTAAGGTAATAAAATTTTATTTTTCCGCTGCGTTACCTATGCTATTACCTTACAACTAAGGGGCTGCTTGGTTCATGGGTATCGGAATCGAGAATTGGACTGAATCCTTTATAGGTTGCTTGGTTGGAAAGAATGGAAATTGGGGAAATGAAATCATTTCTGAAAATTTGGGAATTCTCCATTCCCGAGTAAATTGGAGGGAATCGGAATCGTTTCTAAAAATTTTGCAACTTTGACTTCTTTTTAATTCTTCAATTATTTTGTTATGATAAACTATTAGAAGACATCATTATATATTTGTTAATCAACAAAATTAGATAATTTATGATCATGAAGTCTTCACAAGTAAATGATTCCGATTCTGATTCTGACATCAAATCAAGCAAGGATATTGGAATGAAAAACTTTATTCCAATTCCAAAGTGAATGATTCCAATTCTGATTCCGATTCCTCACTACGAACCAAGTGCCCCTAACATGCTTAGTAAGCGATTCCACCCTTTTTGACCAGTATGAGTAGTTTCATAGTATACACACACACACACACACACACATAATACATGTATTCATTCCATAACACGCAGTTCATAATCGTGCAAGAATAATACTACATAATACGTAGCAAGACTGTGGCATATCAAATGAGACGTAATCCATACATACATACTCATATACATAGGTAGGCTCAAATCTTTCAAAGTAAGAACCAGTGGTATTACATATTTAGCCTAATTTTTTTTTCCGTTAGGGGGGTCATAAGCATACATACATGTTTTGACTACTCACCGTTTGGGAGGTAAATTGAGAACTAGCTCTCTCTGGTATACAAAGAATAATTAAAGCAAAAAAAACCATACATGTCATACATTCATACATTATACACATGCATGCATATGTATATAAATAATCAACGTGCCATTGTATATGAAAAATTTTCACACACATATCACCTGCCTATTTTAAATTTCATATTACAAAAATATTTACGATAGGAATAAATATACATATACAAATACTTTTTTTTTTAAATATGACAAAATGTTAGGAACTAGTTACCTCACAGTCCAATTCCTACTTTTCTAAGTCGAAAAGTCTTGATCCAAAAATACTCATCACCTAATTACAATTGAAAGAAAGTACAATTTCCACTTTAATAATTATATCGATAAAAAATTAAAAACTCATAGGTCTACTTGGCGAATAATTCCTAAACTTTCAAGCCTTAAAGCAAGATAATCAATTCAAGATTTCAAAATCCCCATATTATTGCTATAACTAGTTATCTTTATATAACTAATTAATAAAACAAAAAACTATATTGCATTGCTTTAGGGAAGCTAATAGAGTAGTTGATGTACTATCGAATATTTGATGCACTGAATCATACTTTTCCATTTATTCTTTGGAGAATAATCTACCACATTTAGCTAGAGGTGAGATTCGCATGGATAGATTAGATTTTCCTAATTTTCATAAATGTAAAAATTCTAGTAGTTTACATTGGTCAATTACGTAAAGGAGTAGTACTCCTCATTTATTGCTTTAATTTTCGAAGGTTTATGTCTCCCTCATCTTTTGGCTTTTATAAATAAATAAGGAGTGACACCCTCCCCGTCTATGAGATTAACCAAAAAAATAAATAAATATACCTAAAATATAAACTAACATATCATCAAACTCCGAAAGTTATTTACTAATTAGGCAATCAATCTCCATAAGCTAGCAAAATAATTTAACATAAACAAAATATTCCTTGAAACTATTTAATGCTTAGTCCCTCCATAGTTCACTGCCATCACCCACCAATATTCTTGCCAATTCTACTCATGACCCAATGGCCCAGGGCTGTCAAATTTCATCTATCAAAACATATAATTCCGATGAGATGCAATTCAAGCCATCCTTGCTATTAATCATATTATACTATTTTTGTTTTTCCCCCAAGCAAACAACAGCAAGGCACAGTCAAAATTTTTTTTTTCCCCAATCAATGAACTATTGGGCAAGGACTTCTCTTCAGTGTTTTCTTTACCTTCTAAACTCTAGAACATCCAATTTTCTTTGCCAAAACAATACAATTGAACTTCACATTAGCGGGACCCACAACTTGATAAATAACGCAACCATTACTTTTGTTTATATATGTTTGACTATTGAAATTATCTAATCATTTCCTACCATCGATGAATGACTATCCTGTTTCTTGCTAATTGATTTTGGTTTGCCATAACACCGATCTCCCATCATCATCATTATTATTATTTTCAATTCACTCCATTTTATTTTCCTTTACTAAAGAAATATGCCCTAATATAATAGGACCCTTATGAAACTAAAGCCATAAGAAAATTAAAAAATTACCTTCTTGACATCCCATAAGGATTTCCATTTTTTTTCCTCTTCTCTATATTTTCTGTACGATGCTCTCCCTCATTTTCCCTTGAGTTGTTAGATTTCTAATAAAGGTTGTATAAAGATTTCACCAATAATATAACCCTATTAGTTGTCATCTAATAATTCCTTAATTGCTATATTATTCCTCCAAATTTAATTACTTACACACTAAACCACTATCTCAAAGGTTGTCAATTAATAATAAAACTTACCAAACCTTTTTTTAATTGATAGCAGTGTCCCTCCAATTTTTCTAAAACCCAAAAAGGCCCTAAATATATTTTCAAAAATTGCAATTAAGCCCTTGAAATTGGGGAATGGGTATTTCATAATGTTGAGAAATTTTAAATAAGTATCAACATTTGAGAGTAAAAGAAGCAAACACCCCCTATGATCCTAACTTTAAACTATATGAGAATTCCAGTAAGCCTATTGCTCAATTAGAGTATGCTAGTATAATCGGTAGCCCAATGTATGCAATGCATTACACTATGCTAGATATTTCATATGATATTTGCAGACTTGTTAGATATACCAAGAATCCTAGTGTAAAGCATTGGAAAGCTATAGGAAGGGTTCTAGGATATCTCAAAAGAACAAGAGACTTAGGACTTTTCTATGACAAGTTTCCTATAGTACTCAAAGGTTATTCCGAAGCAAGTTGGTTGACCAGTGTATGTGACAAAGTATCCATTTCTGGTTGGGTATTTACTTTAGATGGAGGAGCTATTTCTTGGTTATTTAAGAAGCAAACTATCATAACTCAATCCACTATGGAGGTTGAATTTGTAGCCTTGGCAGCTACATGCAAGGAAGATGAATGGCTAAGAAACTTATTTTTAGACATTGAATTCCGACTAAAACCAATGCCAGCCATTTCTTTGCATTGTGATAGTGAAGCCACTATATCTCGAGCATTAAATATAATCTATAATGGTAAATCTAGACATATAAGTCTAAAACATTAAATCTTAGACTGCCATTGAATTATGGGATGATCGATGTGGCACATATTAGATCCTTCAACAACTTGGCAGATCTATTCCCTAATGCTCTCTGAAGAGATGTAGAGAAAGCAACATCAATAGAGATGGGATTAAAACCCTTTGTCTAGAACCACTGGTAATGGTAACCAAAACTTCCTTCTAGCACTAACACTAGATACAAAGTTTAAAGGGTAATAACAAGTTACAAACAAGTGGTTGTGAGTATCAGGAAATTACATTACTCCATTCCAAGGTACTAGTGCATTTTAATATGAAGGAGAATGAGTATTATGCTCTTAATGAAGTAAACAAAGCTTCAGATTGCCTTGATAATCAAAGGTTTGAAGAGTATTTCACCTATATTATCATTGAAGTATTGTCGCTTGATATTGGCTTAAGTGTACTAATTTTTATTAGTTTTTTTTTTGGCTAGGTTTCAGGGTTTTTCATTGAGTTTTCCTTTATTTCTTTGTTATTTCTTCTCATTTGTGATTTGAATGTCAAATTGTATAAAGATGTGATTTACTTGTGTTTTCGTGTTATTTTGTAGGGTTTCAATAGCTTCTTTATCAAATTCAATCAATTGGAGATGCAAGGATTAAGTTTAGAAGGTTGATTTTATGGTGGTAGAAGATTAAAGGAGCATAACACACCAAAATATGGAGCAAAGTCCAAGGTTTTTGAGCTACGAAGGCAGTAGAGTCACCGAACCACGGTTAGAGGCATGAATGGATGCAAAAGTGAAGTTTTTGACCTTAGCCGGGCCCTTTGCCTCACCACAAATTAAAGCACGGCCAAGATAAAAAACTTGGCAGCCTAATCGTGGCTCACCAAGCTGTAGGAGCATCTCACTTGGAAACTTCTTTGATTTTTCTGCACTTAAGTGGCGTGAACGAGGAGACTTAGGGCTATCATTTAAAAGCTTCAAAGAAGGCTTCTCCCAGAAATTTTAGAGAGCAGAAAAACACAATAGAGAGGGGATTTGAACCCTAGAAGGCAGATTAGACAAAAACACAACAAACACACAACAACACATCTTTGTGCACATCTAGAAGGATGTAGGGAGAAGAAAGCAAGACTAGACAAGCAACTCAAAATCTTCAACGGTGAAAAGCAAGAAGATTTCATCAGATGCAAGAAAGGATTCAAGAAAATCTGTATGAGAATGAGTTTTTTGATTCGTTTCTTGTATTTTGTTGCTTTATTCTTATATACATCAATTGAGTCATTTATACTCTAGATGGATGAACCCTAAACTACTTTTTTATTGACTTTATTCTTTGAATTAATGAAATCTCAGCTTTTATCTTAGAATTATTCATGAGTTTATTGTTATTGAAATCACTTATACGATTAGATCACTTCATGAATAATGGGGCTTGCATGAGTTGCTAGAGATAGAACTACATAAGTCTCCCTAGTCAGATTCAAATCTAACCAAAACCATAGAATCCATAAAACCTTAATGCATATCTTTGGGGTTTTAATTGAGAAGAGATTCTAATTAATCAACCAACAGGATGGGGGTTAATAACTGAGAAAGATTAAACCTAATTAAGGGATTTTAGGGTATAAGAAATTGGCATAATCATTAATCAAGGCAGAGTTGTAGCATGTTTAGTTTAGGGAAATTCTACATCTAGATCATCTCTACTTTTGTCTATGCTCTCTACTGACTTCTAGATTGCCATTTAGTTAGGTAATTAGTTTTAGTTAACTCATATTTCTATTGAGTTTGCCATTCATGTTGGAAGGTTAGATAACAAAGAGAAGGTTAGTACTAGTACTCGCATAGTACCTATGAAATTGACACTTAGTACTCCTATACAGTATACTACTTAGAAACGATAGGTGCACTTCCCTAAAGTATCCATAGTATAGCCAAATAGAAACCACCACTTCTAGCAAAAGTTGGGTTTTCTTTTGTAAATGATCATGAATCTAGGATGGAACAGATGGCGATAAAAATGTTAAAATGATTTTGTGAACTAATTATATGAAAAGGAAATCTTGCGTTTGATATTTCTGATTTTAACTTTTAAGTTATGGTTTATGCTATTTAGCCACCTTGACTTGTTAAAACAAGTGAGATATTTACACTAAGAGAAGGTTTAAGTTCAAAAACACCTTTCTCTGTGCGAGATATTATAAATGCCGATTTAATTTCATTACAAGCTAAGTGGGGGATTGTTAGTAGTAGTTTGTAATGAATAGTTGAAGTTCATTGTCCAACATTGAAAAAAATAGTGTTCAATTTGTTTATATGTCTTTGTCTTCTTCCCTTAACAAATTTCGCTTCAAACATTGGTTTGGAGGAAAACTTTGGTGGGAAGATTATTCCAATTTATATTTAGTTCACTTGAATATAAATTGAAAGATATATAAATATCTTGATAAGGGCTCTGATTAGTAAGGGGTTGTTTCGTATTTTTAATTTTGTAATTAATTAATAATAGTTATTTGATAGTTAAAATTTAATAGATGTGCCTGTTAAATGTTTAACTCTCTAAGTACCTCTTCAATTAGAATTTGTGTCCTTTAAGAATGTCATGAATAGGTTTTTCACTTATTTTTATAACTAAACTTTAACAAATAATGATAAAGTAAATAAATAGGACAAATACTCTTTCTTTCTCTCCTAAAACCCTCATCCTCCTAAAAACCTGCCCTTTTGATTTTTAAAATTTTCGACCACCACTTAGGGTGGTGGCCTTCAGCCTACCACTGTCCTTCAGTTATGGAGTTAATTGTATATTCTATCCACACTAGGGTTGTTTTCTTGGTGACAAGGTGTTCATAGCGGCTATGCAGCTGTCTTATAGCCTTCAACTAATTCCTCCAATAACTAGTTATCCTTTTCCAACCAAAAGATCCTTTGCTGATATTGTTTCCGGTGCTTCTGTTTCATCCACGACAGTCACAAGCGTTAAGCCTCCTCAACAATATTGCAGTCTTCCTGCCATCTCTTTCTCTATTGATGAGTTGAACCAACTTGCCAATCCAACTGGTTGGCAAATTCTCAAAGGAATGTCCTTCTATGGATTATATTCAAAAGGAATTTCACACCATTGGATTTAAGGGTGGTTTCTCGATTGGGTTGTGGGTTCCTAGGCATGTTTTAATCTGATTTGAGCTTGAAGAGGATTATCACAGATGTTGGCTTCGTGGCATGTGGTCTTTGCAAGGTTTTATTATGCGTGTGTTCAAATGGTCTCCCACTTTTTTGGTTGACACTAAATCTTCCATTGTTCCAGTGTGAATTCATCTCCCACATTTGCCAATCCACCTCCTCAGTAAAGTGCCTAAATTCTCTATTGACAGTTTGATTGGTTTTCCTTTGCGTATAGATTCTTTTACGATGAATCTTGCAAGACCAAGTGTGGCACGCATATGCATGGAGATTGATCTGAATTTGCCTCTTCTGGATAGAGTTTGAAGTAATAATGGTTTCTTTGGATTCTAGCAGAAAATTGAGTATGAAAATCTTCCTAATTTTTGTGATCATTGTTGCAAATTAGGACACTCTAAAGAGTCTTGTAGGCTGCTAAATTCCAATTAGGAGATTTTTGTGCCTAGGGACAATAGAAAAGAAAACAAGGTTGGAGATCATGTTGATATATCCAAAACTATAATAATTGGAATCATTGAAAATATGGAGCAAAATGTGGGCGTGGTACAGTCAAATAAGCATGGGAACGTTAAGATGGTAGGGCTGTCTGATGGGCAAAAAGAGGTTCTTCCATCAAGTGCACCAGAAACTCACTTGGTTATTTTCAATTCAGAAGCTCCTATACAATTGCTAGACCCATTGCCTGCTCTACCAAACTTGACACAGGATGAGCTTTAGCAGTTGGTGATACAAACAGAAGCTGTTCATGTTGTAAATGAAAAGGTCAACAATTAACAGGAAATTGAGGACTTTCAGCCCTCTTCAGTTGGTAATTTGTCTCCACAAAAAACACCACCAACCTGTGAACATAATTTAGATGTGGGCAATCTGGAATCAATGGTAACAATTACAAATAAAGGAATGTTTGAAATGCCTAAGTTTGCTAGAGGACTTCGGGAAAAATTTTCATCAGATAGAGAGCTTCACTCTTCAGTAAACTCTTCACACACTCCCCTTTTGTCTTTTCAATGATTGAATTTTTACTCTAGAATATAAGGGGAATCGCTATAATTCAAAATTTTAGAAGGTTAAAAAGATTAATCAGAGTGCACAAGATTCAACTATTAATGATTTGTGAACCAAAACGTGATGTTTCTAAACTCGAAATGTATAAGAGGAGACTTAAGTTTGATTTGGTCGTGTCCAGTAATGAGGGTTCATTATAAATTTTTTTTATCTCCCTTTTCACATGCTTAATTGTCAGCCAAAGTTGTCAACATATTTCACTTAATATTTCAGACCCTTGACTACCTTCTGCATGTGTGTTATCAGTTGTTCATGTGAAATGTTTGGAGAGTGACTTAATGGAATTGTGTGCTGCTCTCTTAAGGGACAATTCGGTAGGGAGGCCATGGATCCTATGTGGTGATTTTAATGTGATGCTTGATTCTTCAAAGAAATATGGTGGAAGACCTTTCAGTCCAAATGAGCCAGTTGGTTTTTTATCTTTTACGTTTGCATGTCATGTGTTTGATGGTGGTTTCTCAAGTTCTAAATATACTTGATGTAATAATCGACAAGGTCGTTTGAGAATTTGAAAACGTCTTGATAGATTGTTGTTGACATGAAATGCGTAGATGAGTTTAGCATTTTTGTCACACACTTACCTAGAGCTCCTTCGGATCACTCCCCTTTATTGGTGTCAATCTCAACCCATTTGGATAATAAACCTAAGCCATTTTGTTTTTTAAACATATGGCCAAGTCATGAAGGGTTCTTGAGAGTGGTATGTGATTCTTGGGAACATCCATAGAAGGGTAATCCATTTTTTATCTTGTGTGCAAAATTGCATCGTCTTAAAGGTCTGTTGCAGCAGTGAAATAAAACATCCTTTTGGAAATATTTTCTAACATGTCAAGGAGGCTAAAAATTTTTGGTAGCTACTAAGTTGAGGTTGGAACTAATGATTCTAGGGAGGCTCTGGAGTTTTTTGAATAGGGAAAACTTGATGTAAATCACTACCTATCCTTAGAAGAGCAATATTGGTAACAAAAGGCTCAGGTGAGGTGGCTTCAAGAGGGTGACTGTAATACAAAATTTTTTCATGTCATGGTTAAGCAAAGAGAATCTCAAGCAGTGATCCACCACATTAAAAATAAAAATAGAGATTGGTTAACCTTAGAGATGGACAATGGATGTGAGGCTATAGAGTTTTCTGAATCTCTTTTTTTCTGTTGAGAGTGATTTTTCAAGTGTTGATATGCTTGAGATAGTGCCCTTGTGCTAGCTAAAGATAATCTGTCATTAGAGGAGTTTCCATCTATGGATGGAGAGACATCACCTGGACCAGATGGTTATATGGGAAAGTTTTTTACCTTAGCATAGGATGTGATTGGACATGATGTTTATAATGCGTTCATGAGTTTTTTCTGTGATACAGATCTTCCAAGGAATGTGACTACTACTTCTATTATATTGATTCCAAAAAATCATTGTCCTTAGGATTTTGCTTAATATCGACCTATTAGTGTATGCAATTTTGTTAACAAAATCATTTCTTGTTGTGGTTTGTTCGTGGAAGAATTATCTCAAAAAAATTCTTACTTGCCCAAGAGATGACATCGGGGATAGGAGGTAAAAGTAGAGATGACAATGTTGTGCTTAAGCTCGATATGGCAAAGACATACGTGTGCGTTTCATGTCCTAACTTGATGCAAGTCCTTAGGGAATTTGGTTTTGGAGAATGATTCATAGATATGGCATGGCAATTGATCTCTAACTCTTGGTTTTCTGTGATCATAAACGGTTTGAGTCACGGCTTCTTTAAATCTTCAAGGGGTTTGTGATAGGGAGACCCTAAATGTGCTTGGTGCTGAGGTTTTAACAAGAACTCTAAATGTTTATGTTGATAATAACCCTCGATTGGCCTTTAAGGTTCCTTGGGGTTGTCCTAGAATCTCACATTTAGCTTACGCTAATGATGTTCTTCTATTCTGGAATGCAGCTGCAAAAATCTTTAAAATGTGTTATGCAAATTTTGATAGATTATCAGGAGGCTTCAAAACAAATGATCAATCCATAAAAAGGTTGTTTTTTAACACATTCTATTCTTCCAATCCAGAAAAAGTTAAAGATTGCGTAGATAATTGGATTTTCAAGTAAGAGTTTTCTGGTTCGTTATCTTGGCTCTATATTATATGTTGGTTCCAGGAAGTCTATCTATTTTGTTGATTTATGTCAAGCAATTGTGGCTCGTATACTTTCTTGGCAGAATAGGTTATTATTTAGTGGAGGTAAGATTGTTTTAATTAAACATGTCTTATCCTCTATGCCGATTCATATATTAGCGTCTACCAATCCCACCAAAGGCGTGTTCAACACAATTGAAAAGGTGATGGCTGATTTTCTAAGGAGGAATTTGAGGGCAAATCTAAGTTTCATTGGATTGGATGGAATGAGTTATGCTACTTGCCAGTTGAGGCTGGGATTGGCATTTGGTCCTTGGCTGATGTCTTTGCAACCTTTTCAATCAAGTTATGTTGGCGGTGTAGAACTTTAGACTCTCCATAGGCTTCTTTTATATGGTTACAAAATTTTGTTCAAGAAGTCCTCCAAATTAGACCTTGGTACACTGCTCTTCATCTTTAACTTTGGAAATGAATGCTTTTGGTTTGGGATGCTATGGAATTACCTATGATTTGGAAGATGGATGCTTAGCTTAATGAAGTTTGTGTTTGAACTCCTACTTCTTCAAGAAAATTTATAGCTGCTTCAGCTTTTAACATTGTTAGGAGTGCACGGTCTTCTTCTTTTATGCATATGAAAGCTTGGGATCTAGCCATTCCTTTTAAGATGCCATTCTTTATTCTTTTACTCTTATGCAACAAATTGCCATTGGATGCCTCCTTATATCATTTTGGCATAGTCAGCCTTCGAAATGTCATTGTTGCAAACAATCAGCTATAGAATCTCTTGATCATGTGTTCCTCTCTAGTGAATTTGTAGTTACCACCTGGAAATACTTTATGAGTGAATGCAGTATCATAAATTCAACATCATCCATTCGTCACTTCCTTGCAAATTGGTGGTCAAAAAGTTTGAAAAGTGCTTATATGGCCTTTGTTTTATAGGTGTTGCCAATTGTCATATGTTGGCATATTTGGAAATAGAGGAATGTTGCCTGTTTCCAAGATGTTCAGTTACCTTTCTCTTCTTTTGTGAAAAATATTTTTGAAGATATCAGAGATATGTTTTTCCATCGGTTTGCTATCACAAGGATTAATGGACATGATTGGATTTTGTTTATTCATCCTATCAGTCAACTGCAGAAACCAATTACTTTTCATTTGATAAAATAATTGCCTCCTCCTAGTGATCATTTTAAATTAAACACTAATGGTAGTTCTCGCAGAAATCTAGTGATGAGTCCCAAGTTGGAGACCTTCAAGGGGGACATTCCAAGGATGTTGGATCGAGTTTGAGGAGCTCCAATGATATTCTTAAAGGTTTGGACGGTCTTATGACTAGAGCAAGAACTAGAAGAATGAAGGATGCATTGCATGGACTCATATTGGACTTGTATGAAGAGGCTTTGCAATTGGGCTCAAAGGACCAATCTAAAAAACTCATTAATGTGATTTGGGCTGAACAAACTTTGGATGAGGGCTTCATGGACCACATGAGTGGGGAGCTTGAAGAATTGAAGTCCAATTGATGGTTTTGTGGGCTTAATGGACCGCCAGCCCATTAGGGTTTATTAGCTACAATTTTTATAGTTTTTAGAGTGGTAATAGACTTAGTTATTTTAGTTAATTCATGCTTTGTTTTGGTAGTTTCATTAGTTTAGGTTTTGTCTTAGAAGTTAAGTCTATTTTCACAACTCTAGAATGTTCTTTGTAAGTCTATTTATAGGCCATATTATTAGTTACGAATTTAACAAGAATTATTTCAGAAAATTTTTTTGTTTTCTCTATTGTGAGAATTTTCTTGGTTCTTTGTCGATTAAGAACTACTCTTGGTCTTATCAAACTTGCTTGTGGTGACCACCAACTTCGCTTAGAGTTTTTCTTGTGTTTTTGATCAAGTCTTAGTAACTTAGGTTAAATGATTGAACTCGCTCAACTTGGTTTAATCTAGCTTGTCTTAGGTGTGTTCATCTTCTTCAAGGGAGATTCAAGGCAAAATAACTCCACGTTTCATGAATCAAACAAGGTCTTGAATTCAACGAGTTGCATACCTGAAATTCAAGACTTTCTTGGCAACACAACTGTGCGCACATAAAAAAGGAGCTAGTAGTGGTGGTGGGGTGCTCAGAGATTCTTTAGGCAAATTAATTTTTGCCTTTGCTTCATTCTTTGGTGAGGCAACCAGCATCCAAGCTGAGGTAAAGGCTCTTATTTTTGGCGTTCAGCTTTCTTTGGAGAATGATTTTTCCAAGTTCCACATTGTGTGGGATTCACAGACACTTATCCTCATGATTCAACACAAGATATCTATTCCATGGACCATTTCGCAGGAGATTCTTTATGTTAGAGAGCTAAACTTGCATATATTTTGTATTTGATTCCTCCCTATTTTAGTAAAAAATGATGTTTAATCTTTCTATTTATTCACTCTTTGGTGTTTGGCTTGGTTTGTAGGAAATTGTAGAGAAAAGCTTTAATATTGCCAAAAATTCCAAAAGACTTTGTCTGATAGACCGTGACCATGGTCTACCCATGTTGAAGTGCAGAAATTGTGAACGTGAATTGGTAGAAATTGTGATTGGATAATTTTCACTTTTCTAATCGTGATGAATTTCAAAGGAAAGAAATCTTCTATTGGTGGAATTAGAGTTAAAAAGGAAAAAAGGAGTCTTTCACTCATGAGATTGAAGATAAAAAGGAAGGAAGTGGAATTTGGAATAAAGACAAAGACTAGAGAAAGGAAAGAAACGTAAAAGGAAAAAAAGAAACGAAGACGTCAGCATAAGAGGTTGAAACGCAACTTTCTTTTAGTCTTAGTCTATAGTTTTACTTAGTTTTTCTCTTTTTCTCTCTACAAACCAAATTCTTGTTAATTACTTTTGGAGATTTGAAGTCATAATATGTAGTTAGACGTTTTAATCTAGTTGAAAGATAATCGAAACTCTGTTTCACTCACTACTGTGAGATCTAATTATTTTTAATTATTTTCTGCATTTCTGACTATCTATCTATTGTTTGTTTAATTCCAAGTTGATTGTGTTCATCCTTCTGTGATTGTTTTTCTAATTAAATAACTAGCCACTATTTAATTGTCAAATAATCTAAAGCCATCTAAAACATCAAATCCGTAATTGTTTGATGGTTTTAGTATTAGTGACAAGTGATTAATTCAATTATAATAGAGATTTTTGGATTATATTATGGGAATAGATAATCTAATTTGAACACTGCCTCTTAGGTATTTGCTGGTTAGAATTAGTAGCTTTTCTAGTTTTAAAGCTGTTGAATGATTGAATCCTAAGGTCTTACCTAGGGTTATCATTTGATTAGGGAAGTAATTAAGATCTTACCTTAGTTACTGACATAGTAAGAAAAGGTAGGTTGTTAAAGCTTCTTAACATCCATAACCAATTTATTCGTGAACATATGAAATTGGCTTTGAGTCAATGACAAGTTAAATTGAACTAGAGTAGAAATTATTCCTTTGACTAGAGCCTGGGTTTTATTTGATTCTGTTTAACTTAATTTTGTGTTTTTGAGTTCTTTAAGTTTAAATTTCTTTAGTTTAATTGTTCTCCAAAAGCCCCATTGTTATGATTTGAACTAAATAAATCAACCAATCCTTGTGGATATGACCCTACTCATCACTGCACTTCATTTTATTTTTATTAGAGTAGGAATTTTACTTTTGCTAGTTTGACACCTAGCAAATTTTGAGAAGCTCTAACAACTTGCCTTTCCTTACTGTGTAGATAACTAAGGTAAGGCCGTTAATTACTTCCCTAATCAAATGACAACCCTAGGTAAAATCTTAGGATTCAATCATTCAACAGCTTTGAAACTAAAAAAGCTACCAATTCTAACCAGCAAATACCTAAGAGGCTTTGTTCAAATTAGATTATCTATTCATGTGATATAATTCAAAAGTCTCTGTTACAATTGAATTAATTACTTGCCACTAATACTAAAAGTATAAAAAAATTACAGATTTGACGGTTTAGATGGCTTTAGACTATCTGACAATTAAATATTGGTCAATTATTTAATTGGCAAAACAATCACACTAGGATGAACGCAATCACCTTGGAATTAAACAAAGAATGGATAGATAGTCTTAAACACAGAAAATAATTAAAAATAATTAGATCTCACAGTAGTAAATGAACCAGAGTTTCAATTATCCTTCAACTAGATTGAAACGTCTAACCACGTAGTATGGCTTCAAATCTCCAAAAGTAATTAACAAGAATTTTGTTTGTAGTGAGAAAAAGAGAAAAAAACTAAGAAAAACTAATGCTAAAACTAAAAACTAAAGAAGACTAAGACTAAAAGAAAGTTGCGTTTCAGCCTCTTATACAGACGTTTTCATTTCTTTTTTTCCTTTTATGTTTCTTTCCTTCCTCTTGTCTATGTCTTTCTTTCAAATTCCACTTCTTTCCTTTATATCTTCAATCTCACGAGTGAAAGACTTCTTTTTCCTTTTTACTCTAATTCCACCAATAGAAGGTTTCTTTCCTTTGAAATTCATCACAATTAGAAAAGTGGGAATCTTTCAATCACGATTTCTACCAATTCACGTTCACAATTTCGGCACCTCAACATGGGTAGATTGTGATCACGCTCTACAGACAAAATCTTCTGAAATTTTTGGCAATATTAAAGCTTTTCTCCACAATTTCCTACAAACTAAGCCAAACACCAAAAAGTGAATAAATGGAACAATTAAACATCATCTTTGACTAAAATAGGGATGAATTAAATACAAAATATATGCAAGTTTAGCTCTCTAACAAATTCTCTCCACACCAAGACAATGCTTGCCCTCAAGCATTCTACCAATCCAAGAATACAGTCAAGATACCGAATATTCATAGCAGAATAACTAGAATAAATACCTCCTTTCTCAACAAATTTATCAAAATCCAAATGCATAATGTTCAACATCCTCACTAAGATTTTCATTGTAGTCACTCAACCCTCAAAGAATAATGAGATGAGGTATCATTTAAACACATATCAATACAATGAAAAGATATTACCATAGGCTTGCACATATATCAACTCTCCACAACTTAATAAAGGACTTAATACAAAATCAAAGGGTCTTCATAAAGGTTGTAATGGAGCTTGGGTTAAAGGCATGATAAAAGAAAAATTTAGATGAAAGGTATTAAGGAGAATGTCACAAAGATCATTGCATGAATACAATTGTTATCTCCATGTAACTTCATTGCTTAGTGTCTATCACAACTTGTTCAAACTAGGCACGTACAAATATAGCTAGGGCTTTTACCAACAATAATAACACAACACAAATATACATAACACTTCACACATATTTTTGTTTTTTTTAACCTTTTTTTTCATTTTTCTGCTTTTTTTTATTTTTCTCTTTTTTTTAAATTCCCCCCCTTTTCAAAATAAACGCAAAAACTTGATATACATGCACTTGCCTACAACTTAATTTAATAAACACTTTGCAATGGAATTTCCAAATTTATTTTCATGCAATAAAATCGAGAATCCCTCGATACACGGTTCAAAAAGAAAGTCCAAATAAATAGGCTTTTGGCTAAAATGTATGGCTAATAAACAAAGAAAAAGTCAAGGCTCAAAAAAGGCTCACTAATGGTAAAAAAAATTCAAAACATGTCTTTACAATAGTCAAAAAGGTTAAGCCTAGGTGCCCTTATCATATTCATGTGTCAAATTAAAAAATGTGGTCTCGATATGCATAACAGTGCAAGTTCTAGAATATACAATCCATGTATGAAAATCATTCAACAAAATAAATGGAGCAAAAAATGAATAAATTGCTCTTTTAGGCTCAAAGCTCACAACAAAAGGTGGAACAAGTCAAATCTTGTACACTTGTCATTCAATTCAATCACCAAGAAAAGTTAAGTACTTAAGCTAGTAAAATTCAGGCTAATCATAGACTATGTGACAAAAATTTTCAATAAAATTTTGAAAGAAAAATAGAGAAAAATAGTAAAGATACCAAATTTGAGCAAACCAGAGAGAAAAATTAATTAGCGCAATATCTTCACTCACCCACACCTAATACATGCATTGTCCCAATGTAAGAAAATAATGAAAAAATTGAAACGAAGACTCCTCTGAATAGAAGCTAAGTACCAGAGTGTGAAGGTAGTTGAGGTGGTGGTGGTCATCGTGTTGCAACATTAGAAGTAGAAAGCACAGAGTGCTAGTAGTACTAGATGGTTGAATTGACTTCGGTGGGGTGTAGCATTAGCAAATTACAGAAGACTATTGTTTGTTGAGTGTGGGTACGCTCTATAACCATACGTCTTTTGACCCATCAAGTTTCGAACTTTCCATGTGTTGGTTGTAAAACGTGACAAGGCTATACAAAATAAAGTCTTCTGACTTGTTCTTGTAACTTTCTTTGAAAGCCAGCTATACGATGTGGGCATGTCTTACAGGAAATAGTCTTCTGACTTTGTAGTCTTCAAAATCAGGCGTGTTGTGTATAAGACGTGACCATGCTGTACCAGATAAAGTCTTCTAACTTCTTCACAGAATTTCTCTTTAACAGATGCAACCACAAGGCATGGGCATGCCTTAAAGGAAGTAGTCTTCTGACAAAATAAATAGAATCAAACTCTCACACTTAAATGTAAAATAACTAAAAACAATGAAAATAACAAAATAAATTAAAGAAATTGGGTTGCTTCCAAATAGCGCATTTTTTTAATGTCTTTGGCTAGACTTATTGCCTCCCTATCCACCAGGGTCAAATAGATATCCAAGCTTTTGAAATTGCAATAACCTATGATCTCCCCATCCATCCATCTTGTCAAAATTCTTTATTGCTTCATGGAGAGGTATTAAATATAGAGTTGTTGCTTGAAAAACAAAAGGTAAAGGTTTCTCATTAGAAATTGGCAAAATAATACCAAACACTTCACTTGATTGTTGAAACATGGATTGATCATTTAACCCTTTAGCATATTCTTTCAACTATTGATTTAAGGTCAAACTATTAGTCTCTTTCTCCAGATACTCGTCGATAGCAATCTTCAAACCATTAAGTTCAAAAACATCTTGTAATTTAGGCACCTCATCATTAATCTTTCTCTCTTCCGTCATAAATTCTTGTAACTCAATAGAATCATAATTCACATCTTCCTCTTTGGTCACAGGTGTCTCTTCTATAGTCTCCTCTTTACCATCATAAATTGCTAAAAATTTGACTATGATTACCTCCTTTTCTTCTTTTTGTGATGGTATATGGAGCATCTTTTTGGGTATCTCAACCTCCTCATCAGTCTCTAAATAGATAGTATTTGCATCCTCCTCGTTTCCTCAATTGTTTGGAGAAATGATTGTTCCAGTCTCTACTAGACCAAATAATTGAGTTCAGTTGCCAACTGATCCAATTGATTCTGCAAATTTTTAATACTAGCCACTGTCTCTTGCTGGAATTGCAACATTTTTGTAGCTAAAGACGTAATGCTATCCTCTAAAGATGAACCATAATTTGAATCGTGGGCAACTGTGGATCTAGGAAGGTATGGTGACTGATTGACTTGTTGAAAGTATAGGTAAGGTTGAATAGAAGGCTGATATGTGTATGAATCTCTATAGTCAAAATTTGTGTGATCCATCCATTGTGGATTATATGTATAGGAATAAGGATCATATCGCCTTTGTGATGGCCTTGGAAATCCTCCAATTGTATTTGCATGTCCATTCGAACCATCTTGAAATATGAGGCACACGCTAGCTGAATGATCCGGAGTATAGCAAATTCCACAAATTTTTGCATATTGCCATTGCCCTACTGCCAATTTTTCAATCAAGGAAGTTAGAACATCTAAACGTTTGTCAATATAAGAAATGCTTATGTCGCGTCTGAAAAATCAATGAGGCACGGTACTAGTCGTGGACTGTCGTGCCTTGGAAAGACGATCTAGTCCAGTGACCCATTTCGAAAATATAGAGTTTTGAAAAAACCCCGTGTGTGTGATAAAAATCGAGTTTTTAGTAAAAAAATGTGTTTTTTAGGAAAAATGAAATTTTAAGAGAAAATAAGGTCGAGACTAAAAGTGCAATGGTTTTGGCCAACTAATTTCGAAAAAGAGTTTTATTTTAAAAATGGAGTCGCCACTTGGTATGGAGTTAGGGTGTACCAAGTCACCTGAAAAATCATTTAACAAAAAAAAAGTAAAATATTTAGAAAAAACATTTAAACCCTTTTCCGATTCCAGTTTTCGAAAAACGAGAGAAGAAGGTCCGGGAGTCACATTTGAAGAAAGGGAAGGCAAAGGCTTACACCTAAGGTACCCTTTCAACCTAGGCGAGGCTAGTTGCGAGGTTTAATCAAAATTTTTTAAATTAACTCTGAGTTCTATCGCATTTGGATGTGTGTACATGAATGCAAATCTTAAGTCTAAATGTGAGGCAATTTTCTCTAATTATTGTTAATTTAAAAAAAAAGTCTTTTGGGGTCACTTTTTTTCTGATTCCAGGTTTATAGTCGCCGCACATGCTATGTGCGGTGACTGCTTAATTTTTTTTCCACGTTTGTAGGTATGCAGGTGTGTGTCAGAAGAGCTTTTGTGCAATTTTTGAGCAATTGTGAGAGTTGCCTGTGACAGCCCCATCTTACCCAAAGGCGCACCAAAGGGCTTAGCAGACTGCCTGCTTAGCTCTCGCTAGGATTCAAATTAAGCACTCACACAAAACATCCAAACATACTTAACCCAAAATAAAATACATTCATATAATTCAACTTAAAAGTACAAGTATCACTAAGAGGTTTTACATCCCAAAATATACATATTATTTACAATAATAGCTTAAACAATTTGGTTATCAAAATATATAAAAAAAAATCTACTATATCCAAAATCTGCTTTTCCAACTTTCATATTACGGGAAACCTGGTTAAAGAAAACAAATAAAAGGATGAGCTATAATAGCCCGGTGAGTGCTCGAGTCATGCAACCATACCAGTAACCCAATATTTTATTTAATAAAAATAATTAACGAGTTAAATAAATAGTGTAGGAACAATTTAATAAACAAGTAGTCAATGGCAGATATAGGGCTCAACTACGAGAGCAGGCTCAACCGCAGAAGTAGCAAGTATTGAACATGTAACCATGACGTTGGGACCGAGATAATAGCTTAGGTCCTCGCCAAGGATCATACCAGTATTAACAAACAAGTACCCTAACCACCATTCACCTTATAACCTCCGTACAGGCTACCACATCCAGGGAGTAATCTCAACCTTGGAGGGCCAACAAGCAAGAAAGTTCAATCCAGAGTTGGCCTCTTTGAGGAATTCAACTCAGATAGGAAAGAACAACACACCCTAAAACACCCAGCACCTTATGTCCTCCCAATCACGACCAAGGTTGACTAACCGTGAAGTAACGATGAAGTAAGTCACGGAAGTCTCAAGCACAAATAACACATTGGATAATGAAAGCATGTAACACATTGCGGAATAGATGTGATAAAGTACACATCCTTCCTCATTTAACACATTTCATTAAATAATAATTACAAGTATAACATAGCATTTCATGCATCTTGCACACATAGAAACACTCACCTGAAATGCTTAGGAAAATATTTCGTAAAAAGGTCGGGATTCACTTCCGGATCCTGAAATTCAAAAGAAATAGTCTTATAAAAACCTGATTAAAATCTAAGTAATTCAATAAGAAAATTCGAGAAATACCCCAAGTCTTTCTAGGGTTTAATTTCTAGGGTTTTAGAGTTTAGGGTTTTACCCTAGAGTTTAGGGTTTTTAGAATTAGGGTTTTCAAAATTTTAGGGTTTTTGCCCGAAAAATTCGATTCACTAATAGTTCATCTTTGGAAATTTCTGCATTTTCAAATCACTAAATTACAACCTATATAGCTTTAAATCATAGCCTATTCACTTTTTACTTCTTAGGTTTTACCAAAATTTCGACAGCATTTTCCCTAAAATCGAACTAACCCAAAATTTTTAACCTGCAAAGAAAATCAAACAACTAATCCAATTTAACTAGTTCTACAACTTGCATGTCATAATCAATCCAATTTCACTCAAATTTTCCATCAAAACACTTGAACCACACCAAGGTTCTTCAACCAATCAATACTAAATTCTTGTTATATCAAGATTCAAACACTAACTACAAGTCATACAAGCCTATAAACATCATAATCATGGAATAAAACTTCATTTTCATGGCTTAATTAGTCATACTTAACAACAAGAACATAAGTATTAACCTATATAACTACAACTTATAACTTGGAAAGAATAACAAAAGTTCATGGTAAATGCCTCCAACAAGTCTAGATCTTTGCTTAGAGAGGAGATTAATTCACTTTCAATGGAAGAAAAATGATCAAAATGGAGAGAAAAACTTCAAGAAAATGAAAGCAAAAGAGAAGAAAAGAGAGAAGAGAGGGCCGGCCAAGTGAAGAAGAAAAAGAGAGAAAATAGGCCAAGTAAAGTAGAAAACAAATAAAGAAAGAATTGGGAAAAATAACAACCAATCATAGCAAGACATAATTAGCCACCACTAGGCCATAGGGTTTTGACTTTCTTGCACCTTAGCCACCACTTGGCTAAACATAATTAGAGGAGGATTTTAACATTTATCTTCCACCTAACTTGCAAGATTTCTATGGTACAACCCTTAAAAGAAAAGGTACAACATGCTATAACATAAAAGAAATCATACTATTATTTATTTTCTAACTATTTTCGATTTTCTTTTTTTTTCTACTGATGGATATAATGTGAATTAAATAGTTTTGTATGAATTTCTAGAGTGTTACATTGCCGCACAAGCTTTGTGCGATGACTCTCACAAATTGCCCAAATTGATATCTGAAATTTTTTTTTTTTTAGTTGAGGGGGCCTTTTGTGCAATTTTTGGGCAAATGTGACAGTTTGTGCGGTGACTCTCACAATTGCCCAAAAATGCAATCTGAATTTTTTTTTAAATTGAGGGGGCCTTTTGGGCAATTTGTGGGCAATTGTGAGAGTCACCGCACAAGCTTTGTGCGGTGACTCTCACAAATTGCCCAAAATTGCCATTCGATATTTTTTTTTAATTGAGGGGGTCTTTTGGGCAATTTGTGGGCAATTGTGAGAGTCACCGCACAGGCTTTGTGCGGTGACTATCACAAATTGCCCAAAATTGCCCAAAAGACCTTTTTGTTTTTTTAATTGAGGGGGCCTTGTAGAAATTATCTACATCTATGCAACCAAACATCTAGTCTTCCATTTTTTCATTATTTTCCTTTTCTCTGAATACAAATTTAACTTTATTTACGTCTTAGCTCATGCATGTGCTCCCGATTTGTTTTACTTGTTTTTCTTTTAATTTAAACTAAACTTTAAAAAGAAGATTACTAACTGTTAAAAGAGTACTTCATGAGAAAACTCAAAACAAAAGTAGGAAATGGGCTATGTACCTAGCATCTTACCCCACTGTACTAGCAAACTATACGCAGAAACTAACAAGCAAAATGTACGTATAAATTAAATTCTTTGGGTACTTTAGAGTAAGAATTCATTAATGACTTTTTTATGAATCAACTAAATGCTTTAGCTCTGTTTGGTTATGAATTTTACAAAATATCATTTTTCAAACACGTTCTCGATTTACCTTTTCACATCTTAAATACATTTATAAGATGTACAGTAATATTTCAAAAGTTCATAAGCATAAGAATTTATACGCGTTCACTTGCACAAAGATAGATTTGCATATATTCATTTTCGGAATTATATATGTTAGAACAAATTAAACAAAATAATTTCTTACTCCTGACTCAATCAATATTTGCTTAAAGAAATAGATATTCAAAATGTATAAGAATACACTCATACACTTAATCAATGTTTCGTTTGGTGGAACTGAAAATGATAATGGAATGACCAATTTTTTTTTTTTAATTGAGGGGGCCGTTTGGGCAATTTGTGGGCAATTGTGAGAGTCACCGCATAAGCTTTGTATAGTGACTCTCACAAATTGCCCAAAATTGCAAACTGAAATTTATTTTTTTAAATTGAGGGGGGCTTTTGGGCAATTTGTGGGCTAACATGCAATTTGGATTCAATGTGAGAGTCACCGCATGGTTCTTGTGCGGTGACTCTCACATTAAATCCTTAATTGCATCTTAGCCCCCTCTTTTTTTTTTTTTTGTTTTTTACATTTGAGGGTGTTTGTGCAATTTGATTTTGTTGTGAGAGTCACCGCACAAGGAGCATGCTGGTGACTCTCACACCAAATTCAAATTGCACAAATTGTACAAATTGAAATTGGAGGTTAGCCTGCATTGCTAGGTGCGTGGAATCCGGGCTTTAATCAAATTTCTGCAGCCTTGGCATGCATGCTACGACAGAAGGCTACATTGTCAGGCATGCAATGCAGAGAAAGTAATGGCTTTGTTGACCAAAAAAAGCCAAAAGTGGTTGAATTTTTTTTTTAAATTTGTTAAATGCTTGGCCGAGTCTATAATTATCGAGCTTCCTTCTTTCTTCTTCATTCACAAACTGAAGCAATTTCTTTCTTCTCTTTCACTTACTCTTTCAGATTATTTCTTCCGATTATTTCTCATCTTTCAGTTACTCTCTTGCAAAATCATTTCATTTCTGGTGATTTATCTTTCTCTAATTTATGTCCATAAGGTAAGAGTGAAATATTGTTGCTCTCATATGTATTCCTTTTTCTCTTATTATCTCGTCCATCTAACTAAAATGTTTAATCTTGTAGGCAGTTGGAGAGGCTATGGGTTGCAGTAGAAAAGAGGGTTGGAGAGGTTAGAAATTCTCACATTCAGTAGGATTTTGGCATTGAAGGTTAGTATTCCTAAAACCAATTTAAATATTTTATAAATAGAGTTAGGTTTAATAATTTTGTTAGATATTAATAAACTGTGATTTTTGAATTTAACATTTTATGTTGTTATTATTGCTAGAATTTCATCTATTGGTACGCATATTATTATTGGAATTTTGTTTTTAAGCATTCGGTGGCTGAAATTTTCATTTAGGCCCATTAGGTAGCTGGAATTTTCATTTAGGCCCATTAGGTTGCTGGAAATTTGATTTTGACCCTTAATTGGTGGGTGTAATTTTCATTTAGTCCTATTAAGTTGCTGGAAAATTGATTTTGACCCTTCATTGGTAGCTGGAATTTTCATTTAGGCCCATTAGGTTGCTGGAAATTAATTTTTGACCCTTAATTGGTGGCTGTAATTTTTCATTTAGTCCTATTAAATTTCTGGAAATTGATTTTGACCCCTCATTGGTAGCTGAAATTTTCATTTAGGCCCATTAGGTTGCTGGAAATTTGATTTATACCCTTAATTGGTGGCTGTAATTTTCATTTAGTCCTATTAAGTTGCTGGAAATTTGATTTTGACCCTTCATTGGTAGCTGGAATTTTCATTTAGGCCCATTAGGTTGCTGGAAATTAATTTTTGACCCTTGATTGGTGGCTGTAATTTTCATTTAGTCCTATTAAGTTGCTGAAAATTTGATTTTGACTCTTCATTGGTAGCTGGAATTTTCATTTAGACCCATTAGGTTGCTGAAAATTTGATTTTGACCCTTCATGGCTAGCTGGAATTTTCATTTAGGCCCATTAGGTCGCTGAAAATTAATTTTGACCCTTGATTGGTGGCTGTAATTTTCATTTACTCCTACTAAGTTGTTGAAAATTTGATTTTGAACCTTCATAGGTAGCTGGAATTTTCATTTAGGCCCATTAGGTTGCTGGAAATTAATTTATTAGGTCCTAAAATATTTCAAAAAATTTAATTTTGTCCCCTCCCTAGTTGCTGGAATTTTAGGGTTAGTACCTTTAAGTTGCTGAAAATTATTTTTTGGTCCTTATGTTAAAATTATTAGCTTTAGGGTTTTTGTTATTATATTATATTAAGATGAAGTTTATGTTGAAATATTTAATTTTTCATGGATAATTAGTTATGTAATAAATTTAGATTATTATAGATAATAATCTAATTGTTATGTTAAAATGTTTAAGGGCATTTATTATTACGTTTAGGGTTATTATGTGAAAGTTAGTTTATTTTTATTATTTTGATTATATTATGTTAGGATTAAGTTTATAAAGTAATGTTGAAATTAATAATTTTACTTGGATAAATAGTTATGTGAACATTTAGAATATTATGATTGACAATTAGTGATTATGTTAACATGTTAAATTGCCTTTATTTTTAAGTAAAAAATATTATCTTTAGATTACGTTAATTGTGTTATTGTGATTATACTATGTTAAGATTAAGCCTAATATAGTATGTTTAGGGTTTAGGTAATTTTACACGTATAATTAGTTATGTGAAAATTTTGGATTATTGTAGATAATAAATTTGTTATTACGTGCTAAAATGTTACAAAGCCTTTAATATTACGTTAAAATATTTATGTTAAAATTATTTTAATATTATTATTGTGAGTATATTATGCTAAGACTATGTTTATATAGTAATGTTGAAATAACTATTTTTACAAGGATAATTAGTTATGTGAAAAATTTGGATTATTGTGGATAATAAATTTGTTATTACGTGCTAAAATGTTACAAAGCCTTGATTATTACGTTAAAGTATTTATTTTTTTGAATTATAATTAGATATTGAAAAACATGCATTATACATAATAGTTAACTTATTATATTAAAATGTTATATATTGTTAAAATTATTAGAGTTTACTCAAGATTAAGGGTTTATATAGTAATGTGAAAATATATATTTTAACATGGATAATTATTGATATGCAAATTTTTGACTATTATGTATAATAAATTAGTGGATTATGTTAAAATTTTACAATGAGTTTATTATAATGTCGAAATAATATTACAATGAGTTGAAGTAAAATTTTACAATGTTTAAGTAATATTACACTGTTAAAATTTTACAATGAGTTTAAGTAAAAAATATTATCTTCAGATTATGTTAATTGTGTTATTGTGATTATACTATGTTAAGATTAAGCCTAATATAGTATGTTTAGGGTTTAGGTATTTTTACACGGGTAATTAGTTATGTAGAAAAATTTGGATTATTATGGATAATAAATTTGTTATTACGTGCTAAAATGTTACAAAGCCTTGATTATTACGTTAAAATATTTATTTTTTTGAATTATAATTAGATATTGAAAAACATGCATTATACATAATAGTTAACTTATTATATTAAAATGTTATATAGTTGTTAAAATTATTATAGTTTACTCAAGATTAAGGGTTTATATAGTAATGTCAAAATATATATTTTAACACGGATAATTATTGATATGCAAATTTTTGACTATTATGTATAATAAATTAGTGGATTATGTTAAAATTTACAATGAGTTTATTATAATGTCGAAATAATATTACAATGAGTTGAAGTAAAATTTTACAATGTTTAAGTAATATTACACTGTTAAAATTTTACAATGAGTTTAAGTAAAAAATATTATCTTCAGATTATGTTAATTGTGTTATTGTGATTATACTATGTTAAGATTAAGCCTAATATAGTATGTTTAGGGTTTAGGTATTTTTACACGGGTAATTAGTTATGTGAAAATTTTGGATTATTGTGGATAATAAATTTGTTATTACGTGCTAAAATGTTACAAAGCCTTGATTATTACGTTAAAATATTTATTTTTTTGAATTATAATTAGATATTGAAAAACATGCATTATACATAATAGTTAACTTATTATATTAAAATGTTATATATTGTTAAAATTATTATAGTTTACTCAAGATTAAGGGTTTATATAGTAATGTCAAAATATATATTTTAACACGGATAATTATTGATATGCAAATTTTTTACTATTATGTATAATAAATTAGTGGATTATGTTAAAATTTTACAATGAGTTTATTATAATGTCGAAATAATATTACAATGAAGTTGAAGTAAAATTTTACAATGTTTAAGTAATATTACACTGTTAAAATTTTACAATGAGTTTAAGTAAAAAATATTATCTTCAGATTATGTTAATTGTGTTATTGTGATTATACTATGTTAAGATTAAGCCTAATATAGTATGTTTAGGGTTTAGGTATTTTTACACGGGTAATTAGTTATGTGAAAATTTTGGATTATTGTGGATAATAAATTTGTTATTACGTGCTAAAATGTTACAAAGCCTTGATTATTACTGTTAAAATATTTATTTTTTTGAATTATAATTAGATATTGAAAAACATGCATTATACATAATAGTTAACTTATTATATTAAAATGTTATATGTTGTTAAAATTATTAGAGTTTACTCAAGATTAAGGGTTTATATAGTAATGTCAAAATATATATTTTAACACGGATAATTATTGATATGCAAATTTTTGACTATTATGTATAATTTTAAAATGTGTATTTTCTTACCACTGATTATTAATTATGTTAAAAAACATGTATTATGTAAAAAATATGCACTAGCCTTTATTATGTTAAAATTCTTATGTTAAAATGTTTATTTTACATGAATATTATTATGTTGTAGTTAATCTTTATGATTTGTATTATTTGAAATAAATAGGCAAAATAAGCGTTTTAATTTTGGATTTTGTGATTTAAATATTTTAATTGTGTAGCTTATGGATGGATAAATAGTATATTAACTGTAAATATTTTAATTTTTGTTTGTGAGTAATAGACAATGTTTTGTCAAATGAACAACTGGTCTGATTATTCAGCTATACTTGTAACACCCTAGAAATTCATACCAAAACCATTCATTTTGTATTATGTTCATTAGAAAAAAAAAGTGAAGGGCCGAAATTAGTGGGAAAATTAATAAGAAATGATTTTCTATTTTACTACCATGTTGTACCTTTACTTTTAGGAATTGTACCTAGCATCTCTTGCAAGATATAATTATAGGATAAATCACAAAAACCTCTTCTAATTACCCTTTGCCAAGTGTGGTCTTCTATGGTTAAGAAAGTCAAGATCTACTTTGTTCTTGTCTTGCTTTGATTGTTCAAACTTTTTCCCAATTCTTTTCCATTTCTTTACTTCTTTACTTAGCTAATTTTCCTCTTTTTTCTTCTCCTCAAAACCGGCACCTCTCTTCTCTCTTTTCTCTCCATTTTCTTTCATTTTCTTGGAGCTTTTACTTCCATTTAATCACTTTTCATCCATAGAAATTAAGTAGATCTTCCTCCTAAGCAACAATCTTGTCTTACTAAAGGTATTTCTCAAGAACTTTCATCTTATTTCAAGTATAAAGATTATAGTTTTCTAGCTTTTAAGTCATGCCTTTATGGTTAAGTGTAATTTATTTTGGCCATGAAATATGAAGTTTTGTTCCATGAATATGAGGCTTATGGACTTGTATGACTTGTAGATAGTGATTTAAACTTGAAATGACATGATTTAAGTTTGATTTAGTTGAAGAAACTTGGAGTAGTTTAGGATGTTTTTGTGATAAATTTGAGTGAAATTGAAGTGAGTTTGATGTGAAATTGGTATAACTACTTGAAATTGGGTTGTTGGATGTCTTTCTTGCTGGTTAAAAAAATTTGGGTTAGTCCGATTATAGGGGAAGTGCTGCCGAAATTTCGGTAAAACCTAGGAAATAAAAGTAATTAGGCTATGATTTAAGGCTTTATAAGCTGTAATTTAGTGATTTAAGTATGCAGAAATTTTCGTAGATCAGCTATTAGTGAATTAAACATTTCCAAGCAAAACCCTAGAAAGTTAGAAAACCCTAATTTTGAAAGCCCTAAACCCTAGGGTAAAACCCTAAACTCCAAAACCCTAGAAACTTAACCCTAGAAAGACTTGGGGTATTTCTTGAATTTCCTTATGAAATTTCTTAGATTTTAATCAGGTTTTTATATGATTATTTTCTCGTAAATTTCAGGATCCGCAAGTGAGACCCAACCTTATCACGAGATATTTTCTTAGGCATCAGGTGAGTGTTCTTATGTGTGCACGTTGCATGAAATGCTATGTTTTATTTGACATTATTATTGAATGAAATGTGTTACTTGAGGAAAGATGTGTACTTTATCGCATCTATTCCGCAATGTGTTATATGCTTTCACTATTAAATGTGTTAATTGTGCTTGAGACTTCCGTGACTAACTTCACCGTTACTTCATGGTAAGTCAACCCGTCGTGCTTGGGAGGTTATAAGGTGTTGGGTGTTTTAGGGCGTGTTGTTCTTTCCCCAAATGAGTTGAATTCCTCTAAGAGGCCAACTCCGGATTGAACTTTCTTGCTTGTTGGCCCTTCCAAGGTTGAGTTTACTCCCTGGATGTGGTAGCTTGTTTGGAGGTTACAAGGTGAATGGTGGGTAGGGTACTTGCTTGTTTATACTGGTATTTTCCTTGGCGAGGACCTGAGCTATTATCTCAGTCCGAACGTCTTGGTTACATGTTCAGTGCTTGCTACTTCTGCGGTTGAGCTTGCTCCCGTAGTTGAGCCCCGTATCCGCCAGTGACTACTTGTTAATTAAATTGTTCACAAATTGTTTATTTACTCTTTAAATATTTTATCGAACAAAAATCATATTTTACTGGTATGGTTGCATGACTTGAGCACTCACTGGGCTATTATAACTCATTCCATGTATTTGTTTTCTTTAACCAGGTTTCCAAAACAACTAAAGCTGGAAAAGCTGATTTTGGACATTGTACATGTTTTGTTTATGTATTTTGATAGCCTAAATGTGTAGGCTTTTATTGTAAATATTATTTACATTTTGGGATATAAAAACTCTTGTAGTATTTATATTTTCAAGTAAATTTTATGAAGGTATTTCTTTATGAATGCATTTTAGTTTGGATTATGTACGCTTGGATATTGAAACGAGTGCGTGATTCGAGTCCTGGCAAGAGCTAGGCAGGTAGTCCGCTAAGCCCTTTGGTGCGCCTCTGGGTAAGGTGGGGCTGTCACAGGTGGTATCAAAGTTTAGGATTGAATCCTATCTCTAGTGCTAGCCTTGTTTGGGTGTCGGGTAGGAAATTTGGGTTGAGTCGGTTACTCTTGGGCTTGATCAACCTGAGTGTGAGAGATAAGATTCAAATTTCTGCACCCGGACGCTATTGTGAATATGCTTGAGCATGGGTTTAGTCTACTTTTAAGCTTGATATTTGAGTATGATATTTAAGTATTATTTATTATTATTAAGTACTTTTGGGATAGACCTAATGGATTTATTATTTAAATATGTAGGTATGTCTGATAGCAGTCGAGGTGAGGCATTACGGGCATCACAGCCGGCCGATGTGGCCCCGACCTAGCATGAGCATCGTAGACGACCCCTAGTTCGTTACTGTGAGGGACCGGGACATCCCTACCACACATTTTCCCTAGCTCGCTGAGTACGACCAGCATGTGGGTGTTGGAGGACGTACTCTTACCCCGATCATGGTGTGCTATCGTTGATAGAGGATAGTAGATGGGCTGCACGCAAGGGTGACACATCTCGAACCCGTGTTCACGAGTTGAGAGAGTTAGTCAGAGTCCAGGCACAGAGGATCAGAGAGTTAGAGGCTGCTTTTCTGGAGGAGTAGCAGAGGACTGATGCATTTCGAGGACAGTACCAGGAGGTACATGGCCGTCTGGTAGACGAGAATGGCTTAATGGTAGAGCATGTATTAGGTGAGGTACGAGACATGGCTCAGCCTATGGGGCCAGGACAGGCCGTGCAGCCACCTCTAGAGGTCGAGGGGCCTCCTGGAGGTGAGCCAGAGAGGGAGCTCGGTGGGGACGTGAGCTCGGCGGGATCGGCCTATTTAGTCTAGACCACTATATAGGAATGTATACAGAGCTTATGTTTATTTTGTTATTCTTGTAGTTGTGATATATTTTGGTATGTAAAAACTTTTGGATCTATGTATGTCATGCTATGTTTATATGTGAGACTTTTGACATGTATATATATGTGACTTTATTTGGCCTGATATTTGCTTTCCTTGTCATATTAATGAATTAATGCATTTTATAGCCTCGCTAATTACCACGTGGATCTCGAAATAACTCGTTAATCTTATTTTAGAATATTAAGTTATGGCAAGTCGAGGAAGAGGATGACCTCGTTGACAAGATCGCGAGGAGGGCAATACGTCGGGCGAAAACCCAAACCTTGGGGCTGACCCAATGATTGCCGTGTTAAACCGTATGACCGATGTTTTGACCCAGCTTGGGAATCGGCAAAATCCCGGAACTGAAGTTGGTAACCCTCATAGGAATCCAATAGTAGAGATGATGTAGCCTTAGAGAGATTTCAAAAATTTAATCCTCCTAAGTTCAATGGCAGTCCAAACCCAGAGATCGCTGAGAAATGGTTAGAGGACATTGAGAAAATTTTCGCCGCCTTAAGATACACTGATGAAAGGCAGGTGACCTTTGCTATATTTCAACTGGAAGGTGCTGCTACACCTTGGTGGAATTTGGTAAACGCTAAGTGGGAACGCTACCAGACCCCAAGAACTTGGGTTAATTTCAATCGAGAGTTTAAAGAAAAATATATCCCTATACGGGTGCAAGAGAAGCGGGAGGATGAATTTTTGAAGTTAAGACAGGGATTGATGAGTGTAGTAGAGTACGAAGCCCAATTTACCAAATTGTCTCGATATGCACCTGAGTTGATAGCCACCAAAAGACGGAGAAAGAGACGTTTCATCCAAGGTTTAAACTTGGAGATTCAAGAAGCCCTTGCCGCGGCTACTATAGAGACGTACAAATCCGCAGTGGAGAAAGCACAGCAAGTAGAGGAGACCAAATCTTTAGTTCGGACTTTTTAGGCAAAGAAACGTGGAAATGCTAGTGATTCTCGTCCGTTAACCGAAAGTGCTCCAGCCCTTAAGACAGGAAGAGGAGATGGAGGAGTAAGAATTGGGCAAGGTGCCCAATCTGAAAGGACAAGAGGGGCTCCGAGGGGCAGAGTTCCACTAGGAAATGAATGCCAGGACGACACTTTGAAGGAAACTCAATCTCCGGCGATTCAAGTTACTTGCGAATATTGTGGTAAAGGTAATCATACCAAAGAAAATTGCTGGAAGAAAAACCATAAATGTCTACTTTGCGGAAGTGCCGATCATCAATTGAGATATTGCCCAAGACAAGCGGTTAGTGGATCGAGAGTAACGCAACCTGGGCACAAGGAACCTAGTCAAGCCAAGGAGAGCGGGAATAAGAGGAAAGTGCCAGCCCGAGTCTATGCTCTAGATAAGCGTGATGCCCAGGAATCGTCAGAAGGCCTTGAAGGTGTAAGGTAATAGCATAGGTAACACAACGAAAAAATAAAAATTTATTACTTTAGCCATGGATCTCTTTGACATATCTATATGATTAACAAGGGGGTTTGCATAAAGATTACCTTAAGCACAGAAGATTTCTATGCTTCTAGGCAAAGATCCTTCGAAGAAGATGTTAGATCTACCACGAAAAAGCCCTCCAAGCGTTGAGCCTCTAATGATATCCACACGAACAACTTCTTTGAAAACCTTGAAGGCTTACTTGCTTTGACTTTTGAGTGCTAGCTCCCTTGAATTATTTAAGAACACAAGAAGAAGAAAAAACCTAACAATTAGGCAAGAGAGAGAGAGAGAGACGCCTAGAGAGAGAAGAAGAGGCGTGTATCTTTCTTTCAATTTTTCTCTCACTAGTTTTTCTTTTGTGTTGTAATAATAATTCAAGAGTCAAAGCATGAACCTATTTATAGAGGAAGTAATCTAGTCTTTTAGGAAATAAAGCTAATTGAAAACCAAGAAGGTTTAGGCAACTTACTTTAAGCTAATCCTTCTCCTTTAGGAAATTTATTCCATAAGGAAACCAACTAGTTATTTTATTTCTTTTAGGAAACTAATTTACTGCAAGACTTAGAATATTTATAAATAAGTCCTTTAAGTTAATTTATCTCATAAATTAACCCCATAAGTATCTCATACTTATCTTAATTACATTTTAACCCAAAGATTTTGTTCTTTATGTGTGTGACCCATTAGGTTCCATTCACGTTGGCAATAAGTATAAATTATAACTCACTAATTGAGCTAGATAAATTAAACACTTTTAATTTATCATTAATTCACTAATTAATCAATTCATACTTATAGATCATGAGTGGAGTCTAGCAATGCATCATGACCACCCAAGTGAATAGGAAAGTCATATGGTAGACCATACCCTTCAATGACAATGTTACCGTGTAATTAATATCCTTTCACCACATTATATCCCAATTAGTCTAAAAGTATAGTGCATACTTTTAAATGACTAATTTATATTTTCTTGTTCCAGAAATATAACTCTCCATAATGTATAACCTTGGAAGTACTTCCAAGTTATACTATCACTTCTGCAGAAGATTTATGAGTTAATATTTCCAACAAGTGGCCATAAAGGGATATACTCTCCTATTAAGGAGTGGTGAATCCTATATTCATTACTCACTATCTTTCCATGCTTCAAACTATACTCAATCTCTAACCTATGGGCTACCCTTTTACGGGCACCAAGGAATAAAGTCAAAGTATAGCAATTCACACTCAAGATACTATCGTAATCTCAAGTCAAAGGATCACTTACACCATTGCCATTAAGAGTTCAACCATTGGCACTATAGTTGAAACTCTTGGCGGATCAATCCAATGAACTTGTTCTCAAACAAGCATCCACATACCAGTTTAAGTGTCACGCACACCATAGTCAATGAGATCAACTACTACTTACCATAAGTAGAGGCAAAGTATGTGCTAGTCTATCCGTATTAATGATGTCCAATCTCATTAATACTACGACTAGGGATATTTAAGAATATGACTTTATGTATTAGAATCTCATAATTGTAACCCTTACAATCTCTAATACACAGTCAATATTTTGAGGACTTTATCAATCAAACAAGTAACATGGAAATACAAGTATAGATGATAAAGAAAAATACCACATGGATAAATATAATATAAATAAGTGTAACACAAAACACCTTAAACCATCTTGGTTTTAGGGCATACACTAACAAACTCCCACTTGTACTAAAACCAATCGCTCATTTGTTTTAGGCCAAAAGTATTTACATGAGCATCATACTTTTTTTGGGACAAGGCCTTAGTGAGATGATTAGCTATATTGTCATCAGTGGGAACCTTTTCTATCTTTACATCATTCCTACCAACTATTTCTCTAATAAGATGGTAGCGCCTAAGTACGTGTTTGGATCGTTGATGAGACCTAGGTTCCTTTGCTTGTGCAATGGCACCATTATTGTCAAAAAACAAAGGTATAGGATCAACAATGGAAAGAACCACTTCCTAGCTCGGTGACGAACTTCTTGATCCAAACAGCCTCTTTTGTAGCTTTAGAAGCAAGCAATGTACTCGGTTTCAGTTGTAGAATCAGCGGTAGTTTCTTGCTTCGAACTCTTCCAGCTCACAGCACCACCATTTAACGTGAATATAAATCCAAACTGCGACTTACTATTATCCTTGTCTGACTAAAAACTCACATCAGTGAAACCACACACTTCTAAAGTGTGTCCTCCATAAACTAAGAATAATTCTTTAGTTCTTCTCAAGTACTTAAGAATACTCTTGACAGCTACCCAGTGACCCTCGCCAGGGTTAGTTTGGAATCTGCTCATAACACTTAGAGCATAGTAGATGTCGGGTCCCGTACATAGCATAACATACATAATGGATCCTATTGCCGAGGCATAAGGAACCTTTTACATACTATCAATCTCGACAGGTGTCTTAGGACACATGTCTCTCGAAAGAGTAATCCCATGTCTCATAGGTAAGTACCCTTTCTTCGATTGCTCCATGCTAAACCTCTTTAGTATCTTGTCTATGTATGTCGATTGACTGAGACCAAGCAACCTCTTGGATCTATCTCTATAGATCCTAATTCCCAGAATATAGGTTGCCTCTCCTAAATCTTTCATGGAGAAACTTTTGGACAGCCATACCTTTATAGTTTGTAGTAAAGTATGTCGTTTCCCATCAACAATATGTCATCCACATAAAGTATTAAGAAAACGACAGCGCTCCCACTCACCTTCTTGTATACACAAGGCTCGTCTTGGTTCTTAAGAAAACCAAACTCTTTGATTGTCTCATCAAAACGAATGTTCCAACTCCTTGAAACTTGTTTGAGTCCATAAATGGACTTTTGTAGGTTGCATATCTTATGACTATCAATGGAGTCAAAACCCTCAGGTTGTGTCATGTACACATCCTCTTGCAGATTCCTGTTAAGGAATGCAGTCTTGACATCCATTTGCCAAATCTCATAGTCATAATAAGCAGTTATGGCAAGCAAAATCCTAATGGATTTAAGCATAACTACTGGCGAAAAAGTTTCTTCAAAGTCAATTCCTTGCCTTTGTTTATAACCTTTTGCCACTAACCTTGCTTTATAGGTAACAATGTTACCATCCATGTCAGTATTTCTTTTAAAGACCCACTTGCAGCCTATGGGTTTTATCCCTTCAGGTGGTTCGACCAAGGTCCATACATTATTTTCGTACATGGAATCCATTTCAAATTTCATAGCTTCACGCCACTTCAAAGAGTCTACATTAGACATAGTTTCTTCGTAACTAGTAGGATCGTCATCATCCATGACTAACACATCATTGCTCTCACTTATGAGAAATCCATATCTCTTAGGAGCATAACGTGTTCTACTAGATCTACGAAGTTCTTGTGTAACTTGAGATTCCGACTGCGCCTCATCAATATGTGGCGTAAGCTCTTGTTCCACCTGTTGACTACTTTGTGGTTCTTGAATTTCTTCAAGTTCTACTTTGCTCCCACTACTTCTTTCAAGAATAAACGATTTTTCTAGAAAAGTAGCATGTCTTGAAACAAACACCTTTTGCTCAAGGGGATTGTAGAAGTAGTATCCACGACTTTCTCTATGATACCCCACAAACAAGCATTTGTCAGACTTAGCCTCTAGCTTGTCTGACATGTTCCGCTTCACATAAGCAGAACAACCCCAAATCTTTAACTGATTAAGATTTGGTTTCTTACCAAACCAAATCTCATAAGGTGTGGTATCAACAGATTTTGATGGAATACGGTTGAGTATATAGGAGGCGGAATCTAAGGCATATCCCCAAAACGAACTAGGAAGTGATGCATGGCCCATCATGGAACGTACCATATCTAATAAAGTACGATTTCTCCTTTCAGACACACCATTTAGTTGTGACGTGTATGGAGGAGTCCATTGAGGAATAATCCCATTTTTTCCTAGATATTGTTGGAACTCTTGACTTAAGTATTCTCCACCTCATTCAGATCTAAGTGTTTTGATACTCTTGCCAAGTTGTTTCTCAACTTCAGCTTTAAAAACTTTGAACTTTTCAAAAGCTTCGGATTTGTGCTTCATAAGAAATACATAACCATATCTTGAATGGTCATCCGTGAAAGTGATGAAGTAAGAGAAACCACCTCTAGCATGGATCGACATTGGGCCACAAACATCAATATGTATAAGCCCAAGAATATCACTAGCACGTTCACCCTTTCTACTAAAAGGTGTCTTGGTCATCTTACCAAGTAAACAAGATTTGCATGTCCCAAATGATTCATAATCAAATGAGTCCAAGTATCCATCTTTATGTAACTTGGATATGCGTTTCTCATTTATATGACCAAATCTACAATGCCAAAGGTATGTTTGGTTAACAATATCTAATTTTTGTTTTTTGGTATTTATGTTGAGAATGGACTTTTGTTCATCTAGAATATATAAACCATTATTTAATGTACCAGTACCATAAGTAATACCATCACGTGAAAAAGAATAACTTTTATTCCTTTGAATGATGGTAAAACCATCCAAATCTAACAATGAGATAGAAATGATGTTCTTTATAAGTACGGAAACAAAATAACAGTTTCTTAATTCTAAAATAAACCCAGTAGGCAAAGAGAGTACATAGGTTCCTACAACTAATGCAGCAACTCTTGCTCCATTCCCCACGCGTAGCTCGACCTCTCCCTTTGCCAGGAATCTACTATCTTTAAGACCCTGCATATTATTACAAATATGAGATTCAGATCCGGTATCTAATACCCATGAGTCTTGGTTAGTAGATAAATTAATCTCAATCATAAACATACCAGAGGTTGAATCTTCACCAAGCTTCTTTGACTTCAGAGAGTCAAGGTAGGCTTTGCAATTCCTCTTCCAATGCCTATCTTGTCCGCAATGGAAGCATGTGCCTTTAGGTTTGTCCTTCTTAACCCCACCCTTAGGCTTGATTCTCTTCTTCTTGGACTTCTTAAGCCCAGAATTAGGGCTTCTTTTTCTTGGAGCCCGAGACAAGCATAACGGTGCCCTTCTCCTTCTTAAGATTAGGCTCAGCAGTCTTGAGCATGTTCATCAATTCAGTCAACATGCACTCAACTTTTCGCATGTTGAAGTGCAGGATGAATTGTGAATAGCTCTCAGGGAGGGACTGAAGAATTAAGTCAATACTTAACTCATTGTCAGAAACGTGTCCCAGATCAGCTAATTTTTCAATCAGTTCGATCATCTTCAGTACATGGGTAGTCACTGAAGTTCCCTCTGCCATCTTGTATTGATAAAGCTCCCTTGAGGTCTCATACCTCTTAGTCCTAGCTTGTGCATCGAACATTTCTTTTAAGTGACAATCATGGACGGAGCATCCATCTGAAGATGTTGCTTTTGCAATGCGGGTGACATAGCAGCTAACATGATACATGTTGCAGCATCATTGTCGGCTTTGTGCATCTCATATGCATCTATGTCCTCAGGTGATGCAGTAGCGGGTGGAGGAGGGGGCAATGGTCTATCGAGGACATACTCAATTTTTTCATGTTTGAGAACAATTCTCAAATTGATATTCCAGTCCTCAAAGTTGGTTTCATTGAGTTTTTTTGTCAAGAATCGGTTGCAAATTCACGTTAGACATTCTACAAAAAGTAAAGACAGAAAATAAGTATTTGTTTTATGTTAGATGCAAACCAAAATGTGGATTCGTAAATTTATTTGGTTTGCTCCCACTATTTTACTTCAAATCAGTAACCCTCAATATTGATTTGGAAATCCATTGGAGATTTCTAGTGGGCTAGGATCCTATCTAATTAGCTTTGGGTTTGACGGAGGCCAATACCCCAAAGATAAATTCGATTAGGTAGATAACTATTTATCAATCACAACTCTTGTGGCTCCTAGATAGTTGGGTATCAACTCTTTGAAATTTACATCTTATGTATTACCCAATATTGCCTCAAAAAATATCATAACATTGACGGAGGCTAAACTTGTTATGTAATTTTTGTTAAGTCAAACCCATTATTCAGAGATCATATCTCATAACAAAAACATATTCCGAGTAAGGTGACCTTGATGGAGGCCAACGTGTCAACCTTAATAGGAACTCATCTTTTTTGTTATAATAATGGAAGGCAACTTAAATAGATGACTTAATATTTGATATTGAGAGATTTTTAGTTTAAATATTAATGTCTCATCATATTATGCAATTAAAATATATCAATCATATAAAATAAAAGCATAATAAACGTGGATGATTATGGACTTTAACTAGTAATATTTCCTTCAAGCCTTGAAGAAAATATTTGGTTAATAATTCCTAGGGGACGTCTCAACTCCTTGATGCACCTCCTTGGTTGCTCCTTGGTGCCACCTCCATCTTCTTGTACATTATATATGTAATTCTAATCTAAAAAATTTAAAATAAACCTATTCCTAACCTATACTTTGTACATTACAAGTATTGATCAAGAAACCTCGAGTTACATTCGAGGGGAGTTTAGGTGAGAAGAGAATTACATCAGAAAATAGAGAAGGAAGGACACGTAGGCCCTATTTATAAAACCAATACAAGCCAACCATAAAAGAAGTAATAACCATTCAATCACATTGGTATAGTCCATAATCATCGACCATGTCATCATACTATTTAACAATTAAATAAATTAATTTATTTAATTCTAGTCATAAATCATATGGTCTAAATAAATTAGATTAATGTTCTTGAAATTTATTTGTCTCAAAAACATAGTTATAGAAGGTATAGGTTTCCAAATTTTAACTCTCCAAATCTTAACAATTAAAATTGGAAAGTGTTTTAATTGAGAAATTATCAAAATTCGCGTTTTTCAAAAATTTAGGAAAAAAATCCCGCTAGGTTTCTGCCTACAAACCGTGCGACAAAACATGCGCGGGTTCATCCGCGGTTTGTAAACCGTGGGACAAACCGCGAACGGTTTCATCCACGGTTTGTGGACAGAAGTTACGGAATTTTGACCGCGGGTCAAAACGTGCGCGAGTTTTCACGCGGTGTGTGTCCAGAAAATACGATCTTTAAAATTCTTTGGCATTTTTCAAAACTCTTTTGAATCAAAACATGTTAAAACCCTTTTAGCATGTCAAAAACAATTTAGAAACCATAAAAACAACCTTAAGAACTTATCTTAATTATTTAAAACACTTTTAAACAATCAAGAACTTTTCTTAAAAATCAAACTTTTGATTTTCTTATAACACTTTTGAGACAAATTTCTTCAAGAACAAACCATCCATATTTATGACAATTAAATAAACACAAATCATATAGATATAATCAAAGAAGGCTCTGATACCAATGTAAGGTAATAGCATAGGTAACGCAACGGAAAAATAAAAATTTATTACCTTAGCCATGGATCTCTTTGACATATCTATATGATTAACAAGGGGGTTTGCATAAAGATTACCTTAAGCACAGAAGATTTCTATGCTTCTAGGCAAAGATCCTTCGAAGAAGATGTTAGATCTACCACGAAAAAGCCCTCCAAGCGTTGAGCCTCTAATGATATCCACACGAACAACGTCTTTGGGAACCTTGAAGGCTTGCTTGCTTTGACTTTTGAGTGCTAGCTCCCTTGAATTATTTAAGAACACAAGAAGAAGAAAAAACCTAACAATTAGGAGAGAGAGAGAGAGAGAGAGACGCCTAGAGAGAGAAGAAGAGGCGTGTATCTTTCTTTTAATTTTTCTCTCACTAGTTTTTCTTTTGTATTATAATAATAATTCAAGAGTCAAAGCATGAACCTATTTATAGAGGAAGTAATCTAGTCTTTTGGGAAATAAAGCTAATTGAAAACCAAGAAGGTTTAGGCAACTTACTTTAAGCTAATCCTTCTCCTTCAGGAAATCTATTCCATAAGGAAACCAACTAGTTACTTTATTTTTTTTAGGAAACTAATTTCCTGTAAGACTTAGAATATTTATAAATAAGTCCTTTAAGTTAATTTATCTCATAAATTAACCCCATAAGTATCTCATACTTATCTTAATTATATTTTAACCCAAAGATTTTGTTCTTTATGTGTGTGACCCATTAGGTTCCATTCACGTTGACAATACGTATAAATTATAACTCACTAATTGAGCTAGATAAATTAAACACTTTTAATTTATCATTAATTCACTAATTAATCAATTCATACTTATAGATCATGAGTGGCGTCTAGCAATGCATCATGACCACACAAGTGAATAGGAAAGTCATATGGTAGACCTATACCCTTCAATGACAATGTTACCGTGTAATTAATATCCTTTCACGACACTATATCCCAATTAGTCTAAAAGTATAGTGCATACTTTTAAATGACTAATTTATATTTTTTTGTTCCAGAAATATAACTCTCCATGATGTATAACCTTGGAACTACTTCCAAGTTATACTATCACTTCTGCAGAAGATTTATGAGTTAATATTTCCAACAAGTGGCCATAAAGAGATATACTCTCCTATTAAGGAGTGGTGAATCCTATATTGATTACTCACTATCTTTCCATGCTTCAAACTATACTCAATCTCTAACCTATGGGCTACCCTTTTACGGGCACCGAGGAATATGAGGCTTATGGACTTGTATGACTTGTAAATAGTGATTTAAACTTGAAATGACATGATTTAAGTTTGATTTAGTTGAAGAAACTTTGAGTAGTTTAGGTGTTTTTTGTGATAAATTTGAGTGAAATTGAAGTGAGTTTGATGTGAAATTGGTAGAACTACTTGAAATTGGGTTGTTGGATGTCTTTCTTGCAGGTTAAAAAAATTTGGGTTAGCTCGATTATAGGGGAAGTGCTACCGAAATTTCGGTAAAACCTAGGAAATAAAAGTAATTAGGTTATGATTTAAGGCTTTATAAGCTCTAATTTAGTGATTTAAGCATGCAAAAATTTTCGTAGATTAGCTATTAGTGAATTAAATATTTCCGAGCAAAACCCTAAAAGTTAGAAAACCCTAATTTTGAAAACCCTAAACCCTAGAGTAAAACCCTAAACTCCAAAACCCTAGAAACTTAACCCTAGAAAGACTTGGGGTATTTCTTGAATTTTCCTTATGAAATTTCTTAGATTTTAATCAGGTTTTTATACGATTATTTTCTCGTAAATTTCAGGATCCGCAAGTAAGACCCAACCTTATCACGAGATATTTTCTTAGGCATCAGGTGAGTGTTCTTATGTGTGCACATTGCATGAAATGCTATGTTTTACTTGACATTATTATTGAATGAAATGTGTTACCTGAGGAAAGATGTGTACTTTATCGCATCTATTCCGCAATGTGTTATATGCTTTCACTATTAAATGTGTTAATTGTGCTTGAGACTTCCGTGACTAACTTCACTGTTACTTCATGGTAAGTCAACCCGGTCGTGCTTGGGAGGGTATAAGGTGTTGGGTGTTTTAGGGCGTGTTGTTCTTTCCCCAAATGAGTTGAATTCCTCGAAGAGGTCAACTCCGGATTGAACTTTCTTGCTTGTAAGCCCTTCCAAGGTTGAGTTTACTCCCTGGATGTGGTAGCTTGTTTGGAGGTTACAAGGTGAATGGTGAGTAGGGTACTTGCTTGTTTATACTGGTATGTTCCTTGGCGAGGACCTGAGCTATTATCTTGGTCCGAACGTCTTGGTTACATGTTCAGTGCTTGCTACTTCTGCGGTTGAGCTTGCTCCTGTAGTTGAGCCCTGTATCTGCCAGTGACTACTTGTTAATTAAATTGTTCACAAATTGTTTATTTACTCGTTAAATATTTTATCGAACAAAAATCATATTTTACTGGCATGGTTGCATGATTTGAGCACTCATTGGTCTATTATAGCTCATTCCATGTATTTGTTTTCTTTAACCAGGTTTTCAAAACAACTAAAACTAGAAAAGCTGATTTTGGACCTTGTACATGTTTTGTTTATGTATTTTGATAGCCTAAATGTGTAGGCTTTTATTGTAAATATTATTTACATTTTGGGATGTAAAAACTCTTGTAGTCTTTATATTTTCAAGTAAATTTTATGAAGGTATTTCTTTATGAATGCATTTTAGTTTGGATTATGTACGCTTGGATATTAAAACGAGTGCGTGATTTGAGTCCTGGCGAGAGCTAGGCAGGCAGTCCGCTAAGCCCTTTGGTGCGCCTCTAGGTAAGGTGGGGCTGTCACAATACTGGGGAGGAAAAATTGTAGATAATGGGGGATCATTGGCCTACGATCTTCCGAGGTGCAATAAAATGATAATAGTCAGGGAGCATGTAAGGTTTAACGGATTGGTTGAAAAAGTATACAACACAATGCAAAGGCACCCTAACGAAGTTGGTAAGATAAATCTTCTGTTGCGAAGTCATATTGGCGGGTATAATTATACAGGTGTGCCGATAACAAACGAAGACGATGTCGATAACTTGTATTATATGAAGCAGATGGTGTTGCCTTAAACGCCATGCGAAATATATGTTGAGATAGAAGAAAACCAAATTAATGCCAACCTATGCAGCTTGGGTAACTTTTTTACTGACTATGAAGCAACACTGTTGCCTCCCAATCTATCTCCTCGTAGACACTGTTGTGGGAGTAGATATGTGAATCGACCTAGTCGTAGTCGAATGGCTGATGTTACTTTGGCACAATCACCGAGTCATTTCACATGTGATACAGAATATTATACGGCAACAAGTGAATATTACGCAGGTGCTTCAACAGCGAATATTGCATGGGTGCTTCAGTAGGTGAGTATTGCATGGGTGATGAACTTGGTATAGAGGATGAAGAAGATTCCGAACCAGAACCAGAAAGCAATGATTCGGATCATGAGGATTCAAGGAATCAAACAAGACAGATGGACGAGACAGGTCCTAGCGTTCCTTATACAAGCGGTATGTCTGAAGCCATGAGATTGCTTCGAGATATTGAAGGTGTCAAAGCAATGATGGCATTTGATTCCATGGACCGCAGAAATTACATGTGTCTAAATACGTGGAATGAACAAACACAAGAATTGGAGTTGGGACAACTGTTCCAAACAAAGGACGATGTCGAGCGAGCTATTAGATTGTGGTCGGTCAAGAACAACAGGGAGTACATAGTTAAAGAAAGTAGTCCACGTACGTGGTATGTCATTTGTAAACATCGAACCCTACCACTCTATGTAATTTTAACTGAGATCCACACTTCGGAGCACATATCAACAATGGATGATTGTGACTTTGCAGAATGTGCATAGTTGCGTTCGCGTGTCGAACTCGAACGATCACCGACAATTGAGCTCTCAGATCATTGCCGAGTACATTGTGAGCCATATAAGTAATGGCCCATTGTTCCCAGTCAAAGAAATACAAACAGCGGTTGAATAGAAGTTCAACTGTGATATCATGAATAAAAAGGCGTGGTTTGCAAGACGAAGGTGCATTGACCTAGTGTACGGTGATTGGCCTACTTCTATATCGCAATTACCTGTATTCATGCAAAAGTTAGAAGTGACCAGCCCCGACACAGTTGTCTCTTGGCTGCACCATCTACATAGTACATCGTAGTGCTTCATTTTTTATTACGTCTTTTTGGCTTTCGGGCCTGCTATCGAAACATTCAGGTTTCTAAAACCTGTTGTTTGTGTAGATGGGACTTTCATGAAGGGGCCATATAAATCCAAACTTCTTGTTGCCGTTGGGTTCGATGCGGACAATTGACTTTTACTGCTAGCTTTTGCCCTTGTGGACGAAGAAACAAATCACAGTTGGGGATGGTTTATGCAGCAACTGCGCCAGTATATTTTTGGAAATGTCTCAAAAATTTGCATCATCTCTGACCGACACAAGGGCATTATTAACGCTATGCATAATTGGCCGGATGGCAATGCAGTCCACAAATTCTGCTTGGTCCACGTCCAAGCTAACTTCACAAAAAAAATTTAAAAATCAGCGGTAAGATAATTGTAAAGTGCATATTTTAACTTCACATTGATGTTACAATTTTGGTACTTCATATTGAACTTATGATAGAATTATGCATATTCCTCCAGAATGAAAGATCTTGTGTGGGCCGCTGGATCTGCCCGACAAGAACGAAAATACGATGAATTCATGTGGCAAATTCAAGCTATTAGTGATGAGGCACATCGATGGCTGACAGATGAATCGATTCAACTGTATCAATAGGCGCTTTACAAGGACGAGGGGTATAAGTGGGGACACACGTTAACAAATGTTGCCGAGTGTTTCAACAAAATATAACGGAGTACCAGATTATTACCAATCAAGGCATTGTGGGATAGAAAATGAAAAATCACATCGAATCCCACTTTTTCACTCTCTAAGCATTAGTGGGATAAATATTCTATAAACGAGGAGAAGGCACGACGGCACTCGGTAACGCAGTACAATAGCGTCGCAGGCTAATATGGAGTGGTTACGAGAATTCATCATGGTAGGGGTAGAAATGCCCAAACGGAAAATTTCAGTCGGCGCACATGCACGTGTGGCAAATACCAATCTTTAAGGTTCTCATGTTCCCATGTTTTGGTCGCATGTTAAAAGGTGGGCATTAGATCGACTGAATTAATTGACCTTGTCTACACAAATTCTACGTAATTTTTAGACGTGGACAAGCTAGTTTCACCCCATTAGGCACCAAGCGTATTGGGCAACTCTTGATTTTGCACTAGTCTACTATGCTACACGACTGACAGAAAGGATAAGGGGCCGATAGAGAATGTCAGGAATTCTAAACGAAATGAATCGCCACTGTCTTGATGCCCCAGGTAGATGCAGTGTTTGTTGCTAGCCGGGTCACAATGCAGCGTCATGTCCCCGATCAACCCATTTTTTCTAGCAGATCTTTTTTTATATTTTTTCTTTTAATTAAGGATGTAGCGATTTGTTTATTTACTTTTTTGTATAATGCTATAAACAATGCGAATAAAGTTGAGTTACATGTTCATTTGTTACATGTACTTCTGTTCGATTGATTGTACACAAGCATTCATTCCGTCGTATTATTTTAACAATTGAATTAACAATTTGCTTATTCATGTACATTGTGAACTTTGTGTTTTAATTCATACAAATTTGTAACCGAATTTGTTATACTTGCACATGATACTAGGCTTATGGTTGCATTTCTTTCACCACCGGCTACGTCAGACCCTTATCCTGGACCACACGACCTTAGTCTATTGGTTTGACAGCCTGGCCATCGGTCCCGGGAGGTGTTCCACGGGAATGAGCAGCAGCTTAAGGTGAAAAGATATGATGGATATTTTTAGAACTTTATTAGAAACATTAAAGATCCACGTATTTTATATTACTTGGAATTGGTTGAATTTGGGTGCGTTGTCGACATAGGTATGTTGTTGTACGATCACGCCCTGATCACAGCATTGATAGAGCGGTGGCATGAGGAGACCCACATATTTCACTAACCATATGGTGAGTTTACTGTGACTATGACAGCCCCACCTTACCCAGAGGCGCACCAAAGGGCTTAGCGGACTGCTTGCCTGGCTCTCGCCAGGACTCAAGTCGAGCACTCACTCAGACCATACACGCGTGCTTAACTTCAAATAAAATGAAATAAAATAGAATAAAATAAAATATATTCATGTTATTTAATTTAAATGTACAAGTAACATCAAGAAGTTCACATGTCACAATATACATGATTTTTACCAAGATAGCTCAAAACAGTTTGGCTATTACAATAACTAAGACATCTATTATATTCAAAACCAGTCGATCCAGCTTTAATTTTAAGAAACCTGGGTAAAGGAAAACAAATGAAAGGAATGAGCTATAATAGCCCAGTGAGTGTAACAGCCCCACCTTACCCAAAGGCGCACCAAAGGGCTTAGCGGACTGTCTGCCTAGCTCTCGCCAGGACTCGAGTCGAGCACTCGCTCAATACAGTACACATAATTAATGCAAAATAAAACACATTCATAAAGAGATATATTCATAAAATTCATTTGAAGTACAGGTATTACAAAAGGTTTTACGCACTAAAATTTACATAGCATAGTACAAGAATAGCCTAAACAAGTGGCTATCAAAAGATACCAAACAAAACATGTACAATAGTCCAAAATCAGCTTTTCCAGCTTTAGTATTTTGGGAAACCTGGTTAAAGAAAACAAATGAACGGGATGAGCTATAATAGCCCAGTGAGTGCCCAAGTCATGCAACCATACCAAGAAACCATTATTTTATGGTACAAAATAATTGACAAGTTAAATAAACAGGTCATGAATAATTTAATTAACAAGTAGTCAATGGCGGATACAGGGCTCAACTACGGAAGCAAGCTTAGCCACAGAAGGAGCAAGTACTGATCATGTAACCATGATGTTAGAACTGAGATAATAGCTCAGGTCTTTATCAAAGGTCATGCCAGTATTATCAAGCAAGAACCCTAACCACCATTCACCTTATAACCTCCGTACAGGCTACCACATCCAGGGAGAAATCTCAACCCTGGAGGGCCAACACGCAAGAAAGTTCAATCCGGAGTTGGCCTCTTTGAGGATTCACAACTCATAAGGGAAAGAACATCACGCCCTAAAACACCCAGCACCTTATATCCTCCCAAGCCTGTCCGGGTTGACTATCTGTGAAGTAACGGTGAAGTTAGTCACGGAAGTCTCATGCACAAGTAACACATTGGATAATGAAAGCTGTGTAACACATTGCGGAATAGAAGTGATAAAGTACACCTCTTTCCTCAAGTAACACATGTCATAAAATAACAATTTCAAGTATAACATAATATTTCATAATTTAACATTCTCAAGTAGGACAAGCATTTCATGCATCATGCACACATAGAGACACTCACCTTGAAATGCCTATGAAAATATTTCGTAAAATGGTCGTGATGCAGTTTTCGGACCCTGAAATTTAAAAGAAATAATATAATGAAAACCCAAGTAAAACCCTAGTAAATTTAGTAAGAAAAATTCAAGAAAACACCCCACTTATTTCTAGGGTTTTGGTTTTAGGGTTTCTAGGGTTTAGGGTTTACTTATTCTAAGAAAATTTAATCTATCACTAGATCATTTCTAAAATTCTACACTTCAATTTCCTTCAATTGAACATATTCTAAGCTTAAAATCTCACTTGTCAATTTTTCTTCTTTTAATTCTACCAAAATTTCGGCAGCATTTCCCCTTAAAATCGGACTAACCCAAATTTTTTTCCTGCAAGAAAAATCAACAATCCAACCCAATTCAACAAGTTCTACAACTTTTATGTTCAACTCAAGCTTCAAATTCAATCAAAATTCCACTAAATTCCAAGAATTCTACTCCAAGAATCTTCAACCAAACAACATATAACACATGAAATTTCAAGGTTTAAAGGCCATATACTAGTCTATCTAACCACAAGAACACTTTATCTAGCAAGTAAATCTCCAAGTCTAACTAAGTTCTCCAAGTAGTACCAACAAGAATCTTGGTTTAAGCTTGCATAAAAACTAATTAAAACTTGAAATTAATAGGAAAAGTTCATAGTAAATACCTTAGATATGCTTAGAACTTTGCTTAGAAAGGAAAGAAGCTCACTTCCTATGGTGGATTTGCCCAAACTTTAGAGAGAAAACTTCAAGAAGTTGAGAGCAAAATGAGAGAAGAAGAGAAAGAGAGATGGCCGGCCAAGAGGAAGAAGAAAGAGAAAGAAATAGGCTAGGAAAAATGGAAAAGAAATAAAGAAAAGGTGGGAAAAAGATTAACCAATTAAAACCTAACAAGAATAAAGTAAAAAGGTAGTCTTTTAATGCAAGAGTAGCTAACTTGGATTAATTTGATTGGTAGAACTCATTAACCTCTTATCACCTAATACTAGCAATATTAAGACACAAATTATTAAAGCAAAAAGAGAGTAAAATAGGGAGAGAGAAATCCGGCCATAAGGAGGAAAAAAAAGAAAAAGAATTTCGGCCAAAAAGAAAAGAGAAAAGAGAAGAATTTTCGGCCAAGAGAAAAAGAAAAGAAAGAGAAAAATTTCAGCCAAGGGAAAAGAAAATAAAGCAAGAAAATAAGTGAAATTTTTTAGTAAAATTGAGCTAAAATTCAAGTAGTCAAAAGACTAGAACATAGTAAAATGAGCTAATCAAAATTTAAACACTAATATAAATTAAATGGTCAAGTAAAATTATTCTAACTTTAGTACTTAGGTGTTCTTGCTTAATAATGAAAATCTTAGCTAATTAACCTAATTAACTCAAGAAATCTTCCAACTAATAAATCAAGGATTAACACTTAACCCTAAATAAGAAAAATGTCTCTTGTAAGTGCATTTCTAGGGTGTTACAGTGAGTGTCCAAGTCATGCAATCATACCAAGAATCTATTATTTTATTGAACAAAATAATTGACAAATTAAGTAGACAAGTTATGAACAATTCAATTAACAAGTAGTCAATGGCGAATACAGGGCTCATCTACGGAAGCAAGCTTAACCGCAGGAAGAGCATGTACTGATCATGTAACCATGATGTTAGGACTGAGATAATAGCTCAAGTCTTTATCAAAGGCATGCCAGTATTATCAAGCAAGCAAGAACCCTAACCACCATTCACCTTATAACCTCCGTACAGGCTACCACATCCAGGGGAAAAAATTTCAACCCTGGAGGGCCAACAAGCAAGAAAGTTCAATCCGAAGTTGGCCTCTTTGAGGATTCACAACTCAAAAGGGAAAGAACATCATGCCCTAAAACACCCAACACCTTATGTCCTCCCACGTGCAGCCGGGTTGACCATCCGTGAAGTAACGGTGAAGTTAGTCACGGACGTCTCATGCACAAGTAACACATTGGATAATGAAAGCATATAACACATTGCGGAATAGATGCGATAAAGTACACATCTTTCCTCAAGTAGCACATTTCATGGAATAATAATTTCAAGTATAACCTAATATCTCATTCATCATGCACAACATAAAGACACTCACTTGGAATGCCTAGAAAAATATTTGTAAAACGGTCGAGATTCGCTTTCAGGTCCTGAAATTTAAAAAGAAATAATCTAATGAAAATCTGATTAAAAACCCTAATTAATTTAGTACGGAAATTCAAGAAATATCCACTTATTTCTAGAGTTTTGGTTTTAGGGTTTCTAGGGGTTTAGGGTTTAGGGTTTCATTTTAGGATTTTTGTTTTAGGGTTTTCTTGCCCTATTAGAAAATTTCACTCACTACTAGTTATTATTCAAAAATTTCTGCACACATTTTTCCCTAAATTTAACATGTTCTTGGGTAGAAATTTCATCTTTTATTTTTCTTTCCTTATTTCTACAAAAATTTCGGCAGCACTCCCCTTAAAACCAGACTAAACCAAATTTTTTCCCTGCAAGAAAACAACCAACCAAGCCATGTTTCAACAAGTTCTACAACTTCTTTGTTCAACTCAAACTCAAATTCAATTCAAGATTCTACTCAATTTCAAGAATTTCTACTCCAAGAATCTTCACCCAAACAACACATAATACTTGAGATTTCTAAGGTTTAAATGATATTTACTAGTCTATCTAACCACAAAAACACTTTATCTAGCAAGTAAATCTTCAATTCTAACTAAATTCTTCAAGTAGTATTAATCAAGGTTCTAGAATTAAATTTATACAAAAGACCAAATAAAACTTGAAATTAACTAAGAAAAGTTCATAGTAGATACCTTGAACAAGCTTAGAAAGTTGCTTAGGAAGAAGAAAAGCTAAATTTCTATGGTGAAATTGCTTGAAATTTGGAGAGAAAGCTTCAAGAAGTTGAGAGAAAAATGAGAGGAAAAGAGAGCTAAGGGTGGCCGGCCAAGAGAAATGAAAAGAGAGAGAGAATAGGCTAGAAAAATAGAAAAGAAATAAAGAAAAAGGTAGGTAAAATGATAACCAATTAAAGCATAACAAGAGTAAGGATTAGGGTTTAGTCTTTTAATGCATTAGTGGTTAACTTGGTTTAATTTAATTGGTGGAACTCTTAACCTCTATTACCTAGTAATTAGTAATATTATGACACAAATATTAAAACAAAATGAGAGGAAAATAGAGAGAGGGAGATCCGGCCATAAGTAAGAAAAGAAAAGAAAGAAATTCGGCCAAGAAGAAAAGAAAAGAGAGAGAAAATTCAGCCAAGAGAGTAAGAAAGAAAGACAAGGAAATGAATGAAATTTGTAGGTAAAATTTAAGCTAAAGTCAATTGGTCAAGAGACTAGAAATTAGTAAGCTTGTAGCACCAATTTTAAAGCAAAAGAAAGAAGAAAAGAGAGAGAAAATGGGCCGGCCATGAGGGAAAGAAAAGAGAGGGAAAATAGGTCAAGAAAATGGAAAAGAAATAAAGAAAATAATGGAGAAAAGAATGACCAATTATAGCAAGACAAGAGTCATGTGAAGTTTGTATGCTTTTAATGAAATGTTGGCTAACTTGGTTAAATTTGATTAGTGAGAAGATTAGTCACTTATCTCCTAGTAGTTAGTAAACATTCTTGGCACAAATTTTAAAGCAAAAATGAAAGAAAATAGGGAGAGAGGGGCCCGGATTTAGGGAGAGAAAAATCAAGGGAAATTTGTGAAATTTTTAGGTCAAAATTGTGAACTAAAGCTCACTTAGTCAAAAGTCTTGAAAATGATGAAATTAGTTAGTCAAAATTAAACACTATTATAAACTAATGGTCCAATAAAATTAACCCAAGTTTGGTACTTAGGTGTACCACTTAATCATGAAATAATCTCATTTAGTTAACCTAATTAACTTAAGAAATCTTTCAACTAATAAATCAAAGTTAACTCTAAACCCTAAATAAAAGAAATTCTCTTATTGAATACATTTTTTATCTTGCCCTTTCTTTTCTTTTCTCATTTTCATTTTCATTTTTTTTTCTACTAATAAACATAACATGAATTGAATAATTTTGTACGAATTTCTGGGGCGTCACAGTGACGCTCCAGGATGTCGCAGTTTTGTGAGGCTTGCGTATCAACGGCATGCCAGTGACATTGGTCGATCGAGACCTAAATATCCTCTAGAAAAAGCCTCTCATTCAAGAGGTTTTAGGTTTTTACCCTCAGGATGATGATATTAGGGACGGGAGACTTAGGATAAAGGTGTTAGAGCGACACTGCATAGGCGGATTGCCAGCTCATACGGATGACGAGATCGTATATTTTTATGCTCGGATGTATATTTTGATGTTATTAGCTGGACAGTTATTTGCTGATACTTGTGGCAATTTGGTATCCACACACTTTTTAGACCATGTACGAGACATTCTGGGTATGTCTCGTTACAGTTAGGGAACTTCAGTGTTAGCTAAGTTGTACAGGTCTATGTGTGTGGCATGTAAGTCAGCCACACGTGTCACCGCCGGCCCATACATACTTTTACAGGTATGACATGATAATATTGTCATAATTTTTTAACTTCAATAACTAATTCAAATGAAAAATATTTTTATTTTGCATCCTTTTCAGCTTTGGGCATGGGAGATATTTTCGACTCTTCGACTGGAGATTGTCAACCCAACGGCATTGCCTTCTGCCCAGCATACATGGGAAGCACATTGGAGTACTACACATACTCATGCTAACGCACCCCAAGATTCTTTGCCCTATTATCGAGATCACATCTCGAAACTCGCGCAGTACAATGTAAGTTGTGTGATCGTCTTTAATTTGATGCCCTAAATCATATTTATTGAACATATTTCATAAAAATTAATGAATATATATTTCATGCAGTTCATATGAGAGCCGTACATGACGGGTGTCCTTACACAGATACACCCGGATTGTACTGTCAATGCGCATCTATGGCATGCGAGGGTTCCTCTCATCTATTTTCATATTGTAGAGATTCACCTACCAAATCGCGTACTTTGATAGTTTGGCATTCAATAGGACATTCCTGAGCCTCCAAACACGCAGCCGGCGATGCATGTATTGGGCAGATCCGGCCACAGTGGTCAAGATTGGGAGACATTTCATAGCAGATGGATTTATTGGTGGGGTCATCATGCAGATTCAGTGATACATGGGCCTCCTGCAGGCCCGTACTCTCCCAGCACTGACTATATGCGTTGGTACTTGTTACATACTGTTCGGTACATTACACCTCCTATTGTGCAGCTATCACATTGGGAGTGGCTACGAGGAGATGCAGGTCGACATGATTATTTGGTACGTCTTAATTTTCCTATAGTGTTTAACAAACTTGTTGAAATTTATGTAACGTTTGTTATTGAACCATCTTTTATACATTTTACCTAACTTATGAATTTTATTTTTCGTTTATTTAGATGGACAGTATAGCACGCATTGGATGGGCTATGCATGAGGTTCTCATGCAAGATGCACCATAGCCCCATAATATGCGTACCCATCTATAGTCTATACACGCAGAGGCGTTTGGTAGCATGCAGCACATTGGGAGAGACTATCGCATGAAGCTCGGGACATTTACCAGCTTGAAGCCGGTTCATCTCGCAGGTTCAAGTGCGACGTGAGGATCCCGTTCTTCGTGTACGCGAGCTTCGACGAGGACAAAGTCGCAAAGGACGCCGTCGTCAGCAGGTTGAGTTACCATTGGATCAGGATGACGACATTAGTCTCCACTATTCACATCACGACGTTTGATCCATTCAGCACCCTTACTCAGATGCCAACCTTTGGACCATATACTGACTATGGCACATCAGCCTGCAGTTCTTTAGTTGGAGATGATTTTATCTTAAAATTCATGGCTAGGGGGGATGCTCACTTATCATCTCGTCCTAGCACTTCCAGGAGTGCTATGCCCGGACCTTCTGAACTGGAGTCGTGTTCGCGCTACGGACAAACACAAATTCCTACAGACGATGCTAACGAACCTCTATCGCTGTTACATCTTGATGCTGGATTGAAGAGATCTTCTCGCTAGCAGGACCAACATGACATGCGGTTGTTCTATCACACCACGGAACAGGAGCAGGAGGTATATGTAGAGTGGTATTATATATTGTCATTCTTGTTCATATTTTACATCCTGTGACGATCCTTGTACAATACTATGTATGTTTTTTATGATAGAGCGGTGTTATATATTGTTACTATTCACTTTTTAAGGTTACTGCTTCATTTACCAATTTTTTCGCTTACATTTTACAATATAGTTACTTACTTAAGGAATTACAAACTAGGGTTTAGGGCTCACAAATTAGGGTTAGGCAATTACAGTTATCATATTTAGATATTAGAGTTTAGAGGATTAGGGTTTGTGCATTAAGGTTTACAGTTTACGATTTATGTTGTAATAACTAGGGTTATGGGTTAGGGTTATGGTTAGGGTTTAGGGCTTTAGGGTTTAGGGTTTAGGGTTTGTGGGTTCAGGGACCTATGGTTTAAAGGTTAGGGTTTAAGGGTTAGTGTTGGGAATAAGGTTAGGGTTAGGGTTTAAGGTTTAAGGTTTTTGGATTTAGGGTTAGGGTTTAGGCTTAAGATTTAGGGTTTATGGTTACGATTAAGGTTTAGGGTTTAAATTGGTTTACAGTTTAGTGTTTATGGTTACGATTAAGGTATAGGATTAGTGTTTACTGTTTAAATTGGCATCGAGTTTTAGGGCTTAGGGTTAGGGTTAGGGATAGAGTTTAGGGTTTCTTTTTCTTAGGGTTTATGGTTACGATTAGGGTTTTAGTTTAGGGTTTATGCTTATGATTAGGGTTAGGGTTTAGGGTTTAGGGTTTAGGGCTAGGGTTCATGGGTTTAAGGGTTTAGGGTTTAGGGTTACTCGTTAAGGTTAGGGTTTATGGTTTATGGTTACGATTAGGGTTTGGGTTTTGGGCTTTAGGATTTCAGGTTTATGGTTAAGGTTTAGGGTCTAAATTGGTTTAGGGTTTAAATTGGTCTAGGGTTTTAGGGTTTAGGGTTAGGTTAGAGTATAGGGTTTCTTTCTCTTAAGGTTTATGGTTACTTAGGGTTTCAGTTTAGGGTTTAAGGGTTAGGGGTTAAGGTTTTGAGTGAGGGCTAAGGGTTAAGGTTTAGGCTTAAGGTTTAGAGTTTAGGGTTACTCGTTAAGGCTAGAGTTCATGGTTTAGGGTTTTAAGATTTAAGGTTTATGGTTAAGGTTTAGGGTTAGTGTTTAGAGTTTAAATTGGTTTAGGGTTTTAGGGTTTAGGGTTACTTGTTAAGGTTAGGGTTTATGGTTTTTGGTTATGATTAGGATTTGGGTTTAGGGTTTTAGGATTTCAGGTTTATGGTTTTGGTTAGGGTATATGGGATAGGGTTTAGGTTATGGTTAAGGTTAGAGTTTAGGGTTTGTGTCAATGTAAAAAACATTGTGATTCACGTAATTAATTTGGAAAAAACTGTTGCAAGTAATTATCATTCAATGAAAGTAATTAGGAGATCTTTGTTTTATACCTCTATTTTTTTTTTTTTTGTTTGTAGGTGAAAAAATACAATTACATATAGCCCCCCAAATCTAATTTTTTTTTTTAACTTTTTGAGGCAAAAAAAATTTATTATTCAAGTAAGTAATCAACAGAACAATTTTTTTTTACCCTATAACCTTATTCAAGGACAAAATTAAGACAAATACATACAATTATTTATAAATAATGTATTCCTTTAAGGACTAACGTAAAAAAATATACCATTCCCTAGTTGTGAATTCCTTAAACCATTAACCATTCCCAACTTGTGAATTAACATACCATAATAATTTATTTTTATAAATAAATAATTAATTGTTTTTAAGATGCTTTTTTAAGGATTAACAAGTAATTCAAGTAAAGAATTAAGATAAATACATACATTTACCTAGTTGTGAATTAATTTTTTTCTTATTCTTTACAAAATAAAAATACTAATTGATATAATTAAGACAAGAATTATTCAAGTAATTAATTAAGAGAATTATTTTTTTAAAGCTAATTTATTTTTATATAAATTAACCAATTGATAACCTAAAAATAACATTAAATTTCTTTAACGTTTTTTTTTCCTTTAACATTTGAGGGGTAACACTATTGTAAGTAATTATCATTCAATGAACGTAACTAGGAGATCTTTGTTTTATACCTCCATTTTTTTTTTTTTTACATTTGTAGGTGCAAAAATCACAATTACATATAGCCCCCCAAATGTAATTTTTATTTTAACTTTTTGAGGTAAAAAAGTTATTATTCAAGTAAGTAATCAACAGAACCAATTTTTTTTTACCCTATAACCTTATTCAAAGACAGAATTAAGACAAATACGTATCATTATTTATAAATAATGGTTTCCTTTAAGGATTAACTTAGAAAATACATACCATTCTTTAGACACCAAATTTTGACACACCTTTTGTAAAAATATGTGTATTACTTCATTTCGGGGGTATTTTTGTTTTTCGGGGGTCGATTACAATTTTCGTGTATGTTATGACTAATTCGTCATATCAGGGGCAAAATGGTAATTTCACCATGTAAATATTATTCTATTTTATTTTTTTTTACATACATAATTTTACTATTTTATCATTATTTATAATTTTAATGATTTTTGGGAGTCATTTATTAGTTATTTATATTTTTAATATTTCTAACTTTATGGCACATTTTCCAATGCACACCTTTTTATGAAAATTTTCAAGTGAAAAATTTTATATGTTTATTTTGTATATTCATAAATTTTTTATAAAAATTTCATAATTTTTAGAGGTCGTTTAGTATTTATTTATTTTTTATCTTTTTGCTTATTAAGGGCACATTTCCCAAGAATGCGTTATCTTAAAATCTATGGATGAAAAACTTTAGTATATGTGTTTTATGTGATAATATATTTTGTGTAAAATTTTTTTTGATTTTTAAGAGTCATTTAGTATTTTTGTGATCTTCATAATTTTTGTCATATTATGTCCCATTTTCCAATGCACCTTTATTTAAGAATTTTGTGTGTGAAATATTTTATATGTGCATTTAATATTTATATTTTTATGTAAAAAATATTTAATAATTTTTAAAGACTATTTGGTGCTTATTTCAAATTATGTCCTTTTTTTTTGTCTATGACATTTTTTTTGGTGAATTAATTTTAAAATTGTAAATTTTATTATTATTAAATTTTCTTTTTCCAGTAATGCTAAATTTTAGTTTTAGTTCTATTTTATTTTTTTTTAAATTCTAGGGAGTCCATAGGGTTTTATTTTTATTCCAATTTTCTTACAATTTTCTCTTTCCAAAATTCTCCAGCAAAAAAAAAAATTGAACAGCAACAGCGTTGCTGCTGTTGCTGTTGCATCTACAAATGGCAAACACCATCATTTTTTGCACACATCCTAACCCACCAACTCTACCCTCTAGTCCCATCAATCATCCCTTACCTTGCTACCAAATTTTCAGGGATTTTACTCAATTTTGCTTTCACCATTTTCACACTCAATTCAACTACAATTTCTCTCCACTCTCTCTTGGCTCACTAGAAGAAAAAAAAATCAGACACACTCACTCTTGCACTCTCTGCACCTCTTTTTTTTTTTTTTATTGGCTAACCCTGTTCACAGGGGGGGACGCCACTCCCAAAATTTTATTTCTTAAAATAGGGAAAATTACAATAGAGGGGGACATAAAGCCTAAACCTCCCATTATTACAAACTTTATAAATTAAAGCAAAACAAGTTAAAATTAATGAAAATGGAAAGAGGGGAAACCTAATTTATCTAGTCTAGCAGCTCCACGAACTTCCTTTGGCAATTGTGAGAAATCTTGATATTCCATATTCACTTTTCCTGTAACCCCTTCATTTGACAAAAGATCCGTAGGCTTATTCGCCTCTCTGAAACAGTGATTGAAAGAAACAATATGCTGTTGTAATTTACTAATCTCCATCAGACTGTGAAGGTGGTACCATGGCCAATTACCCTTACCCTTGAAGAAATTCACAAGTGTTAACGAATCAATTTCAACGTGGAATTGTAAAAAACCTTTGGACACACATAATCGAATACCAAAAAGCAAAGCATTAATTTCTGCCGCCAAATTTGTATCCCTGCCAAAATAACAAGAGAAACCAAAGATTACATTACCCTGACCATCCCTCAACAAACCCCCACCTCCACATTCACCTGGGTTTCCCTTAGAGCACCCATCCGTGTTTAATTTAAAACCAGTCACAGAAGGCCACCATTTAACAAGAGTAATATGTAATCTCTTCTTGGTTGTAACCACAGATCCCAAAAATTCAATCCAAGAAGATTGCCCAACTTTACATTTAAACTTACTTTCAAAAGCCAATTTAATATCACAAAAAATATTCACAGCAATTCGCTCCCAATCAGACACCACAGCAGAGAAATAATGATTATTCCTAGCCTTCCACAAATGCCAGAAAATCAGAATAGGAGTTATGGAGATTATAAAATGCATGTGTCCGCTTACCATGGGCAAAATCCACCATTTCATCAGACGATTACGTACCTGTTCTCCTTCCCCCCAAATACCTAATGGAGCTCCAAAATACTCCCATACCTTTGAAGGAATGTCCCCCCAGCAGAAAATATGATCAATAAATTCTATGGAAGGATTTTGACAACAGTAACACCTGGAAGGGCCCTGGAAACCCATATCTTTCATCACATCTGCGCTTGGAATTCTTTTATACAAAACCCTTAACATCAATATAGACATTTTTATAGGCACAAAAGAGTTCCAAATATTTTTAAAAAAGAAACCCATAGTCTTACCAACTCGTATAAAATCAAAAGCTGATTTTAACGAAAACAAACCTGATGAAGTGAGAGTCCACACCATCTTTGATGAGCCATCAGAAGAATGTAATACCTCTCCTTCACCGTTTAGCCAACAGATTCTCTCTTCTGTCACTTCCCTGACTGCCAACATTCTTTTCCAAGCAATTGAATCCAGTCTAGACTGCTGAATAGGCTCAGAGAGACGTGATTTACAGTATTTTCCAGCCATAAACTTTGCCCAAAGGGAGTTTTGTTCCCTGAATTTCCACCAAAGCTTAATGGAGAAGGCCTTATGCATGTCTTCAAAAGATCTCAGGCCCACCCCACCTTCCTCAGTCGGAGCACAAAGAGTTTTCCAACTAATCCAATGTTTTTTCCTCCTGTTATCGTCCTTGCCCCAGAAAAAACCCGAGAGCAATCTTTCCAAATGCACAAGAACCCCCTTAGGAGGATTAGTAGCAGCAAGAATGTGAAGAGGAATAGAAGATAATACATGCTTTATAAGGATCAACCTGCCGCCTATAGATAGAAAACGATTCTGCCAGGCCAAGATTCGACAAGCAATAGAGTTACATATTGCGGAAAAATAATCCTTTTTCCTCTTACCAACAAAAAGAGGGCAACCCAAGTAGCGTACTGGAAAAGCCTTCTCCATGAAACCCGTAGTTTGTTTTATTATTGACCTCCTAAGGCGAGACATGTTAGGATGACATGAGAATCCACACTTTGCTAAATTCATCCGCTGCCCAGATTGAGCCTCATATTTTCTAAGAACCTTCATAATAATTTCCAAAGATTTTTTTCCTGCACCTGAAAAAATAATCACATCATCAGCAAAAGCAAGGTGGGTTATAACTTGACATCCAGAAGGTACCCGAAAAGGTGTAAAACTCCGAATCTGAGACATATTATTTAGAGCCCTGGACAAACCCTCTGCTGCAATAATAAATAACGCCGGTGAAATTGGGTCCCCTTGTCGAAGTCCTCGAGAAGATCTGAAGAAACCTTTAGAGACTCCATTAATTAAAATAGAGAACCAGCAATTTGATATTACTCGCCATATTAAATCAATCCAAACTTCACCGAAGCCAAAAGCACGAAGAATGTTGATTAAATATATCCAGGAAACCCTATCATATGCTTTTTTCCATATCTAACTTCAAAACCACATTTCCCCCACGATTTTTCTTCCTCATATCATTTACTAACTCCTGAGCTAGCATAAAATTTTCAGAAATCAATCTCCCCTTAACAAAACCGCTTTGCTCAAGAGAAATAATACGAGGCAAAATACTAGAAAGTCTATCAGCTAAAATTCGAGAAAAGACTTTATTCACAAAAGTGCATAAACTAATAGGGCGAAACTGAGAGAAATTTTGTGGGTGATTTACCTTAGGAATTAACACAACAAGGGTTGATGTGAAATTCCGAGGTAATGGTGCCCCACAAAAGAAACTTACCACAGCTTTATAAACATCTTCAGACACCAAGCTCCAAGCAGTTGTGAAGAATTTTCCTGTGAAACCATCAGCCCCAGGAGCACTATCTGCATCCAAAGCAAATACAGCTTGCCTAACCTCCTCTATAGACGGCACCTTTTCCAGATTCAAATTTTCCTCAGCATGAATCAACTTTGGAATGTGTTTTATATCCATATCAGTCTCCATGTCACCTTGTGAAAAAAGAGAAGAAAAATATTGTTCAGCCAAAACACCAATCTCCTCATCATTCTCCACCCATTCCCCTTCAGAATTTTTTATCCTGTGTATTATAGACATGTTCCTACGGGCTGCCACTGAGGAGTGAAAAAATTTGTTATTTTGGTCCCCTTCCTTCCACCATTTAATACGAGCTTTCTGCCTCCAAAAACTATCCTCAATGCAAATAGCTTTATTGAGCTCCATTCGTGCATTTTGCAAATCCTGTAAAGCTTGATCTGAACCCTGCTCATCATAACTTTTTTCCATTTCTGCTGCCTTGGCTTCAAGCAATTTTACATTTTCAAAAATATTTCCAAAATGTTGCCTAGACCACGGTCTGATGGCCTGTTTGACAGCCTTTAATTTAAGAGCCAAAACCGTCAAAGGAGGACCTGGCTGCGGTTGCTTCCAAACCTGCTCAATTAAAGGTAAGAACTGAGTGTGTGAAGTCCAAAAATTAAGAAAACGAAAAGGGCGGGGCTTATCATCAATCCTCGTCTTTGCCATGATCAATAGGGGCGAATGATCCGAGGGTCGCCGCGATAAGTGATGTACAGAAAGGTCCACCTTCATCTCACTAAAAATATTATTCACCAGCACCCTGTCAAGCCTTTTCCAAATTCTAGCAAGACCATGCCTGTTATTGCACCAAGTATAAGGAGAACCAGTATAACCAACATCCAAAAATTTTAAATCATGCATAAATTGCAAGAAATCCTCCGCTTCACTTAGTTGAAAAAGCCTACCTCCTTTCTTTTCGTCAGCATTTATTACAAGGTTCAAATCACCAGCTATAAGCCATGGAGAATTCCCATCATATTCAGCTTTCAAATTTTCCCACAACATCTTTTTTCCTTCTATCAAACAGTTTGCATGAATGAAAGACATTCTACATGCAGATTCAAGTCCAGACGAAGTAGCCAAAACAGAAATATGATGCTCACTCTCAGCTAGCATTGAACATGAAAAAATAGATTTATAAAATACCCAAACCGTGCCTGAATTATTAGCCAACCCACCATCCATACCCAACTTCAGTCTAGCTTCATTGAATTTAGAGATATCTACTTTTGGTTCACAAATAGCCACAATTTGCATATTGTAAATCTTGATTAACTTCCTCAACCTCTTTAAATTTGGAGCTTTGAAGACCCCTCTAATATTCCAAAACATAAAATTAATCATGAGACAATGCAGCAAAAGGATTAACTGATGATCTTACGTGAGATCGCAAGATCCTGTCCGAATGGAACTTAGGCCGAATTCCTTTGTGCTTCGCACCATTAACAGGCTCCCATTCAGCTTGCTGATATTTTAGTTTTTCCGATTGAAGAGGTGAGACTTCCAAATTGCAAAAACTCAAGCGATGCATCTTCTCCCCATTCTTAGCAACAACCCCTCTCGGAGACAGGTTCCCTGCTGTACCTTCAGCATCAGTGATCAGCTGCTGTTTTGCAAAAGTTTCATGTTCAATGGTTTCCCTTGCTTCACATTCCACAGAAGGTGGACATACTGCATTATATTCAGCCATCTGCTGCGCAGCAAGCTCCAGAGAGACGATATCAGACGCATCATCACCACACCGTTGCTGCTCAGGTTCCAACACAACTGCATTACCTTCATCAGGCGACGCAACAGCCTGACTTCCATTCTCTACAATTGGTGAATAGATAATGGGTTCAGTATTTATACCCACTCCCTGTTCAGGATTCTTTTCATTTACCCTACTATCTGCAGGTACTAAAACCTCCTCTTCTTGGTTCGATTGGTGCTGCAGGCATGGAAAAGTTTGAGTATTCCACTTGAATATTATTTGCTTGGGTTTCGTTATTTGGTACAACCTGAACACTAACACCTTGATTATCTTCCTTATCAGATCCCATCCCAGCCTTTTGATCCCCATCTCTAACCAGTATCTGCTTCGGAACAAAAAGAACGTTGGGAGTCTGATCCTCTTTTCCCCTTCCTGTAACACCATCTGGAGCAGTCTTTTTGTTCAAAAATCTGCATTTGCTCACCTCATGGCCTTGCTTATTATAGTGAGTGCAATACTGGGGCAAACCCTCATATAAAATTTTTTGCCAAAACCCCCCTTGCCCTATTGCAATCCAAACACGCTCTGCACCTCACTTTTCATAGACCACACACATATCACAGACGATTCCCATCAACTTCCACTCTTCCATTCTTTCCTCTCGGTTCTCTCTCACTTCATTACACCATAGGCACTCCCAATCACCAAAAAATCACTCAAAACTCTCTTCTCTTTGCCTATTCTTCATTAGAGAATACACTGTTGGCCCAAATGCAACCTAAGAGGGGGGTGAATTAGGTTCCCTTTTACTTTAAACTTGGTTACAATAATTTATCTTAACACAAAATAAATTTACCAAGTTGTCTAAATGATCAATCAAGATTATGAACCAAGAATTAATATGATGGATAAAAACAATGGACATATAATTCAATCAAAAGAAAAGTTGAGATACACAAACTCAATAAGCTTCCAAGCACACAAACTTGAAGCCTTGATCACTTGAATTCTCTTCTTTGTTTTGTGCCTCAATATCAACTTGTACAATATTGTGGATCACTTCTCACTCACCCTAGACACTCTCTAGTTGAGCTAAGAAGTTTTACAGCTCTCTAGCTAACCCTTTTAACTATACAAATGAATTGATCACAAACAAATATGAATTCACTCTTGCTATTACAAAGTTCACTTGATGAGAAGTACTTTTTCTTCACAAAAGAACACTCAAAAATCACTATTGTATTGGTTGCTAAAAGTATCTATTCATTCTGCACTATTTAGCTTTTATACATCATAAGAAAATGGCTTGATTTGACTTCCAACGGCTAAAAAGAAAAACTAGCCGTTAGACACAATTTGTCTGGTCCGGACGTCCTCATAGAGAGGTCCGGACGTCCGGACAGTCGTCCGGACTAGTATCCGGAAGGTGCATTTCCTCGTCCGGATGATCGTCCATATGCCTTCTGGACATTCCTTGGTTTGGCTGTATTCCTGTGTCCGGACGTCCGCATGATCATCCGGATCCTCGTCCGCATACATTCTGTCCACCTTGGATTTTGATGATTTCTATTTGTCCGGACGTCCGCATAGGCGTCCGGATCCTCGTCCGCATACATTCTGTCCACCTTGAATTTTGATGCTTCTGTCTGTCCGGACATCCGCATGAGCGTCCGGACCCTCGTCCGAATACCTTCTGACCATTTTAATTTTTGATGTCTTTGTGCATCCGGACGTCCGCAGTGTACGTCCGGATGGTCGTCCGGATAACCAAGCTCCTCCTTTTTTTCAACCTATCTTATGTTACTGCAATAGAAGCTCATTTAACATATTAGTACTCTTCATCATAAGTTTAATACTCATCAAAACCTAGATGATTTAGACCATGAGGTCATCAATCTCCCCCTTTTTGATGATGACAAACTTATGATGAAGCAACACACTTAGAATAATAAAACCTTTGCTCCCCCTCAACATATGCATTAATCCTTCTCCCCCTTTTGGCATCATCAAAAAAATAAGGATCATAATGAAATGCAAATATAAAACAGAGAGATATTCATACCAAACGATCATAGAGATAGCCAAAACATGTCAAATGTTAAACACTTAGAAATTCAAACCAAAGAAATCCAAATAAATAAAACTATTACATGACTAAACACTTAGAAAACTAAAAACATCAAGCCTAGTCTAGGACTCATCATCGGAAACGTCTTCGCTATAGGGAGGTGGAGGAAGATGGAACATCATTTCTTGCTTTTCTTCTAGACTCTTGTCCTTGCCGCCTCATTCGAATGTATGCTGGGAAATTGGCACGATCATCGGAGTCCCATCCAAACTCTTGAGCTAACTCTATATGCTCAAGTCTATTGTGAATCCCACGTACTTCCCTACAAAAGTCTTGTTGCAAGTTGTTCATTTGAGTGTGCATGGAAGCAAAATCAGTCTTCATTTGGTTCATTTGAGTGGAGAGGTCATTAATAGCATTAAAGAGTCGACTTTCCCAAGAAGATGGAGGTGCATACGACGATGAAGGAATACTAGGGTGAATAGAATGAAGAGGTTGTTCGTGCAGAGGTACATCTTCTTCCATAGCTTGTGGTCCTTCTTCCATTTGTTGCCTTTCTCTAGTATCATAAAAATGAAAGCATCCATATAGGCACCCGGAGCAAAAACCGTTTGCAATTTACTTCTTTTGAAAAACCATCTTCCATTGAAGAAACCCAAATTAAGTCTCTTAAAACATTCTTTATCAATCCTATCACCCTCTCCAGGTTTGGTCCCCACTATGCCATCAAAATCTATCCCATTGTTCTTAAAGAGAAGAGTTAAGATTCTTCCATAAGCTAATCCCTTATTTGATTCACTCTTACATATAAACATGTACTTCAGCATAAAAGCACCCAAATTGATAGGGATAGATCTCATAATACCATAAAAAAGGTGTAAACCTATATGAGTAACATCCGTCTTATGACCACTAGTGGGTGCTAAGATGTTCACAATAATATGATATAACACTCTATTAGAAGGAGTGAACCAATTCATCTTGAGATTTTTTAAGCTAGTCCTAATGGGATTCCCAAAGAACGATCTTCTTAAATCATCATAATCAATAATGGGGGATTGCTCTTTAAGGACACAAAAATCACTGCCGGTATTATCCATGCCAAAAAGCTCATTTAACTCTCTAGAATCGAAAGTAAAGTGAGTATTGTTCACTATGGTTTCTGCATCTCCATTTACCTCTCTTAAATTGGCATAGAATTGTTTCACTAAATCAACATAAACAATTTCCTTCACTTCACATATCCTATCCCAATTTATGTCTCTTAACATAATAGGAATGTCTTCTAATCCACCATCAAAATCTTCAAATTCACAAAATTTCATCCCAATAACATTCTTATTCTCTAAATCAGTTATAAAGTTCAAGCGATTGAGGATCAAAAAAGGTCTTACCCCTAAATTGGACAAATCCCTCTTCGTTGATGTTGTAGGTGACACTAGATCGTCCTCTACCACGTCCACTACGTCCTCCTCTATGACCCCTTTGAGAAGAACTAGCCATAGCTGATGTTAATTTGAGAAAAAAGGAAGAGAAAAAAAAAGAAGAGATAGAGAGATACAAAAAGAAACCCTAGGAGAGAGAAAGTCGAATTAGATGAGGAAGAAGAAGATGGAGAGATGAAATTTATGTGATAGAAAACTGTTATGGGTGAAATATGAGGGGATTTTGAGTTTGGAAGAAGAGGAAATAGTTTTTGAGAAAGTTGAAGTTGAAGAGGCGCGAAAGAAACGCCCCTGAACAGTTCTGTCGAGACTATATATGCACGATCCGGACGTCCGATCGTGCTGCCTTGCGTCCGGACCCGCGTCCGGATGGTGGTCAAATTTGACCACTGAAGAGTTGACTGTCGGACGTCCGGGTTCACAGGGAGGTCGTCCGGATGAATAAAAAATTAAAAAAACAACTAGGAAATTTTTGAGAAAAAGTTTTCTACTACTCCCAGATGATTTCTAAGAAAGTTAAACCTTTCTTCAGCTAGAGCTTTAGTGAAGATATCTGCTAGTTGATCTCTAGTACTAACATATTCGATCCTAATCTCTCCTTTTTGAACCTAACTCTCTAATGAAGTGATGTCTAATGTCAATGTGTTTGGTTCTAGAGTGTTGGATGGGATTTTTGGTCAAATTTATGGCACTAGTGTTATCGCATTTGATAGGCACACTTTTGAATACCAAACCAAAATCGGATAGATGTATGTTTCATCCATAATAATTGAGCACAACATGCTCCCGCAGCTATGTATTCAGCTTCTGCTGTAGATAACGAGATAGAACTTTGTTTTTTGCTGAACCAAGAAACCAAACATTTTCCTAGAAAATGACAAGTACCACTAGTGCTTTTTCTATCAGTCCTACATCCTGCAAAATCAGCATCGGAGTATCCTACAAGATCGAAACAAATTTGTCTTTGGATACCAAAGACCATAGTCTAATGTACCTTTAAGATATCTAAGAATACGCTTAACGGCTAACAAGTGAGATTCTCTTAGGACAAGATTGAAATCTAGCACAAAGACAAACGGCAAACATAATATCCGGTCTACTAGCGGTAAGGTAAAGCAAACTACCTATCATACCTCGATACCCTTTTTCATCCACTTTAATTCCTTCTTCATCCTTGTCCAATTTTGTAGAAGTGCAAATAGGTGTGCCTACTTGTTTCGAGCCTTCCATACCAAACCTCTTAAGAAGCTCTTTTGTATATTTAGTTTGACTTATGAAAATTCCAGTTTTTTGTTGGTGAATTTGAAGACCAAGAAAAAATTTTAATTCTCCCATCATGCTCATTTCAAATTCATTTTGCATCATAGTTGAAAATTCTTTGCAAAATTTTTCATTAGTAGCACCAAAGATAATGTCATCCACATAAACTTGTACAAGAAGAAGTTCATTTTCATAAGTGTTTTGTAAAAAGTGTAGTGTCTACAATTCCTCTTTTAAAACCTTTTTCACTTAAGAAGTTACTCAACCTTTCATACCAAGCTCTAGGAGCTTGTTTTAAACCATATAGGGCTTTAGAAAGTTTAAAAACATGATTAGAGAATTTTTCATGTTCAAAACCGGGAGGTTGTTCAACATAGACTTCTTGTTCAATAAAACCATTTAAAAAGGCACTTTTTACATCCATTTGAAATAATTTAAAATCTTTGAAGCATGCATACGCAAGAAGCATTCTTATAGATTCAAGCCTAGCGACCGGTGCAAAGGTTTCATCAAAATCTATTCCTTCTTCTTGAGCATACCCTTTTGCAACTAACCGTGCTTTATTTCTTACTATTTCACCTTTATCATTTAACTTATTCCTAAAGACCCATTTTGTGCCTATTACCGGATGATCTAATGGCCTCTCAACTAAAGTCCATACCCTATTTCTCTCAAATTGATTCAATTCTTCTTGCATGGCTACTATCCAACAATCATCTTTCAAGGCATCTTCTACATTCTTAGGTTCAAATTGGGATAACAAAGCAAAGTTATCAACTAAAGGTTTATAAGAGGATCTAGTCCTAACTTTTTCTGAAGGATCTCCTATAATAAACTCCTTAGGATGATTGGGTACAAATCTCCAAGTTTTGGGATAGATCCTTTGTAGTGTTATCATCTTTCTCAACAACTATATCTTCACTAGTACTTACTTCTTTATTAGGACTATTAACATCTTCTTGAAGAGTAAGATTCTCCAATTTTTCTTGAACACTATCATCCTCATCTTCATTAATTCCTTTTGAAACTACATCATGTAATTCATCAAAAGTAACATGAATGGCTTCTTCAACCACTAAGGTTCTTCTATTGTACACTCTATAGGCTCTCTTATCACTAGCATATCCTAAAAAGATACCTTCATCCGTCTTCTTATCAAACTTGCCAAGATGTTCCTTAATATTCAAAATAAAGCATTTGCAACCAAAAACTTTAAAATAACCAATAACTGGCCTTTTTCCAAATATAAGTTCATAAGAAGTTTTATTCAAAAAAGGTCTTAATAAAATTCTATTCATGACATAACAAGCCGTATTGACCGCTTCGGCCCAAAAATATTTTGGTAAATCACATTCATTTATCATAGTTCTAGCAGGTCTCTTGAAGAGTTCTATTTTTCCTTTCAACAACCCCATTTTGTTGGGGAACTCTTGCAGTAGAAAATTCATGTGTGATACCATTGTGATCACAAAATTCAGAAAAACCACAATACTTAAATTCGGTTCCATTATCACTCCTAATTTTCACAATGGTTAAGTTTAACAAATTTTGAACTTTTGCAAATAAAGAGACAAAATTTTTAAAAGCTTCATCTTTGTGTGCAAGAAATAGTACCCAAGTGTATCTTGAATAATCGTCCACAATGACAAAAGCATATCTTTTTCCCCCAAGGCTTGCTACTTGAGTAGGACCAAACAAGTCCAAATGTAAAAGCTCCAAAGGTCTTGTAGTTGAAACACAATTTTTTGGTTTAAAAGAGACCTTGGTTTGTTTTCCAAATTGGCAAGCACTACAAATTTTGTCTTTGTCAAAATTAATTTTAGGAAGCCCTCGGACAAGTTCTTTTCTAGATAGTTCACTCAACAAGTCCATATTGAAGTGACAAAGCCTTCTATACCAAAGCCAAGGATCATCACTAAAAGCCTTAAGACATCTAATTCTATTAGAGTCTATTCTATCTAGATAAACTACATAGATGTCATTATGCCTCATTCCTCTAAAAACTACATTATAACTAGAGTCAAGAACTAAACACTCATGCTTTTTGAAAAGAACAAATAAATCTTTGTCACATAATTGACTAACACTTAGCAAATTATAACTAAGATTGTCAACAAGTAAAACATTTTGAATAAGAGTTTCATTATCGTTACCTATGTCACCTACTCCAACAGTTTTAGCTTTCATGTCATCTCCAAAGGTGACTTTTCCGCTATTCTTCCGCTTTAGCTTGACAAACAAGGATGGATCTCCGGTCATATGTCTTGAACATCCACTATCAATGAACCATTTTGACTCCTTGATGGTATTTTTGAGGCTCACCTACACAAATGTAAAAGGAAAAATATTTGGTACCCTTTTATTTAAATTTTGGGTCCAGTACTAGTTAGCACAATCTTTAACAATCCACATTGTTTTCATTCCGTGTTCCATATTTCTTTTAACATAGCAATTATTTTTCATGTGACCTATTTGACAACAAAAATTACACATGATATGAGCATTATTCACATGCATGGGTCTAATAAATCTTATTTTATTCTTTCTATATAGAGTGAATCTATTTGTACTAAGCATGCTCTTGGTGATTTCCTTTTCTAAGAGTTCTTGTTTTTGCCTTCCAAGAAAGTCATTAAGTTCTTTTATTCTAATTTTTAAATTTTCTTGTTCACTCTTGATGTTGTTGTAAAAAAGGGATCTCTCATCCAACTTTCTTTTCAAATTATCAAAATTCAAAGGTCAAATCTACATTGCATTTCTTTAATTCATCATTTTCATTTTTCAAACTTTTGTTCTCTTCAATCAATCTAGCACTTTCATCCCAACAATGAGTTAATTTTCAATCTCAATTCTTTATTTCTAGCATAAGATTCTTTCAAACTATTATGTAATTTGCAAACAAAATTTTCAATATCATCATCATCTTCATCATTCCAATCATCACTTTACATTCTTGTCTATAGAAGAGCAATTAGAAGTTACCTCATGGTCTCCAAAGGCCATAAATGCCATTTGAGCAATTTCTTCTTCTTCTTCGATTTCTCCATCGGAATTACACTCGTTCCATGTCAATTGAAAGTTGTTGAATCTTTGTTTCCTTTCACTTCTTCCTTCCTTCTTTTTCTTTGAAGGACACTCATTCATGTAAGTGTCCTAGTTGTCCACACTCAAAACACTTGTCATTTTGCTTCTTTGACACCTCTTGCTTTCCTCTATTTCTTGAGGAGCTTGATTGATTGAGATTGCCTTGTCCTCCTCTTCTAAATCTTTTCTTGTTTGTGAGGAACTTTTGAAGGTCTTTGTTAGTAGAGCCAAGTCATTATCTTCCATTTCCATGTCTTCACCGTCAATTGAGAAATCCTCTTCATCATCTTGTGAAGACTTCAATGCCATATTTTTCTTGATTTTGGCCTCTTCCTCCTCTTGTACCTTAGATTTCAATTTGAGCTCAAAAGAGGTTAAAGAGTTTATAAGAAATTCAATAGGCATAACATTTAGATCTTTGGCTTCTTCTATGGCTGTGACTTTACTTTCCCATTCCTTAGGTAATGCATTTAAAATCTTTCTATTTTTCTCACCTAAGCTATACTCCTTTTGTAAAGCCTCTAAATCCTTAATTATGTCATTGAATCTACAATACATTTTGTCAATGTTTTCATGAGGCTCCATCTTAAAAGACTCATACTTAGTAACTAATAAGGCTTTCTTTTGTTCCTTGATATTGTCACTACCTTCATGAATATCCTTTCAATTTATCCCAAATTTCTTTTGCCGTCTTACACCCTTTTACTCTAGTTGACTCATTTGCATCTAAAGCATTAAATAATACATTCATAGCCTTTGCATTTAGAGTAAGATTGGTTCTATCAATAGGGAGAAAGTTCCATTCTAGTCTTTTGCCTACGGGTACCGGTAGTTTTGATCAATAATGTATGCTTCATATGGACCCTCATTCACTATATACCAAAGCTCAATATCAATAGATTGTAAGAAAATTTCCATTCTAGCCTTCCAACTAGTATAATTCACACCATTGAACATAGGAGGTCTAGTGATAGATTGTCCCTCTAAAAATAAAGCATTATTTGAGGTTGCCATGGATCTCTCCTAGCTTGTTAGGCTATTAAAAAGGAAACCAAGCTCTGATACCAATTGTTGGCCCAAATGCAACCTAAGAGGGGGGGGTGAATTAGGTTCCCTTTTTATTCTTAAACTTGGTTACAATAATTTATCTTGACACAAAATAAATTTACCAAGTTGTCTAAATGATCAATCAATATTATGCATCAAGAATTAATATGATGAATAAAAACAATGAACATATAATTCAATCAAAAGAAAAGTTGAGATACACAAACTCAATAAGCTTCCAAGCTACACAAACTTGAAGCCTTGATCACTTGAATTCTCTTCTTTGTTTTGTGCCTCAATATCAACTTGTACAATATTGTGGATCACTTCTCACTCACCCTAGACACTCTCTAGTTGAGCTAAGAAGTTTTACAGCTCTCTAGCTAACCCTTTCAACTATACAAATGAATTGATCACAAACAAATATGAATTCACTCTAACTTTTACAAAGTTCACTTGATGAGAGTACTTTTTCTTCACAAAAGAACACTCAAAAACACTATTGTATTGGTTGCAAAAAGTATCTATTCATTCTGCACTATTTAGCTTTTATACATCTTGAGAAAAATGGCTTGATTTGACTTCCAACGGCTAAAAAGAAAAACTAGCCGTTAGACACAATATGTCTGGTCCGGACGTCCTTATAGAGAGGTCCGGACGTCCGGACAGTCGTTCGGACTAGTATCCGGAAGGTGCATTTCCTTGTTCCGAATGATCGTCCATATGCCTTCTGGACATTCTTGGGTTTGATGTTTCCCTGTGTCCGGACGTTCGCATGATCATCTGGACCCTCGTCCGCATACATTCTGTCCACCTTGGATTTTGATGATTTCTGTTTGTCTAGACGTTCGCATAAGCATCCGGATCCTCGTCCGCATACATTCTGTCCACCTTGAATTTTGATGCTTTGTCTGTCCGGACGTCCGCATGAGCGTCCGGACCCTCGTCCGGATACCTTCTGACCATTTTAATTTTTGATGTCTTTATGCATTCGGATGTCCGCAGTGTACGTCCGGATGGTCGTCCGGATAACCAACCTTCCTCCTTTTTTCAACCTATCTTACTGTTACTGCAATAGAAGCTCATTTAACATATTAGTACTCTTCATCATAAGTTTGATACTCATCAAAACCTAAATGATTTAGACCATGAGGTCATCATACACATCACAACACCACTTCACATTCACCCTCACCTTTGCCAAGACCACATCCAGACATATTCACCCACTTACACTTCACACACTTGCAGAAAAACACTAGCACACAATTTCATTCAGACTTCCACAAATCCAAACAACATATGGCTCACACACACTCATTTGCACACACACATTGACACAAAAAAACTCACCATTTATTCACACAATCCACTCACAATCGACACACACAGTCATAAACTCACTAGCACCAACATAGACATACACCATACCCTCACTTCATCAACGCACACCTGCACAATGCACTTCTCATTGCACAACCACAGACACACACCAATTCACAGCTTTCCCTCACTTCTCTCGGCTGAACAAGCACACAAAACACACAGGCACACACAGAAACACATACTCACATCACACACTACATCTTTCTGCATCTCCCTCACAACACCACCACACACAAGTTCCACTTACAATAAGAACACAAAGCACACAAACAACATTGCCACCATCACATTCACATACACAAACACATGTTGCTCACAACACAACACACACCAGTTTCACTCTCACATTTCACCTGCACTTCACCAAAAAACAACACAGGCACACACACATTTCACCTGCACACATAAACACACTGTCACAGACACAAACACAAAGACTCATGCACACACAATACAACATACAAAGCCAGATACACATTCAATTCACACACACACACCCCTACAAGAAACATACACGCACACTCCAGCATCACAAACACATAGACCACACACAATCAACAATAGGCACACCACCATTCACTGCCAACAAACCATTACCAACGCCCCCTCCCCCGGGTTCTCCTTCACCGATCGCACCGCCACTCATGACCGAAAATCATCATCTCTACCGCGACTCAAATGAGGTAAAATTTTCAACCTCTCCTTTAATTTCTGGTATTTAGGCTAAATTTATGCTTTGGGATGTTATGTGGTTTATTGTTAAATTAGATTTGATGGATGGGTTTTTGTTTTGGGATTTTGATTTGGGAGAATTAGTTTGATAGGAAGAGAGAGAGATAGAGAAGGCCAAGAGAGATGGACCGAGAGAGAGAGAGAGAGAGAGAGAGAGCATGAAAGAGAGGAACGAGAGATTAAAAAAAAAAAGGAAATCTGGAGAAAGAAGAAAAGAAAGAAGAAGAAGAGAGAAGAAGAAAAACAGAGATGAAATCTAGAAAGAAAGAAAGAAGAAAGAAGAAAGAGAGAAAGAAAGAAAGAAAGAAAAAGAAAAAAAAGGGGAAGGAAACCGGAAAAAAAAAAAGAGTTTTAGTGAAACTATGTCGTTTTGACGTAGTTTCACTCAAAACTACGTCGTTTTGTTAGTTTAGTTTTCTAATTTGATTTTAATTAATAATATGTATTTATTTTATAGTCTTTAGACTTTTATTAATGTTATTGTGGCCCTGAACATTTACGATTTATGCATTTAAGCTTCTGTTTTTTGTAGATTGACCCCCATAATTTTATTTTCCTTTCAATTAGGTCCCAATTAATTGCATTTCGATCCCCAGACTTTTATATAATTATAATTTTGGCCCCTACATTTTTTAATTTTCATTTTTGACCCCTATATTCTTCGGTAATTACATTTTGACCCTTATATTTTTATAAAATTACATTTTGACCCTTATACCTTTCTGAAATTACCTTTTTACCCTCCTAATATTTCTGGAAATTGCAATTTTACTTCTCAAGTATGCTAGAAATTGTATTTTAGTCCTCCAATATTGCTGGAAATTAGTAAATTTGGTCCCTCATATTGCTGAAAATTGCATTCTTGTCCCCCAAACCTTGCTGAAATTTTGTTTTTGTCATTATACTTTGCTGGAATTATATTATTGCCCTCCAATATTGCTGGAATTTATATTTTCGCCCCCCAAGTAGCTAGAACTTGAATTTTAGCCTTTGAATGTTGCTAGAAATTGTATTTTTACTCTTGAATGTTGCTGGAATTGCATTTTTAACTTCCCAAGTTTGCTGAAATCACATTTTGGCCTTAAGTATTGCTGGAAAATTTTATTTTTGGCATTATGCTTGCTGGAAATTATATTTTAGCCTTTTAAATTTGTTGTGAATCATGTTATTACCTTACCTATGGTTTGAAATGGTAATTTCACCCTTTAGTTTGTTGTAAATTATATTTTTACTCTAAGAATATTGCCCAAATTTTCACTTTTAACCCGAAACCTTGGAACATTTTTAGTTTTTGTCAAAAAAAAAAAAGAATTGAATTAATTCCTCAAGTTTTTTAATTATTTTCTTTTCATATTTTATTGTTCCAAAATTTAGTCTTTTATCTAATTAATATTCAAATTAGTTTCGTTATTTCCCTTTTAGTTATTTTGATGATTCTTATTTGGGTGTTAAAAGTTTAAGTATGTATTATTGTGTTTTATCTTTTATTATTTTTATTTTCCTTATTTTACTTTATTTGTTTATTTACTTATTTATTTTTACTTAAACGATTTTCATTTTTCTTCCTAGATATTTAACTATTATCATCTTTTTTTAATTTTGTTTATTATTGTGGCTTGTTCATAGTGATTGGTATGAAATTATTTAATTAGTGGTTTATTTATCAAACAGTGGTATTTTTGACATGTTTGTTCATTTTATTAGCAATTTATACTAAGTCTTTGAATTAGAAGGTACCCCTACTATCCTTCCAATGTCTCTTTATATGCTCCTATGTGCTCCTATGTGTTTTTCTATATGTTTTTTTTTATGTATCTCTTTGTATTATTATTTTTATTCATGTGTGAGTATTTGTTTATTTATGTCATGTTATTTATTTGAATTTAATTTTTTAATTGTTCAAAGAAGTGTAATAGATAGGTAATATTCTTGAAGCAAAAATTTTGTATTTAGATAGTTAATGTAATAGAGAGTTTATATTTTACCTATTTAGCAAAAATCTTATGTATTCTGGATAGAAAATGTAATAGATAGGTTATCTTTTATTTTTCATTTTTAGATTGCAATTAGGTTTTTTTCTCCGGTGTAATAGTTAGAGCTTTTGTGTGCTGTGTGTGCTGTGTGCTTATGTGTTTTATTCGCTTTCCCTAGGACTTTGCATCTAGAATATTATGCTTGTGTGCTATGTGCTCCTATGTGCTATTATTTGCTTTCATATGATTATTGCTTTAATCTATGTCTTATTATTTATTTACTTGTTATAATATATATATGTATCGTCGCCACACTAGTCCAACGCTAGTTGTGGTTAATGTCGGTTTCTTCGCTAGTCCAACGCTAGCGGAGAATTTCTAGAAAATAAGCTAGTTCAATGTTAGGTCTTTAGGTCATTTTAGTATTAGAATCATTTCTCATGTGCATTTCATACCATTTCACACACACATTTTCTCTTTTTTAGGTCTTTTTCCATTTTTGTATAATTTTTTTGTATATACTTTATCACTTATTATCTATCTTAAACAAATGTTTAGTGCATAATATTTAGACTCCACTACACATAGAACTTTAGGTCATTTGTGTGATTTTTTTACTAAGAAATAGTCATCTACTTACGTGGGAAGTGATAGCGCACATGCCGTTCCCCCCTTCCGTGAGTAGAAATAGCTAGTCACGAGTCTATTAGTTCCCCAGTACCCGTTATGTTGCATCCCCACTTTCTTTGTTCACTTACTATCTATATTAATATTCTTCTTTCCTTTTGCATTCCATTTTATATCTATGCTCGTGACTCCATCGAAGTCTAGACTCGGATTTCGCAATTAATGCGATAATTCCGACCAAACCTCAATGGAACATTTTGTCCCTTAACGATATCCATTTTTTTAGGACTAGATTTGCATTCATATAGTTGCATCCAAATGTGATAAAATCGTAGAGTTATATTAGGAAAATTTAGACTAAACCTAGCAACTAGTTTCGGCTAGGTTGAAAGGGTGCCTTAGGCGTGAGCCTTTGCCTTCCCTTTCTTCAACTGTGACTCCCGAACCTTTTTCTCTTGTTTTTCAAAGACCTGGAGTTGTCTTAAAAGGGTTTTCTTGTTTTTTCTTATATTCTACCAAAAATCATTTTCTAAATAAATCATTTTCGATTTTCTTACCTTTGTAAAATATTTTCCGGTGATTTGATACACCAAAACTCAATACCAAGTGGCGACTCCCTTTTTACTAAAAACCCCTTTTAGACTATATTTTCAAGCCCAAAAACCATCGCATTTTCAAAGTCCCATTTTAGGCCCTTTGTTTCTTTTTGTTTTGAAATAAGGCATTTTCTAAAATCACATCTTTTGTCCAACCTTTTTGTAAAGTATTTTCTAAAAAAATCAGTTTACTAAAAACCTACACTCTTTTCTCAATAAATAAACACAACACCCATTTAATTCTTCCTTTTTCCGTCTTTAGAAAAAATGGGGCGCGACACATTCCCTAGTTGTGAATTCCCTAAACCATTAACCATTCCCAACTTGTGAATTAACATACCATAATAATTTATTTTCATAAATAGTTAATTAATTATTTTTAAGATACTTTTTTAAGGATTAACAAGTAATTCAAGTAAAGAATTAAGATAAATAAATACATTTACCTAGTTGTGAATTAATTATTTTCTTATTCTTTACAAGATAAAAATACTAATTGATATAAATAAGACAAGAATTATTCAAGTAATTAATTAAGAGAATTATTTTTTTAAAACTAATTTATTTTTGTATATAAATTAACTAATTGATAACCTAACAATAACATTAAAGGAATATGGGTTTTTTCTCCATTAACATTTGGGGAGCAAAACTATTGCAAGTAATTATCATTCAATGAAAGTAATTAGGAGATCTTTATTTTATACCTCCAATTTTTTTTTTTAACATTTGTAGGTGAAAAAATCACGATTACATATAGCCCCCCAAATGTAATTTTTTTTTTTACTTTTTTAGCTAAAAAAATTATTATTCAAGTAATTAATCAACAGAACAATTTTTTTTTACCCTATAAACTTATTCAAGGACAGAATTAAGACAAATAGTACCATTATTTACAAATAATGTATTCCTTTAACGATTAACATAAAAAATATATATCATTCCCTAGTTCTGACCTAACCATTAACCATTGCCAACTTCTGAATTAACATACAATAATAATTTATTTTTATAAATAAATAATTATTTATTTTTAAGCTACTTTTTTAAGGATTAACAAGTAATTCAAGTAAAGAATTAAGACAAATACATACATTCCCTAGTTATGAATTAATTTTTTTCTTATTCTTTACAGGATAAAAATACTAATCAATATAATTATGACAAGAATTATTCAACTAAACCCTAATTAAGATAATGATTTTTTTAATATTAATTTATTTTTTATATAAATTAACTAATTGGTAATTAAAAGAATGATTTTTTTAACGTTTTTTTTCGTTTAACATTTGGGGGGCTAAATGGCAATAAGTGGGTTGTAGACACCAAATTTTGACACACCATTTATTTTCAAACATTGGAGAGTTGTTTTTATTTTTGGGGTCAAATTTTAAATTTTTCAATAATCTTGGGGGGGCAAAATAGTAATTTTTATTTTTAAATACTTTTTCATCAGTTTTGGGGGTTTTAAATTCGCATTTTGACTTTTCACACATATTTTTTTATTTTTTACTTTTTATGATTTTTTTAGATTTAATTGGCATTTTTTATATTTTTATTAGCACAAGGTCAAAATGGTAATTTCGCCTCGCGAATACCACTTTAGCTCATTTTAGTTCCAAATTCATTTTAAGCATTTTTCTAAATTTTCTTTATTTTTCAGAGACGATTACTATTTTTTCTGTGAATTTTCATTGCCCAAGGGCAAAATCATCATTTTACAAATTAAATTCATTTTTCACCAATTTTGAGTCAAAAATGCATTTTCTAGTGTTTTAAGCTTATTTGTAATTTTTGATAATTTTTTGAAGACAATAACTATTTTTCTGTGAATTTTCATTGCCTAAGGGCAAAATCGTCATTTTATAAATTAAATTCATTTTTCACCATTTTTGAGTCAAAAATGCATTTTCTAGTGTTTTAAGGTTATTTGTAATTTTTGATAATTTTTTGAAGACAATAACTATTTTTCTGTAAATTTTCATTTTCCAAGGGCAAAATCGTCATTTTACAGCCTAAATTTATTTTTTGTCAAATTTTGAGTCAAAAAGGCATTTTCTAATGTTTAAGCTTACTTGTAATGTTTGATGATTTTTTTAGGCTAATATCTATTTTTTGTGTATTTTCGTAGTCTAGGGGCAAAATCGTCATTTTACACCCCGAGAGCATTTTTATTAGTTTTGAGCTCTAGTTTTTATTTTTTTTGAAATCTACTGTGAATTCTTTTTGAAAATTTAGAGATTGCTGTCAAATTCTTTGTATTAATTTTTTAATTTTGGAGTTAAAAAATATTTTTAATAAAATTAGCATTTTTAATACCGATGGCGTTTTAATTATTTTATAGCATTCTTGGTGACCAAGATAAGTGGCCTGTAAATACCCCCTTTTATCAGCAAAACAAGAAAGAAAAAAATTAAAAAACTCTAAAAACACTTTTTTACTTTTAAGGATCAAAACACACACTATTCACCTTAAAACACACACACAAGCCGTCACTTTGACTTTTGCTCTTTACTGTTTATCATCATCAGATTAATTTTCAACTTCAAAAAGGTAATTCCTTAATTCTTTTCTCTTTATTTTGATCCACTTTCTATCATTTTGTAAGCCTGATTATGTTTTAATTATTTGAAATTTTTTGTTGAGTTTTGGTTTGAACTTTTTTTTTTAATTTCGTTTCTGTTTTTGTGTTATTGTTTCTGGATTATGCTTCCTCTTTCTTTTTCTCACCACTGTCCCCGCCAAAACCAACTCCACCAAATCAACACAACCAGTCTCAGTTCATCCACCATTAAAGTAGTCTTCAATAATCTCCAAACCTCTAACAACCACCCAAAACCTCCATAAACACACCCAGTATTAGTCTCAGTCTCGACCACCACCCATAATCAACACAAAGCCAAACCCAATAGTTCAATCACTTGCAAACCAAACACCACCGTTCTACTGCATAGTTCCCAGACGTTCCTCTTATCACAATTCATCACCTGCAAAGACGATTATGATAGAATAACAAAAATAGAGACCTTCACCAATCAGCTCCACAACTCAACAATCCACCAGACTGCCAAACAAAACACAACCCCTCTCCCTTCTCTCAACCCACCTTATCTTCTCCATCCCCTCTCAAAAACAAAACAAACCCACAAGCCCCACAATTGCATCATCACCGTGCCACTCGTCAATCACAGTACCAAATTATCCCCTCACCTTTGCCCGAATCAGATTTCCTTTCTTGGTTGAAGAGGTGAAAATTCTTGGGCTCCATTGATTATACGCTGCTTGACCCATGAAAATTTAAATGTGTTCATTCTGAATTTGAAGGATGCAGAGTTCAATTTTTGATTTGGGCATGTTGAATTTGAATGCTGATTTGATTCCTTCAAAGAAATGTAACTTCAGTTTTGAGGTTTGTTTGCAAGATTTGGTTTTGGGACAAAGAATAGAGGACTTAAGGCTTGGGTTAATTTAGCGAACTAACAAGATTTGAGAGATAGAAGTTCAGAATACAACATCGATAATGGTTTTGAGAGTTATCGAATCTGGAGGAAGGAATTCAATTGGAAAATTTACAGAAGCTTTTTGGAAGCTGATTAGAGCCTAGAGGAATTTCGGTAGGGCCATCAATTCTCTTGTCATATTGGATCGTTTTTTTTTTTTTTTTTTTTTTTTGTTTGAAGAGAACCGATTGATATTTGGGAGATTTGGGGTTGTGAGAAGTTACAGATTTAAGGCTTTAAGAGAAAAAATGATTAGAGGACGTTGGGCTTTGTAAGACTCGCACTTCCGTTGCAATTCTAATCAAGTCATTCGGCGGGGCTTGGAAGTTTGCATTTGTATTCTTGCTTTCGCATTTTACTTTCTTTCATTAGTTTAGTTAGCTTTGGTTTCTTTAGATTTGATTTTAGTCTAATTGATTAATGCCGTTAACTAGTTTTATTTAACTAACTAATTTAGTTTTAGTATTTTCTTAATGTAGATATTTATGTCCTAGTCTCTATTTTTCTTTAGTATTCTTAGTGGGCCTCTAATGTCTTTATTTTTTATGCAATTAAGCCTTTGAATTTTTGTAGATAAAACCCCTTAGACTTTATGTTCTTGCAATTAGGCCCTAATTTGCTTACCCTTATTTGTCATCCCTTATAATTTAATCCTTTTAAACTACTGATTTGCACTTTAGTCCTTATGTATTGCTGATTTTTAACAATTATCCCCCATGTGTTGCTGGAATTTCATTTTTTTTACTATAGGTTGCTGGAATTTCGTTCCAAGTCATTAATCCTTGATTGGATTTTAAATTAACCCTTATAACTTGTTGCATTTTTTTATAATTTGGTCCTTTATTGCTGCTGAAACTTCATTTTAGTCCCCACATATTGCTGAAATTTGTTTTGGGCCCCTTCTAGTTGCAGGAATCTTAATTCCCCCCCCCCCCCAACTTGCTGTAATTATGTCTTAACCCCTTTAAATGGCTAGATTTTTGTTTTTAGTCCTAACGTATTCTTGGAATTTCAATTTTTGAACCTTTAAGTTGCTAGAAATTCTTTTAGGGCCTTAGAACAGTGCTGGAATTTATGTTTTGTCCTCCAAGTAGCTAGAATTTGCATTTTAGTCTTTGAATGCTGCTGAAATTTGCAAATTAGTCCCTTAAGCTTTTGCTGAAATTTCGTTTTAGTCCTTGAACACTGCTGGATGTTATGTTTTTTTGGTCTCCCTAAGTTGCTGGAAATTTATTTTTGGTCCTTTTAAGTTGTTGCAAATTTGTTTTTGACCTCTCCCTAGTTGCTGGAAAATTTTTCTTTAACCCCAATGCTTGCTGGAATTTTTTATTTTTAGCCTCATGCTTGCTGGAATTTTGATTTTAGTCCCCCTTAATTGTCGGAAATTGTATTTTAGTCTATTACATGTTGCTGAAATTTGTTTTAGATCCCCATTATATTGCTGGAATTCATGTTTGACCCCATTAATATTGCTGGAATTTTAATTTTAAGCATTATACTTGCTGGAACTTATTGTTTCATTCCTCCCACTTGCTGAATGTTAATCTTAAGTATCATACTTGCTGGAATTTATTGTTTCATCCCTCACACTTGCTGGAATTATTTCTAAGTCTAAGTCCCTTAAACTTGCTAGAATTTCGTTCCCAAGTCTTATGTTTGCTGGAATTTTTATTCTAAGTCTCCTAACTTTGCTCGAATTTACATTTTAACCCCAATTTTAAGTATTTCATATTTTTATACTTTAAATAGCGGTATATTGACTTATTTGTTCATTTTGATAGCACTAAGTACCGAGTCTTCAGAAAGGTATCCCTATTTCTCGTTTAATTGCATTTTTATGTGTTCCAATGTGCTCCTATGTGATTTTTTGTATTTTGTTCGTGTGTTCTTTATTTTATATAATTTTTGCGTATTTATTTGTTTTTATGCTATTTAGTTTTGCATTTTTATTATTTGGCAAAAATGTAATAGTTGGATTAGAGTTTCCTTTATTTCGACTTTTTTTTTTGTATTTAGCTAGTCGATGTAATAGCTAGATAATAGGTCTCATATTTTTAGCAAAAATTTTGTATTTAGATAGCAAGTGTAATAGATATGTCGTTTTACTTTTTCCCCCTAAAAAATTGTTGCTAATCTGCCGATGCAGTAGTTAGGGTTTATGTGATTTTGTGTGCTTGTATGCTTATGTGTTTTACCGTTTTCATTAGGATTTTGCATCTAGATATTATGCTTATGTGTTATGTGCTCGTACTTGGCTTTATATGTCTTTATATGTTTAATTTGCTTTTTTAATTCATACTTTACCATTTAATTTATGTTTTATGTTATTCCGTCACCACACTAGTCTAACGCGAATTGTGGCTTCATCATTTCCCCGCTAGTCCAACGCTAGTTGGATTTTTTAGAACGGGCTAGTCCAATGCTAGACCCTTAAGACATTTTAGTGTTAGGTGCACTCGTGTGCATTTTACATCCCACTTCACACATTTTTTAGTTTTCCTTCCATTTTGCATGATTTTTATTACTATTATCACTATTATTTATTTATTTTTGACACCTTCAAATGCATGACATCTAAGTTGCATCTCACTTAGAAATTAGGACATTTGTGTGATTCGACTAGGAATAGTCGTCTACTCATGTGGGAAGCAGTGGTGTACAGGCCATTCCCCCTCCATGAGTAGAAACATTCAGTCACTAGTTATTAGTTCCCCGTACCCGTCATGTTGCATACCCACTTTCTTTTTTCACTTACTATATATTATTATTTTCTTTTCTTTTTGCATCATAGTTTGCATAAATACTCGTGACTCCCTCGAGGTCTCGACTCGGGTTTCGCAATTAATGCAATAATTCTGACCAAACCTCGACGGAATATGCCGACCCTCCCGATATTCACATTTAGATCTTAGGATTTGTATTCATTTAGATACATCCAAAACGCGATAGAATCAAGGGTTAATTTAGAAAAATTTGATTAAACCTCGCGACTAGCCTCGTCTAGGTTGAAAGGGTACCTTAGGCGCAAGCCTTTGCCTTCCCTTTCTTCAAATGTGACTCCCGGACCTTTTTCTCTCGTTTTTCATAGACCGGAGTCGAAAAAGGGTTTTTAAAATGTTTTTCTAAAATTTTTATTTGTTTTGTTAAACGATTTTCTCGGGTGACTTGGTACACCATAACTCAGTACCAAGTAGCGACTTCATTTTTCAAATAAAACCCTTTTTCAAAATTAGTTGGCCAAAACTGTCGCATTTTTTTGTCCCGGCCTTATTTTCTTTTAAAATACCATTTTCTACTAAAGAACACTTTTTTTCACTAAAATACGATTTTTTATTACACACGCGCCATTTTTCCAAAATCTATCTTTTCAAAAGGGATCTTGGACCGAACCATCCTTTTTGGGACGCGACAGTTAATGACCCCACCAGTACCCTTTATTCACGATTTTTAGGACGCGACATGGGTGGCCCCCCAAAAATTGCCCAAAAGGCCCCCCAAACGTAAAAAAAAAATAAATAAATGAACAGGGCTGAGATGCAATTTGGGATTTAATGTGAGAGTCACCGCACAACACCCGTTTAGTGACTCTGACACCAAATCCCCAATTGCAAAAAGGCCCCCCAAATGAAAAAAAAAATTAATAAATGAAGGCTAAGATGCAATTTGGGATTTTGTGTGAGAGTCACTACACAGGACTTGTGTGGTGACTCTCACACAAAATCCCCAATTACATAAAAGTCCCCCCAAACGTTAAAAAAAATTTAATAAAGGGGGGCTAAGAGGCAATTGGGGATTTAATGTGAGAGTTGCCGCACAAGGCCCGTGCAGTGACTCTCACATAAAATTCCCAATTGCACAAAAGGCCACCAAATGTAACCAAAAAAATCAGATAGTGGAATTTGTGAGAGTCACCGCACAAAGCTTGTGCGGTAACTCTCACAATTGTCCAAAAATCACACAAAAGCCCTCCTGATACACATCTGCATACCTGCACACGTGCAAAAAAAAGAAAAAATTTAAGCAGTCGTGTGTGGTGACTTTAAATTTGGAATAAAAAAAATGACCCCAAAATGGGGATTTTTTTTAAATAACAATAATCAGAGAAATTTGCACTAAATGTGAACATCAAGAGGGTCAAAATGTTCCGTCGAAGCTTGGTCGGGATTATTGCATTAATTGCAAAAGCCGGGTCGAGACCCTGAGGAAGTCACTAGTGTTTATGCAAAGTGAAATGCAAAAAGAAAAGAAAAATAGTAATATAGATAATAAGTGGTCAAAGAAAACGGGGATGCAACATAACGGGTACAGGGGACTAATGACTCGTGACTGAATATTCCTACTCACGAATAGGGGGAACGACATGTACACCACTGCTTCCCACGTGAGTAGGTGACTGTTTCTTGTCAAAGCATACAAAATGACTTAAATTCTATGTGTAATGCAATCTAGGTTTCACACATTGAGTATTTGTCAAAATAGATAGATAAATAATAAAATATACAAAATCATGCAAAAAATGGAAAATTCCTAAAAAATTAGTGTGTGAAATGATACAAAATGCACATGAGTGAAACTATCACTAAAATGCTTTAAGGGTTTAGCTTTGGACTAGCCCATTCTAGGAATGCCCTGCTAGCGTTGGATTAGCGGGAAGACGAAAAGCCACAACTAGCATTGGACTAGTGTGGTGACGGAATAACATAAAACATGGATTAAATAGTAAAACATGCATTAAAAGCAAATTAAACATATAAAGACATATAAAGTTAAGTAGGAGCACGTAACACGTAATCATGATATTTTGATGCAAAACCGTAAGAAAAGCGGTAAAACATATAAGCACATAAGTACACAAAAGCAAATAAACCCTAACTATCATATCGGGGGGTTTAAGTTACAATTTCGAAGGGGGAAAAATAAAAAACGACATATCTATTATATTTATCTATCCAAATACACAATTTTACTTAAAATAATATAACTGTAACTTATTTATTACATTGACTATTTGAATACAAAATACTTGCCACAATAGTAAAAAATGCTTCTCTATTACGCTTTGAAATTTAAAATTAAATTAAAATCATAAATACTAAAAAATAATGTGAGTAAAATAAACACATCATATCAAACACACAAAAACACCGAGGGGCACATAAAAGGGCAACTAAGAGAAATAGGAGTACCTCTCTTGAAGGCCCGGTACCAAATGCTAACAAGATGAACAAACAAGTTAAGGTTCCACAATGTAAATAAGCAAAATGTAAAACATGTAAGTGTTGTCACATTCGGATCAAAATGTAAAGTCTAAGAACTTAAAGGACTAGAAATAAATTTTTATAAAACTAAAGGGGGTACAATTGAAGATTCTCATAAAGTCTAAGGAGTGAATAAATGAAAATTCCAGCAAACCTAAAGGAACAAGTTGCAAAATAAAAAAATCGCACTAATCGAAGGGAAAAATTGAAGATTTATACAAGTCTAGGGGGTAGAAATGCAAAATAAAAGTAAGTTGGGGGCCAAATAGTAAATTCATGCAAGCACAAGACATAATTGCAACTTAATCAGGGTTCAATTGAAAAGAAACTGGATCTAAGGGGTCAATTTGTAAAAAGATAAGGACTTAATTGCATAAAAAAAATAAAAGTATTGAGAAGCCCATTAATGATACTCAAGAAAAGGAAGGGCTAACATATAAATATTACATTATATAAAAACCACAAAAAGACATGTTAACTAAGGTAAATTGGATTAATTAATCTAAGTTAATTCAATTAACTAAACAGATTACTCAGTCAGAATTAATTTTGACTAAATTGAACACCAAATAACATGTTAATTAAGCTAAAATTAAGGCAAACAAATAAAAATAAAATCACCCCCAAAACCCAAATTTCCTGCTCGGTTCTCTTCATTTTTTTTTATCAGACTTCAATTTCTCCAAAAATTTATTGATTTCATTCTCTCTCTTTCTCTCTCCCCTCCTCATTCTTCTCCAGCCCTACTTCTCTCCGAAACCTTCTCTGTCCGCCTCTCTCTCTCTTTTCTTCTCTCTCACTCTATGTCTCTGTTTCCCTCTTTAGCTGGAATCGACGACTATTACTCTGATTCTATAGGGTTTTTTGGTTTAGGTTTAAACGCCAATGAAGGTGGGATGGGGTTGATTATGAATTGCTGGGCTTGATGGCTGCTGGTGGCATTAGTTATTTGACGCTGCAATTGACAGGGGAGGAGATGAAGTGGTGATTCTTGGCAGGTTTGGTTGCTGGAAGGTGGTGCGTTCTGGGGATGCCAGAGGTGGTGTGGTGAAATGGGTCGTTTGCCGTGAGTGGTGATGGAGACAGTGACACCACTGGTGGTGGTGACTGGTGTGATTGGTGACTGGCTTGGGGGTATTGGTTGTGGGTTTTCGAGATTGATTGCCAATTGGTGATTTAGAATGAGATTGGAAGCAACAATGGCTTTGTGGGGCTAATTGGTTGGTTTGGTGGAGAAATGGTGACAGTTTGCTGGTAGGTTTATGATGGGCTTATGGTTGAGCAGTGATTGAAATGGGTGGTGCAATTGGAGGTTGGGGGGCTGCTGCTTTGGTGGTGAATGGGAGATAGGAGAGGGGCAAGGTAACTGACTGATGGAGTTGTGAGCTAGTGGTGATGCTCTAGAATTCAGTGGCTATGCGAAAGATGAGGGGCTATCGATGGTGGTGCATAAATGGTTGTGGGAGGTGGAGGAAGATGGTCGTAGGTGGTTGGGCATCCAAGGGTGATTATGGGCTTTGATTGGTGGCTGATTTGGTTAAGACTGTGACTGTGCTGGTTGACTGATAGTGATTATGTTGGTTTAGGGAGTGATTTAAGGTGGTGATGAGCTGTGACAGAGGAAGGTGGTGATGTTTTACTGGTTTTTTGTGTGTTGTTTAGTGCTATTTTTCTCTTGCAGGTTTTTAATTGTTTGTTTTGGTGGATTTATGGTTGATTGTGGTTGTCATGGGCGTGAGAATTTGGGGGCGGTGGTTGTGACTTTGGTTGAAGATTGTTGGGTTGCCCCAGTAGAGGAGGAGGGTGGTTGCCGGTGCGTTTTGAGTGGAGGAAGAAGAGTTGAAAGAAGTGGCGTTGGTTTACTGTGAGTTTGCAACTGTGAAGAAATTGTTGCTGTTGAGGTTTGATTAGGTGGCTGTGGGCTAACTTGATGGTCTAGTGGAACTTGGGATTTTTGGTGGTTTGTAAGGTGGGTATGAGGCTGCTGGTGATGAAAGGGAGTGTTTATGGTGGAAGAAGGAAGAAGACGAAGAGATGAACCCGAAAAAAATTCAAGCCACCAAAATGTAAAACAAAACCCCAGAAGGAAAACATAAAAAAATCTAGAAAATTAATATAACAAAACAACAAGAATTCACTCAATTTATCTAAAAAAAAAAAAGATTGCAAAAAGAAAATTAAATTTATGAGGTTACCTTTGAACTTTGAAGGCTGATCTTTTGGAGTTGAAGATGAACAGGAGTTGAAGATTGAAAATCGCGGCTGAAGTGTGTTTTATGGTGTAAAAAAAGTGTGTTTTGATCTTTAAGGAATAAAAGTAAATGTGTTTTTAGTGTTTTAGATTTTTTTATTCCTTTTTTCTGATTTTAATGGGGGTATTCATAGAGCAAGTTATCTTGGTCATCAAGAATACTACAAAATAACAAAAATGTCACCGATAATAAAAATTCTAATTTTATTTTAAAAAGAATATTTTTTAACCCAAAAAATAAAAAATTAATACAAAGAAATGATAGTAATCTCCAAAATTTTTCAAAAAGTTCAAAGTAGATTTCAAAATAAAGGTTAAAGCTTAAAAATGATAAAAAACGCTTTTAGGGTGTAAAATGATGATTTTGCCCTCAGACAATGAAAATATACAGAAAAATAGCTATTAGCCTTGAAAAATGATCAAGAATTAAAAATAAGCTTAAAACCCTAGAAAATGCATTTATGACTCAAAATTGGTGAAAAATGCATTAAAAATGTGAAATGACGATTTTGCTCTTGCATGCAGTATTTACAGAAAAATAGCAATCGTCCCCAAAAAATAAAAAAAATTTAGAGACATGGTTAAAGAATTAGACAAATAAATTTGAGACCTGAAATGAGAGAAAATGGTGTTTGCGAGGCGAAATTACTATTTTGCCCTTGTGCTAGTAAAATATAAAAGGAATACCCATTAAATCTAGAAAAATCACAGAAAATTAAAAAATATGTATGAAAGTAAAAATATAAATTTAAAATCTCAAAAATAATGAAAAAATATTTGCAGCTAAAAATTACTATTTTGCCCCTCGAAAAAACTGATTTTGTTCCCCCCTTTTTATTAAAAAATTAAAATTTGACCCCAAAAATATAAACACACCTCCAATGTTTGAAAAATAAATAGTGTGTTAAAATTTGGTGTCTACAGCTTACCTTATTGACAATCCTCGAGGGATAATCAAATTTTGTGCGAAATTGTTAGAAGTTCGCTACCATCTCTCAAGAGTTAAGAAAATAGAAATAAACAACTTAAAATAAAAACACAAAAATTTAAAACACAAATTTTTTAGATATATATCAATACTTTCGTATGAGAAGAATGAGACATAACTAGAAAAAAAATACCAAAAAAAACTAAAAAGTTAAAAGAAATAAAAAATTCATGGCACTAGTCCCCGACAACGGTGCCCAAATTTGTTGGGTATCAAACTAGTAAAAATAAAATTTCTACTCTAATAAAAATGAAATGAAGTGTAGTGACGAGTAGGGCCGTATCCACAAGGACTGGTCAATTTATTTATTTAAAATCACGACAATGGGGGGTTTGGAGAATAATTAAACTAAAGAAATTTAAATTTAAAAAACTCAAAAAACACAAAATTAAGTTAAACGAAATCAAATAAAACCTAGGCTCTAGTTAAAGGAATAATTTTCACTCTGGTTCAATTTAACTGATCATTGACTCAAAGATAGTTTCATACGTTGACGAATAAATTGGTTATAAATGTTGAGAAGCTCTAACAACCTGTCTTTCCTTACTATGTCGGTAACTAAGGTAAGATCGTTAATTACTTCCCTAATCAAATGATAACCATAGGTAAGACCTTAGGATTCAATCATTCAACAGCGTTAAAACTAGAAAAGCTACTAATTCTAACCCGCAAATACCTAAGAGGCTTTGTTCAAATTAGATTATCTATTCTTGTGATATAATCCAAAAGTCTCTATTACAATTGAATTAATCACTTACCACTAATACTAAAACTATCAAACAATTACGGATTTGATGTTTTAGATGGCTTTAGATTATTTAACAATTACATAGTGGCCAGTTATTTAATTGGATAAACAATCACATAATGATGAACACAGTCACCTTGGAATTAAAGAAAGAATAGATAGATAGTCATAGATGCATAAAATAATTAAAAACAATTAGATCTCACAGTTGTGAATAAACCAAGTTTCGATTACCCTTCAAATAGATTGAAACATCTAACCACGTATTATGGCTTCAAATCTCCAAAAGTAATTAACAAGAATTTTGTTTGTAGAGAGAAAAAGAGAAAACTATTGCTAAAACTAAAAGCTAAAGAAGAGTAAGACTAAAAGAAAATTGCATTTCAGCCTCTTATGCAGACGTCTTCAGTTCTTTTTTTCCTTTTACATTTCTTTCCTTTCTTTTGTCTATGTCTTTCTTCAAAATTCCACTTCCTTCCTTTTTATCTTCAATCTCACAAGTGGAAGTGTGACACCCTAGAAATTCATATGAAACTATTTCATTCATGTATGTCCACTAGTAGAATAAAATAATAATGATAATAGTAGGAAAAAAAAAAGAAAACCCTAAAATGTACTTAAAAGAGAAATTCTTTCATTTGAAATCTAGTATTAACCCTTGATTTATTAATTGGAGGATTTCTTAAGTTAATTAGGTTAATTAACTAAGATTCTTTCCTTATTGAGTAGGACATCTAAGTATTAAGTTTGGATTAATTTCATTAGATCATTAGTTTATCATAGTGTTTCATTTTAGCTAGCTTATTCTACTATTTTCTAGTTTTTGACTACTTAAACTTTAGCTCAATTTTTCTCAAAAATTTCACTTATTAACTTGCTTTATTTTCTTTTTCTTGGCTGAATTTTCTTCTCTTTTTCTTCTTCTCTTGGCCGAAATTTCTTCTTTCCTTTTTCTTTTCTTCTTGGCCGAAATTCTTTCTTTTCTTTTCCTTATAGTGGCCGGATCTCCTCTCTCTATTTTCTTCTCTCTTTGCTTTAATATTTGTGCCATAATATTACTAATTACTAGGTGCTAAAGAGATTTTTAAGTTTCACCAATTAAATTAATCGAAGTTCACAACTAATGCCTAATAGGCCTAAACCCTAACTTGATTCTTGTAATGTTTTTATTGGTTATTCTTTCTCCCATCTTTTTCTTTATTTCTTTCTATTTTCCTAGCCTACTTCTTTCTCTTTTTCATTTTCTCTTGGTCGGCCCTTAGCTCTCTCTTTTCCTCTCATTTTTGCTCTCAACTTCTTGAAGCTTTCTCTTCAAATTTCAAGCAATTTCACCATAGAAAGTGAGCTTTCCTTCCTCCTAAGCAAAGTTCTAAGCTCATTTAAGGTATCTACTACAAGCTTTTGCTATTAATTTCAAGTTTTAATTAGTCTTTTATGCAAGCTCAAACCTAGATTCTTGTTGCTACTACTTGGAGAACTTAGTTTGAATTGGAGATTTGCTTGCTAGATAAAGTGTTCTTGTGCTTAGATAGACTAGTAGATGACATTTAAACCTTGAAATTTCATGTGTTATATGTTATTTGGTTGAAGGTTCTTGGAGTAGAAATTTTGAATTTGAGTGGAATCTTGATTGAATTTGAGCTTGAATTGAACATAGAAGTTGTAGAATTTGTTGAATTTGGGTTGGACGGCTGATTTTCTTGCAGGAAAAAAATTGGTTTAGTCCGATTTTAAGGGGAGATGCTGCCGAAATTTTTGTAGAAATAAGGAAAGAAAAATAAAAGATGAAATTTCTACCTAAGAACATGTTAAATTTAGGGGAAAATGTGTGCAGAAATTTTTGAATAATCACCTAGTAATGAATGAAATTTTCGTAGGGCAAGAAAAACCCTAAAACAAAAACCCTAAAATGAAAACCCTAAACCCGAAAATGAAAAACCCTAAACCCTAAACCCTAGAAACCCTAAAACCAAAACCCTAGAAATAAATGGGATATTTCTTGAATTTCTTTACTAAATTAATTAGGATTTTTACTCGGATTTTTCATTAGATTATTTCTTTTAAATTTTAGGACCCGAAAGCGAAATGCGACCGTTTTACGAAATATTTTCATAGGCATTCCAGGTGAGTGTCTTTATGTGTGCATGATGCATGAAATATTATGTGATGCATAAAACATTATATTTGCTTGAAAATTTACTTTAAGAAATGTGTTATATGAGGAAAGATGTGTACTTTATCGCATCTATTCCGCAATGTGTTACATGCTTTCATGATTAAATGTGTTACTTGTGCTTGAGACTTCCGTGACTAACTTCACCGTTACTTCACGGATAGTCAACTTGAACGTGCGTGGGAGGATATAAGGTGCTGGGTGTTTTAGGGCATGATGTTCTTTCCTTTTTGAGTTGTGAATCCTCTAAGAGGCCAACTCCAGATTGAACTTTCTTGCATGTTGGCCCTCCAAGGTCGAGATTACTCCCTGGATGTGGTAGCCTGTACAGAGGTTATAAGGTGTATGGTGGTTAGGGTTCTTGCTTGATATTACTGATATGAACCTTGGCAAGGACCTGAGCTATTATCTCGGTCCCAACGCTCTGGTTACATAATCGGTACTTGTTTCACCTACGGTCGAGCTTGCTCCCGTAGTTGAGCCTTATATCCGACATTGACTACTTGTTTATTGGTTTAAATTTTGTGTTGATTATATCTCTTGTTAATTATTTTATTTCCCTGAAGTAATGGATTCTTGGCATGCCCGCATGACTTGGGCACTCACTGGGCTATTATAGCTCATTCCTATTATTTGTTTTCCTTTACCAGGTTTTTCTCAATATTAAAGCTGGAAATGGCAAGTTTGACTATAGTAGATATTTTGTTATTGTATTTTGAATAACCAAGCTGTTTGGTTACTATTGTAAATAATATGTACATTTTGGGCATGTAAACTTTTAGTACTCGGCATGTAAACTTTTTATTGACTTTTATACTTTAAGTTGAATTATGGGAATGAATCCTATTTTGGGTTAACTGTGCGTGAATGTTCCGAGCGCGCGCTTGAGTGAGTCCTGGCGAGAGCTAGACAGGCAGTCCGCTAAGCCCTTTGGTGCGCCTCTGGGTAAGGTGGGGCTGTCACAGGAAGACTCCTTTTTCCTTTTTAACTCAAATTCCACCAAAAGTAGATTTCTTTCCTTTGAAATTTATCACAATTAGAAAAATAGGAATCCTCCAATCGCAATTTCTACCAATTCATGTTCACAATTTATGCATCTCAACATGGGTAGACTATAGTCACACTCTATCAAACAAAGTCTTCTAGAATTTTTGGCAATATTAAAGCTTTTCTCCACAATTTCTTACAAACCAAGCCAAACTCCAAAGAGTGAATAAATGGAAAGATTGAACATCATCTTTGACTAAAATAGGAGGAATTAAATACAAAATATATGCAAGTTTAGCTCTCTAACAAATTAGTTGTTACTTCATTCAAATTTGTTCCTTTCTTTAACCCATGTTTATAGAGACGCGAATAAAGTGGCGGATATTCTTGCTAATGTTTCCTATTCAGATCATATTGATTTAGTTTTCCAAAATGAGTACTGTCTACCTTGCTTAGAGGAGAACTTAGTGTAGATAGGATAGGTTTTCTGTCAATTAGGAAATGTAAATCTTGATTGTTTAGATGTAATAAAGGAGTAGTACTTCTCTTTCATTTCTTATCGTTTAATTTTTCATGTAGCCTAGAGATAAGGTTAATGTTCCCGTCCTTTTAAATTTTAATAAAAATAAAAATTGGAGTGGGCCCTCCCCCGTGTTTGGGTTAGTCAAAAAAAAAATACAAGAACTTTAACATAATTAGATCACTTTTCGTTTTTAATAGTTCTTAGACTTTATTGTATCCTAGAGGTAATTTGTTTAAAGTAATAGAGAAAAAATAACACCTTAAGGAAAGTGTATTCATGCCTCAAAGTCTGTTATTATTTTCTATTTTGATCAACACAAGCTCATTGTATGAAAAATAATCAAATTTTGTATCCACAGCATCATTACATGGACGAAATATTACCTTCCTTTTCTGATAGATAAGGTGAAAACCCAAGCAAGTTGCGCCAATAAATAGGAAGTTTAGGAACAAAGAGCTGCCTAGAAGCACAGATCCCACAAGTACCAAAGTTTCTCGGTCCTTTGGTTTCAATTTTGCTAGAACCGGAGGTAAATCTAGATGTTGTGGAGGAGGAATATCACTTTTGCAATATTTGATGAAAGCCTTGGAGTTAATTTCCTAGTCGACCTTCCCATTGGAGAGTGGGAACTTTTCTTTCTAGCAATGGTTGTCTCTGAAAATGGAAACAGCACATAAACAATCCTACAAGCGAGCTTGTTGCAATCTGCTTCTTCTTATGGCCATATACGCTTGTAGTCAGATCCTAGATAATCAGTGTGATTGAGAACTACAAAATCATATAGGTCTTCGGTAGAGCCCTCCTCAACTTCAGTACAGCTCAGAGTGGTGTTTGGCGTGCAAGTGCAGTACTTGTCATTTGGCTTATGTAGCATATACCCTTATGGGCACTCACAAACTAGCCTTCCATTTTTGAGGCTACAAATATTGTTAAATCCACGAGCTCCACTCATGATATCTGCCTGATGCTAAGACATATATGATCTGGCTTCGTCTTAAGAGTCCTCCAGTACGAATTTCTTGGGGTTATGAACGTCTTAGGATGATAATAATAAGCGAACACTCCATCAAAATCTAGTGTTTCTCGGTGATAATTTTCTAAAACTAGGGTGATTCTCCATAGCCAAGTTGTTTTGTTTGATTGTTCCTCTTTAATATAGAAATGGTGCCCTAGGATTGAATATAATGCAGTAACCAAAATTTGTTGTATTTGTAGGATTAGAAGTTTGGCTCCTGTAGTACACAGCATCATCATCTGCATTAGTTGGCAAAATTCGAGAAGTAAGCATAAGATCTCCCTTTTCAAGAAAATGGAGATAAAATCTCCCTCTTGAGATGTTGGTTTTTGATTGTCGAGAACAAAGAAAACTTCCAATTGCTAGTTCCTGCCATGGCAATGTGGTGTCAATTGGAACTCTAAAGCTTTCCCACAGCCAGTTGTTGTCTCTTCTTGGCTAGCTGAAGTTGGCTGTATCTTTCATATAAGCATAATCTACTTGGCTAACAATGCCATTTACCCAAAGGTGTTGGCCAAGAGGGTCTCGGAGCATGAGCCCCGTTAGAGCATCGAGCTGAACGGTCGATCCTCATTGCGCAGGATCGATTGAATTCACATACCAAACTATAGTTTTATCAGGTATCTTGTGATACCATATAGAAAGCAAAACACGATCAATGCTTCCAACTTGTCGAAACCCAAATGCAAAATTGCCCAAAGGTGAAAGCCACCGGCTTGATGTTTCATTTGCAATCAGAATCTCACCCACAGGCATAGTGCCGTTGATTTGAGTAGAAGCAAAAAGCGAAAAGACAAATAAGAAAATTAGATGCGTGCATTCATATGCCATTACAGGCGTGGTTCGAAGGCTTAGCCAAGTCCAGGACAACTCACCTGAGTTGTCATCGAAACGGAGGACTCCGACCCAATACCATTCTAATTCTACTCAGAAACGGGAGACTCGTTGAGAACTTGGTTGGACCCGGTTAGCTCAGACTGAGTTATCTCCAAGTCGAGAAGAAATGGCCAATTTCGCAGTTGACTCGTCTGGGTCAACTCGGACAAACAAGAAAAAATGATAAAAAAAAACACTAGAGCAAAGAACCTCAACATCATTTTTGTGGGATCCGCCAGAAAGAAGTTTAGGACATCGCTGCGTTTTACGGTGGCAGCAACGGTGAAGTACACTGACTTGATGAACACTAGATGCATCTCATGTTCATCAAGTTACAATTCTTTGAAAATTGGAAGAGAATAGGTCATTGATGATTTGAGATTGTAGCTGCTGCAGTCTGTTGGGAAGTGTAGAAGAGATGATGGAAGTTGACGACACTTTTGGGAAGAGATGGAAGTTGAGAGAAGATGATAGTGTTGACAACTAGGGAAAATGGTAGTAGGGTTTAGAAAAGGTTACTTTGACAAATATACCCTCCCTGTAATGCTTCTGTTTTCACATCCCAACAACGTTAAAATATTCCTTCAAAGTACTATTCTTCTACACGGTACACGGTACACAGTACATTGTACATGGCATGTATGTATAAATGTCCTCCTCATTAGCCATACCTTGACAAATTTGGGGCACCACAAGTTTCATTTGCCACAAGTTGATGGTAATGATTTATTGTGGCAAAATGGATCGTTGAGATTTTGCCATGTGGACCAAATTTGAATTGAAAAACTGCCAAAAATGAGGTGATTTTGGAGAAAAAATTAGTTACATCAAAATGCTGAGGAATTACATCAGAATGCTAAAGAGTTCCATCAAAATATTGATGAGTTACATGACCTCCAGCTTGTGAAAAATGACCAATTGCCAAATTGTGAGGCACTATACCCATACCTAGACCTACAGAACCCTCATCTTCATACACATTGTCTGTCTAGCTTTCTCTCTCTTTCTTTTTCACTATCCACTTTATCTTTATGTCAAAAAAATGAGGCTAAATTACAACTATACCCTCAATTTTGTTATAAAATTCTACAAACATCCTAAACATTTAGTGAAATATATTATTTTGTCCAAAATTTACATTTCAACTCTCAGCTTGCATAAACTTCCCACCTAACTTTTAGATTTGGAGATAACCACATTTGCTTTATCTTATTCCTACATTCTAACATGTATATAAATTAATAAAAATTATGTATGTATATGTATATAATATTTTTAAAAAATGCCAAGTTGTTATTTTTTACAATCTAAAATTTAATTATATATATATGTTATTTCTCTTTTTTTAATCTACTTAACAAATGCCAAGTTTTCAATTTTTTTAAATAAAATTATACACACACGCACACATGATTTCAGTAGGAAGATAACCGATTTGGAGTTTAGGGGTTCAATGGCATTTTTTTATTTTTTTTAGTTTAGTTAACTTTTTTATTATTTTTTATTTTAGTTAACTAGTCTAGTTTATTAAGTTAACTTAGTCAATTAATTTAGTTTTAGTCTTAGTTTGATATTTTCATGTACTTAGTTTTATCATAAAGTAATAATTATGTTTAAGACCTTACTTTTTTTTAGTATTGTTAGTATTGCCCTTGTAGATTTTTTATTTTATACAATTTTTAGAATAAAAATTGATTTAAAATACGCGTCTCACCGATACCGCAACTGATATGCCGAACTAATATGGAGTGTATTTGTAATCTTTTTTGATATATATATACATAAGAAATCGTCGATTCATATCTGGAATTTTGTGGCTGAGGTACATGCCCTGCTGATGAAGCTATAAAGTCTATCAATGTGGTTCCTAGAAGTTCATGTGATGTGAAAATTTATATTCACTAAGGCCAAATGGCTTCAGAGTCTATAAATCATGTATAAATGCACTAATGACCTCGGAGTGTATTTGGAGTGATGTGCGCGCAATTCTGTTGTCAAGAAAGTCTTGGATTTCAGGTATGTAACTCATTGAACTTAGGACCTAGTTTGATTCATGAACCAAGAAACTCTTGACGTGGAGTTGTTTTGCCTTGAATCTCCCTTGAAGAAGATGAAACACGTTTAAGACAAGCTAGATTAAATCAAGTTGAGCAAGTTCAACAGTTTAACCTAAGTTACCTAAGACTTGATCAAAAACACAAAAAACCTCTAAGCTAAGTTGGTGTTCGCCACAAGCAAGCTTGATAAGACCAAGAGTAGTTCTTAATTAACAAAGAACCAAGAAAATTTCCAAAAAAAATTTCAAAATTATGCTAAAATGTGATTAAAATTCGTAACTCATGAATAAGGCCTATAAATAGGCTTACAAAGAACATTCTAGAGTTGTGGAAATAGACTTAACTTCTATACCAATTCCTAAACTAATAAAACTATCAAAACAAAACATGATTTAACTAAATTAACTAAGTCTATTACAACTCAAAAACTAATCATAAAAGACGCCTAAAATAACCTAATGGGCTAGTTGAATTTTCTTAAGCCCATTGGAGCTTCAATTGGGCTCTATCTCTTCAATCTTGGACTTTGTGTGGCCTAGGAAGCTTGCATCTAAAATTGGTTCAGCCCAAATCACACTAATGAGTTCTTTAGGTTGGTCCTTGGAGCCCAAATGCAAAGCCTCTTCATATGAGTCCAATATGAGTCCATGCAATGCATCCTTCATTCTTCTAGTCCTTGCTCTAGTTCCTGAATCATCCGTTCCTTCAAGCACATCATTGGAGCTCCTCAAATCTACAATTTGCTCCCCTTGGAGGTCTGCTACTTGGGACTTATCATTCCCTCCTTCCTCGAAAGGATTCATCCTCGAGTCACCTACATCAAACAAAGATAAGTCAGAAACATTAAAAGTAGCACTAACGTTTCCATATTCACTTAGTAACTCCAACTTGTAAGCATTGTCTCCAATCTTCTCAAGTACTTGAAAAGGCCCATCTCCTCTTAGGCGAAGCTTGGATTTCCTTTGTTGTGGAAACTTTTCATTTCTCATATGCATCCAAACCCAATCACCAGGCTCAAAGATAGCCTTTATGCGTCCCCTATTTGCCACTTTTGCAAAGTGTTCATTCTTTTTCTCAATATTAGCTTTCACCTTTGCATGAAAATCCCTAACAAATTCAGCTTTCTTTTTGCCTTCTAAATCAAAAACTTCATTACTAAACAAAGGCAAAATATCTAAAGGAGTCAAGAGATTAAATCCATAAACACACCCAAAAGGTAAAAAAGTAGTAGAATGAACAGTCCTATTATATGCAAACTCAATGTGTGGTAAGCATCTTTTCTAATTTTTCAAGTTCTTTTGAATGATTGCACGCAAAAGTGTAGAGAGTGTTCGATTCACAACCTCAGTTTGACCATCAGTTTGTGGAAGTGCAACAGTAGAAAACAACAATTTAGTACCAAGTTTGCTCCACTAAGTGCGCCAAAAATGACTCAAAAACTTTATATCTCTATCACTAACAATAGAACGAGATAAATCATGGAATCTCACAATCTCTTTAAAGAACAAATCATATATGTAAGTGGCATCATTAGTTTTAGAATATGCAATAAAGTGCGCCATCTTACTAAATCGATCAACAATAACAAAGATGTTATCTTTACCACTTTGAGACCTTGGTAGATCTAAAACAGAGTCCATAGAAATATCTACTCAAGGTTGAGAAGGCACAAGCAATGGAGAATATAAACCATGGGGCATTATGCGACTCTTAGCTTGTTTGCAAGTTATACATTTAGCACGAATATTCTCAACATCCACACGCATACCAAGCCAATAAAAGTGCTCATGTAAAACATGCAAAGTCTTTTTAACACCAACGTGTCTCATAAAACCACTCCCATGAGTCTCTCTTACAAACAACTCATGTATAGAACATTTAGGCATGTATAATTTATTACCTTTAAACAAGAAACCATCATGTCTAAAGAAACTCCCTTGAGCACGATTCACACAATTACGCCACACTTGTGAAAAGTCATCATCATACTCATACAACTCTTTAATACAATCAAAATCAAGCAACTTAGTTTGGAGAGTAGTGATAAGGACATACCTTCTACACAAAGCATCAGCGACTACATTCTCCTTATCTTTCTTGTACTTGATTGTATAAGGAAAAGTCTCTATGAATTCCAACCATTTTGCATGTCTCTTGTTAAGCTTCCCTTGAGACATTAGAAACTTTAAGCTCTCATGGTCAAAATGGATCACGAACTCTTTTGGAAGTAGATTGCCATGTTTGTAGAGTTCTCACCAAAGTTAGAGTTCTTTGTCATAAGTGGGTAGTTCAAGTTTGGTCTACTTAACTTCTCACTAAAGTGAGCAATAGGCTTTGAATCTTGCATAAGAACAGCACCTATACCCACTCCGAAAGCATCACATTCAACCTCAAATACTTTATCAAAATTAGGTAAACACAAAAGAGGGGCGTTGGTAAATTTTTCCTTTAAAGTTTCAAATGCCTCATCATGCTTACTCTCCCACTTAAACACAACATTTTTCTTAACAAGTTCATTCAAAGGTGCATCACTAGTAGAAAAATTATGCACAAACCTTCTATAAAAACGTGATAAACCATGGAAAGATCTAACATCATTAGCATTCTTAGGTGTAGGCCAACCACGTATAGTTTTAACCTTAGACTCATCAACATGTACACCTCGACTACTAACAATCAAACCAAGAAAAACAATGCTTTGTATGCAAAAAGGACACTTATTCAAGTTTGCAAAAAATTGATGCTGCAAAAAATTGATGCTCACGTAAAACACAAAAACTTGAGGCAAGTGTTCAACATGATGTTCAAATGTCCTACTATACACTAGAATATCATAAAATAAACTACCACAAATTTACCAATAAAATCTCTAAACACATAGTTCATAAGCCTCATAAATGTATTATATGTATTAGTCAAACCAAAAGGCATAACTAACTATTCATACAATCCATTCTTGGTTTTAAAAGTAGTCTTCCATTCACCACCTTCTTTCATTCTAATTTGATAAATCCACTTCTAACCATTCAATCTTAGAGAAGATAAAAGAACCATGTAACTCATCAAGCATATCATCTAACCTAGGAGTAAGATGACGATACTTTACCCTTATCTTGTTAATGGCTCTACAATCAACACACATGCACCACGAACCATCTTTCTTTGACACCAAAATCTCAGGCACAACACATGGTGAAATACTCTCTCGTACAAACCCCTTCTCTATAAGTTCATCTATTTGCCTTTGTATTTCCTTAGTTTCTTTAGGGTTTGCTCTATATGCGGAGCAATTTGGAATACTTGCACTAGGAATGAAGTCAATTTGGTGCTCAATCCCCTAAGAGGTGGTAATCCATGTGGTACTTCCTTAGGAAATAAATCTTCAAAACTGTGAATCAAAGATATCACAATACTAGGCAATGAATCATCAAGTTCTTTCAAAGAAATAGAAATAGAAGAAGTAGAAGTAGAAGAAGACAAGTAAAAAGACTATGAATGTCTTTATATAAAACTAAAAAAAAATTATTGTTTAGCTTCCATAGCCTCAATCACTTCACTATTAGATGCAAACACTTTCATATGCTTCTTCTCTTTCCTCTCAAAATCATGTTCACTCTTTTTCATAGGGGCTACGCCACTTGGCCCTTCTCCTTGATAAATCATGGTTTCTCCTCTCCCTTGGGGCTTACGCCACTTGCTAGTTGGCTTTGATCCTCCTTGCTTTGAATTCTCTTGTAATCCTCACTTGGTCAGCATGTGCTTCAATAGTGCAATAGAACCCAAAGTCACCTTACGTCCATTTAACATGAAAGAGCACCTATTTTTAAAGCCATCATAGGTTACCCTCCTATCGAATTGCCATGGACACCAAGAAGAATATGGCATGCTTGCATAGGAACCGCGTCACACCATATTTCATCCTTGTATTTGTTGATGGATAATGGCACCAACACTTGCTTGGTCACCTTCATGTCTCCAGGTTCAGCCAACCAATGCAATTTGTAAGGCTTGGAATGTCTCTTTGTTTCAAGCCCCAACTTATCTACAAACAAAGTAGAAGAAACATTAGTACATGAACCACTCTCAATAATCATGCTACATACCTTATGTAGACACCAAATTTTGACACACCTTTCTGTAAAAATATGCGTATTACTTTATTTAGGGGGTATTCTTTATTTTTCATTTTTCGGGGGTCAATTATAATTTTTGTGTATATTACGTCTAATTTGTCACATTAGGGGCAAAATAGTAATTTCACCACGTAAATATTATTTTATTTATTTTTATTTCCTAAATACATAATTTTGCCATTTTTATCATTATTTATAATTTTAATAATTTTTGGGAGTCATTTATTATTTATTTAAAATTTTAGTATTTTCTTAATTTAATGGCACGTTTTCCAATGCACTATTTTTATGAGAATTTTTAATTAAAAAGTTTTATATATGTGTTTTGTATATTTATAAATTTTTTGTAAAAATTTCATAATTTTTAGAAGAGCGTTAGGTATTTATTTCAAAATTTTAACTTTTTGGACTATTAATGGCTCGTTTTCATTATTCTAGCAAATTCGAAATTTATAGTAAATTTTATTTCTTATTTTAATGCTAAATTTTAATGGTTTTTGTTTTTAGGAACCCAAGTGAATTTCTATTTTACTTTATTTTGTTTGCTTAATTTTCTCCTTACAAATTTTCCAAAAAAAAAAAAAAAAAGAAGCTAAGCTAAGTAGCAGGCTGCGTTTTGCAGCCTGCTACTATAGTAACAATATAGTTGCTTACACAGCTCCATGCCATACCTTCAACCACCCTAACAATCAGCCATACCAATCACCCAACCACCCTTTGTTTAATCACATCACATACCTGCACTCTCCACACCTCCAGCTCCATTAATCACAAAAATCTGCACACAATTTCACTCCTCACTTCCCCCTTCCCTTGCACAGATTCAGACCAGCAGCACAGATATCACAAACGCACACACACACTTCCCTCCCTGCCTCTCCCCTGCACCTTCATCAGTCACATACAAACACATACACATTGCACAAGCATTCAAACACACACCTGCATTTTCCCCTTCCCTCTGCCTCCCCTTCCCTTTGCCAGACCAGACATAAACTTGCACACTACACTCTCCACTCCACAGAAACACATCACAGACGCACATTCACAAAGCACATATCCAATTCACCTGTAAAACGCAGCTCACTTCCCTCATTGTCACTGCCTCCTCTTCACCTGCAGAAAAACAGACACACACCTGCACTTCACATCTCCCTCACTGGGCACACACCTCTCACTCTCTCGGCTCACCTCTCACACAAAAACACACTCTAGAACACACAACTCACACCTTGGCACTAGCACAAATACACACTCACGCACCTCTGTAAACACACAGAAACACACGACACACATTCAAGCAAGAACACACACAAACACGCACCACATTACACACGCACACCCCTGTAAACTCTCTTATCAGCACCTGCACAAATTCACACACCAAATTCACTCTCATAACACCAGTTTACACACAGCCACACACGTTACACGCCCACAAACAAAAATTACACACATCAAACACACACTTGCACCATCAAACTACCACAAACAAACAAGCAACCACACACACATACAATCAGCAAGTCACACACGCACAGGTACACTAATATTCGCACACAGATGCACGATCAGTCTACCAATTGGGCTCCTCCACTGCCGGAGAACAACCCCACACCACCAGCGCACCACCACCAGTGCACCACCACCAGCGCGCCATTAGTTCCATCACTGTCGTTGCCAAGCCAGTGGCAAGCCACTCCCACCAGCAAGTCACACGCCAAAAATCACAACCAGGTTCCTTTAGTACAGATTTCATTTAATGAATTCACGAACAGATTGTTTTTTTTTTAATTAGTGAAATAGGTAAATTTGGGGTAATTGATTTGGGGGAAGCTCTACATAGAGAGGCGGACGAAGAGAGAGAGAGAGAGAGAGAGAGAGAAACCCAGAAAGGAACCCGCCGGAAAGAGAGGTCCGGCGAGGTGAGAAAGTGACTGATCGAGAGGGAAGAACCAGGGAAGGAAGAAAGAAGGAAAAAGAAGGAGAGAAAAAGAAAGAGAGAAAAAGAAAGAAAAGAGAGAAAAAAAAAAAAGAAATCTGGAAAGCAGGAAAAAAAAAAAGAAGACAAAATCGGTAAAAAAAAAAATGTTTTAGTGAAACTACGTCGTTTTGATGTAGTTTCACTCAAAACTACGTCGTTTTGATTAGTTAGTTTTTTAATTTATTTTTAATTAATAATAGATATTTATTTTATAGTCCTTATATTTTCATTAATGTCACTATGGCCCTGGACATTTATAATTTGTGCATTTAAGTTTCTGTTTATTGTAGATTTACCCCCATAATTTTATTTTCTTTTCGATTAGGTCCTGATTAATTGCATTTAGGTCCCCCAACTTTTAGATAATTATAATTTTGGTCCCTATATTTTTTTAATTTTCTATTTTGACCCCTATATTTTCATAAAATTGTATTGTGACCCCTATACTTTTTTGAAATTACATTTTTACCCCTAAATATTTCTAAAAATTTCGTTTGGCCCCCTTTTATTGTTGGATATTGCAAATTGGTATTTAATGTGGCTATAATTTACAAATTGAACCTTGAATGTTGCTTAAAATTGCAATTTGGTTTTAAAATTGTTGGAAATTGTATTTTTGCATATTTGAACTTGCTGGAATTTTATTTTGTAACCCAACCTTGCTGGAAATTCTATTTTTAGCCCTAGAATGTTTGCTGGAATTTCATTTTATCCCTCCCAACCTTGCTGGAATTTTATTTGAGTCACTATACTTTCTGAAATTTTATTTTTTGGCCCCCTATTGTTGCTGGAATTTATATTTTGGTCCTTTGTGTTGCTGGAATTTGTTTTGAGACCTCCATTAGTTGTTAGAAATTGTATTTCAGTCTTTTATTTGTTGCTGGAATTTGTATTTTAATACTTATAGTTGCTGGAATTTTTATTTTAGCTCTTTCAAATAGCTGAAAATTGCAATTTGACCCTATACATTGCTGTAAATTATGTATTATTTAATGACTTTGCTAAAATTATATTCTTGGCCTTAAATGTTGCTGGAAATTTTTATTTTTGGCATTGTACTTGCTGGAAATCATATTTTAGCCTTTAAATTTGTTGTAAATTATATTATTATCTTAACTATGGTTTGAAATTATAATTTTACCCTTTAGTTTGTTATGAATTACATTTTTATTTACTCTAGAATATTTCCCAAATTTCTCTTTTAATCCAAATCTTATAATATTTTATTTTTGCCAAAAAAATATTAATTAAAATTAGTTAAGTCCTCAAAGCTTTAAATTATTTCTTTTCACATTTTTTATTTATTTATTTTATCAAATCTATAATTAATATTCTAAAATTGGGTCTTGTTAGTCTAACTAATGTTTAAATTAGTTTCTTTATTTTCCTTTTAGTCATTTTAATAATTCTTATTTGGGGCGTTAAAAGTTTAAGTATGTATATTGTATTTTATCTTCTATTATTATTATTTCTTTATTTTTGCTGCTTTGCTTTATTTATTTATTTACTTATTTATTTTTACTTAAACAAATTTTCGTTTTTCTTCCTAAATAATTAATTATTATTATCATTATTTTCTTTCTCTTATTTTGTTGTTTGAATTATCGTAGTAAGTTCCTAGTGATTGGTAAGAAATTATTTAATTAGTGGTTTATTTATTAAACAGTGATATATTTGACATGTTTGTTCATGTTAGTAGCGATTTGTACCGAGTCTACGAATGTGAGGTACCTCGATTACCCTTTTTATTTCTTTTTGTGTGCTCCTACGTGCACCAATGTGTTTTTTTATATGTTTTCATGTATCTTTGTACTTATAGTTTCTTTTTATCCATGTGTGAATGTTTATTTATTTATGCCATGTTGTTTATTTGAATTTAATTTTGATTATTCAAAGAAATGTAATAGATAGGTAATATTCTATTTAGCAAAATTTTGTATTTAGATAGTTAATGTAATAGATAGTTCATATGTTATCTATTTAATAAAAATCTTATGTATTTTAGATAGAAAATGTAATAGATAAGCTAGATAGGTCACTTTTTATTTTTAGATTGTAATTAGGCTTCTTTAGTGTAATAGTTAGGGTTTTTGTGTGCTATGTGTGTTATGTGCTTATGTGTTTTAATTGCTTTCTTTAGGACTTTGCATCTAGAATATCATGCCTATGTGTTATGTGCTCCTATGTGCTAATATTTGCTTTTACATGATTATTGCTTTAATTTAGGCTTTATTTAATTATTTACTTGCTTTATCATTATATATGTGTATCGTCGCCACACTAGTCCAACGCTAGTTGTGGTTAATTTTGGTTTTTCCGCTAGTCCAACGCTAGCGGAAAATTTTAGAAAATAGGCTAGTCCAATGCTAGGCCTTTAGGTCATCTTAGTATTAGGGTCATTTCTCGCATGTTCATTCCATGCCATTTCACACACATTTTTTAGGTCTTTTTCCATTTTGTATGAATTTTTTATATACTCTATCATTTATTATCTATTTTTAACGTTTATTTGGTGCATAACATTTAGATTCCACTACACATAGAATTTTAGGTCATTTGTGTGATTTGACTAGAAATAGTCATCTACTCACGTGGGAAGCGATGGCGTACATGTCGTTCCCCCCTCCGTGAGTAGAAACAGTTAGTCACGAATCCGTTAGTCCCCCGTACCCGTTATGTTTGCATCCCCATCTTCTTTGTTCACTTACTATTTATATTACTATTTTCTTCTTCTTTTGCATATGCACTTTGCATCTACACTCGTGACTCCGTCGAGGTCTACATTCGGTTTTCGCAATTAATGCGATAATTCGACCAAACCTCAATGGAACATTTTGCCCCTTAACGATACTCATTTTTTAGGACTAGATTTGCATTCATATAGTTGCATCCAAATGTGATAAAATCTTAGGGTTATATCAGGAAAATTTAGACTAAACCTCGCAACTAGTTTCGGCTAGGTTGAAAGGGTGCCTTAGGCGCGAGCCTTTGCCTTCCCTTTCTTCAACTGTGACTCCCGAACCTTTTTCTCTCGTTTTCAAAGGCCTGGAGTTGTCTAAAAGGGTTTTTTATTTTCTTACATTTTTTCTCAAAAATCATCTTCTAAATAAATCATTCTTGATTTTCTCATATTTTACAAAATATTTTTTGGTGACTTGGTACACCAAAACTCAATACCAAGTGGCGACTCCGTTTTTTACTAAAAACCCTTTTCAGACTCTATTTTTAGGCCCAAAAATTGTCGCATTTTAAAAGTCCCATTTTAGGCCTTTTTCTTTTATTTTTAAAATAAAGCATTTGTTTATCACATTTTTATCGAATCATCTTTTACAAAGCATTTTCTAAAAATTGATTTTTTACAAAAAATTTACACGTTTTTTTTTCCAATAAACACAACCTCATTTAATTCTTCATTTTCCTTTTTCCGACCTCACACACTTTATCACACTTTACCACACTTCTATCATTTATTATTTCCTTTTTCAAAAAATGGGGCGCGACACCTTATTTTGTATAGTACACCTAGTGTGGAAGATATGGTCTCTTTGAATGTTCTCCTCATCCTCTATAGGTGCAACACTAAGTGCTCTCCTAGTGACCAAAATCTCTCCATGATCGCCTCCCCAAGGAGTATCTTCTTCATCACTTCCTCCCTCCAGTGAAGGCATCTCCTCATCATCATCACTAAAGGCAACACTTGCTACCTCTCCATCATCAAAGATTACCATTGTCCTTTTGTTTGGACAATTTGCGACAATGTGACCAAAGCCTTGGCATTTACAACACTTAATCTCCCTTTACCTTGGCTTAGAAGCAATCTCTTTCCCCTTAGAAATTGTTTTGGAAGAAGTAGAAGATGAAGTAGAATCCCCCCTCCCAATATTATCTCGATTTGGTTGAGTAGAGGATCAAATTTGATCACCACTTCTTATTTCTCTTCTTGGTTGATCTACCTTCCAATTGGTACGAATCTGATTGGTAGAAACTCCCCTTGAACGCCTACCTTTGATTTGTCTTTACACTTTAATTGCCATTTCCACCAAGTCATAAATGTCTAGGTAGTGTTGTAACTCTACCTTTTCAGCAATATCCATGTGCAAATCAGCAATAAATCGTGCCATCATAGCTTCATTCTCCTTCTTAAGGTCAGTCCTAATGATTAGCATCTCCATCTCCTTGTAATACTCATCAACAGTTATAGAGCCTTGCTTCAAGGTTTGTAGTCTATGATGGAGGTCTCAAACATAATAGCTTGGCACAGACCTCTTCTTCATAATTGCTTTCATCGCACGCCATGTCCTCACGAGCTCCTCTTCACATCTCTTTCTCTCTTTGACAAGCTTATCCCACTAAACACTAATTGTACCTTTTTCTCTTCAGAGTAGTTATGACAATTGAATACATGATCTACTTTGCACTCCCATTCAAGATATGCCTCAGGATCAAGCTTTCCTTGGAATAGAGGTATCTTCATATTGATGCTCCCAAGATTGCTATCTTGGTTGTTAGTAACCCTCCTTCCTCTTTTTTGCACTGCATCTTCATAGTCAGATTCTTCTTCATGAGACTCTTCAAAAGGATTCTTAGATGCGGTAGCTTTGACATTAGATGTGTGTGAATGCCTATCCATCTCTTCATAGATCTTATCTCTCATCAGGCGCATCTTTTTCTTTTTTTCAAAATCACCAACAATGGCTTCCCTAAACAATTTAAGTTCATTGTTTAAGTCCATTGGAGACACCATTTTGACATATAAAACCTGTAGAGAAATCGTTAAAAATAAAAAGAAAATAAACAAATATATGTAAAACACTGCCTTAGTGTTTGGCACTCGATTCCCTTAAGTAGAATGGCTTTTACCCTCAAAGGAGTTCACCACTGAGCCTTTTCCCACTAAAAAAATCTTCTTGTAGGCTCTTTGATGAAGAACCAGCTCAATCAATCCCACCAATGACTATAGCAACCTCAACTTGTAAAGAGTAAATGTAGAGGCCAAAAAAAAAAAAATTAGCTTAGAGTGTTCATGATCAAGAGAATAAATCAAACAATGGATCAGAATCAAGAATTGACACAAAATTGACACCCTAATGTGTGGTATAATTGTGTAAAAATCCTTGATTTTTAAATGTTCTCTTGAAAATAAATAATATTCTTGTGCAAAAAAAGAAAAAACTCCAACAATTCTTAAAGGAGTAGGAAAGAAATCCTTTTCCAAAGAGAATTCTTGAACAATTAATGACTAAAACCAATTCACAATCACTTAGGAAACAAAACACGTATAAAACACACCCTCCTAATGTGAAAACACAGACAAAAACACCTCAAAACCAGCTGGAAAACACGCCTTTAATGAAATTAGGAAACACACAACCGCTACCTTCCTAAAAGAAATAAGAAACCTTGCACCTTGAGGATTTGGTTTCCAATCCTTTGTCAACTAGTTTTCCTTTACCCAATTGGTTTCCCTATGACAAATAACTTCTATATAAACCAAAAAACACCTTTTAGACTCCTTTTAACACCAAAATTTCTGGAAAAATCGCAGCCAAAATTCGTCCAAAAATTAAGATCAAATTTCAGCAACAATTATGAAGCAAAACCCTAGCAAAACCCTAGTTTATGAAGAAGACCCTTTGACCAACATTTCAAGGCTTCAAAAACTTCAAGATTTAATCAAGAAAGTCCAAGAAATTAGCCAAGAACTTCAAGAAATTAGTCAAATAATCTCTAGCAACACAAGACTTCAAGAAACTCAAGATCAAGTTGGTGCAAATTCAAGAAACTAATCAAGTAAGTTCAGGAACTTCGAGAACTTGTATCTAAACACCAAGAAACTTCAAGAAATTATGGAATAAAGATTTGTGCACATTTTTTGTTTATTGTGCGCTCCTTTTACTCTTCTTTCTTGCTTTTTATTTTGTGCTTTGGTCTTTTTCTTTCTTTTTTTCTTTGCACAACTTTTTTTTTTTTTTTTGCACATGATTTTCTTTTTCACGTAAAGAACACAAAGAACTTAACTAAATTTCCAAGAAAATTAGTTTTTATGTTCAAGAACCTTTTTCCTTAAAAATTTTGACACAAGAAATTCAAGAAAACACCAAAAACAATCAAGAATCACAAAATACCACACAAGACTTAGAATTCTTGATTGAGAAGCAATCAAGAATAACTCTAAGCACCTAAAGCACGGCATTTTCTCAAAGAAAACAATGAAAATAATGGCTGAAAAATTCAAGAAACAATTTTGATGACAAATCTAGAAAAAAATACAAATTATTATGACTAGGCTTGAAGCTCTTTGCCACAATAACACACAAAAACACAATGACACTAATAGAAGGGATATATCTAAAATTTCCAAGAGGAAATTTGGATTGGAAAAACCTGGAAAAATCCAAGAAGATGGCTCTGTACCACTTGATGTGCGCATGGTTGTGTTACCAAGAAAGTCTTGGATTTCAGGTATGCAACTCGTTGAACTCAATACCTCGTTTGATTCGTGAACCAAGGAATCCTTGATGTGGAGTTGTTTTGCCTTGAATCTCCCTTGAAGAAGATGAAACACGCCTAAGACAAGCTAGATTAAACCAAGTTGAGTGAGTTCAATCATTTAACCTAGTTACTTAAGACTTGATAAAAAACACAAGAAAAACTCTAAGCTAAGTTGGTGGTTGCCACAAGCAAGCTTGATAAGACCAAGAGTAGTTCTTAATTAACAAGGAACCAAGAAAATTCCCAAAGGAAAATTAAAAAATTATGCTAAAATCTGATTAAAATTCGTAACTCATGAATAAGGCCGATAAATAGGCTTACAAAGAACATTCTAGAGTTGTGAAAATAGACTTAACTTCTATACCAATTCATAAACTAATAAAACTACCAAAACAAAACATGATTTAACTAAATTAACTAAATCTATTACAATTCAAAAACTAATCATAAAAGATGCCTAAAACAACCTAATGGGCTGGTCGAATTTGCTTAAGCCCATTGGAGCTTCAATTGGGCTCTATCTCTTCAATCTTGGACTTCGTGTGGGCCATGAAGCTTGTGTCTAAAGTTGGTTCAACCCAAATCACACTAATGAGTTCTTTAGACTGGTCCTTTGAGCCAAAATGCAAATCCTCTTCATATGAGTCCAATATGAGTCCATGCAATGCATGTTTCATTCTTCTAGTCCTTGCTCTAGTCATTGGACTATCCATTCCTTTAAGCACATCATTGAAGCTCCTCAAATCCGTAATTTGCTCCCTTGAACGTCCCCCTTGGAGGTCCTCTACTTGGGACTCATCATGGAGTCTTTCGAGTTGCTTTTCTATGAGAGAACATGCATATACATATGAAATCATCGATTCATATATGGAGTTTTGTGGCTGAGGTATATTATCCAGATACATGTTGTAACGCCCTAGAAATTCATGCAAAACTATTTATTTTGTATTATGTCCATTAGTAGAAAAAAAAAAAAGAGAAGGGCCGAAATTAGTTAAGGAGAAATAAGGAAATGATTTTCTATTTTTACTAGCATGTTGTACCATTTTCCTTAGGAGTTGTACCTAGAAGTCTTGCAAGATTAATAATAGGATAAATGAAAAAAATCCCTTCTAATTACCATTAGCCAAGTGTAGTCTACCATGGTAAGAAAGTCAAGATCTACATTTGCTTTTGTCTTGCTTTGATTGGTCCAAGTGTTGCCCAAGTTTTTTCTCTATTTCTTTTCTTCTTTACTTAGTTATTTTCTCTCTTTTTCTTTCACTCTTGGCCGGCTCCTCTCTTCTCTTTTTTGTCTTCATTTTTTTCATTTTCTTGGAGCTTTTTACTTCCATTTGATCACTTTTCATCCACAGAAAGTGAGTTAATCTTCCTCCTAAGCAAAGATCTTGCCTTATTAAAGGTATTTACCATAAACTTCTCTTATTCTTTCAAGTGTAAGTTGTAGTTTTTATAGCTTTTAAACCATGTCTCTATTATTAAGTATGATTTATTTTAGCCATGAAATATGAAGTTTTATTCCATGAATATGAGGTTTATGGACTTGTATGCTTGTAGATAGTGATTTAAACTTGAAATGACATGAATTAAGGATGATTTGGTTGAAGAACCTTGGAGTAGTTTATGTGTTTTTGTGATGAATTTGGGTGAAATTGAAGTAAGTTTGATGTGAAATTGGTAGAATTACTTGAGATTGGGTTGTTTGGATGTTTTTCTTGCATGTTAAAAATTTTGGGTTAGTCCGATTATAGGGAAAGTGCTGCCGAAATTTCGGTAAAACCTAAGAAATAAAAGTGATTAGGCAATGATTTAAAGCTTTATAAGCTGTAATTTAGTGATTTGAACGTGCAGAAATTTTTGTAGATTAGCTATTAGTGAATTAAACCTTTCCGAGCAAAACCCTAGAAAGTTAAAAAACCCTAATTTTGAAAACCCTAAACCCTAGGGTAAAACCCTAAACTCCAAAACCCTAGAAAGTAAACCCTAGAAAGACTTGGGGTATTTCTTGAATTTTCTTATTAAATTTCTTAGATTTTAGTCAGGTTTTTATACGGCTATTTTCTCGTGAATTTCAGGATCTGGAAGTGAGACCCAACCTTATCGCGAGATATTTTCTTAGGCTTTAGGTGAGTGTTCTTATGTGTGCATGTTGCATGAAATGCCATGTTATACTTGACATTATTATTTGATGAAATGTGTTACTTGAGGAAAGATGTGTACTTTATCGCATCTATTCCGCAATGTGTTACATGCTTTCACTATTAAATGTGTTAATTGTGCTTGAGACTTCCGTGACTAACTTCACCGTTACTTCACGGTTAGTCAACCCGGTTGTGCTTGGGAGGTTATAAGGTGCTGGGTGTTTTAGGGCGTGTTGTTCTTTCCCAATTGAGTTGAATTCCTCTAAGAGGCCAACTCCGGATTGAACTTTCTTGCTTGTTGGCCCTTCCAAGGTTGAGATTACTCCTTGGATGTGGTAGCTTGTACGGAGGTTATAAGGTGAATGGTGGGTAGGGTACTTGCTTGTTTATACTGGTATGTTCCTTGACGAGGACCTAAGCTATTATCTCGGTCCGAACGTCTTGGGTACATGTTCAGTGCTTGCTACTTCTGCGATTAAGCTTGCTCCCATAGTTGAGCCCCGTATCTGCCATTGACTACTTGTTAATTAAATTGTTCACAAATTGTTTATTTACTCGTTAAATATTTTATCGAACAAAATCATATTTTACCGGTATGGTTGCATGACTTGAGCACTCACTGGGCTATTATAGCTCATCCCATTTATTTGTTTTCTTTAACCAGGTTTCCAAAACTACTAAAGCTAGAAAAGCTAATTTTGGACCTAGTAAATTTTTGTTTAATGTATTTGGATAGCCTAAATGTGTAGGCTTTTATTGTAAATATTATTCATATTTTAGGATGTAAAAACTCTTGTGATATTTATACTTTTAAGTAAATTTTATGAATGTATTTCTTTATGAATGCATTGTATTTTGGGCTAAGTACACTTGGATGTTTGAGCAAATGCGTGTTTGAGTCCTGGCGAGAGCTAGGCAGACAGTCCGCTAAGTCCTTTGGTGCACCTCTGGGTAAGGTGGGGCTGTCACACATGCCCTACTGAAGGAGCTATAAAGTCTCAATGTGGCTCCTGGAAGTTCATGTGATGTGGAAATATATATTCACTGAGGTCAAATGGCAATTTCTTACTCTCTTGAACCTTAAATTCTCAAATGCTCATTTGAAATATTCCTATTCCAGTTGCTAAAAAAGTATTTCTCGGTCCAAAACTTAAACTTACTTTGATTTCATTAGTTTCTTTTTCCAAAATTTCAAGTTTCTATATTATGACTTTTTTTTTTTTTTTGCATAAATTTGCTTTGCAGGCATTTAAACAAAAATAATTTTTTTCTACAAATTATTGATTGTAAAATGGGATCATTTGAGAAGTCTCTCTTGAAGTTTCTAACAATTTTGACTACCCCCCCTCCCCCCTCTTCTAATTTAGCATATTACACTAATAACCCCTAGTTTGTTATATGTGCAACAAAGCTTTAAAAACAACATAAATTTTAATTGGAAATCCTAAACTAAACTTATTTAAATAATATTACTTGCTATCATTTTACTACTAGATTCACTACCACCATCACCACCACAACCCTAAGCTGTTAACTAAATTACTATCAGAGCCACCACTAAATTGTCGTTAATCAATATCCAAAATTATTGACAAAATCTATATTAGTTTGATATCATGTAAACCATTGCACCACTCGATTTGCGCTAATCAACCTCCAAAAATTACAAATTCATTTCAACTTATAACCATCAAAATCTAGTAAACATGATTTGAGCCTCGTATTTGTCCAAAACAAAAAATTTAAAATCCAAATTGCCAACTTTCAATACAATCAAAATCACACTGTCTTGATTAGAACAACAATGACTAAATGGTCATTGTAGTCATTCATATAATCAAGGGACGTTAGTGTAACATTTCAAATTAGATAGGTGATAAGTTAAACTGTCAAAAACTTCATTGGAGGTTTATGAAATATCCCTTGTAAAATAGATATGTTTGACAATAAAAAGTCAATAGTCACATGAATCGTGGGACTAATAGAGTGAAAAATAACTATGAAGACTTGTCGGATAATTTCACTAAATCCTACCCAACAAGAACACAAGTAACCATGCTAAAATGCTAAAAATTAATGAATTAAGAGTTTTTTCATTTATTATATTTAAAATGTAATTCTTTTACCCATTAATATATTAAGCATTACTTAATTTGTGCTTACAATTTTAAGTGAAAATTTTTAGTTGATTTGCCAAATTTTAAACACACGTATAGACGCTGACTCAGGGTCTATTCTCAATAGTTTTTTTCTACCTAATTTTAGCTTCTAATTTTAAAAAAATCTATTTTGTGATGTTCTCAACTACTTTTTTTTTTACTAAATTTTTAACTTTTTACAATAAAATTAGGAGTATCTGATTTTCAACCTTTCTAAAATTAGTTTTTATTAAAAAAAAAGAAGAATCCAAGTGCGTAAATTCACTCCCATCTAGATGCATTTCATGTCAATATGATCTTATTTCATTGACTTATTTATTCCTAATTTCGTCAGTTAAGACTTTCATGTTTTCATTTAGAATTTAAGGAAATTAGTTTAATAATCTGATGAAATTGCCTACCAATATTGGTGAAGTATCCAAAGTGAAACTCTCCTCCTAATCCTTGAATATCAAACTCCATACGGAAATTTTGTTCGTTTCCAATTCCCCTTTTTTTCCTCTTGGGTATGTCTTGTTCACAATTTTTCTTAGTGCCAAATACCTAAATATATTTTTGTGATAGCCCCACCTTACCCGGAGACGCACCAAAGGGCTTAGCGGATTGCCTGCCTATCTCTCGCCAGGACTCAAAGCACGCACTCGCTCAAGACATACCAACATACTTAATCCAAAATAAAATACATTCATAATGACATACATTCATATAATTCACTGGAAAGTACAAGTATCACTAATATATTTTTCACACTAAAATTAACATAGTATTTACAAAAATAGCCTAAACAATTAGGCTATCAAAATACATAAAACAAAACATTTACTACGTCCAAAATCAGCTTTTCCAGCTTTAATATTTTGGGAAACCTGGTTAAAGAAAACAAATAAACGGGATGAGCTATAATAGCCCAATGAGTGCTCAAGTCATGCAATCATAACAGTAAATCATGATTTTATTCAATAAAATATTTAACGAGTTAAATAAACAATGTATGAACAATTTAATTAACAAGTAGTCAATGGCAGATACCGGGCTCAATTACGGGAGCAAGCTCAACCGCAGAAGTAGCAAGCACTGAACATGTAACCATGACGTTGGGACCGAGATGATAGCTCAGGTCCTCGCAAAGGATCATACCAGTATAAACAAGCAAGTACCCTAACCACCATTCACCTTGTAACCTCCGTACATGCTACCACATCCAGGGAGTAATCTCAACCTTGGAAGGGCCAACAAGCAAGAAAGTTCAATCCAGAGTTGGGCTCTTAGAGGAATTCAACTCAATTGGCAAAGAACAACACGCCCTAAAACACCCAGCACCTTATGACCTCCCAATCACGACCGGGTTGACTGACCGTGAAATAACGGTGAAGTTAATCACGAAAGTCTCAAGCACAAATAACACATTGGATAGTGAAAGCATGTAACACATTGCGGAATAGATGCGATAAAGTACACATCTTTCCTCAGGTAACACATTTCATTAAATAATAATGTCAAGTATAACATAGCATTTCATGCATCATGCACACACAGAAACACTCACCTGAAATGTTCTAAGAAAATATCTCGTAATATGGTCGGGTTTCACTTCCATATCCTGAAATTCAAAAGAAAATAGTTGTATAAAAGCCTGACTAAAATCTAAGTAATTTAATAAGAAAATTCGAGAAATACCCCAAGTCTTTCTAGGGTTTAATTTCTAGGGTTTTGGAGTTTAGGGTTTTACCCTAGGGTTTAGGGTTTTTAAAATTAGGGTTTTCTAAATTTTAGGGTTTTGCTCAAAAAGATTCGATTCACTGATAGTTCATCTTCGGAAATTTTTGCACGTTCAAATCACTAATTTACAACCTATATATCTATTCACTTTTTACTTCTTAGGTTTTATCAAAATTTCAGCAGCATTTCCCCTATAATCAGACTAACCCAAAATTTTAACCTGCAAAAAAAACAGCCAACCAACCCAATTTCAAGCAGTTCTACAATTTCCATGTCAAAATCAATCCAAAATCACTCCAAATTTCCATCAAAACACATGAACCACTCCAAGGTTCTTCAACTAATCACTACTCAATTCTTGTCATATCAAGATTTAAACACTAGCTATAAGTTGTACAAGCCTATAAACATCAAAATCATGGAATAAAACTTTATTTTCATGGCTCAATTAATCATGCTTAACCTCAAGAACATGGGTATAAATCTACATAACTACAACTTATACTTGGAAAGAATAAGAAAAGTTCATGGTGAATACCTTTAACAAGTCAGGATCTTTGCTTAAAAATGAGTTTAATTCACTTTCAATGGAAGAAAAGTGATCAAAATGGAGGGAAAAGCTCTAAGAAAATGAAAGCAAAAGAGAGGAAAGGAGAGAATAGAGAGCCGGCCAAAGTGAAGAAAAAAGAGAGAAAAATGAGCTAAGTAAAATGGAAAAGAAATGAAGAAAGAATTGGAAAAGTGATGACCAATCAAAGCAAGACAAACTTAAGTGTAGGGCTTGACTTTCTTGCAACTTAGTCTCCACTTGGCCAAGTATAATTAGAAGTAGGATTTAAGATTTATCTTCCTATTAATCTTGCAAGAATTCTAGGGTACAACTTCTAAAGGAAAAAGTACTACATGCTACCACATAAATAAAAATCATTCTCTTCTTTTTTTTTTTTCTAACTAATTTCGGTTCTCTCTTTTTTTTTTCCTACTAATGGACATAATGCGAATTAAATGATTTTGCATGAATTTCTAGGGTGTTACAATTTTTCTATGTAAATTTTCTAATCTTCTTTACTCATGTTGAAAACAACTTACCATCTCATAAGGGTAAATTATTTTTTAAACATTTCAAGAGTGATAATCTTGTTTGTCGCTTGTCAAAAACAATTTATGCATCTCATAAGTGTAAGTTATTTTTTGGACAATTTAAGAGTGACATGAAACTTCAGTTACCCACTTTTTAATTTCAATTGTTAAACTTATTTTTATTATTAACTATTGTTCACTCATTTTCTCTTCATATTATGCATAATAATAATATAATTATTTTTTAGTTGACCTCAAACACTTGTCAAGTATGCATAACAATTGTTATGATTCTTTTTACCCATATTTATAATATTAAAATAAGAAACTTATTTTAACCTTTTATATGTTGTCATCCAAACCTCAAAAAATTATTGCAAAATTTTTCCATGTAAAATGTTTTCTTATAAAATATTTTCTTGAGAAAAGTATTTTACATCCGGACAAAATCATTATTTATTTACTTTTCATGTTTTGTTCTGTAGAGAAATAAAAAGAAATCTATCTTTCATTGAACAAATTGCTCTCTCAAAAACAAACAATAGTAGTAGTTTTTGTCTATACAAAAGTATAACTAGTCAAGACAAAGACTTATTAACGTACAAATGAATGCTTTAATTTTTTGTAGTCAAATTGAAAGACTTGACTTATTATTATTAATACCAATGTTATTATTATTAGGGTTAATTACAATCTATCCTTAAGAACCTATTTCTTAGTTACGTTTTATCCCCTTGAACCAATTAATAGATACTTTGTCTCCTTTGAATGATTCCATTAATATAAGAAAATACTAAAAAAATAATGTAAATTTATTGCCCTTCTTTAGCTTTAGGTGGCGCTATTTGTTTGTCATTTATTTGTAATGACTTCTCATGATTTAAAAAAAATTATTTCTGATTATAAAAGTAACTTTATAAATATATTACATTTTTATGAATCAATTTATAAGTTATTTATTATAATTTTTAGTATGCTTTTAAAGATAAGAGAATTCCACATCAACTTTTATTTTTGCTTTGATCATTCAATATCCAAATAGACTGAACAAAAATTGATTTTACAAAATATTTTCATTGTAATATGTTTTTAATTTTTTTGGGGCATTATCCACATATACATACATTCAATCTTATAAAAATAATATTTTCTAAAAAAGGATACAATATTAAATTTAATTACATTCTTATTTACTAGACACACTTATTTTTAATAAGTAAAAATTTATAATAAGTTTGAAAATACTTTCGCATTTGCAATCATATGCATGAGTATTTATTTCATTAAGATTCATTGTCTTTTGCTAATTTATTACATGTTTTAGAAAATGAGAATTTAAATTTTGTTGTTCTTGTGGTGTGATATTTGTATAAATATTAGTATTTGTTTACTTTTTATTCAATTTATTTGGTAATAAAAAATTATAACAAGAAAATAAGTAATTTGTTTGCACTTCGTCTTTGGAAATGAATTGTTAAAAAAAAAGTGATGATTCCCAAAAAAAATATTTATATGGTCACAAATTAAAAGAATTTAAAAATTTATAAAAAGTCATTGTACCTTAAAATTATAGGAAGCGCATAGGTATAATCCATCTTAGTATTTAATATTTGTAAATATCAACAGAAACTTTTAGGGGAAGCAAAGTGGCCATTAATTTGTTTGAAGGGGAGTAAAGTGAAATTAGGGATTAGATTAAAGGGGGTAAAGTGTTGTTATTATTATTATTATTATTACTACTACTGCTACTACTACTCCAACCTGGAACACTGGAGCCAATTCCTAGTTCTCTGTAGCCGTCTGCGTCTGTATCCCTGTGGTTCCTTGAAGTTTTGTGATTGGATTCAACGAAAAGTTAAACGTAAAGAAAGTTAGTAGTATGCTGAAAATCGGGTTTACCTGGTAAACTGCCAAGTTTTTCTCTGTTGAAAGTTGACCCTTATATTCAATAAATACTTCGATGGAAAATTTGACTGCTACATTCAGTCAGAGTAAGGGAAAGATTTTTCTCATTGTAGAGGAAAGAAATGGAAAAGCTTATTTCACATATATATTTTGCAGAATTCCAAAGACGCTATCACCAAACCGTCCTTTTCATTGGAAACTTGGATTTCGTTATATGAAACTTACTCTTACTAAACAAAGTTATGCAAGGAATTGAAAGTTTAAAAGAGCCTTACAACAATGTGAAAGATCCATTTCCGGAATTGCAATCAAGACTCCACCATGATCCCGTGTGTGCATGGGCTAAGCTTTTTCTTCTTAGACGGTAACTACCGGAAAGTAAATTAAATTAAAATGGAGCCCCTTAGATAAACTAAAATTACTATTTTTTATATGATTTACAGAATGTTCACGAGTAGCCAAGTCAAAAGCTTGACTCAAGTTTGGAATGATCAAATTCGACTAGCTAGAATTAATTATTGAATCGAGTTTGAACATTATATGTACTCAGTTCGAAAGCTTGTCGAGCTATTCAAATATATTTTACTTAACTATTTGTATTCATTCGACAAATAGCATCTTTTACATCTTCTAACTTTGAATAGTAAATGGTAATTTTCTCATTTTTTTCAATTTTTAATTAAAATTTTAAAAATTTGTAAATATTTAGGTATTCAATTCGAGTTCACACTGGAGCTCAAATTTGAGTCAATTTGACCTTGAGATTGAATTGAGTCAAGTTCGGCACTAAAATTGAAAGCTTAACAATTCAAGCTCAAGCTTCAAATCAACTTATTTAATAGTCGAATCGGGTTCAAATATAGTGATGTTCAAATTCGACTTGGCTTATTTGCACCCGTAAAGATAAATAGCAATACGGTTGTAAGGGTTGCTAGCATGCACTAAGATCATGACTTCTCTCTACTAACATATGAGATCTTCTGTGCCATTTTCTCCAGTGCCAATTAAGTGGCATTGACAAAAAATTGACACTTTGCATTCACACTCTAATAATTATCTAACTTATTTAAGTGTGAACTCGATATGATAATTTTTTATGAATAGTGCTAAACTGGCGCTGGTAAAAGTGGCACTGAGGATCCCAATTGCTCGACTAAGTTGCAGAGCAGTTCTTCCACCCTTACTAAGCTTGACTAGCATTTGCGAGGCCTTTGGTTTCCTGCGCACTCTTTGTCTCTTTGAGTTGGATTCATAATCCTACCTTCGGGCTTGACTTAGAGTAATATTGTAAGAATTGTGTTCCTTTTTGTAAATAACCGTTCAAAAGATGTAAAAATTTGTCTGCGACAGCTTCTTTTTCCTTCTAGTGTGATTCTATTTTCCACCTAATTATTGGTTTTTTTTAGTGGAAATAGACGAATAATATATTAATATGCCAAACATTACACAACATTGTCCAAATAGTATAGTAGCACAACTAACCACACATGCTGCAGAAAAAAAAAAAAAAAAAAAACTAACCACACTTACTGCAGAAAAGAAACTAACCACGCCTACAAACAACTAATAAGTTACACACTAGAATCTACTACTTTACTTTGACATTACTTTCTTGCACAGAAATTCCAGTTGACCCAATCTTTGTTCGCTTACACTTTTCTGGTCTTGCCACAAAACATTAGTTAAACAAGCTGGCGGTTGATCAAACTGCGTCGTACAAAAAGGTTCTAGTTGACATGCCAATTTGGACAAGATATCTGCAGCTTTGTTGCCATCACGGTAGGTGAAATGCACTTGGACTTTCTGGAAAGAGTGGAAGTCCTGTTGGCAGTCGCCGATGAGCGCCACTCAATGCAGATTCTCCTATCCTCTGCACAGTTCATTAAAAACAAGATGTGAATCAGTTTCAATAATGAGTTGTTTAATGCCGCGGGATTTAGCTAGTTTAAGTCCTTCACGAATGGCCTATAACTCTGCATGATTGCTCGGTCCCTTGCCATAATTTATGCACAACGCTTTTTGGAATATCCCTCTATCATCCCGTATTAAACCTAGCAATCCAATAACCATATTGGCTGCCCCTAGAGGTGGCAATTAAACTCAAAATCTAACAACCACCCAATCCACCCACTAATTTTAAAGGATGGGTTGGGTTAGTTGGATTATGGATTTTGATGAGTTGGGTTAAAAAAACCCAACTTATTTATTGGGTGGGTTGAGTTTTTTATCTGGATATCCATTACCCATTTGAAATGGCTGTCCCATCACTGCCAACCTTATGTGCAGTTAATACTACAAATTTTCTCCTCTAACTGCTAACTCTTCTGCATTCTTTTTCATGGTTTGGCACGAAATCAATGAAAGGTATACTTCGTGTAGATCCAAAGCATCTAAATTGTAGACAAATGATGGATTCCTAATTGAGTGAAATCTATGTGTTTTTTTTATCTTTTTCAAATTAAGAAAGTAAAAGGAATATTGCGCAAGTAATCAACTCCAATGAGCTGTAAAGCCTGTAATGGTGCCAGTTAGATCGGTACGTCAAATACTGTAGTTTTTTAAGGTGATGCTGCACTTCTTTCATTTTTTTTCTTTTGAAATCAATTTTCAAGTTTTATTATAATGTTATAAAGGATTTTTTTTTGTCTTAGATAATTTGAAATGAAGCTCCCAGAACTTTACGACATGTAATTCAAAAAATTTTTTTGAAATCAATTCTCAAAATTTTCATTACAATGTTATAAGGTATTTTTGCCTGATACAATTTAGGGTAAAGCTCTTAGATTTTTACAATACACAATTAAGGTGAGGCTCCCAATATAATTCCTAAACTAACCTTTTTTCCCAATCTTATCATTAAGGTGCTACTTTGGCCAACCTAGCTTTGTTGGGTTGGTTGCATTTCTTTCATGGAAAAGTGACTGAGATGCATAATACTTTAATTAAGCATATAGAAGATTTAATTTTTATATGAATCAATAAAAAAAAATACTTACAGAATTCTTGATGCAACAATTTTAATAAAGTGTAGTATAACGTAATAGTGATAAAGACAAACGCAATTTCAATATCCTTAATGTGAAGAATGAAGTATTCCTTCTTTTCTTTGATTTCCATATGTTTAGTTTAAAACATGAAATATGTAATATATAAATTTTCTAATAAACAAATGAAAATCTCACAGCCAATAATCTCCCAAGCCATTGGTACATGCATAATTAGCAATAATATACCAGATATTCTCATTGGTACATGCAATAATTAGCAATAATATACCATATATTCTCATTGGTACATGCAATAATTAGCAATAAATATACATGTCATGCCTTTAATTTTATACAAAAACAAAAGAAATATTTATAAAAGTGTAGAATTAAACCTTGAACCCTTCAATTAATAAATTAATTTGTGCAAAGCTCGATAACTATGAGCATGAAATTTTAGATTTAATGAAATAAAATTTAGTTAAGTACTTATTAAAGCCTTAAAAAACAAGATGAACATGGCATCATTAAACAGATTTGATTTGATATCTAATTACTACTTTAAACAGTTTTCTTCTACATCCACTTGAGATGGTGATAAGTTGCTTGTTATAATTATTAGCATATAATCATTCAATTAGGTTTTGAAAAAATTGGATAAAAATAAGTCTTATCGTTATCATTTTAAAAAGGTATTCAAACAAAACAACTTCTATTATTTTTATAAAATTGCATTACTTTTGAGTTTTTTTTTTTTTTTACTTGTGAGGTTGATTTAATCGATCTTTAAATTAAATGTTGACAAAGTAATTTACGTATTCAAGCACAATAACCAATGAGATATAATTAGTGTGTGAATTTATTCCAGCAATGCTTCAATAAATATAACAACTTCTAGAAGTATAAGCCTAAATCGTTATTGACTTGTTATAAAAGTTGACTCATTCAAAAACTACAGAATTGTCTCTACTTTCGTGTAGTTTCCTTGGTCATAAATAAGTAATTGAGAGAGGGGGAATGGCCATCCATTAATATAAAAGAGCTAATGGGTTCTTCAAAAAAAAAGAGAGCTAACGGGGGCGACAGTGTAGGTCCCGCAGAGCATCAACATGTGGCTTTATAGAGGAGCCAGATATGGTTCTCTCATAGCTTGCAAGATCATTAAAAGTGTATGTTTGTATTTGTAGAAGTGTTTTAGTGTGTGAAAATATATTCATAGATGGAAAGATGTGTTTATATGTGTGAAAAAAATCATTTTGTTATCATTTTGTGTGTGTAAATATATGTGAAAAAGTATTATGTACCAAAATTTATAAAATAATATGTTGAGTCGTATTTGGGCTATGGGTTTGAGTTAACCCAATTTATAGTTGGACGGGTTGTGTATAACCCATTTAAATGAAAACACAATACCAACCCGCCCAAAAATTGCCCAACTCGCGCAATTGCCTCCCTTAGCTGCCCCATCTGTGTTTAATTTTGACCATCCTACAGGGGGTGGGTGTCATGCAACCAATAGTTGGATCTTTTCGTGTTGCTCTTAGTGCTACTTTGTTGGCTTCTTAGGTATTGTAAATAGAAAGCATGAGCCCTATAAGCGATGTCTTTCTCCTTGCACTCAGCATGTTGAAACAATGTGAGATCTCTAGGTCCATGTAGACCATATCAGATGATAAGAGAATATTTTACCTATTTTAGTATAAGGTTTTATGTATGATTTTTTTAGATACTAAATTTTGATACATCATTTATTTTTCAAACACTGGGGAGGTGTTTATATTTTTTGGGGTCAAATTCTAATTTTTTAATAAAAATGAGAAATAAAATCAATAATCTCGGGGGGCAAAATAATAATTTCTATCTGCAAATATTTTTTTCATTAGCTTTGGGGGTTTTAAATTTATATTTTTACTTTCATACGTATTTTTTTAATTTTTTGTGATTTTTCCAGGTTTAATTGGTATTTTTTTCTATATTTTACCAGCACAAGGGCAAAATAGTAATTTCACCTCGCGAACACCATTTTCGCTCAATTCAAGTCCCAAATATATTTTTCTGACTCTTTAAGCATATTTCTAAATTTTTTTTTTGGGGATGATTGCTATTTTTCTGTAAATACCGCGTCTAGGGGTAAAATCGTCATTTCACATTTTAAACCCATTTTTTTTACCAATTTTTGAGTTATAAATGCTTTTTCTAGGGTTTTAGGCTTATTCTTAATTTTAACAATTTTTCGTGGCCAATAGCCATCTTTCTGTACATTTTGTCATTATAGGAGCAAAATTGTCTTTTCACACTTCGAATGCATTTTTGGCCAGTTTTAAGCTCTAATCTTTATTTTTTAAATCTTGAAATCTACTTTGAGTTTTTTTGGCAAATTTTGGAGTTTATTGTCATTTCTTTGTATTAATTTTTTATTTTTGGGTCAAAAATATTTTTTTTAAAAATAAAATTAGGATTTTTATTACCGGTGGCATTTTTTGTTATTTTGTAGTATTCTTGGAGGCCAAGACTACTCGGCTCTATAAATACTCCCATTAAAAAAAAAAGGAGACTTAATTAGAAAATACTAGATACACCCTTCTACTCTTACACACATTTTCATACACTAAAATCTTACACAGTAACACACACTTTTTTCACCTACTAAAATCAAACACACACACTAACACACACTTTTTTCACCTACTAAAATTAAACACACACACTAACACACTACTTTTACATGTAGTTGGATCAAAAAGAAGAAAAAACAAAAACATTTCTTAAAACCTTTACCCTTATTTCCCTTGATATTTCATAGAGATTTTGTTTAAAAATAAAACATAAAATCAACTTTTTGGTCTTTTTTATTTTTTGCATTTATTTTCTTTTTTATGTTCTAAGGTTTGTTCTTGTTTTTCTGAAATTTTTTATTTGGGTTTTCATCTTTAGGTCCTCCTTCATCCTTTCACCGTCTCTCTCTCTCTCTCTCTCTCTCTCTCTCTCTCTCTCCCCTACCACCACCTTAGGCATCATCCCTACCACCACCAAACAACCTGAAAAATCAGACCTCAAAAGCCACCAATACTCCACTAAACCACCTGTTAGCATATTAGCCAGCATCTTAACCACAACAGGCCAAGAAACAACACAAGGCAACTACTAGAAATAGCCCATAAATAGTACAAATTGTAGACACCAAATTTTGACACATAATTTATTTTTAAACATTGGAGGGCATATTTGCATTTCGGGGGTCAAATTTTAATTTTTTTAATAATCTTGGGGGCAAAATAGTAATTTTTATCTGTAAATACTTTTTCATTAGTTTTGGGGAGTTTAAATTCACATTTTTACTTTCATACATATTTTTTAATTTTTTATGATTTTTCTAGATTTAATTGGTATTCTTTTATATTTTACCAGTACAAAGGCAAAATCATAATTTCACCTCCCGAACACCATTTTAGCTCATCTTTAGTTCCAATTTCATTTTTTTAATTCTTTAAGCATGTTTCTAAATTTTCTTGCTTTTTTCGAAAACGATTGCTATTTTTCTGTGAATTTTCATTGTCCGAGGGCAAAATCATCATTTTCCAGTTTAAATTCATTTTTTGTCAATTATTGAGTCATAAATGTATTTTCCAGTGTTTTAAGCTTATTTTTAATTTTTGGTAATTTTTTAAGGTCAATAACTATTTTTCTGTAAATTTTCATTGTCCAAGGGCAAAATCATTATTTTACAGTTTAAATTCATTTTTTGTCAAATTTTGAGTCATAAAGGCATTTTCTAATGTTTTAAGCTTACTTTTAATTTTTAATAATTTTTTGAGGCTAAATATCCATTTTTTGTGTATTTTTGTTGTCCAGGGGCAAAATCGTCATTTCACACCCCAAGCGCGTTTTTATCAGCTTTAAGCTCTAGCTTTTATTTTTGAAATCTAATTTGAATTATTTTTGAAAATTTTAGAGATTTCTATCAGTTCTTTGCATTAATTTTAATTTTTGGGGTTAAAAATATTTTTTAAATAAAATTAGTATTTTTATTATCGGTGGCGTTTTCGTTATTTTATAGCATTCTTGGTGATCAAGACAAGTGGCCTATAAATACCCCTTTAATAAGCAAAAAAACAAGGAGAAAAATTAGAAACCCTAAAAATCACATTTGATTTTATCCAAAAAGATCAAAACACACATATTCACACACTGAGCCACACACACTGAGCCGTTTCCTTTTCAAGAGGGCTACTGTTCATCGCTTTTTCAAGCAGACCTTTACTGTTCATCAGATTCTCTTCCAACTTAAAAAAGGTGAGTTCTTCTCTATTTTGATGCTTTCTTCATCCATGTTCTATGTAAAAATTAGTTAACTTTGTTTATGTATTTGAGAATTTAGTTAAAATTTTTCTTCTTTTTTTTTGTTTCCTTCCGGTTTCTTTTCTTTGTCTCTGTTTCAGTCCTAAGTCTGTTTTCGTCATGTAGTTCTGGATTTAGTCTCTCCTATTTACTGTTCTTATTCAACGTTTTCTTTCCATTTGTTCTACCAAATCACAACCGGCCTCTCCATTTTCCTCTCAACCAAGCTTTTATCAGTAATTCTACAGAACCTCCACCAGATTACCACCAAAATCCTTGCCCAGCGCAGCCCCAATTTTTAGACACAACCACTTTCAATAACAACCAAAATCAACCCAAGCAAATAATCAGACATTTCAGCCCTCAATCCTTCACAAACATCCCATTACTACCAACATCCATCCCCTCATTCACTGCAAAGCAGTCCTATAAATCAGCTACAAAAACAAAAAAAAAAAATAATAACCACCGAGAGCAACTGTCTGCAACCAAATGCCTCCCCTGTGACAACCAACAAACACTCATAGACAGCACACATACACAGATTCACACACACACAGAACACACAGATACGCAAGCACAAACACAACACAGCAAACAAAACCTGCACAACCTGCCACAAAAAAATCTCACACAAGGAACAAGCAAAAAACAGCCCCAAATTCACAGAATCATCTGCAAAATAAAAAGGAAAAAACAACAACAAATCACCATTATCATTGCCTCTTTCGAATTGCTCACCACTGTTGCGTCCTAAAAAAATCGTGATGTAAAAAGGGTACTAGTGGGGTCATTGATTGTCTTGTCCTGAAAAGATGGTCCGGTCTCTGTGATACCCCGTCCCATATCAGAAAAGTGAAGAAACATGGACCAATGTATAAGTTGAGCCTAAGCATTCAAGTCCAACTTGGGATATCCATTTTGGGCTAGCGAGGACGGAGCCCAAAAGTTGGACTTGGTTGCTCAGACTCTGGTCACACACTGGGCCTGTGGGCCCGGGGCGTGACAGAATGGTATCAGAGCGAGCCTCGTGTGGTCTCTGCACGGGGTGAGACTGAGCTTATAATATTGTGCCGGACTACGCAAGGAAGTGGAGGAACTAAGTGCTGTGCGAGGCTAAGTGCTATGTCGACCTAAGGGCGGGAGCCACCTCTAGAGCCCGTACGAGCCACCTCTAGAATCCAACACAACCGAGTGGACAGTCTGGATTATGATATGGATTGGGCTTTGCGAGGACGCAAAGCCTAATAAGGAGGGGTGAATATGATACCCCGTCCCACATCAGAAAAGTGAAAAAACATGGACCAATGTATAAGTTGAGCCTAAGCATTCAAGTCCAACTTGGGATATCCATTTTAGGCTAGCGAGGACGGAGCCCAAAAGTTGGACTTAGTTGCTCAGACTCTGGTCGCGCACTGGGCCTGTGGGCCCGGGGCGTGACAGTCTCGATGACCATTTTGAAAACAAAGGTTTTGGAAAAACCGTGCGTGTGTGAGAAAAATCAAGCTTTTATTGAAAAAGTGTATTTTTTAAGAAAATGGAATTTTAAAAGAAAACATGGCCGGGACTAAAAATGCGACAATTTTGGCCAACTGATCTTTTGAAAAAGGGCTTTATTTTAAAAGAAAATAGAGTCGCCACTTGGTACTAAGTCAGGGTGTACCAAGTCACCCGAAAATTGTTTAACAAAACTAAAAATAAAAATTTATAAAATCATTTAAAACCCTTTTTCGACTCTGGTCTACGAAAAACGAGAGAAAAAGGTCTGGGAGTCACATTTGAAAAAAGGGAAGGCAAAGGCTTGCACCTAAGGCATCCTTTCAACCTAGCCGAAGCTAGTTGCAAGGTTTAATCAAAATTTCCTAAATTAACCCTTGATTCTATCGCGTTTGGATGTCTCTAAATGAATGCAAAATCCTAAATTTAAATGTGAAAATCGAGAGGGTCGTCATGTTCCGTCGAGGCTTGATCAGAATTATCGCATTAATTGCGAAAACCGAGTCGAGACCTCGAGGGAGTCACGAGTTTTATGCAAAATGTGATGCAAAAAGAAAAGAAAATAATAATATATAGTAAGTGAAGAAAGAAGGTGGGTATGCAACATGACGGGTACGGGAGACTAATAACTCGTGACTGAGTGTTTCTACTCACGGAGGGGGAAACGGCCTGTACGCCACCGCTTCCCACGTGAGTAGACGACTATTTCTAGTCGGATCACCAAAATGTCCTAAAGTCTAAGTGAAATGCAACCTAGATGTCATGCATTTGAAGACATATCAAAATAAATAAATAAATAATAGTAATAAAAATCATGCGAAATGGAAAGAAGACTAAAAGTGTATGAAGTGGGATGTAAAATGCACACAAGTGCCCCTAATACTAAAATGCCCTAAGAGTCTAGCGTTGGATTAGCCCTTTCTAGGGATTCTCACTAGTTTTGGATTAGCGGGAAAAGAATGAAGCCACAACTAGCGTTGGGCTAGTACGGTGACGGAATACCATAAATCATAAATTAAATATTAAAGCGTGAGTTAAAAGCAAATTAAACATAAAAAAATATAAGATCACATAGGAGCACATAACACATAAGCATAATATTCTAGATGCAAAAATCCTAAGGAAAGCGTAAAACATATAAGCACATAAGCACATAAAAACAAATAAGCCCTAACTATTACACTGGGGGGCTTGATTTACAATTTAAAGGGGGAAAGCTTAAAATCCCCTATCTATTACATTTTCTATCTAATTACACAATTTTGCTAAAATATGGAAAAAATAATCTAACTATTACATTGGCTAACTAAATACAAAATATTACATTTTTACCAAAATAATAAAATTCGAAATTAAATAGCAGAAAGTAAACAAATACGCAAAAAGCATGTGAAATAAAAAACACATAAAAATGCATAAAATATCACCTTTAGAGCACGTTGGAGCACATAAAGAAGCAATTAAAAGGTAACGAAAATACCTTTTTGAAGACCCGGTACAAAAGCTTAAAAACGAACACACAAGTTAAAGGGACAACTATTTGATAAAATTAAGAGTAAAATACAAAATACTAACACATTAGAAGAATATAAATTATAGCTAGTTAGGGGGAAAAATAGAAGTAGAGCAAATTAGGGACTAAATCGTAGATCTAAACTAATTGGTACAAAAAAAAAATTTGTTCAAGCTTAGGGGCAACAATGTAAACTAAAATCAATTGGAGGAGCAAAACAAAAATTCACGCAAGTGGGGCGAACAAGTTGTGATTACTTCATATTCAATTGAATGAAATTGAACATAGAAGGAGTCAATTTATGATTAATGAGAACTTAATTGCATAAAACATAAAGTTCTTTGAGGGTATATTAATACTACTTGAAATCCAACGGCTGGATAAGATAAAACAAAAACTAAACTAAAGATCAGACTAACATATTTTGACTAAAAATTGACTAAATTAAAGTAAATGAAACACAAACATAAATTGACTAAATTCTAAATAAAGTAACACGTTATACCCAAAACAAAATAGACCCCAATCCATTTTTTTTAATTGAATTACCCTTCTCTCTTTTCCATTTTTTATTTCGTTTTTCTTCTCTTTTTTCTTTATCTGCTTTCTTCTCCATTTTTCTTTTCCTCTTATTTTTTTTCTCTCCTCTCTTATTCTTTCTTTCTAGTCTTCTTCTTCCTTTCTTCGATTTCCCTTCTCTGCTTCTTTCGTTCTTTCTGACCACTCTCCCAATCTCTCTCTCTCTCTCTCTCTCTCTCTCTCTCTCTCTTCTATTTCTGCCCAATTCCCTCTTGATCTTTCCTAATTTTTGTGTCTTACTCTCACTCTTTCTCCCTTTTTCTCCTGTTGGTTTTTAGTTCATTTTCCTTCACAAATTCAACTCTCCCTTTCCTTCGTCTTTTTGGTCTCGTATTTTTCCTCATTCTTCCTCTCTAATTTGCTTCGTTTCCCCTCTTATCTCCTTCCCCAGAAAATCACAATTTCCCAATTTCTCTGTCAAATCGCCTCTATTTTGGTCTCTCTCTCTCTCTCTCTATCTCCAATTCACCTAATTCGGGCAAGGGTGGGGTTTGATTAGGCGTCTAAAGGAGTAGGGAGGGCAGAGCAAATCGTGGAAAGGGAAGATGGGTATGGGGGTTTGGGTGATTTCAGAGCATTATCGTGAGGAGGAGGGGACTGTTGTGGGAACATTGTACACGTTGATGATAAATTGCTTGGGGCTGACATGGTGACTTTGTGACTGGACGGGATGGGAGAGGGGCATTGGAGCAGTGGTAGTGGTGGTGCGAGGGTGATAATGGGTGTTGGTTGGCAGCCTGATAATGAGAGAAATGGGCGCTGATGGTTGTTTTGTGTGTTTGGGAATCTGATGTGTTGTGTGTGAGTCTGTACGTGTGTATGCTATGATTCTGCGTGTGTGTGCAAGTGTTTGTGACTGTGTGTGTGTTGCATGTCGTAGGTTGGTTGTAGTTCTATTTTCTAAAGCTGTTGGTGGAGGAGGGGCGTTGATGAAATTGGTGGCGTGTAGCTGAGAAAAGGGGCCGGTGGTGGTCGCGTGGTGGAGGCTGAATTGTGAGTTGCAAAGATGGCGTAGGCTTTGTTGCTGGATTTGAATATTTTCTGGGGCTTGATTGTTCACTTCAGTTGTCAAGTGTGGCTAGACAGTAGAAGGGGGGTGGAAGGATGATGACAGGTGTGACAGCCCCACCTTACCCAGAGGCGCACCAAAGGGCTTAGCGGACTGCCTGCCTAGCTCTCGCCAGAACTCAAACACGCACTCGCTTAAACATCCAAGCGTACTTAACTCGAAATAAAATGCACTCATAAAGAAATACATTCATAAAATTCACTTGATAAGTATAAATATCTACAAGAGTTTTACATCCCAAAATGTAAATAATATTTACAATAAACGCCTACACATTTAGGCTGTCCAGATACATTAAACAAAACATGTACTAAGGTCCAAAATCAGCTTTTCCAGCTTTAGTATTTTGGAAAACTTGGTTAAAGAAAACAAATGAACGGGATGAGCTATAATAGCCCAGTGAGTGCTCAAGTCATGCAGTATACCAATAACAAATAAACCTTTAAGGATAATAATTAACAAATTTAATAAATGATGAACAAGAAATGTGAAGTGTAGTAAAATCAATGGCGGATACAGGCTCACTACAGGAGCAAGCTCAACTGCAGGAGTATCGATCATGATCAAGATAACAAGGATATCGGGACCGAGGTAAAAGCTCAGGTCCGAGATACTTGAAAAATTCAATCCAGAGTTACCCTCTTCGAGGAATGAAACTCATATAGGAAAGAATATCATGCACCTATAACCCACAACACCTTATATCACCCCAAACTCAACAAGTTGACTAACCGTGGAGTAACGGTGAAGTTAGCCACGGAAGTCCAAGGTCATGCATAAAGTTCAAGCATGAGCTAGCCCTTTTAGGACTTTACTCAGATATGAAAATTAACACACACCGAATAACGCCCATCACCTTATATCTCTCCCATACTCAACCATGGAAATCACATGCACAAATAACACGTTGGATAGTGAAAGCATGTAACACATTGCGGAATAGATGCGATAAAGTACACATCTTTCCTCAAGTAGCACATTTTATTAGATAATCATGTCAAGTATAACATCTCATCTCAGGCATCAAAATAACAATGTCAAGTATTACATGGCATTTCATGCATCATGCACACATAAGAACACTCACCTGAAGCCTAAGAAAATATCTCGCGATAAGGTTGGGTCTCACTTGCGGATCCTGAAAATTCACGAGAAAAATAATCATATAAAAACCTGACTAAAATCTAAGAAATTTCAGTAAGAAATTCGAGAAATATCCCAAGTCTTTCTAAGGTTAAATTTCTAGGGTTTTGGAGTTTAGGGTTTTACCCTAGGGTTTAGGGTTTTCAAAATTAGGGTTTTCTAACTTTCTAGGGTTTTGCTCGGAAAGGTTTAATTCACTAATAGCTAATCTACAAAATTTCTGCACGCTTAAATTCACTAAATTAAAGCTTATAAAGTCTTAAATCATAGCCTAATCACTTTTATTTCCTAGGTTTTACCGAAAATTTCGGCAGCACTTCCCCTACAATCGGACTAACCCAAAAATTTTTAACCTGCAAGAAAACATCCAACAACCCAATCTCAAGCAGTTCTACTAATCTCACATCAAACTCACTTCAATTCCATTCAAATTTATCACAAAAATGCATAAACTACTCCAAGTTCTTCAAGCAAATCAAACCTAGATCATGACTTTTCAAGTTTAATATACTATCTACAAGGCATACAAGTTCACAAGCTTCACATTCATGGAATAAAACTTCATTTTTCATGGCCAAAAATCAATCATACTTAACCATAAAAACATAACTTAAGAGCTAAAAACTATGATCTTTCACTTGAAATTAGAAGAGAAATTCATGGGAAATACCTCTAGGTAGACAAGATTGTTGCTTAGGAGAAAGTTTCACTCAATTTCTATGGTTGAAAAATGAGTAAATGGAAGTAAAAGCTTCAAGAAAATTGAAAGAAAATGGAGAGAAAAGGGAGAAAGAACAGCCGGCCAAGAAGAAGAAAGAAAAGAGAGAAAATTGGCTAAGTAAAGAAGAAAAGAAATGGAAAAGAATTGGAAAATTTTTGACCAATCAAAACAAGACAAAGACAAAGTAATTCTTGACTTTCTCTACCATGGAAGACTACACTTGGCAAGGGTTAATTAGAAGAGGTTTTTGTGATTTATCCTATAATTATATCTTGCAAGAGATGCTAGGTACAATTCCTAAAGGTAAAGGTACAACATGGTAGTAAAATAGAAAATCATTTCTTATTAATTTTCCTACTAATTTCGGCCCTTCACTTTTTTTTTTTCTAATGAACATAATACAAAATAAATGGTTTTGGCATGAATTTCTAGGGTGTTACATCCTCCCCCCCTTAAAAGAATTTCGTCCTCGAAATTCTACCTGAATTTTCGAATAGCTTGGCTAGACCGTAGAAAAACAAGAATCGTACCTTCAAGGCCTTCTGACGATTCCTGGGCATCACGTTTATCTAGAGCATAAACTCGAGCCTGGTACCCTTCGCTTGTTTCCACTTTCTTTGGCCTTATCAAGATCCTTGTTTCCCGGCTGAGCTATACCCTGTCCACTAGCCGCCTGTCTTGAGCAATATCTCATTTGATGATCGGCACTACCGCAAAGAAAACACTTACGGCTTTTCCTCCAGCAATTTTCTTCGGTATGATTACCTTTACCACAATATCCGCAAGTAACTTGAATCGCCGGAGATTGAGTTTCTTTCAAAGTGTCCTCCTTGTGTTCATCTCCTAGCAGGGCTCTATCCATCGAAGCCTCTCTTGTCCTTCTAGATTGGGCATCTTGCCCAATTCTCACTCCTCCAGCTCCCCTTCCCAGTCTTAGGGGCTGGAGCACGTTCGGTTGATAGGCAGGAATCACTAACATGTCCACGTTTCCTTGCTTGAAAAGTCCGAACCAAAGATTTAGTCTCCTCCACTTGCTGGGCTTTCTCTACCGCAAGCTTCATAAGTCTCCATGGTAGCGGCGGCAAGGGCCTCTTGAATCTCCAAATTTAACCCTTGGATGAAACGTCTTCTCCTCCGTCTGTCTGTGGCTACTAGCTCAGGTGCGTATCGTGACAATTTGGTAAATTGGACTTCATATTCCGCCACACTCATCAGTCCTTGTCTCAACCTCAAAAATTCATCCTCCCGCTTCTCTTGTACTCGTGCAGGAGTATATTTTTCTTTGAACTCCCGAGTGAAATTGACCCAAGTTCTCGGGGTCTGGTAGCGTTCCCACTTGGTGTTTACCAAATTCCACCAGGGTGTGGCAGCACCTTCCAATTGGAATATGGCAAAGGTCACCTGCCTTTCATTAGGGTATCTTAAGGCAGTGAAAATTTTCTCGATGTCTTCCAACCATTTCTCAGCGATCTCTGGGTTTGGACTGCCATTAAACTTGGAGGGTTAAATTTTTGGAATCTCTCTAAGGCGACATCATCTCCTACTATTGGATTCCTATGAGGGTTACCAACTTCCGTTCCAGGGTTTTGCCGATTCCCCAGCTGGGTCAAAACATCGGTCATACGGTTTAACACGGCGATCATTAGGGTCAGCCCCAGGGTTTGGGTTTCCGCCCGACGTATTGCCCTCCTCGCGATCTTGTCGACGAGGTCGATCCTCTTCCTCTACTTGCCATCACTTAATATTCTAAAATAATATTAACTAAGTTATTTCGAGATCCACGTGGTAACTAACGAGGCTATAAAATGCATTAATTCATGAATATGACAAGGAAAGCAGATATCATGCCACAGAAAGTCACATATATATACATGTCATTTAATTTATACATGTCAAAAGTCTCACGTATAAAACATAGCATGACATACATAGATCCAAAAGTTTTACATACCAAAATATATCATAACTACAAGCATAACAAAATAAGCATAAGTTCTATACACATTCCTATATAGCGGTCTAGTCTAAATGGGCCGATCCCACTGAGCTCACGTCCCCACCTAGCTCCCTCTCTGGCTCACCTCCCGGAGCCTCCTCGACCTCCAAAGGTGGCGGCACGGCCTGCCCCTGTCCTACGTGCTGTACCTCATCTCGCTCACCCAATACGTGGTCTATCATCATGCCACTCTCATCTACAAGTCGTCCCGTGTGGTCCCGAACATGCTATACCACGCGTGTGAGACGGCCACGCACCTCCTGGTACTGCTCTCGATAAGCATCAGTCCTCTGCTGTTCTTCCTGAACAGCAGTCTCCAACTCACGAATCCTCTGAGCCTGAGCCCTAACTGTCTCTCTCAGCTCGTGAACACGGGCCCGGGAAGTATCACTATCGCGCTCCACTCGTCTACTATCCTCTATCAAAGAAAGCACGACATGATCGGGATAAGAATATGTCCTCCAGCAACCACAAGTAGGGCGGACTCGACGGGCAGGTGAAAATGTGCGGTAAGGGTGCCCCGGTCGCTCACGGTATCGGACAATGGGTCTTCTATGAGGCGCATGCTGCAACGGAGTTGCTCCTGATGACTGTGATGCCTCACTACGACCACTCTCTGACATACCTACAGGTTTAAATAATAAATTAATTAGGTCTTTCCCAAAATAGTCAATAATAAATAATGTTTAAATATTACACTCAAATATCGAGCTTAAAAGTAACCTAAACCCATTCTCAAGCATATACACAATAGTGTCCAGGTGCGGAAATTCGGATCTTATCTCTCACACGCAGGTTGATCAGGCCCAAGAGTAATTGACTCAACCCAAATTTCCTACCCGACACCCAAACAAGACTAGCACTAAAGACAGGATTCATCCTAAGCTCTGATACCACCTGTGACAGCCCCACCTTACCCAGAGGCGCACCAAAGGGCTTAACGGACTGCCTACCTAGCTCTCGCCAGGACTCAAACACGCACTCGCTTAAACATCCAAGCGTACTTAACTCGAAATAAAATGCACTCATAAAGAAATACATTCATAAAATTCACTTGATAGTATAAATATCACAAGAGTTTTTACATCCCCAAAATGTAAATAGTATTTACAATAAAAGCCTACACATTTAGGCTGTCCAGATACATTAAACAAAACATGTACTAGGTCCAAAATCAGCTTTTCCAGCTTTAGTATTTTGGAAAACCTGGTTAAAGAAAACAAATGAACGGGATGAGCTATAATAGCCCAGTGAGTGCTCAAGTCATGCAGTATACCAATAACAAATAAACCTTTAAGGATAATAATTAACAAATTTAATAAATGATGAACAAGAAATGTGAAGTGTAGTAAAATCAATGGCGGATACAGGCTCACTACAGGAGCAAGCTCAACTGCAGGAGTATCGATCATGATCAAGATAACAAGGATATCGGGACCGAGGTAAAAGCTCAGGTCCGAGATACTTGAAAAATTCAATCCAGAGTTACCCTCTTCGAGGAATGAAACTCATATAGGAAAGAATATCATGCACCTATAACCCACAACACCTTATATCACCCCAAACTCAACAAGTTGACTAACCGTGGAGTAACGGTGAAGTTAGCCACGGAAGTCCAAGGTCATGCATAAAGTTCAAGCATGAGCTAGCCCTTTTAGGACTTTACTCAGATATGAAAATTAACACGCACCGAATAACGCCCATCACCTTATATCTCTCCCATACTCAACCATGGAAATCACATGCACAAATAACATGTTGGATAGTGAAAGCATGTAACACATTGCGGAATAGATGCGATAAAGTACACATCTTTCCTCAAGTAAGCACATTTTATTAGATAATCATGTCAAGTATAACATCTCATCTCAGGCATCAAAATAACAATGTCAAGTATTACATGGCATTTCATGCATCATGCACACATAAGAACACTCACCTGAAGCCTAAGAAAATATCTCGCGATAAGGTTGGGTCTCACTTGCAGATCCTGAAAATTCACGAGAAAATAATCGTATAAAAACCTGACTAAAATCTAAGAAATTTCATAAGAAATTCAAGAAATACCCAAGTCTTTCTAAGGTTAAATTTCTAGGGTTTTGGAGTTTAGGGTTTTACCCTAGGGTTTAGGGTTTTCAAAATTAGGTTTTCTAACTTTCTAGGGTTTTGCTCGGAAAGGTTTAATTCACTAATAGCTAATCTACGAAAATTTCTGCACGCTTAAATCACTAAATTAAAGCTTATAAAGTCTTAAATCATAGCCTAATCACTTTTATTTCCTAGGTTTTACCGAAATTTCGGCAGCACTTCCCCTACAATCGGACTAACCCAAAAATTTTTAACCTGCAAGAAAACATCCAACAACCCAATCTCAAGTAGTTCTACTAATCTCACATCAAACTCAATTCAATTCCATTCAAATTCATCACAAAAATACATAAACTACTCCAAGTTCTTCAAGCAAATCAAACCTAGATCATGCCATTTCAAGTTTAATATACTATCTACAAGGCATACAAGTTCACAAGCTTCACATTCATGGAATAAAACTTCATTTTTCATGGCCAAAAATCAATCATACTTAACCATAAAAACATAACTTAAGAGCTAAAAACTATGATCTTTCACTTGAAATTAGAAGAGAAATTCATGGGAAATACCTCTAGGTAGACAAGATTGTTGCTTAGGAGGAAGTTCCACTCAATTTCTATGGTTGAAAAATGAGTAAATGGAAGTAAAAGCTTCAAGAAAATTGAAAGAAAATGGAGAGAAAAGGAAGAAAGAACAGCCGGCCAAGAAGAAGAAGGAAAAGAGAGAAAATTGGCTAAGTAAAGAAGAAAAGAAATGGAAAAGAATTGGAAAATTTTTGACCAATCAAAACAAGACAAAGACAAAGTAATTCTTGACTTTCTCTCCATGGAAGACTACACTTGGCAATGGTTAATTAGAAGAGGTTTTTGTGATTTATCCTATGATTATATCTTGCAAGAGATGCTAAGGTACAATTCCTAAAGGTAAAGGTACAACATGGTAGTAAAATAGAAAATCATATTCTTATTAATTTTCCCACTAATTTCGGCCCTTCACTTTTTTTTTTTCCTAATGAACATAATACAAAATAAATGGTTTTGGCATGAATTTCTAGGGTGTTACAACGAGGGAGGTGAATCGTGTTTTATATTTTGTGTTTGTTTGGTTGTTCGCAGGTTATGGGTAACCGGGAGTGAAAGGGGGCGGAGTGATTGCTGTTTTGTGAACTTTCTGCAGGTTTGTAGACATTGGTCTGGCGATGATGTTGGAGTTGCGATTAGGATTTAAAATTGACTATTTTGTGCGTGAATTGCAGGTGGTGGGGATTTGATGGTGGTTATGGGAATTGTTTGTAGCTAATTTTGCAGGTTTTGGCAGGAGGCTAGGGACTGCGCTTGTGGTTTTGGGTGGAGGCTCATGGTGGTGTTTGATGGAAAGGGCAACGAGATGGTGTATGTGGGGGGAGGAACGAGGGGTAGGAAACTAGGTGAGCTGGATTTGGTTGGAGATTCTATGATTCTGAACCGGTGGTTGTGCCTATTCTTTTGTGATTGTGTTATTTGTTTGCTGGGTTTCTTGCAGGTCGTGACCTCCTTACAGGTTGTGGTTGATCGGTAAAAATGGAGGAGATAGACGGTAGATTGACCTGAATTGTGGCTTGTGGTAATTGGGATTTCAGTGGACTTTGAGTGGTCAATTTGGGTATTTTCTTGGTAATGGTTTTGGTCTGATGGTGGACAACAGAGAGGGGAAGAAGTGAAGAAATCCAAGAGAGAAGAAACGAAAGAATCCAGAAAAATAAACGAGAACCCAGAAAATAAAAACCCAGCAAAGAAATGTAAAAAAAATTCAGAAAAATGGAAGCAATCCAACTAAGAGAATCTGTGCAATTAAAATATAAATTAGAAACAAAAAAAAAAAACAAGACAAAAAGGATTTTGGGATGAAAAATTACCTATGAATTCTTGTTGCTTGATGATGAACAGTTGAAATCTGATGTGGAAGATGATGAACAGTAGTCTAGGATGGAGAATGATGAACAATAGTGACCAAAAATGAGAAAACAGCGACCCTCTCTTTTAGTGTGTGTTTTTAATGTATGGTGTGTGTTTTAATCTAAAAATTACAAAAGCAAAAGTGTTTTAGGGTTTTCATTTTTTCCTCTCTTTTTTCTGTTGATTAAAGAGGGTATTTATAATCCACTTGTCTTGTTGACCAAGAATACTGTAAAATAATGGAAATGCCACCGGTGTTAAAAAATACTAATTTTATTGAAAAAATATTTTTTAACCCTGAAATTAAAAATTAATACAAGAAATATGACAGCGATCTCTAAATTTTCAAAAAAAAAATCACAGCAGATTTCAAAATAAAACTAGCGCTCAAAACTGATAGAAATGCACTCGGGGTGTAAAAATGACTAATTTTGCCTCTATATAACGAAAATACACAAAAATAGATATTAGTCCTCAAAAAATTATTAAAAATTAAAAGTAAGCTTAAAACATTAGAAAATGCCTTTTTGACTCAAAATTTGACAAAAAGTAAATTTAAGCTGTAAAATGACGATTTTGCCCTCGGACGATAAAAATTCACAGAAATAGTTATTGTCTTCAAAAAATTATCAAAAATTACAAATAAGTTTAAAACACTAGAAAATGCATTTTTGACTCAAAATTTGTGAAAAATGAATTTAATTTGTGAAATGACGATTTTGTCCTTAGGCAATGAAAATTCACAGAAAAAATAGTAATCGTCTCTGAAAAAATCAAGGAAATTAAGAAGCATCCTTAAAGAATTAGAAAAATAAATTTGGAACTAAAAATGAGCTAAAATGGCATTCGCAGGGGCGAAATTATCATTTTGCCCTTGTGATGGTAAAATATAAAGAATACTAATTAAGTCTAGAAAAATTATAAAAAATTAAAAAATTCACATAACAGTAAAAATATGAATTTAAAGGCCCCAAAAGCTGATAGAGAAAATATTTATAGATAAAATTACTATTTTGCCCCCGAGATTATTGAAAAATTAAAATTTGTCCCAAAAAATGCAAACATGCCCTTCCCATGTTTGAAAATAAATGGTGTGTCAAAATTTGGTGTCTACTACCACCACCAAACAATCACGCACATACAAACCAAACACGGACAAATTCATCAGCCCCCAAGCAATTCATCGCCACCCCTGAACCCAATCAACAATCGAAATCAGCTCTATTCTCCACCCTTCACAAACCCCATTTCATTTCCCTGTCCAACGGCCACCCAAAGCCATCCCAACCAGCCCTCAAACACCCAATTACACCCCCATTCTTCTCACCGACTTTACAATTTTGATTCCTCACACAACCATTGACCCCAAAACTTTCCCTGTCACCCTACCCTCCGTCTCCAAATCCCCTAAGCCCCCATCCAAATCACCTCACCCAATCTCAAAACCATCCCCATCGCTACCACACCTTCCCATCTCTCGATTTGAAGTGGAATTTGACTTGGGGAAAGTCGATTATGCTATTTTGGAAGAAAGAGGCTGCCAGATTGAAAGAAAGAAATGAGAGAAAGAAAGCTGGGGCGAAGAGCGGAGAGAAGGGCCAGAAAGAGAGAGCAACAAAGAGTTTCAGGGAGAAAAAATTGGGAAATAGAGAGAGAGAAGAATAGGTGAGAGAATAACAACAGGGGAGCTGGAGAGAAATTGGGTGGGAGAAAGGGAAGAGAGAAGCAGAAGACGTGAGAAGAAAAAGAAGGAGAAGAAAGTGGGAAACAAAATGAGAGAGATAGAGAGACATCGTGGGAGGAAGAAGAACAGAAAGAAGAGAGAGAGTCAACAAGGAAGAATAGAGAGAGAACGGAGAAAATGAAAGAGAGATAGAGAAAGAAGAACTTAGGACTTTCTGGATGAAAGAGCAAAATTGGGGGTTGGGTTTTCTACATGAATTTTGTTTGGTTTCGTTTGACTAAAAGGGAATGAGGGAATTAGTTTTTACTTTTTGGTTTGTTTATGTTATTTTATCATCTTTGATTTGTTTCTTAATTTTAGTCTAAATGAGTAATTATGTTATCATTTTAGATAGGTTAAATTAAATCATTAAAACTCAGTTTAGTCAAAATTTTTAGTTAATTAAGTTAAATTTGTTTTGGCTTAACATTTCTTTTCTTTTGGGGTCTATCTTGTAATAAAGTAGGCATTTTTGTCTTGGTCCCTAATCATTTGGTTATTGTCACCATGTCATGGAGCAGTTTTAATTTATGCACTTTAAGTCCTTGATATTTGTACATTGGCCCCCTTAGGTTTTGATTCCTTTCAATTATGTCTTAAGTTAATTGCAACTCGGTCCCTAAGTCTACTAGAATTAACTGCTTTAACCCCCCCGGCCCATTTTGTTTTATTTTGCATCGTGACCCCTTGATTAGTTGAAATTCCCAATTTCGCCCCTTAAGCTTTATGAAATTTACTTGTAGCCCCCTCAGTTTCATAGAATCTATATTTTTGCTCTAATTGTGTTAGTATTTCATATCTTTAGGCTTTATTTGTTTATATCGTGATACCTTGACACGTTTGCTCATTTTTAAGCATTTGTACCGGGTCATCAAAGAGGTGTCTCTATTTCTCATTAATTTTATCTTTTATGTGCTCTAATGTGCCTTACGTGATTTTTATGCATTTTATTCACATATTTCATATTTGGCATGCTCTTTGTGTATTTATTTCTTTCACGCGATTTCATTTTAAATCTTATTATTTCTTTATTATTTTGATAAAAATGTAATATTTTTGTATTTAGCTAGTCAATGTATTAGTTAGATTATTTTTTAGCAAAAAATGTGTACTTAGATAGAATGTGTAATAGATAGGATATTTTTAATTTTTCCCCTTTAAATTGTAAATTAAGCCCTCGGTGAAATAGTTAAGGTTTATTTGCTTTGCGTGCTTACGTGTTCATTTCTTTTACCGCTTTCCTTAGGATTTTTGCATTTAGAATATTATGCTTATGTGTTATGTGCTCCAATGTGATCTTATATGTTTTTATATGTTTAATTTGCTTTTAATTCACGCTTTAATATTTAATTCATGATTTATGGTATTCCGTCACCACACTAGTCCAACGCTAGTTGTGGCTTCATTCTTTTCCCGCTAGTCCAACACTAGTGGGATTTTTTAGAACGGGCTAGCCCAACGCTAGACCCTTAGGACATTTTAGTGTTAGGTGCATTCGTGTGCATTTCACATTTCACATACTTTTAGTTTTCTTTCCATTTGACATGATTTTATTATTATTATTGTTGTTGTTGTTGTTATTATTATTATTATTATTATTATTATTATTATTATTTTGACATATTTTAAAAATGTATGACATATAGGTTGCATCTCACTTAAAAATTAGGACATTTGTGTGATTCGACTAGAAATAATCGTCTACTCCAGTGGGAAGTGGTGGCATATAGGCTGTTCCCCCCTCCGTAAGTAGAAACATTCAGTTACGAGTTATTAGTCCCCTGTACTCGTCATGTTGCCTACCCACCTTTTTTCTTCACTTACTATATATTATTATTATTTTCTTTTCTTTTTGCATCACATTTGGCATAAAAACTCATAACTCCTTCGAGGTCTCGACTCGGGTTTCACAATCAATGCGATAATTCCGATCAAGCCTTGACGGAACATACCGACCCCCCTCCCCCGATATTTACATTTAGACTTAGGATTTGCATTCATATAGATACATCTGAACGCGATAGAACGTAGGGTTAAATTAGAAAATTTTTTATTAAACCTGGCAACTAGCCTCTGCTATGTAGAAAGGGTGCCTTAGGCGCAAGCCTTTGCCTTCCTTTTCTTCAAATGTGACTCCCAGACATTTTTCTCTAGTTTTTCGTAGACCGGAGTCAGAAAAGGGTTTTAAATGATTTTTATAAATTTTTATTTTTAGTTTTATTAAACGATTTTCGGTTGACTTGGTACACCCTAACTCAGTACCAAGTAGCAACTCTATTTTTCAAATAAAACCCTTTTTTTTTCAAAATTAGTTGGCCAAAACTGTCACATTTTTTAGTCCTAGCCTTATTTTCTTTTAAAATACCAATTTTTTTACTAAATAACACTTTCTTCACTAAAACACGATTTGTTCTCACACACGCATGGTTTTCCAAAGCTTTATCTTTTCAAAAAGGGTCTCAGACCAGATCGTCCTTTCAGGACGCGACAGTCAACGACTCCACTAGTACCCTTTCCTTACGATTTTTAGGACACGACAGGATTTTGCGACTCCACTGGGGATCACTAGTGAGTCCAAGCACAAGGCTTAATCATCTCTTCCTCCTTTAACCCTTTATTCCATTGTGTTTGGATGTTAGGATTGCATTTTTCTTTTTTAGGTTTTTAGGTTTTTCTTTGCATCTCACACTTCTCATCTCTCCATTGCTTATGTGATGTATGTTTACTTATTATTGCTTTATTCGACCACGCTTGCATTTGGGAAGGGGATCAGTCACCCTTAGAGCCCACGCTTTATTATTCCCTCCTCTCATAAGGAGCACTCCATACGTGCATTCTATGCTTTTTACCCTTTTTCTCTTTTTGGTAGTTGCCACCCACCCATCCCTTTAGAACTAGGACTGATCTGCCTAGACATGCGGCCATCGCATTCATGCATGTAGCGGTGTTTAGGAGATCACTCGAACCACCGACCGGGACCCTTAGAATTGACAGATTTGTTACGTTTAGGTCCTTAAGTCAAAGGTTCGGGAGCCTTAAGCCGTATTGTAAGCTTGATCCACTTGAGCATGTGACCGTGGCACGACGTGCACGGAACATTGTCTAGGAGATCACCCAAACTCTCGACATGAGTCCACAAGTCTAGAGATTTGGGTTTTAAAAATAGATCCGCTCGGACACATGACCGGGCACGATGTGCATGTAGCAGTGTCTGGGGGATCACTTGAGCCACTGACCAAGGTTTTGGGATTGATGACCCTTACCCTTAGGTCTAAGGGCTTGGGAACCGACAGCCTAATCGAGTCTAGATGCATTAGTGAGCCCAATCCCATGCATCCATGTAGAATAACTTAGGGTAAAGTTAGCCTTACCCTATCAGGCACACCAGGCACGAGAGGAGGGAACCAACCTTCGTTATCTTTCTTGTTATGCCATTTATTGTTATCTATGTGTATTATTTATTTTTGCCAATGTGTTATGTATTATTTGCTGAATAAACTAACACAATTTCTTTTCTATTTTGATTGCATTCACAATCATAGAATAAAGAGCCCTGACATGGTGCTCTCACAAGAAGCCAACTATCTTTTGACACGTTTAAATTTCGTTTTCATAATTAATTTTTTCTAGAAAGATGAAAACGGAATTTCATAAATTTTTTACAAATTGCATTTTGTTATAAATTCCCAAGATCATTGTGAAAAAAAAATCCTAAAATTTTGATTTGTCATCCTGAATATTCTTGAATAAAAATTGTAGTTTTTAGATTCTTTTCAAGATTTATTCCTCCTTGTTGTATTTGTCAGTTTTATTTGAACCAAATTTCTTCAGAGTCAATAAATGCACGCAAGTGGTCAAATTTTTTGTACAGCTTGCATTTATTTTTTTTCAAAAATCAATACGTCATTTTTCTGTATCCCCTACCCTTCCGTCCCACATTACACAAAAAGTGACTCTAATATATGTTTCATTCTACTTTAATAAGTTGACGTTTTGACTTGTATGTTCCTATATAAAGTCATGATCTTTGATTTCTTCCGATGTTGTGTCCCGTAACCTCTTGGAGGTTCGATTTTTCAATCAAATATTTTTGGAGTCAATAATTTCTTTTGTACAATTTATGGCCCATCTTTCTCGAAGAATTTTGCATCATTATTATAAAAAAAAAAACTTTAGAAACTTTTTCAAATTTGGAATTTTCGCATATTTTAACTTGCTTTAATAAACTGACATCATGCATAAACCCTAGAGGGAATGTCATTTCAAGAATTCCATAATAGAAAAACCACCCTCTGGTCTTGGGTACATAACCCTAGAAGACATGCACATTTATATTTTAGTACCATCTTGGTGAGTAAGACCCTAGGTAAGGTAGTACAAGCAAAATAGAATCATTTTCTTCTCGATGAATTAGGCGCATTTTTTCATTAGAAAAGGGGGGTCTCACCCTAAAGGATCGCATTTCATGCTAGGCCTATCCTTGGAACAATAAGGGCACCCCCTAGGGCATGCATCTGAATTCTTTAATAGATTTACTAACTCCAATCTTTTTCTTTTTCTTTTTTTTTCTCAGAATAAAAATTTGACAGTGTTACACAAGATAAATACTTGAATCATGTTCTTTCCATTCCCGTCTTTCAGGTACAGTAAATCATAACTTCTTTTCACCGAAGCCCCATTTACACGCTGTCCCGTGCCAAGCTACTGCATATAAATATGAATAACCATCCGGATTCTTTCGAAGTGCCAGCAGAGAATCAGGCATCTGAACTGACTGTGCTAATGGTGCAAATGAATGAAATGTTAACCAAGATGAATGACATGACTCACGAGGTGTCATCCCATAGCCAAATCATTGCCCACTTCATAAGCAATATGAACAACAACGGCTCCACCTCGAACGTACCACCCACTTGGGAAACTCTACACACCCAACCCCATGGAAATGGAAGTACCCTTGATAAGAACAACAATGACCCATCTGTCCAAATACAAGTCTCATCTCTGAATACCCAAGACACTCAGAGTCCACCCCCACCTACTCAAAATCCTCAAATGTCTGTTCATATTCCATCCAGCCCTAGAAATACCCAAAATGCTTCGAACCAACCTTACTACCCCTAACAAGCAACTCAATTTACCCAAAACACTCAGCCACCACCGGCTCTTAACCCAAGTCAATTTGTGCTCGATACTGGGTATTAGGGAAGAGCAGAGATGGAACCTTTTGCTAGGGAAGAGAATTCTTTTATAACTGATAAGACATTATTGAAGAGACTGGATAGATTTGATGATTTCATCAAAAAAAAGTCAGGGGTTTGATAGATATGGTGGATTGGATTATGAGGATTTCTGCATGTTTCCAAATACTCAATTGCCACCAAAATTCAGAGTGCCAGAGTTTTCTAAGTATAATGGAAGTGGGGACCCTGTGGTGCACCTCAAAATGTTCTGTAACAAACTTGGAAGACCAACTGGAGATGACAAGTTACCCATGAGACTTTTTGGAGAGAGTTTGAAGAAAGATGCATTAGAGTCGTATTTGAAATTAGACTTCTCAAAGATCTAAAAATAGAGTGACCTTTCACGGGCTTTCATCAAGCAGTATGAATTCAACTATGACCCAGGCGCCTAATAGATTTGCTTTGGTAAAGCTAAAGAAGAAACTCTCAGAAAGTTATGTGACTTATGGTCAGCAGTGGTGAAGTGTTGCTGCCAAAGTGCATCCAGCAATTGATGAAAACAAAATGGTCAAACTTTTTATTGATGCTCAAGACCCACCGTATTATCAGGCCATTGTGGGTTCCATTGGAAAAACCTTTGCTCAAGTCATCGAACAAGCAGAAGCCATTAAGAGAGGAGTGAAGAAAGGAAAAGTGCTAGACATGGCCGCTATGAAATTACAAGTAGAAAATTTGCAGAACAATAACAAGCTGAAGAAAGCAACTGGAAAGAAAGCCGAACCAAAGGAAGGGGAATCAGTTTTTGTGTTAAATCAAGGCTCTAGATCCAAACCTAGATTCCAAACCAACACGAACTATCGTGCCAATTATCTGCAGTACTCTCCACCAGTGCATGCTTTTCCTACTTTTTCACTGTGCCCTCAACCAATTTTTCACACCCAAACCCAACCGATGAATACGCTGCCATTTCTTCCAAATGCTCGACCCACATTTCAGAATTTTCAGCCTGCATCACAAAATAACTTGCGTCTTCCATTTCAATCCCGCACAAAGCCACTCGCCCTAACACCTATATTTCGCCAATCTAACATCAATCAGCTATTGGTCAAGCCAACGAACTACAAAGGACAAACAAGGTGTTCACTCCCCTAGGTCGTCCTATAGAGCAAATCTTTGAGCAGTTGAGGGCCGCAAACAAAATAAGCATAATACCTTAGGCCATCTATTATGATGGATTGCCTTGTGACTACAATCCCAGGATTTTTGTGCTTACCATTCAGGAGGGCAGGGACATTCCACATCTAATTGTCGGGCATTAAAGCACAAAATTGAAGACATGATTGAAGCTGGAGATATTGTGTTGAGGAGAGGAGGGGGACAGACTCTAAATGTGGATAACAATCCTTTGCCTCCCCATGAGTCTACTGTGGGGATGATAGAGCTAAATGAGAAATTGATAATGGGGTTAAATTAGATACTGCTAGTTTCAAGGTCATTGATGAAGGAGCATTGAACGACTGGATAGCTGAGTGACGGTGAATTGAGAATTGCCTTTGTTTCTAAATTCATTTCTAGATAGAACCCTGAAATGGATTTCTTTCTTCAATGGTTTTAGTGTCTGGCTCATATCCTATTTTTCTTTTATTTCATGAGTCATGAGTCCTTATTTACTTTTAAGTAAAATGTTTTGTTTTAAACTTAGACTGCGTTTACTGGTTTTCCAAAGGCTAGTGCCAGTAGGTGTTTGTAAATATTCTCTTTCCAAGAAAATACAAGTTTGAATTCAATGAAATGAAAGTTTTTCTCATTTGTCTATTTATTTAGTTGTTTCTATGTTTTCATTTTTTTTCTTCAAATGGCCAAAATAAATGCCTATGATCTTTGGATGTCACCTCATGTAAAGCAGATGATTGCCACTTCGATCTCTCTACAGATTCTAAATAAAGTAAAATCGTCAATAAGGAATCAGAATGTGACTGAAAAGGAACCTGGATTCTGTGTTAAGAATTCTGAATGGTACAAAAGGAATTCGGACTTGGCCTGAAAGGATCAGGAGTCATAAACATTGGCACCTAAATATAGGTTAAAGAGTTAGGTCAGGGTGCACTTTCACTTTGAAGACTTTGAAAGTGTTGAGCAATCTTTACAACACATGTTTGGAGGATTCAAGCACGACAAAAGGAATAAACATGCAGAGGATACGACTTCAACCATTGCACAAGGGAATTTTCATTATTTCATGTTCACAATATCTTATTTACCTTTGGAATGTGTTGTATAAATTATTGTGAGATTAAGATATGGGATGTCACATGCTTGTCAATTATTGCTAGAAATCGTGATTTTTGTCCATTTCCCCTACTGGTTGAAATTACTTTATATGCTTTGGCAAATACTTTCTTCAAGTACTAAGAAATAATTATTATGTGGTTTGAAGTTTTGTCCTTATAGAAAATATATCTTGTAAAGTGCTTAGAATTATGTTTAAATTTTGCACGTTTGATGAAAATTTCTCTTTTTTATTTAATTTCACATGTTAAAGTTTGATTATGGTCAATTGGTGCAATCATGTAATCTATGTTGTAAAAGTCATTATGGGGAATTAAAAAAAATGGAAAAATGATTAAAAAAAGAAAGAGAAAAAAAACAGAAAAAAAGAAAAGAGAAAAAAAATATAATGCAATTTTTCTACTCCAATGATTCTCGTGCTTAGTAACCAGGAGTCTTCATCCAAAAATGTCGACTTTCACATTAAACAGTACTTGAATTATGAGTAGTGCATTACAAATTTGAGTAAGTAAATTGTTGAGTAACCAAAGATCTTCATTTAACCAATGTCGATTCTTGCGAAAAAAGGCAGTTTTACTTCTCAAATACAGTTTCTACTATTGGCTTAAGATTGAGATGTTGAGTAATCGAGAACCTTCATAAGCTATATCGATTTTCGCGTCAAAAGACACTCTCGTATTTTGAGTGATTAAGTTCGGTAGAATAAAATTTCCTCATGTGAAATTGATCATAGATATGTGATGTTCTCCAATTGATCATATGATTCATTTACTTGTGAAATTCGGTAAGGCAAAAAAATTAAGTTGAACTAACTTAATTGTTATATAATCCCTTCCCCTTTGCTTGATATTATAAGCATTAAAGACAAGATGATAAATTGCATAATGGTTATTTACTTGGTCTTGAGGAAATATGTTTTAGAATGCACATGAGTGATTTCAATGCTTGAATTATTAGTTGAACTCGCATTTTCCAAATGGTTGAGAACAAACAATGATTCAAATGTGGGGGAATTAACAAATGTCAAAATTATGCTTCTCAATTGTTCCTTTTAGTGTGGATTTGACTCGTTTCATATATTTGCCATTCGAATTTAGAATTTTAAGACAGAAATATTTGAGCAGATTGATACACGAGTTTTTGGATTTTTGTAGGGAAAGACTCAAGTTTAAATACTACCATTCATTTCACTTCCTCTGAAGTTGATAATCCGAAAAGGGCACTAAAATTGAATCAAGATGACAGTTGAAGTTTCATAAGCAAGAAAGTTAGTATGCCGACATGGAAGTCATTGGGAAGTTGAAGACAACAGTTGATTGAGATTTTTCATCTGCATTGATCAGTTGTGGTAATGTCAAAATTCAAAGGGGAATGACATCCAAAAATCAAAAGGCACCTTTTAAGCCATCACTTCAAAATCAAATTTTAAAAAATCTTTCATTTAATTTTATTTCATTTAGTATTTGCGTGTTGTTCACTGTACATAATTTCTTTTTATATTATTACATGTGAAGCATTTTTTCTGACCAATTCATGTTTTGAAAATTTTGACATTTGCTTTATTTGAATTTAAAATAAAAGTGAAGGCAATCCTAAATTTATTAGAAGCCAGAATCATGCATGAATTGCAACGAATTGCAAGACCATTTTGGAAAATTTGGTATGAGTCGTGAATCAAAGTTTGTTGAATTGGAAAACTTGTAGAAGGTAAGGCAAGAAATTGGTCAGAGACTCGAAATGGCAATACTCATGTTTATATGCGTTAGCAGAGTCAAAGGACCGCTAGATGGTGGCATCACTTTTGCAATTGTAGTTGCTTCCTCTTTTTGCAGGTTTGGATGTGTGTTTGATTTGAATAGTAAAGCAAGCTACTAGAGATGTTTGTGAGCAAACTGTGATTGAAATTTCGGGTGGCCCTTGACGCTGGTGGTGGTAAACTTGGTAACAAGGGAGGGGCTTTGGCAGTTTTGCTAGTGTATTGATGGACGATTGGTGGTTGGGCTGAGGATCAGTGGTAGTTCTAAGTTAATTGGTGGGATTGGCGATTGAATGGAGTTGCAATTTGGTTGAATTGGTTTGCAAATTATGGGGCTTTGGGTGGTGATTTGGTGATGGATGGTTGACAATTGAGTAGCTGTTGCTAGGCGTAGGGGTTGTCTAACGGTGGAGAGATGAACTTGTGCATGTCTGTTTTTGCTTTCTCTTGCAAGTTTTGGGCGCAAATCTAGTGGGGCTGTTCTTGTGGCTTGTGATTGTTTTGCTATCAGTTCAGCAGGGAAGGGATCGACTTTCGTGATTTGTGGTGGTTTTATGATTGATTTGAGGTGGGATTTGGGGATTTATTGTGGTTGTGGAGCTAATTTTGCTAGTTTTGTAGGTTGTTCTTAACTGCTAGGGGGATTATTTTGGTTAAGGATGGTGTTTCGGTGGAATAGGGGAGGTATCGTTGGTGGGCTTTTGGTTGAGCAAGTGGTGGTGATGATGGGGGCCAACAGTGAAGTGGTGGTACAAGAAGGGGACGAAGAAAACAGTAAAAACAATCCATGAACAACAAGCCAAAATACAAGAATAAAACCCAGAAAATGGAACAGCCAGAAAATCTAAAGACAATTAAAAAAATACAGAAAAAACAAGAACAAGAGGAGGATTTTATGGTTTGATAAAATTCCAATCAAATAAACACAAAAGCAAATCAAAAGAGCCAAGAGAAAAACCAAATGGAAGATTACCTCTTGAAGCTTATAGATCGAATGATAGTGATGAACAATGATGAACAGTAACTCGAGAGTGGAAAAATAGAGTGTGTGTTTTTCGGTGGAGTAGTGTGTGTGTTTGATCTTTCTTTCTTTATATAAGAATGTGTTTTTAGGATTTTTTTTTTTCATTTTAATGTTGGGTGTTTATAGAGCTAGTTGTCTTGACCTCCAAGAATACTACAAAATAATAAAAATGCCATCGGTAATAAAAATTAATTTTATTTTAAAAATATTTTTAACACAAAAAATCAAAAATTAATACAATGAAATGACAGTAAACTCCAAAATTTATCAAAAAATTCAAAGTTGATTTCAAGATTTAAAAAATAAAGATTAAAACTTAAAACTAGCCAAAAAAGCGTTCGAAGTGTGAAAAGACAATTTTGCTCCAATAATGACAAAATGCACAGAAAGATAGCTATTGGCCATGAAAAATTGTCAAAAATTAAAAATTAGCCTAAAACCCTAGAAAATGCATTTATGATTCAAAATTGGTGAAAAATGCGTTAAAATATAAAATAACAATTTTGCCCCTGAATAACGAAAATACACAGAAAAATGGCTGTTGGCCTAAAAAAATTATCAAAAATTACAAATAAGCTTAAAATTCTAGAAAATGCATTTAGGATTCAAAAATTGGTAAAAAAATGCATTTAGAATGCGAAATGATAATTTTGCCACTGAACGCGGTATTTATAGAAAAATAGCAATCGTTCCCGGCAAAATAAAAAAATTTAAAAACATGCTTAAAGAGTCAAAAAATACATTTGGGACCTAAAATGAGCGAAAATGGTATTCACGATACAAAATTACCATTTTAGCCTTACACTAGCGAAATACAGAAAAATACCAATTAATCTCAAAAAAATTGTAGAAATTTAAAAAAATATGTATAAAAGTACAACATATGAATTTAAAAGCCCAAAACTAATTGAAAAATATTTTACATGTAAAAATTATTATTTTGCTTCTCAAGATTATTGATTTTGTTCTCCTCTTTTATTAAAAAATAAAAATTTAACCCCAAAAATATAAACACCTCCCCAACATTTGAAAAATAAATAGAGTGTCAAAATTTAATGTCTATAGTTTGCCCCTCTTTTTCGAGAATCTCGTAGAGATTTCAGACAAAGACGTAGATAACACCAAATTTTGACTCACCAAATGTGAAAACAGATACTGCTATAAACAAAACATCTAGTTATGCATAATGTGAGAATGTGATGAGATGTAAACTAATGACCAAAGAACATAAAAAAACATGTGACTGAGCTCTCACGGAGCTGCCTACGTATCCCTGTAAAGGGAATCAAATCAAATATAGTTCGAACACAAGTGAACTGTTGATACGAATGATAACACAACTGCAAATAATAACACAAAGATTCTAATTTTTCAAAACTTGTGATTAAAATAAAGAAGAAAATGTAACATTTAAACTGCCCAAATTAAAATAACATAAATCGGTCCAAGCTGCTGGACAAAATAAAGATTGATAAAATAAATGCAAAGTTTAGGCTGTTAGACTTGAAAATGTGAATAAACAGATGCCATTTAGGCTGCTGAACGAATGCATAACCTTAAACTACCAAGGTTGATCAATACAAAATCTGCGCTGTTAGACTTGAAAATGTAAATGACAAATGTATAATGACATAAGAAAAACAAGAACGCTAAAGTAAGATAACTAAGTATGCAATTGAAATGATATGATATCCAATGTTGCAAATATAATTAAATGAAAATTGAAAATAAAAACTCAATACCTAATGCAACAAATTGAGCCTATCGAGAACTAAAAATGAAAATCAGTAACTAATGTAAGGATTGAACCTATCGAGAACTAAAAATAAAGACGGTACCTAATGTTGACTATTGAGCCTTTCGCAAATTGAAAATAAAAATCAGTACTCAATGCAAGGATTGAGCCAACCAAAAAATGAAAATGAGTACCCAATATAAGGATTGAGCCTACCGAGAATTGAAAATAAAGACGGTACCCAATGTAGAGGATTGAGTCTACCGCAAACTGAAAATAAAAATTGGTACCCAATGCAAGGATTGACTCTACCAAAAATTAAAAATCGGTATCCAATGCAAGGATTGAACCTACCGAGAACTGAAAATAAAGACGGTATCCCATGCTGACGATTGAGCCTATCATGAGTTGAAAATAAAGACAGTACCGAATGCTGACGATTGAGCCTATCACGAGTTGAAAATAAATACGGTACCTAACGCTGACGATTAAGTCTATCGCAAATCAAAATCGGTACCCAATGCAAGGATTGAGTCTACCGAGAATTGAAAATAAAGACGGTACTCAATGCTGACAATTAAGTTTACCGCAAACGAAAATCGGTACCCGATGCAAGGATTGATCCTACCAAAAACTGAAAATAAAGACGATATCCAATGTTGACAATTTAGCTTACTACAAACTGGAAATGAAAATCGGTACCCAATACAATGATGGAACTCATCGAAACTAAAAATTGGTACCCAATGTAAGGATTGAACCTATCGAGAACTAAAAATAAAAGCAGTACCCAATGCTCACAATTGAGTCTACTGCAAGTTGAAAATAAAGACGGTATCTAATGCTAACAATTAAGTCTACCCCGAGCTGAAACTAAAGACGGTATCTAATGCTGACGATTGAGCCTTATCGCAAACGAAAATCGGTATCTAATGCAAGGATTGAACCTACCGAAAATTGAAAATTAGTACCCAATGTAAGGATTGAGTCTACAGAAAATTAAAAATAAAGACGTTACCCAATGCTGACAATTGAGCTTACTGCAAACTAGAAATGAAAATCGATACCCAATGCAATGATTGAGTCTACCGAAAATTAAAAATCACTACCCAATAAAAGGATTGAGCCTACCAAAAACTGAAAATAAAGATGGTACCCAATGTTGACGATTAAGTCTATCACAAACAAAAATCAGTACCCAATGTATTGATTGAAGCCTATCGAGAACTAAAAATAAAGACGGTATTCAACGCTGACGATTGAGCTTACCACGAGTTGAAAATAAAGACGGTAACTAATACTGATGATTGAGCCTACCGCAAATGAAAATCGATACCTCATGCAATGATTGAGTCTCGAGAACTGAAAATAAAAACAGTTCCCAATGCTGAAAATTGAGCCTACCACAAATGAAAATCGGTACCCAATGGAAGGATTTAGCCTACCAAGAACTGAAAATAAAGACGATATCCAATGCTGATGATTTAGCCTATTATAAAATAAATATAAAAATCGGTACCCAATGCGAGGATTGAACCTACTAAAATTGAAAATCGATACCCAATGCAATAATTGAGCCTACCGAGAACTGAAAATAAAGACGGTGCCCAATGTTGACGATTTAGCCTACTGCAAATTGGAAATAAAAATCAGTACCTAATGCAAGGATTGAGCCTACTGAAATCTAAAAATCGGTACTCAATGCAAGGATTGAACCTACCGAGAACTGAAAATAAAGACGGTACCTAATATTAACGATTTAGCCTACTGCAAACTGGAAATGAAAATCGGTACCCAATGCAAGGATTGAGCCGACCGAAAATTAAAAATCGGTACTCAATGCAAGGATTGAACTTACCGAGAACTGAAAATAAAGGTAATACCCAATGCTGACAATTGAGCCTACTGCAAGTTGAAAATAAAGACGGTACTCAATGCTAATGATTAAGCCTACCTCGAGCTAAAAATAAAGACGGTACCCAATGCTTACGATTGAACCTACTGCAAACGAAAATCGATATCTAATGCAAGGATTGAACCTATCGAGAACTGAAAATCGATATCCAAATTTAAGGATTAAGTCTATTAAGGAATGAAAATAAAGACGGTACCCAATGGTAACGATTGAGCTTACCGCAAATTGGAAATGAAAATTGGTACCCAATGCAAGAATTGAGCCTATCGAAAACTAAAAATCGGTACCCAATGCAAGGATTGAGCCTACTAAAAACTGAAAATAAAGACGATATCCAATGCTGATGATTGAACCTATTGCAAATGAAAATCGATACCCAATGCAATGATTGAGCCTACCAAGAATTTAAAATAAAGACGATATCCAATGCTGACGATTGAGCCTACCACAAACTAAAAATGAAAGACGGTACTCAATGCTGACGATTAAGTCTACTGCAAGCGAAAATCGATATCCAATGTAAGGATTGAGCCTATCGAAAATTGAAAATAAAGACGGTACCCAATTCTAACGATTGAGCCTACCGCAAAAGAAAATCGATACCCAATGCATGGATTCAGCCTATCGAGAATTGAAAATAAAAACGGTACCCAATACTAACGATTGAGCCTATCGCAAATGAAAATCGGTACCTAATGCAAGGATTGAGCCTACCGAGAACTAAAAATAAAGACAGTATCCAATGCTGACAATTGAGCTTACCGCAAACTGAAAATGAAAATCGGTATTCAATGCAATGATTGAACTTACCGAGAACAGAAAATAAAGATAAAAAAGTACAAACACAATATGTGAACTACTAAACATATTAAAAAATCGTACAGTATGCTAGGCAAATGCAAGACAATTACCAAATAAATACAAATTTAGAAAAGAAAACATTCTAATAGGGTTCGGGCTGCCGAACAAATGAATAAATGTTGAATAAAAATACAGAATCTGAATTGCCAAACTAAAATAAATAGAAATTAAGATCCAATTGACGAGCTAGATTTAATGAAAATGTAAATCCAACAAATGTGTTGGGACGCAGTGGATAAATTGGTACTGAACATAAATTAAAATGTGCGAAATGCTGGACGAAATCAAAATAACATGTAACATGCTGAACAATCACTAAACAAGTGTCGATTTGAAGATGTAAGACATGATGCTGTAACACAGGCTGCCAAACAAAATGCATAAATGCATGATCTTAAAGTGATGAATAAAATGCTGGGATGTAGACCGCCCGACTAGAATGAATAAAATGAGATCTAAATTGCTGAAAAAATGCATAACGAAATTTGAGACATAAGAAAACTCGAAATAATTGTTGAACATTGTATCTAAATGATTCCAAAGATAAATTTTTTTTTTTAAATTTTGCCTAAGTATATGGCATCAAACTAACCTAAAACCACTCTTTTCGAAATTTAATATCATGTAAAAACATCCAAAATTCATTTAAACTCAATTCTTCCAAAAATCTTGCCCCAGTATAAATCAGACTTTCAAAAAGTTTGCCTCAGGCACAAAACATCAAGATCAATCTTAAGATCAAAATTTTTTCAAAAATTTGCTCTAGTGTCAATTTTGAAATCAATTTTGAATTAAAATTTGCACCTTGATTAAATCATCACTAGCTTAAAAAAAATTGCCCTAATTTTTTACATTTGACGCAGGCCTCAATTGAAGATAATGTGATCGCACCTGCAAAAAGAGAAAGCAACTGCAATTGCAAAAGTGATGCCACCATCTGATGGCCCCTTGACTCTACTAGCGCATATAAACTATGAGTATTTTTATCTTGAATTTCTTGATACGATCTCCTGCTAGACATTTTGCAAGTTTTGCAATCAATGACCTTCCGATTAATTATTCAGATCAAATCTCCCAAATAGTTTTGCAATTCATGTGCGACTCTGACTTCTGATAAATTTAGGATTGCATTTACTTTTATTTCAAATTCAAACGAAGTAGATATCAAATTTTCAAAACATGAATTGCTCAAAAAATGCTTCACATGCAATAATATAAAAGAAATTATGTACATTAAACAACACGAAACACACAAAGAATAAATGAAATGCAATTAAATAAAATATTTTTCTAAAAAAATGATTTTGAAGTCATTGTTTAAAATATGCCTTTTGATACTTGGATATCATTCCCGTTTGAATTTTGAAATTGCCACCAAATGATCAATATAGACGAGAAACCTCAAGTAACTGTGGTCACCAACTTCCAAATGAATTCCATGTCAGCACACTGGCTTTCTTACTTATGAAATTTCAACTGTCACCTTGACCCAATTGTAGTTCGCTTTCGAATTATTAGCCTCAGATGACAAGGTGAAATGAATACCAGCATCCAAATTTGAGATAGTCCTTCCTCTTTTCATTAAAACAGACAAATCTTTGAAAACATTTGGCATCAGTAAGGCAATCTTTTCTTGATTATTTTGTATAGATATATTAACATCATATGCCATCGACTTGTAATTTTTCATTTCAAAATAGTCACAAAATACAGACGGAAGCCGTGATATTCTTGACTTTTGAAATGGGATGGGTAATCTGCTGAAAATGTTGAGGTTGGAAAGCAGAATTCATGAAGGGTTTAAACAACTTGAGATCGCATTTGTAAGGAAATTTGCCCTAGTTCTGACAGTTTCTATTTTTCTTACAGATTTTTCACCCCAACTTTGCTATGAGCTTTTGAGGTTCTTTTTTTTATAATATTTGCCCCAGTTTTATTACTTTCTTTGGGGTTTTCCTTTTTTGTCTCTTTTTTTTTATTTTTTCTCTTTTTTTGAGACACAAGTAGAAATAAAATTTGTCGTAGTATGGAATGAAACTATTGCAAAATTGCCCCAGTGTGGGGCGTGACCTTCAAGTGGGTTGTCAAAACGAAAATTATATATTCAGAAGGTTCAAAAAGGAAAAACTAGAGAAGAAAAGGGTTTTTTTTTTTTTTGAAAAAGAAAGATGGCCTAGCTTTGATCCGTCTCTTTAGCAACAATTTTTAAAAGAAAATTTACTAAATCAAATGATAAAGTCCTTTATGCTGTCTGAACTAATGATCAAGGGAAATATCGACCATCCACTTCTGCTAGAACGCAGTAATGCTTCTGCTCTTTTCTTTCTAGATGAGAAAGATTGTGCTTCAACTGATCTGAACTTTATTCAAATGTCATTAGCCTGCAAAAAAAATTCATAACAACTTGTGTGTTAATCTACTCAAAATTATTCCTATGTCAAAATTCTGAATTTGAATGAAAAATATACAAAATGAGTCAAATTCTCACTAAAATAAATAGCTCAGAAGCATAATTTTGATATTTGTCAATTCCCCTACCCTTGAATCATTGTTTGCCCTCAAATGATTTGAAAAATGCGAGATCAACTAATGATTCAAGCAATGAAATTACACATATACGTTCTAAAATGTATTTCCTCAAGACCAAGTAAATGCATTATGTGATTTATTGTCTTGCCTTTAATACTCATACTATCAAGCAAAGGAGAAAGAATTATATCACAATTAAGCAATTTCAACTTAATTTCTTCGCCTTACTAAATTTCACAAGTAAAGGAATCATATGATCAATCGGAGAACATTACATGTCTATGATTAATTTTATTTTTCACTTGAGGGATATTTGTAATATTGAACTAGTCACTCAGGATACGAGAGTGCCTTTTGACGCAAAAATCAATATTGGCTATGAAGGTTCTCAGTTACTCAACACCTCAATCTATAAGCAAGTAGTAAAAACTGTATTTGAGAAGTACAATTGCCTTTTTACACAAGAATCGACATTGGTTAAATAAAGACCCCTGGTTAATCAACAATTTACTTACTCAAATTTACAATGCATTATTCATAATTCAAGTACCTTTTGACGCAAAAGTCGACATTTTTGGATGAAGACCTCCGGTTACTAAGCAAAAGAACCATTAGAGTAGAAAAATCACATCATTTTTCTTCTTCTTTTTTTTCCTTTTCTCTCTTTTTTTTTTTTTTTTTTGCAGCATAAAAATCTCTCATAATGGATTTTACATCACAGATTACATGAGTGCACTAATTGATCATAATCAGCATTTAACTTGTGAAATTAAGTAAAGAAGAGAAATTTTCATCAAGCATACAAAATTTAGACATAATTCTAACCACTTTACAAGACATACTTTCTATAAGAACAAAACTCCAAACCACATAATAATCATTTCTTAGTATCTGAAGAAAGCATTGGCCAAGGTACATAAAGTAATTTCAATAAGTAGGGGAATTAGACAAAAATCACCATTGTGAGCAATAACTCACAAGCATGTGACATCACCTTATTTTAATCTTACAACAACTTATAAAATGCGTTCCAAAGAAAATAAGAAATTGTGGATATGAAACAATAAATTTCCCTTGTGAAATGGTTGAAGTTGTACGCTTTGCATGTTTATTCCTTTCGTTATGCTTGAATTCTCCAAACATTCATCCAAACTTGATTTGTAAAGTTTGCTAAACATTTTCAAGGCCTTTGGAGTAAAAACGCATCTTGCCCTAGCTCCTTAACTCATTTCTTGGTATCAATATTTGTAGCTTCTTTCTTTTTCAGGTTAACTTTGGATTTCCTTTTTGTACCATTCAGATTCCTTAACACAAAGTCCAAATTCCTTTTCGGTGTCAATCTAGCTCCTCATTAATAACTTGTGTTATTTTGGAATCCAGAGAGACATCGAAGTGGCAATCCTCCGTTTCAAGTAAGGTGACATCCAATAACCATGGGCATTTATTTTCACCGTTTAAAGAAATGAGTAAAAGACATGAAAATAACTGAATAAATATACAACAAGGAAAACTTTCATTTCATTGAATTTAAATTCATGCTTTCTTAAACTGACATATAATTGGCATCGGTCTTTGGGAAAGCAGTAAACACATTGCAAGTCAAAAAATATTTTTAAAAAATAAATAAAGACTCAAGACTATTTTAAATGAAAGCAAAATATGAAATGAGCCCGACACCAAAATCATTTGAAGAAAGAAATCCATTTCAGGACTCTATTTAGAAATGAATTGTAAAGTAAAGGCTATCTTAAATTCACCGTCACTTCCTTAGCACAAGAGAGTGATCAATTGTCCAGTTTTTTAGTACTCATTCTTTGATGACCTCGAAACCAACAATATTGGATGTTTCTCCTACTATAAATTTCTCATCCAGCACTATCATCCCAACGATAGGCTCGTGTCAAGGCAAAGGATTGTTGTCGACATTAGGACCCTGTCTTTCCCCTCTCCTCAATACAATTTCTCCATCATCAATCATGTCTTGGATCTTATGTTTCAATTCTCAACAGTTGGCTGTAGTATGCCGTAGGCTTCCCGAATAATAAACACAAATAGCTTGAGAGTCATAGCCACGAAGTAGCCCATTAGGAAAAGTTTTCTCTGATATGGTGCCAATCTTACCTGCCGCCTTCAATTGCTCATATATTTGATCAACAGGGCGACCGAGGGGAGTGTAATCTCTATAGCACTTTCACAGTTGGTTGGCTTGACCAACAACTGCCTGATGTTAGGTAGATGAAACATAGGTGTTAGGATAAATTGGCCTTGTGTAAGATTGAAATGGAGGATGCAAATTATTTTGCATTGGGGGTTAAAAATTCTGAAATATGGGTCGAGCATTCGGATAAAATGGCTTGTGCATTCATTGCTTGTGCTTGGGTATGAAAAATTGGTTGAGGACTTGGTGAGAAAATAGGAAAATGAGTTATTGGTGGAGGGTATTGCAGATAAGAGGTACAATGGTTTGTGTTGATTTGAAACTTGGATTTGGGTTGCGAACCTTGATTTAACACAAAAACTGATTCTCTTTCCTTTTGTTCAGCTTTCTTTCAGCCGATTTCTTCAAATTGTTGTTGTTTTGTAAAATTTTCACTTGTAGTTTCATGGTGGCCATGTCTACAACTTTCCCTTTCTTCACTTCTCTCTCAATGGCTTCTGTCTGTTCAATAACTTGGGCGAAGGTTTTTCTAATTGAACCCACGATGACCTGGTAGTATGGTGGATCTTGGGCATCTATGAATAGCTTAACCATTTTGTTCTCATCGATGGGTGGATGCACTTTAACTGCAACACTTCACCACCTTTGACCATAAGCTACATAGCTTTTTGAGGGTTTCTTCTTTAACTCTACTAGAGCAAATCTATCAGGTACCAGGTCACAGTTAAATTCATATTATTTGATAAAAGCCCGTGAAAGGTCAATCGAATTTCGGATCTTTGAGAAATCTAATTTTAAATACCACTCTAATGCATCTTTCTCCAAACTCTCCCCAAAAAGTCTTATTGTCAACTTGTCATCTCCAGTTGACCTTCCAAATTTGTTGCAGAACATTTTGAGGAGCACCACAGGGTTCCCACCGCCATTATACTTAGAAAACTTAAGCACTTTGAATTTCGATGGCAATTGAATATTCGGGAACATACATAAATCCTCGTAGTCCAATCCACTGTATCTGTCAAACCCCTGACTCTCTTTAGATAAAATCATCAAACTTATCCAATCTCTTCAACTAGTGTCTTATCAGTCATAAAGAGATTATCTTCTATAGCAAAAGGTTCCATCTCCACTCTGCCCTGATACCTAATATCGAGCACAAACTGACTGGTGTTAAGAGCCAGTGGTGGCTGAGTGTTCTGTGTAAATTGAGTTGCTTGTTGGGGTAGTAAAGGTTGATTCAGGGGCATTCAGGGTGTTTCTAGGGTTGGATGGAATATGAATAGGCACTTGAAGATTTTGACTAGGTGGAGATGGAATCTCAGTATCCTGAGTATTCAGATATGAGGACTTGTATTTGGACAGGTAGGTCATTGTTATTCGTATCTGGGGTGCCTTCACTTGCATTAAGGCTGGGTTTGTTGGATTTTTCGAGTGGGGAGTACCTATCGAGGTGGCAGCCATTATTGTTCATATTGCTTATAAATGAGCAATGATTTGACTGTGAGAGGATACCTTCATGAGTCATGTCATTCATCTTGTTTAAGATTTCATTTATTTGCACTCTTAACGCTGTTAGTTCAGATTCTTAATTCCCTGCTGGCACTTCGAAAGAATCCAGATGCTTACTCATGTTTATATGTAATAGCTTAGCGCGAGACCGCGTGTAAATAGGATTTTGATGAAAAGAAGCTATGATTTAAAGTACCTGAAAGATGGAAATCGGAAAAACATGATTCAGGTATTCATCTTGCTTAACACTGTCAATTTTATTCTGAGAAAGAAAAAGAAAAGGACTGGAGTTAATAAATGTATAAACAATTTGGATGCATGCCCTAGGGGGTGCCCTTATTGTGCCAAGGGCTAGGCCTAACATGAAATGCTATCCTTTAAGTTGAGACCCCCTAAGTTGAGACCCCCTTTTATCTAATGAAAAACATGCCAAATTTGTCCAAAAGAAAATGTTTTTGTTTTGCTCATACTACCTTACTTAGGGTCTCACCCACTCAGAATGGTACTGAAAATATAAATGTACATGTACTTTTAGGGTTATGTACCCAAGACAAAAGGGCGACTTTCTTACCATGGGATTCCTGACTTGGCATTCCTTTTAGGGTTTTTGCATGATGCCAGTTTATTAAAACAAGTTAAAATATGCAAAAATGCCTAATTTGAGAAATGTCCTAACGATTTTTTATCTAACAATGATGCAATATTTTTTCGAGAAAGATGGACCATAAACTATACAAAAGAGATTATTGACTCCAAAAATATTTGATTGAAAAATCGAGCCTCCAGGAGGTTACGAGACACAATATTGCAAGAAAATAAAAAAATATGACTTTATATAGGAACCTAAAAATCGAAATGTCATTTTATCACGCTATGATGAAATATGTGTAAAATCACTTTTTGTGTGATGTGGGACGAGAGGGGGGGGATACGGCAAAAATGATGCATTATTTTCTTTGAAAGAAGGATATATACAAACTGTGCAAAAGTTAACAACTTGGGTGCATTTATTGACTCTGAGAAGAAGTGGTTCGGACAAAACTGACAGGTACAACAAGGACGAATTAAACTTTGAAAAATGTCTAAAGCTACAATTCTTATTCGAAAAGGTACAAGTAAAAAAATCAGATTTTTGGGATTTTACAAAATTTACAATGATTGAACCCTTGGAGTGCCTTATTTACAGCAAAAATGCAATTTATAAAATTTTATGAAAATTTCATTTTCATCTTTCTCGAAGAAGTAAGACAGAAGTTTAAACGTGCTAATAGCGGGTTGGTTTCTTACAAAAGCACCACGCCAAGGCTCTTTATTTTATAGTTGTGGATGCGATCAAAGAATAAGAGGCAGTGTGTTAGCTTATTCAACAAATATTACATAACACATTGATAAAGTAAATAGCAGTAAACAGTACAACAGGAAAAAATAAAGGGGGTGGATTCTCTCCTCTCGTGCCTGGTGTACTTGATAGGATAAGGCTGACTCTATCCTTGGCTTATTCAACATGGATGTATGAGGTTGGGTTCACTAATGCATTTAGACTCGATTAGGCTGTCGGTTCCTGAGCCTTCAGGCCTAAGAGTACGGGTCATCAATCCTAATGCCCTTGGTCGGTGGCTCAAGTGATCCCTCGGACACTGTTACGTGCATATCGTGCCTCGACTACATGTCCAAGTAGATTTTAAAGTCTCCGAATCTCTAGGTTTATGGACTTAAGTCGAGAGTTTGGGTGATCTCCCAAACATGGTTACGTGCACATCGTGCTACGCACATATGCCTAAGTAGATCAATCCTATTCCTAAGCGAGACGGGTGGGTAATAACCACTAAAAATAACAAAAAAGGATAAAATCGAATGCACGTATAGAGTGCTCATTTTGAGAGGAGGGAATATAATGCTAGTACGCGTGAGCTCTAAGGGTAACTGATCCCTTTCCCAAATGCAAGCACGGTCGAATAAAGTAAAATAAGTAACACATACATCACATAGATAGACGAGAGACAAGGTGTGTGAAAATGCTAAAAACAAAACCTAAAAAAAACCTAAAAAACAAAAAATTTAATTCTAACATCCAAATGCGATAGAATAGAATGGTTAAAGAAGGAAAAACTGATTAAGCCAAATGCTCGGACTCACTAGTAATCCCCAGTAGAGTCGGCAAAATCTGTCGCATCCCAATCGATGAGGTACTAGTAGGGTTGTTGACTGTCGCGCCCCGAAAAGGCAATCCGTTCCGGTGACCCTTTTTAGAAAGAAGTTTTGGAAAAACTGTACGTATGTGAGAAAAAAATCAAATTTTGGTGAAAAAGTGTTATCTAGTAAAAAAAATATTTTAAAAGAAAATAAGGCCGGGACTAAAAATGTGACAGTTTTGGCCAACTAATTTTAAAAAAAGATTTTATTTTAAAAATGGAGTCGTCACTTGGTATGGAGTTAGGGTGTACCAAGTCACCCGAAAAAATAATTTAACAAAATAAAAATAAAAATTTTTAGAAAAATATTTAAAATCTTTTTCTAACTCTGGTCTACGAAAAATGAAAAAAAAAGGTTCAGGAGTTACATTTGAAGAAAAGGAAGGCAAAGGTTCATGCCTAAGGCACCCTTTCCACCTAGCCGAAACTAGTTGTGAGGTTTAATCAAATTTTCCTAAAATTAACCCTAAATTCTAATGCGTCTGGATGTATCTATATGAATGCAAATCCTAATCTAAATGTGAGTATCGGGAGGGTCAAAATGTTCCATCGAGACTCGGTCGGAATTATTGCATTAATTGCAAAATCCGGAATGAGACCTCGAGAGAGTCACGAGTGTCTATGCAAAAATGCAATGCAAAAAGAAAAGAAAAATAGTAATATAGATAATAAGTGGTCGAAGAAAGTGGGTATCCAGCATAATTGGTACGAAAAACTAATAACTAGTGACCGAATGTTCCTACTCACGGAGGGAAGAAAGGCATGTACGCCACCACTTCCCACGTATGTAGGCGACTATTTCTAGTCGGATCATATAAAATGACCTAACTTCTAAGTAAAATGTAACCTAAATATCATGCACTTGAAGATGTGTCAAAATAAATAAAATAGTAATGATGATGATAATAATAGTAATACTCATGCAAAATGGAAGGAAAACTAAAAGCGTGTGAAGTGGAATATGGAATGATGTAAAATGCACACGAGTGCACCTAACAGTAAAATGCCCTAAGGGTCTAGCGTTGGATTAGCAGGGAAACGATAAAGCCTCAACTAGTATTGGACTAGTGCAGTGACGGAATAATAAGAACTAATAAAATATAAATCAAAATAATAGAACATAAATTGAAAGCAAATAAACATATAAAGACATGTAATATCACATAAGAGCACATAACATGTAAGCATAATATTCTAAATGTGAAATCCTAAAGAAAGTAGTAACACATATAAGCACATAAGCGCACAAAAGCACAAAAACCCTATCTATTACACTCGCCTTTCTTCATTTCTTCTCTGTTTTCCCTTTCTCTAATTTCTTCTCGTTCTTTCCTTCTCTCTTATTCTCTGTTTCTCTCAATTTCTCTCTGGTCTTTCTGTTGTCCTCACTTTCCCTCGTGTCTCTGACTAGCTCCGTGTCTCTCCCTCTTTGCTTGTATGGTGTGTATGGGTGAGTTTGAAGGTGGGCTTGTGGAACCATAGTGATTTGTTTCACTTTGCAAGTTATTTAGGTGGCATTTTCCGGTGGCTTGGGCAGCAAAAACGAGATAAAAGGAGTTTGGGCAGTGTATTTCTTGGGCTGATTCTGCTATTTTTGCAGGATTGTTTTGGTAATTGAGGGATTCAATTGAGGTTGAGGTAGAGGAAGCTGTGAATTGTTAGGGATTGGATCGCTTATGGACTGTTTTTTAGTTGATTCTCTTTGAATTGCACTGGTGTTGTTTCGGTGAGATTGTAGGTGATTTCAGGGTGGTTGCTGATGGATGGTGCAGTTGGGTGAGGTTTTGAGTGATGGTCATGGGGCAGGCCACGGCTTGGTGTTCTGGATTATTTATTGGTGGTGATAGGGGGTATAATTGGAAGGTTTTGGCTGTGTGTTTGATTTGAATGGTGAAGTAGGCTACTGGAGATGTTTGTGAGCAAATTGTGATTGTAATTTCAGGCGACCCTTGACGCTGGTGGTGGTAAACTTAGTAACAGGGAAGGGGCTTTGGGAGTTTTGTTGGTTTATTGATGGACGATTGGTAGTTGGGCTGAGAATCAGTGGTAGTTCTGGGTTAATTGGTGGGATTGGCGATTGAATGGAGTTGCAATTTGGTTGAATTGGGTTGTAGATTATAGGGCTTTGGGTGGTGATTTGGTGATGGATGGTTGACAATTGAGTAGCTATTATTGGGCATAGGGGTTGTTCTAACGGTGGAGAGATGAACTTGTGTATGCCTGTTTTTTGCTTTCTCTTGCAAGTTTTGGGCGCGAATCTGGTGGGGCTGGTCTTGTGGCTTGTGATTGTTTTGCTATTAGTTCAGCAAGGGAGGGACCGACTTTGGCGATTTGTGGTGGTTTTATGATTGATTTGAGGTGGGATTTGGGAATTTTATTGTGGTTGTGGAGCTAATTTTGCTAGTTTTGCAAGTTGTTCTTAACTGCTAGGGGGATTATTTTGGTTGAGGATGGTGTTTCGATGGAATAGGGGAGGTATCGTTGGTGGGCTTTTGGTTGAGCAGGTAGTGGTGATGATGGGGGCCAACGATGAAGTGGTGGTGCAAGAAGGGGATGAAGAAAACGGTAAAAAAATCCATGAACAACAAGCCAAAATATAAGAATAAAACCCAAAAAACAGAACAGCTAGAAAATCCAAAGACAATTAAAAAAATCCAGAAAAAACAAGAACAAGAGGAAGGTTATATGGTTTGATAAAAATTACAATCAAATAAACACAAAAGCAAATCAAAAGAGCCAAGAGAAAAACCAAATGAGAGATTACCTCTTGAAGCTTATAATATGACAGCCCCACCTTACCCAGAGGCGTACCAAAGGGCTTAGCGGACTGCCTGCCTAGCTCTCGCCAGGACTCAAATCACGCACTCGCTCAATACATACAAACATACTTAACGCAAAATAAAACACATTTATATAATTTACTTGAAAGTACAAGTATCAATAATATGTTTTACACACCAAAAGTTACATAGTATTTACAATAATAGCCTAAACAATTGGGCCATCAAAATACATGAAACAAAACATTTACTACGTCCAAAATTAGCTTTTCCAGCTTTAATATTCTTAAAAACTTGGTTAAAGAAAACAAATGAAAGGAATGAGTTATGATAGCCTAGTGAGTGCGCCAGTCAAGCAGCATACCAATAAACAAATAAACATTTAAGGATAATAATTAACAAATTCAATAAACAATGAACAAGAAATGTGAAATGTCATATAATCAATGGCGGATACAGGCTCACTACGGGAGCAAGCTCAACCGCAGGAGTATCAATCAATGAACAAGATAACATTGGTATCGAGACCGAGTTAATAGTTCAGGTCCGAAATACTTGAAAATTCAATCCAGAGTTACCCTCTTTGAGGAATGAAACTCATATAGGAAAGAATATCACGCACCTATAACCCCCAACACCTTATGTCACCCCCAAACACACCAGGTTGACTAACCGTGGAGTAACGGTGAAGTTAGCCACGGAAGTCCAAATTCAATCATAGAGTTCAATCATGAGTTAGCCTCTTCGAGGATTTTACTCAGATGTGAAATTAACACGCGCCGAATAACGCCCAGCACCTTATATCTCTCCCGTACACGCCAAGATTGACTAACCGTGGACTAACAGTGAAGTTACCCACGGAAGTCGCAAGCACAAATAACACATTGGATAGTGAAAGTATATAACACATTACGGAATAGATGCGATAAAGTACACATCTTTCCTCAAGTAACACATTTCATTAAATAATAATTTCAAGTATAACATAGCATTTCATGCATCATGCACACGTAGAAACACTCACTGAAGTGTATAAGAAAAGATTTCGTAATATGGTCGGGTATCACTTTCGGATCCTAAAATTCAAAAGAAAATAGCCATATAAAAACCTGACTAAAATCTAGGTAATTTAATAAGAAAATTCAAGAAAAACCCCAAGTCTTTCTAGGGTTTACTTTCTAGGGTTTTGGAGTTTAATGTTTTATCCTAGGGTTTAGGGTTTTCAAAATTAGGGTTTTGCTCGGAAAGATTCGATTCACTAATAGTTCATCTTCGGAAATTTCTGCACGTTCAAATCACTAAATTACAACTTATGTGGCTTTAAATCATAGCCTATTCACTTTTACTTCTTAGGTTTTATCGAAATTTCGGTAGCACTTCCCCTATAATCGGACTAATCCAAAATTTCAACCTGCAAAAAAAACAGCCAACCAACCCAAATTCAAGTAGTTCTACAATTTCCATATCACAATCAATTCAATTTCACTCAAATTGGCCATAAAAACACATAAACTACACCAAGGTTCTTCAACCAAACCATACTTAATTCTTGTCATCTCAAGATTCAATCACTATCTACAAGTCACACAAGCCTGTAAATATCATAATCATGGAATAAAACTTCATTTTCATGGCTTAAATCAATCATGCTTAACATTAAAGACATGGGTATAAAGCTACAAAACTTACAACTTATACTTGAAAAAATAAGAAAAGTTCGTGGTGAATACCTTTAACAAGGCAAGATCTTTGCTTAGAAATGAGTTTGATTCACTTTCAATGGAAGAAAAAGGATCAAATTGGAGAGAAAAGCTCTAAGAAAATGAAAGCAAATGAGAAGAAAAGAGACTGTAGAGAGCCGGCCAAGAGCGAAGAGAAAAGAAAGAAAATGAGCTAAGTAAAAAAGAAAAGAATTGAAGAAAGATTTGGGAAAAATAATGACCAATCAAAGCAAGACAAACTTAAGGGAAGAGTTTGACTTTCTTGCACTTTAGACTCCACTTGGCCATGCATAATTAGAAGTAGGATTTAGTATTTATCCTCCTATTAATCTTGCAAGAATTCTAGGGTACAACTTCTCAATGAAAAAGTACTACATGCCACCACATAATAAAAATCATTCTCTTCTTTTCTTTTCTTTTTTCCTAATTAATTTCGGTTCTCTTTTTTTTTTCCTACTAATGGACATAATGCGAATTAAATGGTTTTACATGAATTTCTAGGGTGTTACATATAAATCGGATGAACAGTGATGAACAGCGATGAATAGTAACTCGAGAGTGGAAAAATGGAATGTGTGTGCTTTTTGGTGTAGTAGTGTGTGTGTTTGATCTTTCTTTCTTTAGATAAGAATGTGTTTTTAGGGTTTCTTTTGCTCATTTTAATTGGAGATATTTATAGAGCTAGTTGTCTTGGCCTTCAAGAATACTACAAAATTACAAAAATGCCACCGGTAATAAAAATTTTAATTTATTTTAAAATATTTTTTACCCAAAAAAATAAAAAATTATTACAAAGAAATGACAATAAACTCCAAAATTTGTCAAAAAAATTCACAGTAGATTTCGAGATTTAAAAAATAAAGATTAGAGCTTAAAACTAGCCAAAAAAGCGTTCGGGGTTCGAAAAGAAGATTTTGCCCCTCATGACAAAATGCACAGAAAGATGGCTATTGGTCAAGAAAAATTGTGAAAAATTAAAAATAAATCTAAAACCATAGAAAATGCATTTATGATTCAAAATTGGTGAAAATTGGGTTAAAATATAAAATAACGATTTTGTTTTTGGACAACGAACATACATAGAAAAATGGTTGTTGGCCTCGAAAAATTACCAAAAATTATAAATAAGCTTAAAACTCTAGGAAATGCATTTATGACTCAAAAATTGGTAAAAAAAAAATGCATTTAGAATACAACATGATAATTTTACCCCTGAACGCAATATTTACAGAACTAACAATCGTCCCCGAAAAATTAAAAAAATTTAAAAACATCCTTAAAGAGTCAAAAAAATACTTTTGGGACCTGAAATGAGCGATAATGGTGTTCGCAATGCGAAATTACTATTTTGCCCTTGTACTGGCAAAATACAAAAAATTACCAGTTAATCCCGAAAAAATCATAGAAATTTAAAAAATACATATGAAAGTACAAAATATGAATTTAAAAGCCCAAAACTAATGGAAAAGCATTTTATAGGTAAAAATTACTATTTTTCCTCAGAGATTATTGATTTTGTTCTCCCCTTTTTATTGAATAATTAGAATTTAACCCCAAAAATATAAACACCTCCCCAATGTTTGAAAAATAAATGGTGTGTCAAAATTTGGTGTCTATAGAAACATTGCAAAATTCAATGAAAATCTTGTTGTGATTTCAAGACAACTTTTCTTGCAAATTGTCATGCAAGTTGTCTAGATGATTAGGGTAAATTTGTCTATAAATAGAGAGCTCTTGCAAGACATTTGGAGCATGTCTTGAAGGGAGAAGCATTCCCAAATAGCTTATAGTTCTAATTTTCTTTGTACTATAAAAGAATTTTCATTATTTGCAAGAAAACTCTTGGAGGATTCATGTGTATCAATTCATATCAATGAGAAATGAAGCTTTGGAGCTATATTCTACCAACAAATGAGCATTTCTTACCTTAGCTCTTTAATTTCTTACTTTTTTTTAGTTGTTTATATTATATGTTATTCATACAAGCTATATTTAACTAAATTCATGTCTTAGGATAAGATAAAGCTAATTATATGATTTGAATGTTATTATACTTGCCATAACTTGTGTTTGCTTGTTTATCTATCAAGGTTTAATATTTGTAATAATTTGATCAACTATTGCTAATTATTTAGATGTTATTTGACATTAAGAAATACTTATAACATTGAAAAATGGTAGATGAAGCCTATGTTGTACACACATGTAAATAGTGCTATAGGTAAGTGGATTGAGGTTGTTTAATACCACAATTCATGCATTTCACAAGAGTTCATATGGAAATAGTTGAACTCTAGTCATTTCTTGGTGAAAACAAGTCTTGATTTCATATGGAATTGCAATCCTAAGCAAGACAAGATTAATATAGCAAAGTGTTAATTCATTCAATCATATTAGTGACAATTAGTGTATTTTAAACCCTAAAACTTGTGTTTGTGAATTTCTTCCAATTGTTTTACTTCAAGTAATTGAATTTTCTTACCCTGCACACCAATTGTTTGATATTTTTTCTAGATAATAGAGCAAGTTAGTAGCTTTGGTACTTGCTAATTTTTGTTTCCTCATGGGATCAACCCTAATACATCCCCTACTAGAATTGACTCATACACTTATAGAAAGGGATATTAGGTTATAAATCTTATTACTTGTTTGTGTAAATTTTGCTTAATTCTGATAGTACTTAAATCTCACAATCAACAGAAAAGGCCAAAGACTAGGAATGCTACTTTCTCTTTGATTAGTTTGACACAGTTGTAACAGTTGAGAGTTAAATGGTTTGCAAGCCCTAAATGTGATATGGGGTAAAGGACTTGTCTGACAGGTCTACAACAATAGAATATATGATAAACACTCTCTACCCCTGGGTTAAAGATGGTACAGTTTAGTGAAGGAAGTATTTGATGTTGAAAGAGCACTTCTGTAGTCGGTAGGTTGTTAAGTGCTAGTTGCCACAAGAAGACTTTTACTTTTGGTGGTAAATGTAATTGCCAGGTATGATGCCATGGAAGAGTGGGAAATGTATGATTCATTTGTTGTTGCTGAAGAATTTTGTAGGCTGATTTGGTTGTGAATTGCAAGAGGGAGTGTATGCCCATACCAAAGCATCATCTTGATTAACGATGGGAATGTGTACACGTTATTAGGCAAATTATATCATTTGGTAGGAATGGTTTGATAAGTTCCAGCTACCACCTTTTCTGGACTGGGTCAATAATGTCATTGACCTTTAACATGTTCAGTTCAGTGGGAATAGGTTGATTGGTTTGTGATGCTAGAGGAGAATGATTGACCTATATATCATGCAAAAGAGAAACATTAGAACTATTTCCGATTACCCAATGTAAATGTGGCTTCAAATGTTGGATACCTATGCCGATACTCTTATATGCCCAAGAATCTGCTGATTTAGGTGATGATTGCCAAAGCTGGGATGTAGGGTGTTATTTTGCTTTTATGACTTGAGCAAGAAGAGAGTGAAGATTCTATATTAGTTTCCAACCTTGCTTTATTTGTAAAGAGATATTGAAAAGGTGAATATCTGGAATGCCTAGACCACCCCATTGTTTAGGTTGACTAATAGTTTTTCACTTGACCATGTGCAGTGTTGGAGTTCCCGATGAGACTTTTGATGTGATTGTAGATTTGGTTTTTGTGGAGGAGGGTAGGACAAATGACTGCATGGCATATGAGCCAATGTCTGCAAAAACAGATTGGCTTAACACAATTCTACCATCTTTTGAAATGACTTTTGTTCACTATCGATTTAACCTATGTATGGCTTGATCAGTAAGGCATTGAAATGCCTCCCTCCTCCTACCTTTGGTGAACAACAGTGTACTTAGGTATTTTTTTGCTCTAGTCATATAGCTCATCTAAAATTGAGCTTTTACTCTCTGTTTAATTGAGGTTGGAGTAAAAGGAGCAAAGAATAAATGTGATTTTCTTCGATTAATTTTTGCTCCTGATGCCTTGCTATAAGTATTTAGGATAAGCCTGGTAGTTGAGCAAGATTTGAGGTTAGATTTGATAAAAAGAAAGCAGTCATCTACAAAACTGAGTATGGGTATGGGTGGTCCACTTCTGGAAGCCTTGAGAGGAGTTAGTTCTTTTTCATTTGCTGCTTGGTTAAGGCTTCGGATTAGACATCAAGGTAGAAAATATAGAGGTATGTTGAGAGTAATTATTGGTTTAGATGTAAGCAAAATTCGACCACAAAACTTACAATATGTGTTTGCGCATGAAATCTGCTATCGAATGCTTTTTCGGTAGATGGGTTTGAATGGTGATGTATTGCGGATTCGGTCGATACTGAGATCGATTCAAACTTAGTGAAAAGTAAAGGAAATGTGCATTGATTGAGATTTAACTCCTTAAACAAATACTGTTGATCCTGCCTTGACCAGCTCCAAGGACTTAAAATTTATGCCTTAAGCAATTGATGAAGGCTAAGAATGCTAAAGGAAATTAAAATGACTAGTGTATGATAATCTAAAAAGAAATAAAAAACTAAATGATATGAAGTGGAGTCATGTACGGCACCAAGGACTCCTTAAAACCATTTTTCCTCGAATCTCTCGACTTGAAAATCTCAACCCTCAAAACCTAAATTAGGGGGTGTTGTGTGTAAACAAGAAGTCCTAATTTATTTCGTTGAGAATTTGCAAAGATCAAGAAGATAAACTCTAAGTGGGGAATTTTGGTATTGGAATCACTCCAAAATATGGGGGGTTGTTCTTCATCAATCAAAAATGGGAAAAGCTATGAATTAAGAGAAAACGCATAATTTTTATTAATCCATTATAAGATATGAAAATAATACGAAGAGTGCCTTTTTTTAGGCTAAAAATAACCGAATCACAAACTAAAAATAATTAGGAAAAAATTACAATGGATAAACCTAACAAAATTAAAAAAAACTACTAAAAATCATTAAAATTTTGGCTGTATCTGCGCATGTATCCGCACGCGGATAATGCTCACAGTTATAGTAACCATCAAACTTTGGTGAGCCACAGGAATGCTTGTGTGAGCCTCGAATGCGGCTCATTTTCTTTCACTCGTGGCTAGCTTCTGGTTGGTCTGTTGATGATTCTACATCGCCCCTTTGACCATACACGCAAACACCAACCTTTTACCCTTTGAGTGAATGCTTGATAGGCCATCTTCCATGCTTCATTTCCATTCTTTGAGCAGTTGAATTCTTCAAAATAGCATAGATAAACTATCAACTTCGTTGAGGCTTGAATGACACGTTTGGAGGCTACCATGCACGTATCAGTAAATCAACTCATAAGACAACATTTTAAGAATTGAAATTGGGAATTGCATTAAGACTGAAAGTATTCACAGCAACTAGAAACAAAATACATTAACTAGAAAAATAAATTGAAAGCTTAACTTCTAAACTATCGAAATACTAGAAATTAAAAGGAAATGGATAGTGTCATATCTAGCTAATGACATCACCTTTAATTCAGCTAAATTACTTCTCCTATCAAATTGAATCTACCCAATTACCTAGTGTCTACAAGAGTATAGATCGTTACCGAGTATAGGAAATTAGAGTCGACCCTTAGGACAGGTTCATGAAGTTCTAGAAGTCTATGAATTACCCTATTATCTAGGTGACCAGGCGAACGATCAAACCTAAAATAAACTAACTAAGAATTTATACCTAAAGACAAAATGGCCATTTTTAGAGCAAAAATATATGAAATAAATTATCTAGATTTAGAATCTATTTATGGACTAGGATTGCTATCAATTAACCCAACTTATGCTATTTACCTCACCTTATCTAGAGCTAGTTCCAAGTATACGTATATTTCACTCTCATGACAAACTAACGACTACAAACCTATTAGTCCTTTCCTACTCTCGTGGTAAAGAGCTAATATGGGTTCGATTTTCTTTTGAATTGCTTATGACTTGCTTAGGAGTGCCACTACTCTCGTGTGAAATACTTCTCAAATTCTAATTATCCCCTTTCCACAATTGCTACCAACTCTAATTGCATAATAGTAATTGAGATATTACAACTAATGGCCAGTCAATTACAATTCAATTAATCTAAGATAATGGATAGAATAAGATAATTCAATAGCACATGATAATTAATCTCATAAAAAACTAGAAACATAAATTTCCTCTAAACCTTATAACAATTGCAAAATTAGCTATCCATGAATAAAGCAATACAAACACCAATCTTGCAATAAATAGCCATAAAAAAACAAAAGAGAAATTAAAAAGAAAAACTTGAAGATTTATTGAGAAATAAATCCACAAGAGTGTTGCTATTCCTCTCTTTGAGTTGCATAATTGATGCCCCAAATATCTCCCAAATATTTTTCTTTCCATGCTATTCTCCATCTCTTTTACTCTATTCTATATAAACAAAAAAAGTAATATAATTACAATAGAGCATTAGAGCTATCTCTCCCTCTTAGGAAAGTAGTGATTGATTGGAGATCAAAATCTTCCACAAGGAGTTTTTCTCACCCAAACGCTGCTCCTTACTACAACAAAACCGCATTCTACACTATTTCAGCGTTAGTTCCTGTGAACTCATAGAGTCCCGGCCGTTTGTTTGTATTTGCAGTAGTATCCGCGACTGGATCCTTGCCATGGAAACGGATTTTCTTCTATTTTCTTTGATTTTTTCCACTTGTCTTCACTATTTCCTTGTTCTCAGCTTCCAACGTCTTTAACTCAACAACAAATCTTCATCCATTGTCTCCAAAACATACCTCAATTGATGATGAAAACTAAAAACTTTCAAAAATAAAAGAATAGCATTAGTATCAACTCCATTATAAACAGCTCAAAAATGAAGAAAAATTGCAATAAACTAATCTAATTTACCTAAATGACTCCTAAATTACTTAATCTAATACCCTAAAATACCACTCTACTTGAGCACTTCAAATTCCCCTACACTTAAGTCGTTGCTTGTCCTCAAGCAATAAGCTCTCAAATCAACAATTTAAGATAGCCAAGATAAGTTATTCACTTCAACATAATATTTTTCTTAACAACCTAGCTCATTACCATTATGCAATCAGTTAATCTTTTTTTAAATAATCACAATACTAAGTAAAGAGAAAGTAATCACACCTACATTTATGTATACCAAATAGTCAACAAACGACCTCATGTACCTATAGCTATTCAACTCTTTAGAACTCGAAACTTTTATTACATTTCTTAACTGGCAAGAAGATTAGGCTTTTCCCAAGAGCAATAATAAGGCCTTTTTATGTGAATGTTTACATTTGTTAATGCAAACCCTCGGTTACTTAGAACCTCATCTTCCTAGATTGCTTTGCCTACTCATAATTGTAGTATCTTTTTACACAAAAGCCGAAACTAGTTAATGCTAAGCCCCGATTAATCAGTACCAAAATCACAAGAGTAAACAGTAAGTTTTCTCACTATTTTCATCATTTTTTTCTTCTTTCTCTTTTTTCTTTTTTCTTTTTTACAAAAACTTAGATAGAAAAACTTAGTCTCTAGTTCTTAACATCTCCTAAACTATAGATAATCCACATTGTTTATCAACTTCCTCTAAACCTCAACTCATAAAATCTAGTAGAAGTGGAGAATATCATTATACCTACAAAATCTAGGCAGTATTCCTCCTACATTACTTAGTAGAGTTTCTCTATGTTAGAAATCCCAATCTCATAATGGCAATTTTCTAGGTTACTAAAAATAACTTATCTCAACTCAAAAGGGAAAATTGACTAACTAATATAGACCATACTAATGTTTCCTATCCTACTGCCACCAAACCTTAAAAATCAACTACTATTCTCATAGCAATCCTTCCCCATACTTGAATACCACATTATCCTCAATGTGCAAGAAAGGAAAATAAGCACAAAATAACATAAAATTAAAAAACAATACTTCCCTGACGAATAGTCATTAGTCCATTTCAAAGTTAATCAATGATGACAATCTACAGTTCAAAATTAAAAAACACTAACAAAAGAAAATATTATATACAGTACCCAAATAGAGCTAATCTTAAAATAACAAACTTAAAAACATAACAAAATAAAATGACAAGACAAGAACTTAACAGACTAAAGAAAATTAAGTAGCATAATCAGGTGCATAAAGACTACCAACACCACTTGAGTTACCCGGTTGCATCATCCTCATCCTACCAACCATCATCTACACAGATGCATCCATATTTTGCATTCGAGTATCCATCCCTTGCATCCAAGTATTGATACCCTGCTTCTGTGTATCTACTTACTGCATCCAAGTATCAACATTTTGCAGTTCATCCTGAAGCTCCACTCTCCAGACAACCATGTCTGCTCGCAACAGCTCTATCGTTGAATTGTGTAGCTCCTGTTCTGTAGATGATATCGGTGTCTACATGCCAGTCTCTAGCTAGTAGTCATCAAATGTCCACTCTTCCTGACTCCCAATGGGCTATCACTCTAGCGTCCAACTTAATAAACCGTAACATTTTGAAAGTGATAATATCCATAGGCTCCAAATGTGGCCTATGTGCCCCTCTAATGGAACTTCGACACCTTCAAAGATCAGTGACAATAATTAAGGAAAACCAAAGCAGGTGTTCATCACCTTAGATATCATCATTGTCCCCATATAACTAATAATGATACTAGGGAGTGGACTTTTGTGTGGCATTTGGCCCCAAATACCATCTCTTCCAAATAGTACAGGTCACTATGTCAAAGTTCATTCGTGCTTGCTCTTTTTCGAATTTACATCGTGTGCCAGGATATAGGAGATGACATGGTGTTGAGCATTTAACTTTAATGCTCTCAATAGCCAATCACCTAACCAACTAAACTTTCTTGAAGAATCTACAACAGGACCTTCATTGGCTAGCCCAATAAAGTAGTCAAGTTGTCCCGAGAGGTATGGCGCCTTACAATTTGGCCTTTGGCCATTTCTCACAAGTTGGAGGTGATGTCAGTTCTCAGCATTTTGATGTAACTCCTCAATATTTGCATGTAATTTCTCAACATTTTGATGTAACCAATTTTTCCTTTAAAATTACCTAATTTTTGGCATTTGTACACTTCAAATTTGGTCCACATAACAATATTTCAGCCATCCATTTTGTCATAATAAATCATGCCATCAATTTGTGAAAAATGGAACTTATGAGGCAGCCCCATCCTTATCCCGAGTTACCTCTACAACCTACCCGCTAACAGAAGACCTCAAACACCACCCACTATGGTCATCTTTATTTCCACATTAGCATAAAATTTGCCTACCAAATTGGAGTAAAAGTAATCAGGCAATTGAAGGATAGGCTCCTAATCTAGTCTTGCAAGAATCTTAGTAATGTAGAAACAATTATCCACCTCGGGTGCGACAAACTTCTCCTTAATGAAATTCTTGTGCCTTGTACTACACTTGATTTTCTAACGATGTAAACTGCGAGACATCAATTGTAGCTGGGTAGGTTGCTAGGATCATCTAGATGCGAAGGAATTGGTGCGTTGTCTTTAGGTACCAACACGTGATGATGAAGCCATAATCTACAAAAAGGAAGCATCATTAGAACTGCAGTTCAGTTCTACACCATTAAACTCAATATATTACATATAAACTGCAAGGATGAGTTTAATTACTTCCTATCCATAATATCCAATGTAAAGAGAATATAATCAATCACAACAACTATCCACTACCCTAAAATCATAAGAGCGAAAGTTCAGCTACATTAAAGAAGCAAAAATCTCGCCACCCACGAAAACACATCAGCACTCAATTGCGCTCTTAACTCATGAGTTGCAGAAATTTGTGTAAACCATTCATTACACATGATTACAAAGGTAACTAGATATCAATAACCTTAAATAATAGAAATGTATATCCATTTAGCCTATAAAGTAACTAGGAAAATAGCCACTTAAACGTTCAATTTACATTATATTGCATCACATAACATCAAAATAGGCAATAAAATAACCATAAAAAATACAACAAATACTAATTACCTAATTAAACCTATAAATCACCACACAATCAACATGCAACAAATAACCATAACAAACTTCACCATTTATGCTTCAACAACAAATTAACTACAAATACTCATAACCCATAGCATAATCATACAAACCAAGTTTTGAATAGCTAAATTAGATGCAATTAGGCCAAGCGATTAAGCCAAATATACTTCTACTACTCATACATGCTTAACCCAACTAAAATTCAAAGAAAATAGGCATAATGATGAAGATGTTACCTCGAATCAGATGAAGAATATTTAAAGGATAATGGATGAAGAAGAAATTTCAAGCCCAAAAGCTCCTAACAACTCTTCAATCAAAATCCCAAATTTGGAACCCCTCACATTAAACCCCAAAAAGGTGTGAAAATTGATGGTAAAAACTAAGGGATTTTGTATTCTAACCAATGCAGTGTGTGTGGAATGTGTAATATGATGAAGAATTTGAAAAAAAGAGATTTTTAAGGGTGTAGGCATTAGGGTTTGGTCGGGAAAAGGAAGAAGATGAAGAAAGTTGGAGAAATTAACAGGGTTTCTATGTTTTTTTATTTAGTTTCCGACCACACCCTTGGATAGGTATCTTCGCAACTATTGTGAGTGACGATATCTACGAATAGACCCCTATCACGGGAATGTTCCCTCTTTTATTTTTTTCCTCATGTGAACATCCTGGTAGGTCCTATAGTTGTTATAGATAACAATAAATCTCGAATTGTTACCACAACAAATTCCCACAGACCAAAATTGCAGTGGGTAGCTCTTCTAAGATCATTCTGCGACTCTCCTAAGTTGGTCACAGAACGCTAAGTGTTTCTATTTATATTTGCAGCCCATTCCCCTAGATGAGAATAGTTACTAAAACCTTTCCTAGGGGTCTTTCCACAACACTTTAATTCTGTCACAGAATGCAGCATCATTTCAGCTGCTATTGTCGGAAGTTCTCAAGGATAGCAATTGTCATAACTAGAATTCTTCTGGTTTTACACCCTATTCACTTTACACTCTATTCCCAACTTCTCAAGCACAATACCAACATCAACATAACCCAAAAGACACAAAGAGTAAAGACTAAAAATCATAATAAATGCTTAAGATCATGAGTGAGTAAGTTCACCTATGGAGAGTAATCCTCCTTTAGGCAATATTTTGCCAGCTATATAGATATTAAGTCACTGCCCATTCACCTTCGAAGCCTCTCCCTTGTTAGATAGAATCTCTGCTACCCCATATGGGGATACATATTTTTTACCTCATAAGCCATTGACCATCTTTGATTTATGCTTTCTTGAAAAAGTTTGAAGAGTGAACTGAATAATAGCATTTTTTGTCCAACGTCACTTTTTTATGAAAATATGCTTATCGTGCCAAGCTTTTGCCTTTTCCTTATACAGTTTGGTACTCTCATAGGCATTCAATCTAACATTCTCCAACTCACTCAACTCTAAATGTCGCTTACTACCTGTAAGAGCTAGACCCAAATTAATATATTTTATTGCCCAATAAGCTGTATGTTCTAGTTCCATAGGTAGATGACATCATTGTTCATAAATGAGCTAATAGGGAGACATTCCTATAGGCGTCTTGAAGGCAGTCCTATAAACCCATAAAGTATCATCGAGTTTGAGAGTCTAATCCTTCCTAGATTTATTCACTTTCTTTTTAAGGATGAGCTTTAACTCTCAATTAGTTAGCTTAGCTTGCCCACTGGCTTGGGAATGATATGGCAGAGACATTCTATGCCTACAACCATACTTAAGCAATAAGGACTCAAATTGTTTACTGCAAAAACACTTACCCTCATACTCACTATGGTTTTAGGGGCCCTAAATCTACTAAAGATATTCCAATTCACAAACCTAAGCACTACCATAGTGTCATTATTGGGAGTAGCTGTATCACCCTAGAAATTCATGCAAAACCATTTATTTCGTATTACGTCCATTAGTAGGAAAAAAAAAAAAGAGGGCCGAAAATTAGTTGAAAATAAATAAGGAAATGATTTCTATTTTAAGTAGCATGTTGTACCTTCTTCCTTTAGGAGTTGTACCTTATAAGTCTTGCAAGATTTAATAGGAGGATAAGTGTTAAACATCTCTTCTAATTACACCTAGCCAAGTGGAGTCTAAGATGCAAGAATTCAAAACCCTATGTTTAAGTTTGTCTTGCTTTGATTGGTCAAAGTTTTTTCAATTCTTTCTCCGTTTCTTTTCTTCTTTACTTAGCCATTTTTTCTCTCTTTTTCTCTAACTCTTGGCCGGCTTCTTCTTCTCTCTTTTCTTCTCAATTTCTTTCATTTTCTTAGAGCTTTTCTCACTAATTTGATCCTTTTTCTTCCATTGAAAGTGAATCAAACTCATTCTTAAGCAAAGATCTTGCCTTGTTAAAGGTATTCACCAAGAATTTTTCTTATTCTTTCAAGTATAAATTGAAGTTTTATAGTTTTTTTACCCATGTCTTTAAAGTTAAGCATGATTTATTTGAGCCATAAAAATGAAGTTTTATTCCATGAATATGAGGTTTATGGGCTTGCATGACTTGTAGATAGTGATTGAATCTTGAAATGACATGATTTAAGTATGATTTGGTTGAAGAACCTTAGAGAGGTTCATGTGTTTTTATGACAAATTTGGGTGAAATTGAATTGATTTTGATATGGAAATGGTAGAACTACTTGAGTTTGGGTTGTTTGGCTGTTTTCATTGCTGGTTAAAAATTTTGGGTTAGTCCAATTATAGGGGAAATGCTGCCAAAATTTCGGTAAAACCTAAGAAAAAAATGACTAGGCTATGATTTAAAGCCATATAAGCTGTAAATTAGTGACTTGAAGGTGCAGAAATTTCTGTAGACGAGTCATTAGTGAATTGAACCTTTCCGAGCAAAACCCTGAAAAGTTAGAAAACCCTAATTTTGAAAACCCTAAACCTTAGGGTAAAACCCTAAACTCCAAAACCCTAGAAATTAAACCCTAGAAAGATTTGGGGTATTTTTCAAATTTTGTTATTAAATTTCTTAGATTTTAGTCAAGTTTTTATACGGTTATTTTCTCTTGAATTTCAGGATCTGGAAGGGAGACCCAACCATATCACGAAATCTTTTCTTAGGCACTTTAGGTGAGTGTTTTTATGTGTGCATGATGCAAGAAATGCCATGTTATACTTGACATTATTATTTAATGAAATGTGTTACTTGAGGAAAGATGTGTACTTTATCGCATCTATTCCGCAATGTGTTATATGCTTTCACTATTAAATGTGTTATTTGTGCTTGAGACTTCCGTGACTAACTTCACCGTTACTTCACGGTTAGTCAATCCGGTCATGATTGGGAGGTCATAAGGTGTTGGGTGTTTTAGGGCATGTTGTTCTTTCCCAATTGAGTTGAATTCTTCTAAAAGGCCAACTATGGATTGAACTTTCTTACTTGTTGGCCCTTGTTGGCCCTTCCAAGGTTAAGATTACTCCCTGGATGTGGTAGCCTGTACGGAGGTTACAAGGTTAATGGTGGTTAGGGTACTTGCTTGTTTATACTGGTATGATCCTTGGCGAGGACCTGAGCTATCATCTCAATCCCAACGTCATAGTTACATGTTCAGTGCTTGCTACTTCTGCGGTTGAGCTTGCTCCCGTAGTTGAGCCCCGTATCTGTCATTGACTACTTGTTAATTAAATTGTTTGTACATTGGTTATTTAACTCGTTAAATATTTTATTGAATAAAATCATGAGTTTATGGTATGGTTGCATGACTTGAGCACTCACTGGGCTATTATAGCTCATCCCGTTTATTTGTTTTCTTTAACCAGGTTTTCCAAAATACTAAAGCTAGAAAAGCTGATTTTGGACGTTGTACATGTTTTGTTTTGTGTATTTTGATAGCCACTTGTTTAGACTATTCTTGTAAATACTATGTAAATTTTAGTGTGTAAAACATATTAGTGACACATGTACTTTCAAGTAAATTATATAAATGTGTTTTATTTTGTATTAAGTATGTTTGTACGTATTGCACGAGTGCATGTTTGAGTCCTGGCGAGAGCTAGGCAGGCAGTTCGCTAAGCCCTTTGGTGCGCCTTTGGGTAAGGTGGGGCTGTCACAGTAGCTGTAGCTTCTATCCATTAGGACACGTAATCAATTGAAACTAAGTTGTACTTATGGTTGCAAGAAGTTGGAAAAGGCTCCATGAAATCTATACCCCAAACATCAAACAGTTTGACCTCTAAGACTGAAGTTTGAGGCATTTCAATTTTTCTAGATATATTCCTTGTCCTCTAGCATTCCATACAACTCAGAACAAAGTTCCTAGCGTCTTACGCATTGTTGGCCAATAAAACCTAGATTGCCACACCTTAATTATAGTCTTTGATGTACTAAAGTTGCCCCCATTTTCAAAACCATGACAATGTAAGAGAATACTCTGAACCTCCTCCTTAGGTATACACCTATGAATCATCCATCAGCAAAATGCTTATACAAGAGAGATTTTTCCCAGAAGTGACTTCCCACATCATGTAGGAATTTCTTCCTCTAATTATATCCAAAATCTTTAAGAATCATGCAGCTAACTAAGTAATTAAATAAGTCAGAATACCAATACAATTTCTGCATTGCTAAAACATATTCATTAGAGAAATTCTTTTGAACAAAAATTTGATCTTTGCTAGGGATATACTTTAATCTAGACAAATGGTTAGCCACTATATTTTCTAATCTATTTTTATTTTTATTTCAATATCAAATTCCTATGACAAAAGAATTCACCTAATTAACCTTGGTTTGGGATCTTTTTTACTCAACAGGTATTTAAGAGTTGAACGGTTAGTATAGATGATAACTTTAAATCCTACAAGATAGAATCTAAATTTATCCAATGTAAAAATGACCACCAAAAGTTTTTTTTCAACAATTGCAACATTTATTTGGGTCTCATTCAATATTCTATTTGCATAATAAATCACATACAACCTATCATTAATTTATTGACCTAACACTGCTTCCACTGCATAATTGTTTGCATCACACATTAGCTCAAATAGCAAACTCCAGTCATGTGATACAATGATGGGAACAAAGGTCAACTCCTTTTTTAACCTGTTGAAAGATTTTAAGCAATCATTTCTGAAGTCAAAAGGAGCATCTTTAGTAAGCAAGTCACACAAGGGTTTTGTTATTTTAGAAAAAATTTTAATAAAATGCCTAATAAAAACTTCCATGTTCTAAGAAGCTCCTTATTCCTTGTACATTTGCTGGTGGAGGTGTCTTCTTTATTAATTCAATCTTAGCCTTATCCATGTCTATCTCTTTAGAAAATATCTTATGGCCTAGGGCAATGCCTTTCTTGACAATAAAATGACATTTTTTCCCATTCAAAACCAAATTAGACTTGTCGCATCTAGTCAAGACCAATTCCAGATTATAGAGACAATTATCAAAAGAATGACCATACACTAATAAGTCATCCATGAAATTCCCCCCTATCCTCTCTAGGTAATTAGAGAAGGTGGTCATTATGCGATGCTAAAATGTGGCTGAAGCATTACATAGACCAAAAGGCATATGCCTAAAAGCAGAAGTCCCATAAGGACAGGCAAACATGGTCTTTTCTTGATCCTCATTTGCTATAGTAATCTGATTCTACCCAAAGTAACCATCCAGAAAATAATAAAATGCATAACTAGATTTGTGCTCTAACATGGTATCAGGAAAAGGGAGTGAAAAATGATCCTTCCTAGTAGATGGATTCAATTTCCTATAGTCAATGCACAGTCTCTAGCCTACCATTGACCTAGATGGGATGAGCTCATTATCCTTGCCCATCACTATAGTAATATCACCCTTCTTTGGCACTACATGAATGGACCTAATCTAGGCACTATCAGAGATTGGATACATTATGCCTATATCTAACCATTTAAGAATATCTGATCTCATTACATCTTTCATATAGGGATTAAACATTCTCTAAACTTCTACTACTAGTTTGCAATTGTCTTCCAGTAGTATATGAGACATGCACATTGAAGGATTAATCCTTTAAGGTTTAAAATAGACCATCCTAGTGCTTTTTTGTGCTTCTTTGGTACTCTAAACAATTTGTCTTTTTGTTCAAAGTTCAAATTAGTGCTCACAATCATAGGCAATGTGGTAATGGTTTCAACTCTAAATTTGGAACTTGAATATCAGATGGTGATAATAGCCTCTTACCTACTCTTAGATCTTCAAAAGGTACTTTTCTTCTCTAAGGCTCACTAGAATCTAAGTGTAATGCTAGTTCAACCATCTCGTCACATTCTTTCTCTTGTGGACCTACCTTTATTATGCAAATTCTAAAGTATCACCAATTAGAGTTACTAGACGTGATTAGTGAATTAAGAGTATTTAATCATGTCATTCCAATTAATTTCTATCTCTTCATTACCGATTTGGAACATGAACTTCCTATTTTTCACGTCTATAATACTACCTGCTGTGGCTAAGAATGGTATCCCAAGAATTATAGGTATTTGGACATCCTCCACCATATCTAAAACTACAAAATCAATAGGCACTATAAACTTATTGACATCTTCCTCCATAATTAAAACCACAAAGTCAATAGGCACTATAAACTTATCTACTTTTACCAATATATTTTCTAACACCCCAAAGGATGATGAATTGACCAATTATCTAATTGAAGGGTAATGTTGGTTATTTTTAGTTTAGTAAGCCCAAGTTGCCTTGCAATAGTTAAAGAAATTAATGACACACTTGCGCCAAGATCACACAATGCTTTAGAAAATTCTAAACTTCCTATGGTGCAAGGTATGGAGAAACTTACCATATCGTTTTTTGTTTTGAATGTGAGCACTAGGAGGAAGTTTATTTTGAATGTGAGTACTACTCTCTTCAATAAGAGCAACAATTTTATTATCGACTAACTTCTTCTTGCATTGAGGCGTCCACAAACGGAATGTTAATATGCAAATTCCTGAAAATTTTTATAAATTTCTCAAAATCTACATCATTCTTGGCTTTCTTAAGCCTCTATGAAAAAGGTACAAGTGGATTGGACATTTCCTAATGGCTCACTTACTTGCACCTTTTCTTGCCCCTCCCTATCTTTTCCTCTTCTTTCCTAATTCATCCTAAGCTCCCTTGCTCTCTTCTTCTGGTTCTCCCTAATTGGCTCATCTAACTGCTTCCTGCTCGAATGATAACTACCTTAATATGCTCATGAAGATTTATTTCAGGTTTGCTTGGTAGCTCACCCCTATTTATGTTTTCTACAACTTTAGTTATCTGCCCAAAATGTGCATCAAAATTTCTTTGCATTGTAGCTAGTTTTCTATCCATATCTCAAGATAACCTTTCAAAGCCTACCTCCCAATCTAGTTTTTGATCAGGTTGGGTAGGTTTAAGCCAAAAATCTAGAGGGTTAATAGGCCTTTTACTAAACTCCTCTATCTTGCCATCCTAAATTAGGATTGCTTCTCCATCCGAGATTGTAGGTTTTTGAATACAGGTTATTTTGAGGTTGTCTATTGCAATTAACATGTTGTACCTACTCCATTGAAGTGCATTTATCAACATTGTTGGTTTCGAGAGCATTCCGTCAATTTTTGGCGACTTTCACTTTCAACCTGATTCACAGCCTACGTGCCCTTTATGCCCAGTCATTCCGAAGAACACTTGCCCCCTTCTAGCAATACCCCTAATGTTAGCCCGTTGGTAGCTATTAGCTGCGTTTTTCTCTATGAGGTTATGTACTTCATCAACTGATTTAACATAAGTGCCCAACCAGCTGTAGCATTTACATTTTGCTTAGTAGCATATACTAAGCCATTGTAGAAAGTTTGGACTATTGGCTAATTTAGAAGCTCATGGTGAGGACACTTCCTAAGCAACTCTTTAAATCTCTCCCACGCCTAATATAATGACTTTCCTTCTTATCGCTTAAAACTAGTTATGCCCATTCTAAGCACGATAATGTTTGTAGGTGAAAAGTATTTATTAAAGAAGGCAGCTAAATCAACCCATGTACTAAAGGAATTTGGTGCAAAGAAAAGCAACTATTGTTTAGCCTGTCCTCTCAGAGAAAAAAGGAAATAGACAGAGCTTTGTAGCATCCTTAGTCACTTCATTTATTTTCAAGGTGTCACAAATCTCTAAGAAGTTAGTTAAATGTGCATTTGGATCCTCCATAGCAGTTTCTCTAAACAGCTCCTGTTGCACCATTTGAATCAAAATTGGTTTGATTTCAAAATTATTCGCATTGATAGTAAGTCTTACAATGCTAGATCAGGCACCAGACCCATCTAGCAATGCAAAATTTCTCAATGCTATAGGGGGTTGTTGACGATCTTGTTGTCTTAGGAGCCGTTCCGCGGCCTCACATTCTTCGACTATTCTTTTAGCCATTGAATCTAGCTAAAAGTCAACTACAGAGTTCTCCCCCTCGGATTCCTCTTCTAAGTTTTGTTTTCTTTGCTTTTTTATGCCTCCTAATGATTCACTCTATCTCAAGGTCAAGTTTAACCACAGGTGCATAAGTCACCTACTCAATGTAAGGAAACTAAACTAGAAAAATTAAAATTAGATAATAAAAATAAGTCTACATTAATAAATCAATTACTAGCTCTAATATCTTAGACACCATTTCCCTGCAACGGTGCAAAAACTTGATAGTTTTGTAACTAGGCTAATGATCTGACCCTTAATTCAACTAAAACACTGCTCCTATCAAATTGAATTTGCGGAATTACCCTATATTTGCAAGTGTACAGATTGTTATCGAGTACAGAAAATTAGGATCAAACCATCAACAAATGGTTCATGAAGTACTAGAACTCTATGAATTACCTTATTATTAAGGTGACCAATTGAATAATTAAACCTAAAATAAACAAATTAAGGATTTAAACCAAAAGAAAAATAGCAATTTTTAGAGGAATGACGTTTGAGATGAATTATCTAGGATTAAAAAGTCATTTTGCTATCAATTAACTCAACTGATGCTATTTACCTCACATTGTCTTGAGCCCAATATAAGTGTACCCATCCTTTATTCTCGTGACAAGCTAACGACTATCAATCTATTAGCCTTTCTAACTCTCGTGGTAAAGTAACTAATATTGGTTTATTTCTCTTATGAATTGCTTGTGACTCATCTAGGAGTATCCACTATTCTCGGGTGAAATACTTCCTAAATTCCAATTATCCCCTTACACTATAACTATTAACTCTCTTTGGATAATAGTAATTGAGATGATACAACTAATGGCCAATCAATTACAATTCAATTAATCCATGATAATGGATAGACAAAATAATTCAATAGCGCAAGATCATTAATCTCATAATAACCCTGTAAACATAAATTTCCTCTAAACCCTATAATTGCAAAAATAGCTATCCATAAATAAACCAACAAAAACACCAATTTTGCAATAAATAGCCATAAAAAAACAAAAGAGAAACTAAACAGAAAAACTTATAGATTTATTGAGAAGCAAATCCACAAAAGTGCTACAATTCCTCTCTTTGAGTTGTACAATTTATGCTTTAATGATCTTCCAAAGATTTTTCCTCCTATGATATTCTCTCTTTCTTCTACTCTATTACACCTAAAAAAAAAAAAAAACTGACTAATCTAATTACACTTTGTATTAAAGCTATTTTTGCCTCTTTAGAAAGTAGTGATTGATTGGCGGTCAAAATCTTCCATAAAGAGTTTTCCTCGCCTCCAAACTCTACTCTTGACTGTAACAAAACTGCATTCTGCGCTATTTTTGCATTAGTTCCCATGAACTGGTAGAGTCGCGGTCGTGTGGGTATCTATAGAAATATCCGCGAACATATACTTTCCATGGATATGCATTTTCTTTTATTTTCTTTGATTTCTTCAATCGCCTTCACTATTTTCCTTGTTCTCAGCTTCCGTTATCTTCAAATTAGCAACAAATCTTTCATCCATAATCTCCAAAACTGGCCTTAATTGATGATGAAAACTCAAAAATCTTGAAAAATTATAAACAACTAAAATATAAAGAAAAGCTATAATAAACTAGCCTAATTTACCTAAAGTGGCTCCTAGATTACTTATTCTAATACCCTAAAATACAACTCTACTTGTGCACTTATCATAAACTATGCTAAACTAAATGAGCTCTTATTTGAAAATAATTGAAAGGAAGATTCTTATGTGTCTCAATGCGTTTCTTCCTCCACCTTTCATTTGTTGTTTCCTCCTCCTATTTATAGTCACGCTTTCCTTCCGAGAGCATCCATCAGTTTTTCACACGAGGCCCACTATCCACTACCCACCAACTCTCTAATGCTTGTGCCCTACTTTGCTTCATGGGTGGTTAGCTATAACGCGGGTAACTGCCCATGTCTTTTTCTCTTTTCGACATATATTACTACCTATAGTCAAACACCGAAAGTAAAGCTATCCACCTTTCTAGAAGTTTCAAGTGTTACCCCTTAACCAGTCAGCCCTCAAGTGTTGACAACTTCTATCGATGCTCATTCTAATAGACGATTGCATTTCTCGTCGACTGGTAGGATTTAACCCCCAATAGTTATCCTTCAAATGACGCTTCAAGGTATTATGCTAAAGAGTTGTTCGATCATTATGACCATTGACTTGCTACTGCTGTCCTCAAATAACTTGTATTTCTGAGTTAGTTATCCCCTACCTGCTCTCACTAAGGAATTGAGCCAAATTTCAAATTAATTGCCCTTATTCATCATTCGGAGTTGCTCCAGCCTTCGAATCAATTTCCTTTTCAAAATTCAATTTTTTTCTGCATGCAAACCTCTTTTGACGGCTAGTCGTAGTTTACTTAGGCATTAATGCCTCATTATTCTTGATGTTATGATTACGGTGAATCTTCTTCCCTTATCAAGATCGTTATTAATCCCTCTTGTTTCGATAAGCAGCACACCTCACTTATCCTTATTCTATCCCCACCGAAAATCTTTTTCACCATCACTTGTTTCTCCACGCAATCTCAACAGTTCCCACCTTTACTTTGTCTTTTGGCCTTCAACTTTTATGCCTGGTCACTGTTGTTCCTTTTCGCCATTGATAGGAATCAAGTTGTCCTTCATATTGATATACTTGTTAATTTTGAGAGGGTTTGTAACGTAGGCTTTATTCAAGTCATCATGCATGGTTTGGATGGTTCTCTCAAAGGTGCTCATAAGATTGAAGGTCTAAGGATCGTGGATCAAGCTAGATTATTGGACTTAAAAATCTTATATTGGTTTTGAATTAAGCATAAATATAAAGAAGACTTTTAGTCAAATAACCATAGAAGCTTAGACAAATGAATTTACTGGTTGTGGATTAAATTCATATTCAAAGATGGATCATAAAAGTGTTTGGATCATAAGTTGGCTTGCTAGTTTTGGATCAAACATGCATTCAAGGAGGCTTTATCAAACCATTCAAGAGATCCAATCCATGCAAGCCTTTTGGAATTAAGTCTGTGAAGCCCAATGGGCTATCTTTGGTGGATTTGACTATTCATCCAACCCATGAAAACGTTAATTACGAATTTTTTGTTTATATATATGTTTTGTTTACTTAGTTTATAAGTTATAGCCTTATGGTAGTTTCCAAATTGTGAAAGGTTGTAACTAGTGTTTAAGTTAGTTTCCAAGTAGTTATTTATTTCCTTACTCTTACATAGTGTACTCTATATATGGGTGTTACTGTTCATCCGAATTTATGTATGATTTTTGTGATTAATAAAATTTGAATTTCCTCTTTTAGAGAGCTTTGCCTTGAGTTCTTAGATTAGAACCAACTCTTAATCTTATTGGAGTGATTCCATGGCGACCATTCTTCTAGCTTAGGATTTATTCAAAGGGTTTGATTTAGGTCCAATTAGAATAATTCCAACTAGATTGCTTCTTTTGATAGGTAGAGGTCTAGCAATTTTTCCAAGGGATTAAATTCAACAAGCTTGAATCAATTCAAGGCAACCAACCTGATTTCTTCTTAATTGCTTGGAACGATTTCCTTGAGGTTAAGACATTCAAGTTATTCGAGCAACATCTTTTGATTTGATTGTGTTGGACAAATTCCATCAAGGTCAAATTCATTGAATTGTTCAAAATGATTTTTCAAGAATTCTAGGCCGTTCACAATTCTATGCGTATCAGTCATAGCCACCAATCAATCTTTGAAGCCTACTTCTTCCGCAACTAGATACTCTAGAGTCCCACAACCGATCAATTAGGTACAGGTTTTGATCCATATTTCTTCTCCTGTTCTAAGGAATTGCTCTACCAAATATGATCCCCAGCTAATTAAAATAACCCCATTAACCAAGTTAGCAAAGACCATTGCTACGAGATTCTGCAACTGAAGATCCCTCATCTTTTTGGAGTCCTGTAACTTATCTTCGAACTTAGCCATGGAACACACGAATTGTCATACACTTAGGGGGCGTTATGAATCATTATAGATCAAAGTTGGTATCTATGAGAAAACTAAGTTATGCCAACATCCCATTCATCCCAATTACGATTTGCTTTCAGTGGATCTCTGTTTCTAAAGCTTTACCATTAATGCTTTTTTGTTCCATCAAGGGCCAACGATACCCACGGTCCTTGGTAATAATCAGTGATTCAGCCAAAGTCCTTGGTAACCCGACCAAAGAAAGGACCCTCGATGTCAGCATCTGTCAAAAGACAAAATTACTGAGAGTACCGTGATACCGCAACTCACCAATGAACCATCAAGAGCACGTCTCAAAATTCCTAAGACAAAATTCTCAATTTTGATAAGAGCCTAAAGTAATTATCAATGATGATTCTCCATCAATTTTGGTTATTTCTTAAAGAAAAAATTGCAGTTTTCGTACCAACTATTTAGAATATCGACAGTTTCACTCATTAAAATTTGGAAAAAAGCAAATTTAGTAACAATGTTTTAATTTTTCAACACATTTAGTCCTATTGACTAGTTCTCTCAAAATTTTATCGGAATCTAGTCACGTGAAAATCTTATCGAAATCCAGTCACATAAAACTCATACGAAGGTTACAAAAGTTTTCAAAAAGAATAAAAAAAATTTAATTATCATAATTTGTAATTAGAGGCACACACATGAATGCATTGTCCAAGCAAATTTTTTCAGTTTTATCTGCTTATTTATTATTTATGAACTCAAATTAGTGCCTTTAACTACAAATTATGATAATGAAAATTTTTTTCTTTAATCTAATTCTTTTTGAAAATTTTTGTAATCAACACGTGAGTATCACATGACCAGATTCCGAAAATTTTTTTGTAAAACTAATCAATAGGACTAAACATGCTAAAAAATTAAAACTTTGGTATTAGATTTTATTTTTGTCCAAACTTTAGGGACTAAAATTGCCAATGCCCCTAACATTTAGTACCAAAATTGTAATTTTATCTTTCTGAAATCATCTGATCTATTGGTTTTAATATTGAAAGGGATTATTAGCACACCTTATTTCGTTATGTTTTATATACTTTCATGGCTTATAAACGCCCCTTTCTGTTTTTTTGTATGCTTAATTTTCAAGATTCAGTACTAAAATTGAACAATTTTCTTTCTATTCAAAGTTGCAATTAAGAAAATTTACTTCAACGAAAATTACGTTTCTAAAGCAGAGACACACAATACGGTAGTACAACATGGCTAGATTTTTGCGTCAATTAGTTTGGGCAATAGACTATCTCTTTTGGCATACTTATTGAGTAAATTGTTATCCTTGCTTTGTTTTTTTAGGGGATTTCCTTTCTTTATTTTTTCCACATATATGAATTTAACCTTTTTCAACCATTCTATTATTGTTTTAGTTTCTAAAATTATTCCCAAAGTAATTTTCATAACTTGCGATTTCTTCCAATTTACAAATTTATTCCTAACAAAATTAAGAAAATATTCTAAAGTAAATACTCAATCTTAGCCGAACGATTATAAAAAAAAAGTCATTTAATTTTGGATACATAATATTGCTGTTAATTTGTTTTGTAAGGATGATATAGGAAAGAAAATCTGGTTCACTCTACACAACTCCCTCCCTTAATATATTATAGATATAGATTATAGATTATAGGTTATGCGTATAAATTATAAATTGAGTACTTCAAAATAGGGGAGAAAAGCTTATACACAAGCATGCAGATGAAAATTTTGAGACATTTGGAAACCAATCTCAGCTCTCAGCTAAGAGAGTTAAAAGGAAACGGACATGGGGGCACCATGACTTCCACAATTCCTTCAAGCATCTGGCTTACTTTCCTCATTGTGGGCCTACGAGATGGGTCCTCTTGAATGCACCAAATACCAACCATCACATACCTTTCTAGCTTGAGCTTGTCCTCTAGAGCCTCAAACTCATCTTCAACAAACCTATCCAATTTTCTTTCTTCGAAGCAGTCCCAAGCCCAATCAGTTAAAATTTCGCTGTCTCTAATCCCAATTTCAACGTCATCCACACATTTTCGGCAAGAAATGATCTCTAGTAGCAAGACACCGAAGCTATAAACATCCACCTTTGCAGTAATTTGTGTGTTCCTGAACCATTCAGGAGCTACATAACCCTTTGTTCCTCGAATATCAGTGAGCGTTCTGCTCTGATTAATCACCAAAAGTTTTGCTAATCCAAAGTCAGAAATCCGAGCATTGTAATAATCATCAAGAAGTATATTCTGAGGCTTGATGTCACAGTGAATTATCTGAGTAGTGCATTCCTCATGTAGGTACACGAGCCCCCTTGAAATTCCGATGGCAATTTGGGTCCTTATATTCCAAGTAGGTTTAGGATCACCAAAAAGGAAGTTTGAGAGAGTGGCACAGCTCATATACTCGTATACCAGTAAACGATGTTGTCCTTCATCACAGAAGCCTAGCAAGCCGACCAAGTTCTTGTGATTTGTCTGGCCTATTGTATTCACTTCCGCACGAAATTCTTTCTCTGCACGTTCAGCAACACTGTGTAACTTCTTCACTGCAATATTTGTCTTTCTGGAACTCATTTCTGTTTCTCCTTTATAAACAATTCCAAATGATCCCCTGCCCAATACTTCCTTGAATCCGTTTGTTGCATCTTCCAGATCCTTGTATGAAAAACAACGCAACTTTGTATCCACAGCATCATTACGTGGATGAAATATTACCTTCTTTTTCTGATAGATGATATTAAAACCCAAACAAGCTGTGCCGACAAAGAGTAAGTTTACGAACAGAGAGCTGCCAAGAAGCACAGATCCCACAATTACCAAACTTTCTCGATCCTTTGGTTTCATTTTTGCTGGAACCGGAGGTAAAGCTTGATGTTGTGGAGGAGGAATATCACTCTTGCGATATTTGATGAAAACACTAGAATTAAGATTCGTGTCGACCTTCCCATTAGAGAGTGGCAGCTTCTTCTTCCAGCAACTGGCGTCTCGGAAAACGGAAACAGCACATAAACAATCCTGCGAGCAAGCTTGTTTGCAATCTACCTCATTTGATGGCCATAAACGCTCGTAGTCAGATGTTGGCCAATCAACGTCATTAAGAACCACAAAATCATATGGGTCTTCTGCAGAGCTCTCCTCAACTTCAGTACAGCTCAGAGTGGAGTTTGGCCTGCAAGAGCCGTGCGTAACATTTGGATCAAGTAGCGTGTACCCTTCTGGGCATTTACAAACTGGCCTCCTATTTTGGAGGCTGCAAATATTGTTATATCCACAAGCTCCACTCCCGATATCTGCCAAGATGCTAAAACATATATTATCTGGCTCGGTCCAAAGAACCGTCCAGCTCGAATTGCCTGGGGATGCGGGTGTCTTAGGATAATAATAATAAGCGAACACACCATCAAAATCTAGTGTTGCCCGGAGATAGTTTTCTGAATCTGAGGGTAGAAGTGAGTAGTTGCCAAGATTTGCTCGATTGTTCTTTGTCAATATAGAAATGGTGCCCCTATCATTGAATATAATACGGGAACTAGAATTCGTTGTGTCTGTAGGATCAGAAGTCTGGAACCTATGGTACACAGCATCATCATGTTTATTATCTGGCACACTTCGAGAAGTAAGCGTAAGATCTCCAGTTTCTTCAAAACGGAGATAAAATCTCCCTCGTGAGAAGTTGGTTTCTGATTGTCGAGAACGAAGGAAACTTCCAAACACCAGTTCCTGAGATGGCAATATGGTATCAGCTGGAAATTTAAAGCTTTCCCACAGCCAGCTCTTATCTCTGCCTTTGAGAATAAAGTTGCCAGTATCATTCATATAAGCATGATCTACATCGCCAGCAATGCCATCACTTTCCCAAATTAACTGGCCTTTAGGGTTCCGGAGAATGAGCCCATTTTGAGCGTCGAGCTCAACAGTGGATCCTCGTTGCACAGGATTGCTTGAATTCGCATACCAGACTACAGTATTTTCAGGTATCTTGTAATACCATATGGAAAGCAAAAACTGATCGATGCCTTCAACTCGTCGAAAGCCGAATGCAAAATCTCGCGAATATGAAAGCCACGGGATTGATGTTTCATTTGCAGTCAGATACTCGCCCACAGGCACAGTGCCGTTGTTTTGGGCAGAAGCACAAAATGGGAAGACAAATAAGAAGAGGATTAGATGCATGCATTCATATATCATTGCAAGAGAGAGTTTATGCTAAATATCAATCGAGACAATATAGAGATGTATAAATGCACTAATGAGATTGGAGTGAATTTGAATTCTTTGGGGCTGCTTTCTTTGAGAGAACATATATATATATATATATATATATATATATATATATATATATATATACACATGAAATCATCCACCCATATCTGGAATTTTGTGGCAAAGGTACATTATCTAGCTATTTGCCCCGCGGAAGAAGCTATAAAGTCAATCAAGGCGGTTCCTGGAAGTTCATGTGACGTGGAAATATATATTTTACCACGTCAAATGGCAATTTTTGACTCTTTTGAACTTTGAATTCTCCGATGCACATTTGAAATATTCCAATTCCAGTTCTTAAAAGTATTTCTCGGTCCCACCGTATGACATTTTTTTTAACCTACTGTATTGAAGTTTCAAAACTTAAAATTCAACATCTTTTGTTTTTTTTTTTTTCACTGCATTGAAGTTTCAAGACTTAAACCTAGATATCTAAGTTTTTTCTTTTTCAATATTTCAAGTTTCTATATTACAAAATTTTGCATAAATTTGCTTTTACTGAAGGTACTTCAAAAAAAATAAATTTTTTTTATGAATTATTGATTGTAAAATGGGATCATTTGAGAAACTTCCATTGAAGTTTTTGAAAATTATACCTAACACCCCTCTAATTTAGAATATTACATTAATAGCTCCTATTTTTATTATTTGTACAACAAAACTTTAAAGACAATGTAAATTTTAGATGAAAATCTTAAACTAAGCTTTTATTTAGAAAAAATTACCCTATGCTTTCTTGTTACTAATAGAACAACTATGACCATCACCACCACAACCATAAATTGTTAGCCAAACTACCGCTAGAACCACCACTAAACTATTGACAATCAACATCCAAAATTAATGACTAAATTCATATTAGTGTAATATCATCTAAACCATTACACTACTCAACTTGCACTAATCAACCTCTAAAAATTTCAAATTCATTTCAATTTATAATATCAAAATCTGATAAACATGATTTAGTCTTGTATTTGTTCGAAATAAATGAAGAAGTGAAAAAAATTTAAAATCAAATTGTCAACTTTCAACACAATCAAAATTGACTAAAAATTCATGTGATGTGGAAATATTTATTTTACCACGTCAAATGGCAATTTTTCACTCTTTTGAACTTTGAATTCTCCAATGCATATTTGAAACATTCCACTTCCAGTTCTTAACAGTATGTCTCGGTCCCACAGTTTTACATTTTCTTGTTTTCTCACTGTATTGAAGTTTCAAAACTTAAAAATCGACATTCTTTGTTTTGTCACTGCATTGAAGTTTCAAAACTTAACGTTCGACATTTTTTGTTTTGTCACTGCATTGAAGTTTCAAAACTTAAACTTAGATAAGTTTTTTTCTTTTTCAATATTTCAAGTTTCTATATTACAAATTTTTGCAAAAATTTGCTTTTATTGAAGGTACTTCAAAAAAAATAAATTTTTTTTATGAATGATTGATTGTAAAATGGGATCATTTAAGAAACTTCCCCTAAGGTTTCTGACAATTATACCTAACACCCCTCTAATTTAGAATATTACATCAATAGCTCCTATTTTTATTATTTGTGTAATTTTTTTTTTATAGGAAAAGAAGCTGTCATTGATTTAAAGCAGCAGGCAAATCTGCCTACAAAAAGGGTACAACTGAAGACGGAAGCTCTGAAAGATAAAGAGCCCCTACACCAGAGAGTTTTGCAAACTGAGCTAAATTGTGGGCAACTTTGTTTCCATTCCTACTGACCAAACAAACATCTACTAAATGCATTGATCTAAGTTCCTCTTTAATCTGATCTATCAAACTCCCCAGCACAGAGGAATCCTCATCTCCATACTTAACTCTATTGATAATGCCCAACGCATCTCCCTCGACAGTAGCTGCATGAATATTCAATGATCTGTTCAACGTCAAAGCCTCCCTCAATGCCAGTAATTCGACATGCTGAGGCTCCTCCATATCAATAGCTCCTATTTTTATTATTTATGTAATGAAACTTTAAAAACAATGTAAATTTTAATTGAAAATCTTAAACTACACTTCTATTTAAAAAAAAAATACCCTATGCTCTCTTTTTACTAATAGAACTACTATGACCATCACCACCACAACCATAAATTGTTAGCCAAACTACCACTAGAACCACCACTAAACTATTGTCAATCAACATCCAAAATTAATGACAAAATTCATATTAGTTTAATATCATCTAAACCATCACACTACTCGACTAATCAACCTCTAAAAGTTACATATTCATTTTCATTTATAATATCAAAATCTGATACGCATAATTTAGTCTTGTATTTGTTCAAAATAAATGAGGAAGCAAAAAAATTTAAAATCCAAATTGCCAACTTTCAACACAATCAAAATTGACTAAAAATACAATGGCTATAAGGTCATTGTAATCATTTCATGTAATCAACTGAGGTTATTGTAATGAGGATGCAAAGTGAAATTGTTTGAAATTTCTAGGAGAGATTTATGAAAGTTTTAAGTGAAATTGTCAAAAACCTGTAGGGAGAGATTTATGAAAGAACAATAGTAGCATCAAATACGCCGTAATATTTGTGTCACACACAGTTAATAAAACTACTTCCTTTCTAGATTAATACTAATTTAACTTAATTTCAAAAGAGTCCCTTATTATCCCAACTTAATAAAAATGTTTTCCACTAAATTAATACTAACTTAACTTACTTTGAAAGGACCCCATATTATTTTAACTTACGAAACAAAAAAAAATCTAAAAGTCAGAAAATAAAGCTCGTTCTTAAGAAAGAAAAAGCCAAATACAATTTCTATTAACAAATAAAAAGCCAGAACCACTGCAATTTTCTTTACGTAATTTAAAACCCTAAACCGTAGCTCTAAACCCTGAACCTTAAATCCTACACCCAAAATCCTAATTCAAAATTAAATATAAAATCTAGTAATAAAAATGCCAATAAAAGTTTTCCCCCCTAAGGAGTGAAGGGGAGACAGAAAAGGAAGTTACGTACAGTTTACTAGGATGTAGGAGTAGTGCAATTAAAAAACAAAGTGTGAACAAAAAAATATTTATGTAAGAAACCAGCAGTACAGGTTATCAGTTAGATAAGCACAAGAATTTGTGATTCACAATAACTCTTATAGGGTCAAGATTCGTCTATGACTAAAAATCAAGTTTTGACAATGTTATTTTCCTTGTATAATAGATATGTTTGACCAGAAAAAGTCAATAATCACAAGAATAATGGGACCGATGGATTGAAAATTAACAACAAAGACTTGTCTAAAATTTCCACTAAATCTTACCCGAAAAGAACATTAAGCCTACTTAACGCTAAAATGCTAAAAAAAACATTTTTCTTTTAGCATATTGGATAACATAATTCTCTTACTCGTTAATATATGAATCACTATTTAATTTATATTTACAATTTTAAATGAAAACTTTTATTTAGTTTATTGAATTTTAAACATGCATACACTCGTATAGTCATTGTGGGATCGACACTCTGTACTCCTATGTATTGTACTACTAGAAACGATAAGTGCACTTATCTAAAGTATCCATAGCATAGCTGAAGGGATTTCATGTGTGTTGTGCATGAGAGAATGTGGCTGAATATGTGCGTATGTTGATATTTTGTGTGTGAGTATGTGAATATGTGTGTTGTGTGGGTAGTGTGTAGTCTATGTGTTTTGAGCGTGAAGAACTATGGGTGCTAGTGCATGTATTGAACGTGAAGAACTGTGTGCTAGTGTGTGTATTGAACGTGAAGAACTATGTGTGTGCCTGGTGAGTGTGAGAACGTCTGATGATGAGTGTGTGTGTGTGTGTGTGTGTGTGTTTGTATGTGATGTGTGTGAGATGTGTGTGTTCTTGGTGTGGTGCGTGTTTTTGCATGAATATGAACTGATATTTAGTGTGTTCTTGGGGGGAGTGTGTGTAGTGTATGAAGACGTACTAATATCTAGTATGAGTTCTTTGGGGAAGTATGTGTATGACGATGTACAAATATTTAGTAAGTGTTCTTGGAGTAGTGTGTGTGGTGTGAAAAACTAAAAAATCTCTCTCAACGTTTCTTTTTTCTCCTTTTTTCTTCCTTTAATCAAATGGGATATTTATAGTACGAGGGAATCCTACACTACAGCAAAATCATATTTTGGTGACACTACCATAATGGCATTTTTTTAAAAAGTGTCAGAAAAGACATATGAAAGGCATTTCCATGAAAAAGCCTTGCCCAAAAAAAAAAAAAAAAAAAAAAAAGACAGGTGCTAAACTCGCTAGGGAAAAGTTTAGCAAAATTTATTCAAACTTGACCAAATTCTAAAATGCCTCTCTACCTTCCAATCTCCCCCTTCCTGCAAGGCCCTCCAATCTCCCCAAATCTCCCTCTCCCACCACCACAGTCCCTACCTCCACCTCCCCGCCACTGTCCCCACCTCCACCTCCGCCTCTACCTCCGACGACCTAAACCCATTTGAGCCCATAGACTTCATCACCACTTCCTTAAGATAGTCTCTGCAGTCTTGACCCCTATTCACCCACACCTCCCTTTCCTTCGCAGGCCACGTAGCAGAGCTTTCAAGAGTCTCAAATCGTCTCTTCTTCGTGGTTGAGTTGTTCTTCAGTTGTTATGGCTAATTTGAGGGCATATTTACAGATCATTGATGTGGCTTCAATATTGTGGCTTGATTTTAGTTTTTTATGAATTGTTCTTTAGTTATCTGAAAAGCTCAAGAACCCAAAACCCTCCAAAGTATTTGCTATCTTGATTGATATGTTTTTAATTATTTTCAAAGATATGCTTATTGGTTTATAATTTTCCTTTCAAGATAATGTTTGTCAGTGAGCCTGATTACTTTTATTTTTTAATTCTTTAGAAACTTGTTTTTGTGTGAAGATTAACATTAAACAAGGCGGAACTGAATGTTATAGTGCATCACTGTTAATCAAATATTTTTGTTAAAATTAGCTAGGCAAAATTTAGGTATTTCTTCAATTAATTTGCTTTTTGGCCTTTTTTCTTCCCCGTTAGTCATCTTTCTTTTTTATGGTAGTGCAAAAGATTTGCTGTGCTTTGCTCAACTTAGACAAATTATGTATTGGGCAGACTTTTTTGCATCATCAAAAGATGAATGTTATGATGTGCTTCCCATTTAAACTGGATAGTAGTTGAATTTAAATACCAATATCATTGTTCTTATTTTACATATCAAGGGCATAATTCATAATAATTCATAATCACTAAATGGATATGACTAATCAAAGGCCTCGATTTTGGAATAACAACAGTTATTTCTAGATAGTATGCACAAGCCTCTCTTAGGAAATTTTCTCGCTTTGCATTCTGCATTACAATTTGGCAATGCAGAGCATGGACCAATGTACACAAGCAATGGGTATTGGTGTGTTTCCCCTGTCATAACAACAGCTCTTATGCCTAGAATTTTCTAATTATTCCAAAATTAAAAATGAAAAAACAACTAATGCATAATTAAAATAAACATGCATTACATTAATAATTATAGCAGTGATATTTATCAAAGTGTGTTAGCATGGCTGATTTTGACTTACATATGCTCTTGTCCATTAATTTGTATTTGTGAGAAAATAAGAAGATTAGTCTTTTGTGCATTGCCTTCTTTTTCACTGTGTAAAAGTTTACTTATACTAGTCACTAGTTCTTGATTGATTACGATATTTGCATTTTTTCAAGAAAAAAAACTTTAAAATTTTCTTGATGATTTTTCAAGATTTTTCATGGAATTAGGCAAATTTGTGGTTTTTGTGCTGGATAGATTGTTTGTAAGTTGCCTTTTATCAAACTTTATGATAACAATTCAAAATAGAAAAGATACAAAGAGTTATAGCAGCACCATGCTTTAGTTCTACTTTCTTCAAAATTTTACTTTATATACTTGTTACAGATATTGTATCAATTAGCATTAATTAGAAGATTGTACATATCTCAATTAGTGATATTAGCAGCCTAATTAGGATCTTCATGATTAGTTACCTTGTATAATAATTGTCTAGGTTCATTGATGTATAATGTCTAGATTCATTTTGTAAAGCCTATAAATATAGGCCTTTGTAATCATAATAAGACACACAATTTTCCTTTCCTTCTTAGTTTACATGGTATCAAAGCTCTAGATTCAGTTATCAAATTGTCTTTTGATGTGAACCTGTTGAGTTACTTCAAGATCCTCGTGGTGTTTGGTAAATTAGAATTTCTTTGGTAAGTTATAATGGCTGAGGGATCTCGACCTTCTAATATTACTAGTGCCCTTGTGAGTCGAGGTAGAGTTGGTCAAGAAATAGACAGTAGTAATGGCAATAAAATTGAACGTGGTTTTCAAGGTGGTGGGATTGCTGGTCATGAACAGGATGACCCAAATCAACGGGTCCATTATCACTACGAAAAACGGGGCCACTCTATCTGTACATATTGGCTACTTCACAGCAAACCTCGACAAAATTCCCAATTTGTGAATTCTGCAACCCAGGAAAGCAACTATGTGTCTTCGTCTTTTGACAAATCCATACTTGTCTCTGCTAACGAGTTTGCCCACTTTACTAAGTACCAAGTCTCACAAAAATCTGCTATTCATTCTTCTATTGCTCCTGCAAGTAAATCTAGTACATGTCCTGTGTCATCATCTAATACATGGGTCATTGATTCCGGTGCAACAAATCATATGACCGGTGATAAAAGTATCCTATCCTCTTTCAATTCAAACAAAAATCTTCCAAGCATTACTTTAGTAGATAGGTCAAGTAGTTCGATTGTGGGTTCTGCTGTAGCCATTCCTACATCATCTATCTCTTTATCTTTAGTTTTATCTTCACCTAAAGTTTCTTTTAATCTACTCTCTGTTAGTAAAATTACAAAAGCTCTTAATTGTTCTATTTTCTTCTTCCTTGAATATTGTATTTTTCAAGATCTTATGACGGGGAAGATTATTGGTAGAGGATGTGAGTCTGGCGGCAATTATATACTTGAAACTCTTTCAATGAAAGTAGCCAAACCAGTTGCATGTCTATCCACCTTGACAGCTCTTGAAGTTCACTGTCGTTTGGGTCGTCCATCTCTACCTACTTTGAAGAAGTTGCTTCTAATTTTAGATTTTATCTCATTTAGATTGTGAGTCATGTCAGTTTGCCAAACATCATCGTTTACCTTATTTGCCTAGGATCAATAAACAGGCTGCATCTCCTTTTGAATTAGTGCACTCTAATATTTGAGGCCCTTGTCTAATAGCATCTAATTCTGGTTTTAACTACTTTGTCACATTCGTTGATGACTATTTTCGTGTTGCTTGGTTATATTTAATGAAAATTCATTCAGATTTATTCAATGTCCTGTGTTCTTTTTGCACCAAAATAAAAACATAATTCAATGTGTCAGTACGCATTTTGTGAAGTGATAATACAAAAGAATACTTGTCTAAGCCTTTTGATTCATACATGTCAGAAAATTGAATTCTACACCAGTCTTCATGTCCTGATATACCACCACGAAAATGGTGTTGCCTGAAAAAAAGGAACAGGCACTTATTAGAAGTTGCTAGAGCCCTCTTATTTACATGAAAGTTCCTAAGCAATTTTGGGCAAATGCTGTTTCAACAGCTTGTTTCTTAATTAATCGCATGCCATCATCTGTATTAGCTGGTGAGATTCCTTATTCGATTATATTTCCAACCCAATCTTTATTCCCCATTAATCCCATATATTTGGGTGTACTTGTTTTGTTTGTGATATTCATCCTCAAGTGTCTAAATTAGATCCTAAATCTCTCAAGTGTGTGTTTTTAGGTTACTCTCGACTTCAAAAAGGGTATAGGTGCTATTCTCCAACCTTAGATCGTTATTTAGTTTCTGCTGATGTTACATTTTTCGAAACTAGTCCATTCTTTCCGGAGCCTAACATCTACAGTAGTAAGGAGGAGGAATATGATATCCTGATCTACACTGTTAGCACTACAATGTTAGTCCATCTATTCCTACAAGACCCCCTATCAATCAAGTGTATTCTCGTCGTCCTCAACACATAGACTCGTATCCTCTACTGATTCCTTCGTCTACAGATCCTAATCTTGATCTAGCCCATTGCTCTTAGAAAAGGTAAAAGATAGTGTACTTACCTAATTTCTTGATTTGCTTCATATGAACATTTGTCCCTTTCTTTGCGTTGTTTTATTACCTCTTTAGATTTAGTATTTGTTCCTAAGCACCTATCTGAGGTTTTGGCACATCCTGTTTGGCGAGCAGCTATGGAAGAAGAAATGATGGCACTAGACAATAATGGTACTTGGGAGTTGGTCCATCTACTAGTAGGTAAAAGAGCTATTGGTTGTAAATGGGTCTTTGCAATTAAATTAAATCCTGATGGATCAGTTGTTCGGTTGAAAATGCGTCTTGTTACTAAGGGATATGCTCAAATTTATGGAGTGGATTATTCTGATACTTTCTCTCCTATTGCTTAGTTAACATATGCCAGGTTATTTATTTCTAAGGAAGCTACTCATGATTGGCCTTTGCATCAGCTAGATATCAAGAATGCTTTTCTTCATGGAGATCTTTTGGAGGAAGTTTATATGGAGCAACCTTCTGGATTTGTTGCTCAAGAGGAGTTTGGGAAAGTTTGTTATCTTCAAAAATCTTTGTACGGTTTGAAACAAAGTCCTCGGGCTTAGTTTGGAAAATTTAGTCAAGTAGTTGAAAGGTTTGGAATGCACAAAAGCAAATCTCATCCTTTTGTTTTCTACAAACGGACTGAAGTTGGTATTATCTTGTTAGTAGGATATGTGGACAAAATTGTTATCACCGGGAATGATACTGCAGGTATTTCATCTCTTGAAGTCTTTTCTCATAGTCTGTTTCATACAAAATATTTGGGAATGTTGAAGTATTTTTTAGGTATTGAGGTAGCAAAAAGTAAGAAAGGGATAATCCTCTCTCAAAGGAAATATGTTCTTGACTTATTATCTGAAACGGGAAATAGGGGCTAAACCATCTAGTACTCCAATGGTTCCTAACTTGCAACTCACAAAAGAAGGTGAATTGTTTGAAGATCCTAAGAGGTGTAGAAGATTACTTGGGAAATTGAATTATCTTACAGTAATTCATCCAGATATTGCATATTCGGTTAGTACTGTGAGTCAATACATGTCAACTCCAAATGTTGATCACTAGGCAACTGTAGAACAAATTTTGTGCTATTTAAAAGGAAGCTCCTGGAATGTGGTATTTTGTATAAAAATTATGGTCACACTAGGATTGAGTGCTTTTCAGATGCTGATTGGGCAGGTTCTAGGGAAGATCGAAGATCCACTTCAGGTATATTATGTCTTTGTTGGGGGAAATCTTAGTCTCATGGAAAAGTAAGAAGCAAAATGTTGTCTCACGATCGAGTGCAGAGTCAGAATATAGAGCCATGGCACAATCGGTATGTGAAATAATGTGAATATATTAAGCTTCTGATTGAAGTGGGTCTCAAAACTTCAATGCCTGCAAAATTGTGGTGTGATAACCAAGCTGCTCTTCATATTGCATCCAATCTCAGTATTTCATGAAGCGAACGAAGCACATCGAAATAGATTGTCATTTTGTTCGTGAGAAAATACTAACAAGGCTTGATTTTCATAGGATTTGTGAAAACTGGAGAATAGTTGGGAGATCTCTTTACAAAAGCTCTAAACTAGGGTTCAGGTTGATTATCTATGTAACAAGTTAGGCATGAGTAATATCTATGCTCCAACTTGGGGGGGAGTGTTACAGATATTGTCTCAATTAGCATTAATTAGAAGATTGTACATATCTCAATCAGTGATATTAGGAGCCTAATTAGGATATTCGGGATTAGTTACCTTGTATAATAATTGTCTAGGTTCATTGATGTATAGTGTTCAGATTCATTTTGTAAAGCCTATAAATATAGGCCTTTGTAATCATAATAAGATACACAATTTTCCTCTCCTTCTTCGTTTACAATACTAAATATTTTTTTTGGTATTTGATCATTGTTCAACCTGTAAATAACACCATACTAGGAAAGATGATGTTTATTGTGACTAAGAAAAGTGTTATACATAAAGGCTAACTTTCACTTTTATTAGTTTGTAAGTGGGCATGGCAATTATATCATCTAAATATCAAAGGGCTTACCTAGAGTTTGGTTTGAGTTATAAAATCTGTAGCGTAAAACTGATGGGGATCAGTTTGCCTTTTTTGAACTCATTATTTTTGTATGTAACTAGATAGAATTCTATATATTTACTAAGAAAACCATCTTCACTTCTGAGAAAATTTTTACTATTAAATAGAGAGAGAAAAAGGGATCATTAGTGTAAAAGATATATATTTGACTCTTTTTTGTAGAGGAAAAAAATTTGTCTCAAATCAAATGTGAAACTTTTTTTTGGTAAATCTGTAATTTTATTAATGAAATTGAAATTTACTATCGTTGTTTACAATTTAAGTATTCCACCCACTATGCTCAATTGCCTTTCTGATTCATCTGCTCCCTACTCAAAACACCTAAGTTTACAGCTCAACTACAATGCTGTTTCCATGTTTTCTTTTGTTCTTCTCTCATTCTTCCAAGATTCTATCACTAATCTTATTTCTTATACAATATTTTTTACCATTTTAATAGTGTTTATACTCCTTGCTTTATATACAATTAAGTTCCTAAATCTCCATATCTGATATACACTTGCTATAAAAGCCAGTCTTCTTACTCTTGCAGCAAATGAATCTTTGATGCAGTGTTTTCTCGGCCATTCTATTTCTTCATCACATCCCTTTGGTATTCTATATATTAAGCAGAGTTCCATAATCTTCTTCCATATTTTAGATGTGACGTCACACTCAAAATATAAATGATTTTGAGTCTCCTCTTCTCATCCACTGGACACACATTTTATCTCGTGTATCTCCATAACCCACTTTCTCAATCTATATTTTGTTAACAGTCTTCTACATAGTAACCAGGTTATAAATGAATATCTAGGGACAGCCTTCTTGAACCATACTAACTGGTGCCAAGTAACTTCATGCACATGCCTTCTGAGTATATTTGCAGTAGATTCAGTTAACTTCATTGATCATTTGTTTGACTTCAGCATTGCACCTTCTCCCCTGTATGCCACATCCACTGACCTTGTTCTTGATTTCTGCCACATTTGCATCATGATAGCTTCCAAAAGCTATTATAATGTTATTTGTTCTTGATTTCTGCCACATTTGCATCATGATAGCTTTCAAAAGCTTTTATAATATTATTGGAAAAGTCTTCCAGTAAAGGGCCTTTTGGGTGCCAATTGTCGTGCCTTAGTGACACATTTTCTCCATTTCCTATCTGCATTTTTACCAGAAGTTTCTTCCTTTTAGCATGATGGAATGCACCCATTTTATCCACAACAAATCTTTCTTCAGACATATGTTCCATAACATTCTACATTATGTTTATGTTTCTTAACATTATACATTCTTCTTTTTATGTAGTGTGCTATGAAAGAAAAAGTTAGTCAACTTTCTCCTCATGCTCTGATGTTCACCACGCCACGCTACGGGTTCATTAGGCAAGTATACCTATCGTTTTAGTCAACTTCCTCCTCGTGCTCTAATGTTCACCATGCCACACTATGGGTTCATTAGGCAAGTATGCCTATCGTTCCTATAGTACTAGGATAAGTGAGTATTAGGTATTGTTCCTACGAGGACTGTATGAATACTAGTACTAACACTTTCCCTATTATCTAATCCACCAATTCAAGAGATTGATATAATTGCACCAAAACAAACTAACTATTGAAACTAAATTAGCAAACAAAAACGGTCGAACAAGAGAAAATAACAATAATCAAAAGTGGGAATTAGATGTGGAATTCTCCTAATTCTATCTTTATTATGGATCAATTCCAGAATAATGGATGAATTTAATCATTTAGACCCTAGAATCCTGTGTTAGGTCATGATCTCTCTCGAATATCATAACCCTTATCTCTCTAGTTAATTAATGAAAATCTCTTCTACCATTAAAACCCCAAAGAGATGCAGTTACAATTCAAAGATTCTATTGTGTGGGTTAGGTATGAATCTACTCCAGAAGACTTATGTGGTTCTAACTCTAGCAACCCATGCAAGTCTCATTATTTGTGAAGGGATCTAATCAGTTAGGTTATTTCTCAATAAACCTAACTAAAATCAATGATTGAGTCAAAGGTCACGTGCAAATACCCAATTCAATCAAGTAGTAAATTCACAAATAAATCTAAATAAAGAGAATTCTATTTATTAATCAAGGAAATAGATCCATAATAAGTGAAATATGGTTCAACCCACCTAGTTCCTAAGCTATTTAGTTCACAACTACAAAGGAAAGATCAACAAACAACAAAGCAAAAATAGGAAACTCATTCTCATGAAACCACCAATTCTTCGCTTGTGTTGCTGCAGAGATTGTCCCGTAGTTGTTACCCCTCTTCTCTCGTTATTCTTGCCTCCTTCTTCTATCTAATGTGTTCTCTCCCTCCTCATTACCCTAGAGAAGTCCCCTAATTCTACTTTTTAATGATATCTCTTGGTCTTTCCGTTCACGCCAACTCTATTACTGAAAAATTACAAAATCCCGTAAGTGGGTCGCCCTCACGGCTGCTTCAGCTGCGCCCACGGATGGATGAGCTGTGGGTAGAAACTAGCAAGTCAGTGGCCGCATCTAGACTCGTGGCTGTGAGCCGTCGGTGATCTCAGGTGAGTCGCGGTCACGGCTTAGCCCGCGACTAAGGCTCTCAACTTTCTGTTCTTGGCCACGCGTCAATCCATGGTGCGGCTTTGAGCGTGACTGAGGTCAGAAACTTTTCTTTTGCATCCAATCACGCCTCCAACTATGGATTCGGTGGCTCTAATGCCTTTGTAGCTCAAAACCCTTAGACTTTGCTCCATATTTTGGCGTGTTTTGCTCCATTAATCGTTTGCCATCAACGGATCAACCATCCAAATTCCGTCTTTGCAACTCCAATTGATTAAATTCAATGACGAAGCTATCAAAAACCTACAAAATAGCACAAAAATATATGTAGATCACACATTTACACAAATTGACATAAAAATCACATATGGGAAGAAATAGCCAAGAACTAGAGGAAAACTCATTGAAAAATCATAAAAACCTAACATAAAAACCTACTAAAAACTAGTGCACTTTAGCACTTATCATGCTCCTACGGTATGTATTTCCTCCTCAATATTCTGGCTATTTGAAATTGACAGTATTTGTTTGTACTTGAAAAATTTGTGTTCGTAGATGTTTGGTGTTGCAAAATTTAGGAAAATGTTCAAAATATAAGGGAACTTTGCCAAAAATTTTTTAAAAATCCAGTCAAAGCTAACTAAGTGATTTTGGATTTTGTTTTAGGGGGAGATTGGGTGGCTTTATCTAGCTTATTTGACCAATCAAAGATTGTAGCAGTTGGACATCTTGAAGGAATTGACCTATCTAAATTTGTTGGAGGTCATCAATTGAGTTCTAGTTGGTTTGAAATACTAGTCAAGTCGTGTGGACAAAAAGGAGCAATTGATTAGGCCTTATCAGCCTATGATCACAATTCGAGATGCACTTGGTGCACCCATCGCTTGGCCATCGAAACTAGTACATTTTAATGAGGTCTTAATAAATTTTTAGTACTTGATATTAAATTTAACAATTACAGATCTTTAAACATGGGTTAGATTATTAGTTAGCTTTATAATTTAATGTACTAATCTTACAGGTAAAGATGCATAGAGCTTGAGGATTCATTCTTTCATCATGGTGTTGCTGAATTCTTTAGGAGCTCTTTTGGCTGAATCCTCAGTTGGAATGCAAGATAAGATTTGCACTAATGTCACCAGTAGTATTTTGGTCTCTTTTTACTTTTGTTTCGGATATTGATGACTATTTTTGAGGATACTATTGAAATTTCTAATTTGATACCCTACTTTTGTTGGAATTTAAAGAGATAGATATTGTATTAAATATTTAAGTAATACTTCTAATTAGTCAACTAATTGCTTGTATTGGATTATTGCTTTGTATGGAAAATTGTTGTTGTGTTTATGACAAAAAAATAATGGTCTTATTCAACAATTGGAAAAGTATAAATGAATGCATTTGATATCTAGCAAGAAAAAATGACTTGAAATAAGTAGACCTACACAGCATTGTAAAATGCTTTGATAGATTAATAATAAGGCACCTTTAAATGCTTGCATTAATAAACACTCTAATAATATAGCTTTCATGACACTTAAAAATGTCATGAAAGGTGGACATAAACATCTCAATAAAATGCCTTACTAGATTAAGAAAATATGACACTTTTAAATGTTTGCAAAACGTATTAAAAAGGCATTAAAAAATGGCCCAATAGGTATATAATTGAAGTGTGAACTAGTGTCATATTAGAATCTTTTCAAGACAATAAACTAGTCGCTATAAAAATCTATTAAGGCATTTTGAAGTGCCTTGAATTCATCTTTTGTGACACTCAAAAACACCTCAACCCCTTTCCAAAAGGGGGTTTGCATGCGTTTTTGGTGAACACCTCAAAAGCAAAAACGCCCCAAAAGGTATCTTAGCATGACATTTTTAAGCACCTCAAAAGGTCCTTATTCTTGCATTATCCTCTAAGAATGGAGAAAAGACTAAAATGCCCTTGCCAGCAAATTACAATTTTACCCTTTAAAAATAATAATTTTTTGACATACAAAAATTTAAAAAAAAAAACCATGTTCCCTCCTAAAAATACCAAAAAATGAAAAATAATAATAAAAATGCAAATAATAAATTTTATTTATAGCAATTGACCTCAAAAAAGTTAGAAAAATTTAGAAACATGCTTTAAAGCCTAAAAAATGAATTTGAAATCCAAAAATGGGCGAAAATAGTGTTTGCGTACTGACAAAATATACAAAAAAATAACAGTTAAACTTGAAAAAATCACAAAAATTCAAAAACATGTATGAAAGTACAAAATATGCATTTAGAACCCAAAACTAGTCAAAAAAATATTTTTCACGCTAAAAATTATCGTTTTGTCTCCCGAAATTGTTGATTTTGCCATTTTTATTCGAAAACTGAAATTTGAACCTGAAAAAATAGAAAAGAAAGCCCCCCAATGTTAGAAAAATGAATAGTATATCAAAATTTGATGTCTAAAAGTGCCATCACCTCGATATTTATTGGACTTGATCTATTCAATACATTTGTTAAAGGGCTCTGCTTTTGATCTCACAAAGTCCACAACAATTATTCCATCACTCCCATCACTCATGAACTATTTTGTTATATGGAAAATTACTTGCAGAATCTAACTTATCTCTCTTTTTTTTTTATCATCAAGTTTGTATTAGAATGTATTTTGTCTCACACAACTAGGGGTGAGGCTTCGAGTGATGTGCTGCACAATTGGAGGTGTGGCACTCCATCTACGTATCCCCTTCTCCCATAGTGGAATATTAGATAATGAATTTCCAAATTACTCAACTTTCACTTTATGCTACTTTGATTACCATCTAATATAACTCCATCAGCATAAGTGAACACATAACTACTTATGGAATTATGTTAATTATAATCAATCATTTAATAAATTCCCGTGTGAATCAGCATTTGAATATAATACATTAGAATAATAAACTTGGTATATCAAAATAGATATACCAAGTTGTTAAGATAATACTCCCAATAAATATTTATCTCCACTTGTGAAGTTTAGATGATCTCCAAATAAGGGAACATTATCGTACACTGAATTATTATTAAGTAATCTCCTAATTCAGAGAGTAACATATAATATAGGTTACAAACCAATGATGTCTATTAATTTGTTTGAAGGACACAGATAATTCGATTCACAACTGGTTACAATTGTTGAATTATGATCGTAATACATGAAATTAAGAGTTGAATCAAGGATGCATGCAAATCCCAATCCAAAATACAAATAAACTCATAAATAATTCTAAGAATAAAGTGGGTCCTTCATTAATCAAAGAGTGCAATCATAGACTAAAGAATTCAGGGTTCATCTCATTTAAATCATACACAACTCAATTCATATGTACAAGAATAAACCCAACAAAAACAAGAAAAGAATGAGAAAACTCATTCTCATGTAGATTTTCTTGAATCCTCCCTTACATTTTGATGAAGTCTTCTTGTTTTTCATTATTAGACCCCTCAAGTTGTTCCACTGCTCTTGCTTTCTTTTTCCTACATCCTTTTATATGTGTGAAAGTGTGTGAACTATCTCTTGTGTATTTACATCTTAGTCTAATCTATTAGGATTAAAGTCTGCTCTTTCTAGTGTTTTTCTCTTCTCTCAAACTCAAAGGAGATGCCCCTTTTAAGCTCCAAAACAATAGCATAAAATTTTTCAATCCATGCCACTTATTGCAGAAAATCGCAAAAGTCCGCAAGCTGCCCCAGGCTCACTAAGCCTGTGGGCCTTCTTCAACTAGCCATAGCTAAGGCTCTTCAACTTTCTGATCTTGGTTGTGAGGTACTCCTTGGTGCGACTATGGGCTCAGCTACAATTAGAATGTTCACTTTTGCATCCAATTGCGCCTCTAACTATGGTCAGGTGACTCTACTGCCTTTGTACTTCAAAAATGTTGGACTTTACTGCATATCTTGGCGTGTTTTGACCCTTGAATCATCTCCATCATCATTGAATCAATCTTCTAAACATCATCCTTGCAACACTAATTGATTGAATTTGATGATGAAGCTATCAAAGCCCTCCAAAAATAACACAAAAATGCAAGTAAATCACGTATTTACATTATTTGACATTCAAAATGCAAATGAGAAAAATAGTAAGAAATAAAGAAAAACTCATGGAAAAAACCCTCAAGCCTAGACTAAAAACCTACTAAAAACTACTACACTTTAGCCATTATCAACACGCTCCTAAAACCCAGATTCTTCACATAGGAAAACCTTCCCAAAGATCATCTTGAATATCATGCAATAATTTAATCCAAAATCACCCATTGAATTGGACCAAATTATCAACGTATAATTCAACCCCAATCAACAAATTGATTGAAATCAAATTAATAAGCGATTGTAACCTAATGGCAATCAAACCCACGTTAATTGAAACTAGATTAACGAATGGAAACCTAGACCCAAATCAAACAATGTTGACAAGAATCTAAGCTATAAAATTAGATCGCCACAAGAATCCCTCTTAATAAGATATAACTAGTTCCTTAAGAAGTAAAGGAAATCTCTCAATAGTGAACACTGGATTTTTTATTAATCTCAAAACATCATGACAACTTATCAAAAACAATACAATAGTTGGCCTAATATAGGTATAGAGTTGCTAGAAAACATATATGGAAAGTTTAAAGCAACTATAAGTGAAATTTACAGTTATTTTAAACTTATAGTTAATTGCAAAGAAGGATAGATATCGTTGGTGAAGGTTGAATGATATATTCGAAGGTTACCACACACGTAACAATGCCCTCGAGTCTCTCATAAAGGCATCCAATTTTTATGTTTAAATAACTATGCTTTCTTTACCATCATCTTGAAAAAAAAACAAATAAATAAATAAATGAGTATGGGTGTTCATGGATCGGCCTAGTTCACGAACAAATTTTTTTACTCGAACCCATTTGACTGGATTAGTGAAATATTAAACCGTGAATCAATTCACGTGTAACAAGTGCCCAGTTATGTTCTGATGGGCCGGGTGAAAAAGAGGATGTGTAACTGTAGACGTAATGATGAAAAGATAAAACTGTCTCTCAAGATGGACTAAGTTGGTTACCTGTTGGTTCACATGTTATCCAACTAGTTACGTTTAAAAACTGACCCGGTATCAACAACATGTTCAACTACCTTTCTTTTACGGTTCAGGTTGGTTTTCTGATTTTTCGTTTTGCGTTTTTTTAAACAGTCCTATAAACGAGTCCCGCTCGCGCCGTCTTTTTTCAGTTGCTCCCTTCTCACTCTCCACCGGCAGTTACCCACCCGTCCCGCCGCTACCCACCTTCTGCTGTAATCTGCTTCACCATCTTCAGGTCCTCTCTTTCGTTTCTCCTTCTTTCTCAGTGTTAATATAAATATTTCTTCTTTTAAGCATTAATTTCGTTTGTTACACCGATTATATTATCCTTCTACATGCTGTAATATGGAGAGAATTTGTTTTGGGATAAATTCTTTCTTTTTTAGTTTGATTTGGGATTTAAGAAGGGGATGGGTGGGAAGGAAGAAAGGGAGAATGGAGACGGCGAGGATCAAACCCTTGTTTTATGACGAGGAAGAAGCTTTGTTTAATGGCGGTTAGAAAGGAAGTAACTTGGGGTTACAATGGAATTTTTACATTTTTGCATGAAAAGTGTCAGAATTGCGGTTTTTTTTTTTTTTTTTGTTACATGCTGTTTACATAAGGAAGATGAAAAGTTTTGGAGCTGGAATAACTGTTTTCAATCTTTTTTGGCTGATTGTGTGAGGTCAAAATATGAGAATGAAGCTATAGAATAATTAAGATGAGAAGGGGAACAACGCAGGTAGACTTTCCTACAATTTCTTTGTTATTTGGAGGGATTTTCTATTGGGATTGATTTTGAGATGATAATGATCAGAAAAATGTGGGTATCTTCTGTCTACCAAATATGGAACTCCAAATTAGGAAGAGACTGAAGGGCCTGTAAAGTTAGAGATCTGCGTGTTATTTACAATAACGAGGTCTAGGGAGTCTTCGGTTATTTGTGGTTTTATTGAAGATAACTGTTAAGTTCCTTTTGGAAATGACAAAGTTCCGATGTGCTGTAAGAAGCTGGAAAAAGTGTTAAATGGAATCTGAAAAGTGGTTGCTTCGATATTGAAAAGCAGTTGAAGGCATTCTTTTTTGCTTTTTTCTTATGGTTAGTTTGTTGTACTTTTGTAGAGTATAGATTCTATACTGTATCAAACAATCAAGCTGCTTTTCCAAAATATTATGCTTTATTTTTGTGTTTAATCTTTTTCTTTGTTCACTTTTACAATTATGTGATAGGCTAAACTATTGTGGGTTTTTTTTTTTTTTTCAGCTTGAATAGCCAATTCGTGCCAAAGAATCATTAAAAAAGAAAAAGAAAAATTTTGACACTTGTACCATACAGAATGTTTTTTTCTGTAGAAAAAGACGAGGTAATAAATGAAGCTGAAGATCTAGAAGAAGATGAGAAAGGATTATCTTGGTCCTCTGATTCTGAAATTGGAGAGGCTTTGGATTATTTGGATTCAAAGGATAATTCACAAATAACGGATGGAGCTTTAATACTATACACCAGACGTCCAAATGCTCATGGAGGTCTTCACTCTCACTCTAATACCTCATCTCTTCAACCTCTCTCAAACAGGAACCAGAAGTATACCAGTCACATCAGGGCTTCACCATTGGAGGTAGTTGGATAACATGTCTGATATTTCTATACACTGGCACTCTCTAGATTTGTTACCGGTTCTTTCCATCTGTTGTTTTTTGCATTATGAATTTCCCAGGGATGAGATGGAATCCAGATAACCTTTTGACATGTTAACTGTGAAAATTGATCTTCTGATCATTTGTCTAGCAGACTGTTAATGCCTTTCTTTTCTCAGTGAATTAAGCAAAAGAAATGAGAATGTAGATACTGGTAATGTATACCACATTATGTCCATTCTTGTCATATATGAGGAAAATGTTCCCAATTTTTCTAATTCTTCTCTTTCATAATATAGGATGAGTTATTTACCTACTGAGTAAAAGATGAATTGGATATTGAAGTTTCCTCGACTTCACGGGTGAATTCTTTTTCCAAAATTTATATGAATCCTTGATATTTGTTCTTGGTTGGCATTGAGAAGGGCCAATGCAAAAAGTATTTTCATTAAGTTGATGGAGGTTTTTGGATTTTTAAGAGTATGAGTTGATTGTCCATGCTGCCTCCATCTATTTGGAGGTAATCGGGAAATGAAAAGCACATCATTTTTATTTCAAGTATTCTAATCACTTAGATCTTTCTTTTAGTTTTTTGTATTTCCTGTGTTCATGCATGCATTGTAGAAAATCAGAATGTCTCGGTGGTACAGGAATGGGAGGGAAGGTTGAATGTTGGTATGTCAAACTCTGTTACAACTGCAATTCGCGAGAGTGTACGTGACATGGCCATTGGAAAAACCAAAACTACAGAGAAAGCAGACCGTGCAACTGTTGAACAGGTAAAATATTGTAGTTTCTTGATAATAGATCAGCGTGCCTTATCTTCTCTAATATTGTTTACTATTGTGGCATTAGATTTGTGTGCTACCTGCAAATTTAGGAAAGTGTTATTTTCTTCCTCTTTTTTTTTTTTTGGCAGCTGTTTCTCCATTTGTTGGTTTACAATCTCCAGCTTTATCCTATTCCTGTTGTCTCAGAGTGGATTAAACTGAATTCCTGTTCTCTTTTGTTCTCATCACATGTTGAATTAATTATTTACAGGAGAATCCATTAAAAAATGCTTTAAAGATATTTTTTCCCCAAATGGTGCATGTTGAGTTTTTTTCATTTGATGCCATTTTTATAGTTGCTTTCTCTTTGATCTTGTCAACAAAATTATGAGAAGCCGGTGAGAGAGAAAGTTGTTGTTTGGAAGGAGAAGGAAGAGAACAAGAAGGAGAGGAAGAAAAGAGACGCCCCCCCGGGGGGGAGGGGGGGTTTCTTTGTTATGCGAAGTATTTGTTATTTCTTTTCTGCTGTGGTCATGGCTTCCATTCACATTTTCTTTCTTTATTTCTTTGCTGGGTTGCGCAGTTTTTGAGAATTAGGGCTAGGATTTCCACGCACAATCTTGCATGTGATAGCTTGCCAAATATTTTGTTTTCTTTTGGGTGAAGCTTTTCTTTAGGTGTTCCACTTAAGGTCTAAGCTTCCATGCGTAAATGAAGTATCCCTTTTCACCGTTTGTGGTTCTGCCTCCCTTTTCACCGTTTGTGTTTCTGCCTTCTAGACATAACTAAAGTTTCTGTGCATTCTCTATAATTGGATGTTAAGTGTGACATTTCATCCAGGTGGGCACTATATTTTCTTGCATACTTAATTCTGTTTGGAAGCTTTATCAAGCCTTATGATGTGAATTGAGATAATTCTTTCCTCTTACTTTCAGGCTATTGACCCAAGAACTCGCATGGTTCTGTTCAAAATGCTGAATCGGGGCATATTTAATGATATTAATGGCTGTATTTCTACTGGAAAGGAAGTATGTAACTACTGGCCATTAAGAATCTAAAAGTTAATATAATGTTCTCTTTGCTGATTAATCACACCTGAACCTTCTCATAGAAATTCACGTGTCTGCTTTATTTTTCCTTAACATATTTTATTTTCCATTTTTCATCCCTTCAGGCCAATGTTTACCACGCCACAAGAACTTGCAATCAAAGTCTACAAAACTTCAGTTCTTGTGTTTAAGTATGCATGGTGATCCCATTGTCTTTTTAATTGATATAAATGGTATAGTTTGTTAAGTATTATAAGAGATTGGGGCAAGTTGGGGCCTAGATTAATTTTTTTCTAGCAAAATGTTTCCTGGCATTCCTTTTATAATGTTTCTATTAATATTAATAATATGTGCATTATTAACATATTCCAGTCAGGTGCTTAGTTGCAATGCTCTGACAGAGGAAAGAAACTAACACTATGATGAAATTTTTATGTGAAGGGCAAGAATATACCTGAATTCTGGTATAATTGAAACAGAACTAATGATTCTCATGCTGTATTTCTTTAAATAAGATCTTATTATCATACCTATTTTTCTTTTGGCTCTTTGGCATTCTACTTCTATACCAGATATAGTTTTGTTCTTGTTTCTATTTTTAAATTCTGACAAATTTCATTTGTTTCTATTTCCTGTCACTTACCAAGCTATAGCATGTTAATCCTTCAGTGTGCTATTCTGAATGACAGAGATAGAGATCGGTACATACAAGGTGACTACCGTTTCAGATATGGATACTGCAAGCATAATCCCAGAAAAATGGTTAAGACTTGGGCTGAAAAAGAAATGAGGAATCTTATGAGGTATTACTCTTCCTAGTTTTTAAATAAAAATAGATAGTTTTGCGGTTTAAGTCTGATATTTTTTGTTTGAGTGTTTCATTTTTTCAGCTTTATTATGAGCATAGTTCGTCAACTTTTTTAGAGTATAGTTTGTTACATTGATGGAGTTACATAATTTGAATTTGTCATATGCTATTCTTTTTACATGTCACTATTTTAAGTGTTCTATACTTTTTTCCTTTTCATGTGATCTGCATGTCAATTGAAGCTTTCTTCTTGGATCTATTACTTGCAATTGCTCATTGTGCTAATCTCTGGGCCCCTATGATCATCGCATTATGTCATACGAATCATGTATAGCAGATTTTTTTGTGCCAGATTATAGTGATTGCTAGATTTTTATTTTTTCCCTCCTTTCTGTCAATGAGCCTAAACTTTTTTATTGTTATGTTTTAGCATGTATTTTGAGGCAATGGTTTGTTCTGCAATTTCTTTTTTCCGGTCCTTAGTCCTCCTCCCTCTCTGACATGTTCACTCTTTGAGTAGCATTTCAATGAGTGAGAAGGAGGATTCCCTGACGCAAGGAATTTGTGCCAATTGCATGTGGCTGTTGGCAACCACAGCCGTTACTGATTGGCAATATTTATACCTAGAGAATGTTCATCTAATAATATACTCTTGTCAAATGCTTTCTAGTTTATTGTTGTTTGAATGAGGTTGAAAATCTTTTACCATAGTTTACTGGTGCCAATATGCCATGAAAAACCTTTTGAGTCTGAGTCAAAAAGCTGTGAGATTCTGTTCTTTGCATAAAATCCACAGAATGAATTTCTGCTTTTTCATGATCTGCTTATAAGAAGTTTGTTTTGGCCACAAGTTGGATACCATATGTCCCTTCATAATCTGCTTTCAAATGATGTATTCTTTTCCAGAATGATATGGTGCACTCTTCAAATATTATAATAATTCTAATAAGATCTATTCATCCTCTTTTGATGGTTATAACAAACCGAACAGAAGCTGTTACACATGTTCCCATTTATCCATAAGAAAATCATGTTTATCAACTTTAAACTTTGCTGTAGTGAATACGCATACTCATGAATTGTGGTATTGAATCAAAAGATGAGGGGTAACCGATGCTAAATCTTTGTTTTTTATTGAACTTGTTTAGATATTCTTTTATGTTGCAACATCTTTTAAATAATGTATGACTGAGATACTTTCATGGTAATGATCTGTTCAATGTTGGTTTAGGGTTTTGATAGTAGTTTCTGAAGAAATTTAGCAACACCGAATTGATTGTTAGGATCTTTTAGTTTGTCTAATTATGCAAAAAATGTGCTACAGAGATGCATATCTATGAAGATTTTCAGGTGTTTTCTGATTGATACTTCAGTGGATGTTTCTTTGTCTGTTTTTCTTTTTCTCATTTAGCAAGTTAATTCTGATGAATGATTTGTATTTCATAAATTATGTGTTTCAGAATAGTTCTTCTTCATTGGTATCATGTGCCATTTAACTTGAGAAGTTCATTTTAGTTGCATTTGTTTGTTGTTAATGATAGTTTCTTCTCACAGTATGGAGCCAAGTCCAATGAACCAGCCTATCTTTGACTTTTGAGAGAAGATCTATTTCTTTTCTTTTTTTTTCACATTTTTCATCCTTTTGTAGTGTAATTTATTGTGGTAAAATGCAGGCTAAAGGCAGCAGGAATCAGGTGCCCAACTCCACTTCTCTTGAGGCTTCATGTTCTAGTAATGGAATTCATAGGTACTACATGTTTTTGTATCTCTCCTGAAGGAAAAGAAAGATTACATACCAATGCCCAGAAGAAATAATAATTTACATACATTAGAAACTAATAAAGAAAGTCTTTCCAAGGAAAAGAACTGGCTTACTACACAAAAGGTACTGATATGGGATAATAAAGAATCAGCAAGGTCTACCAAATTTTCAAGCTCTGCAACTCATGCTTTTGCAAGTCAATTATGCTATTCAGATAGCTTAACTGACTTAGAAGTTGTGGCTTGTACATTGCTTGACCTAGTTTTTGACAAGAAATATTGGTGAATGTCCTGAAAACTAAAATATGTTTGACTGTGTTTAACTGAAAATTTACAATGGTTAGGTAGAGTAAATAGTAGGATTAAAGCTGCATTTGATCTGTTCTAAGCAGTTTCCTTCAACACTGCATTCACTCCAGTTATTCTCACGTCTGGATTCTAACTGTGCTTGCTTCCAGGCTTTTGGACATAAAGAACTGAAGTAAATGTGTTTTGGGTCTTTCATGGTCATTTCATGTCTTGGTGTCTAAGAAGCTCACTAATTATATATTCGTTAAAAAGATTTCTTATATTTAAGCAGATTATTGATTTTAACTAACTTTTACAATTGCATTGCTGCTGACATTACTGTTGCCTTCACCATATGCGACTGTAGTAGTCCCTTTGGCATTATGGAAGAACATTCTCTTAAAGTGGTTCAGTTGATGTTCACTTTTAATGTTGCAGGTCAGGGAGGCTGGGCTGCACCTCGGCTTAAGGATGCTGCTTTATCTATGGACAAGTTACGTGAATGTTATGTGGAGGTATTCTTGTGTCTTTTGTCTTAGATATCTGATGATGATGCCTATGACAACATATGGTCATCATAAACAGTGAGAAATCCAGATGGCTAAATATCACGCAAACAGAATTGGCTATTGATTCCACATGGATTAATAGTATTACATAAAAAAAATTGAATGGATTCTCGTCATCTGTCGTGGATGCTTTCTGCTCAATATAAAGGTTATGTAACTGATTGTTGATTCATGTATGTTGTCATAATTAATAATTTGTTGTTGTTTACTCCATTTTCAGTTACATATTTTCCCAAAGCACGCATATTTATTTGCTGTTCTCGTCTTTCTAGATTCCCCGCTTAACTTTGATACTTCTATATTTTGCAAAGTGAAGCCATGTGCTCCTCAATTTGGTCACAATCATCATAAAAAATGCATGATTTATTGTGTTATCATCAGAATCCACATTGCTGAATGTTTAGAGGGAGAAACAAAAAAAGAGAGAATCCATATCACTGCACAAGAAACTTTAATGTCATATTTAATCATTTGATTGATGGTTACACTGAAACTTCTTCTTCTGGAGATTTAACAGGAAAGAGCCTGAAAATTTTAATTACTGGCTTTTTTCTTTTATTGGATCTTGGGCCCACTTCACAATGAAATATTTATATTTGCTTCGCTTCTTTTGGTATTTGTGTACTGCAATAAAATATTTGAATGTGTTTGTTTGGACTGTGGACGTAATATCTATAACCTAAAACTTATTTTGTTTGGTCCATTTGCCAAGTTATTGTAATGCCAGCTTGTGCTATGTTACTCTCTATTCTGTGATTCAAATAGTTAATTGTCCTGCAAATAGCAATAAGAATAAGATTCAACTTACCTGGTTCATTTGTCTTTTTTGTTGCTGTTATTTTTTCAAAAGAGAAATGACCATAGTAAAGTCGTTTTGTCTTTCAGATCATTATGGCAATGCGAATCCTATACCAGAAATGCAAGTTGGTTCATGGAGACCTCAGTGAATATAATATACTTTATTTTGAGGTAGGCCCATGGTATTCTCTTTTATTGGATAATTTGTTCTTCTATACGGCATACAAAAGCTTTTGATTTGCAGGGTCACTTGCATATCATTGATGTCTCACAAGCAGTTGATCTCGATCATCCTCATGCCCTTGATTTTCTTCGAGAGGATTGTGTTCATGTTTCTGTGAGTCCATCTTTAATTGTGGTTGATCTGAATTAGCAATGTGATGAGTTCCTTAATCCTATGGATAAATGATCTGAGCAATTTCATGCAGGATTTCTTCAAGAAACATGGTGTAGCTGTTATGACCTTATGAGAATTATTCGATTTTATAGTTGATCTTTCTATTGGTGATGATTCAGTGGATAGTTATTTGGAAGAGGTAGGATATGAGTACATATATGATCTATTGCTACATCTTTTGATTATTTGAACCTGAGCTCTTGTTTCTATCTTGCAGGTGCAACAAAAAGTTTTGGCCAGAGGCAATGTAATCTCTGCCGAAGAAGAAATTGCTGATTCTGTATTTATGCAGGTCTTTAATTCTGGCAAAAAAAATTTCCCCCTGTATTTAGTTAATTCTTGTTGAAATGAATATTAGGAAACGTCCAAGAAGACTTAAAATAAATCCATATTGAATAGCAGGAGACAAACCTCTTACAGAACCTATTTTGGTGGTTGGCAGACTTCATAAATGAAATTTTGAAGTCTAGTTAATCACTACATGAAATTTTGAAGTCTAGTTAATCACTATTTACCCTCTGAATTTTCTTTTATTCTTTTTCTTCTTTTTTTTTTTTTTTTTTAACGAGAAGTTCTTTTGCATGTACTTGATTGTGGAGTTGTCACCTAAGTTTTAGACTCGGAACTTAGCAAAACTATGAACCTTAGTAATGGTGGATCTCTTTGTTTGTAATTTCCAGTCATACATTCCGAAAACACTAGATCATTTCAAGAATGCAGAGGAGGATGTGCAGCGGCTCACTAGCGGCACTGACACCGGAGACATGTATTATCAAACCATCACTGGTCTTAAGCAGGCCCTATCTATTTCCGACTCATCCCAGGTAGCAAGACAATCAGATGAGCAGGTTGGACAACCTGTGGAAGATTTCCCTGTTCCGGGTGAAAACCCAGGACTGGCCAATGGCGGGTCCAGAAGTGGAGTGGATGGAGATGAAAGTGATTCAACTTATACAGAGAAACAAGGAGATTCATCATCTGAAGGCGAGCAGCCAACTGCTGCTGACAGAAAAGCTGCTAGGAAGGAGAACAAGAAGAAAGTTAAAGAAGAGAAGAGGGAGGCTCGCAAGTATAAAGTTCCAAAAGCTGTGAAGAAGAAAAAGAAAAAGTTGGCAAAAGCCAAGAAATATGGATAGGGCGGCTAGTCGGTAAAACTTTATCTTACAAGAGGAGGCATGTAGGAAGTTGTCACGGATTTTGTGGAGAGCTATTTTCATTTTTGATGAAAGCTCCAATTGTTGTTCTTACATCCTATGCACTTTCTATGTACTGTCTTGGACCAATGGCCAGAGGGTTTTCATGTAAGGATTTAAGAAAATTAAAGCTCCTTATTTAATTTTTCCCCCCAATTTTAGTTTATCCTTTGATATCTTTCGTTCTCCTCAATCACACTCGTTGAATTCTGGCCTTCATTTCAGTTTGGTGGTAGATGAAATAACTACCCCAAAAAGAAAAATGGAGAGATTAATTTATTTGTGGACAAAGGATAGGCTTTCGACACAGTGATACAGGATGTTCAAGATTAATTCTGGAATTATCAACGGTTGTTGTTCATTAAGACATTGCCACTCACCATCCATCTTCTGTTTACATTAACATCTGCTTTCTCTTTTCCATTAATTAATTTTTCACCGGACACTGACCTATAATTGCATGCATTTACAAGAAATATCACAAGAGTCAAAGTCAAAAAGTAAGTCAAGTTAAAATAAAATTTAAAGCTTACAAAAAGACAATATGGAAAGATAAATATAAAAAAATAACCATTATTGATAGATAAATATAGAAAAATACGAGGGAAGATGAATGTATTTCTCTTCGAGCTATATGTAAATAATCTTGATTCTTCTACCTAGTTTCGTAGTGTTTGGCATTTTCTTTAGGCCTGAAATGAAGTCTAAATCAAGATTTGAATTCCAGATTGGTTCGTATCTTTGTTACTGCGAAACTTCAAGATTGTTGGAGTACATCTTTCTTTGAAATTATTCAAATTGATATTGGTTTGATGTTGGTGCAAGAAACAGTGTGTAAAATATACTGTGTGATATTATACAAAGCAAAATGGAGTCGGTTTTGTGTCTGCCTCCAAGTAATTCTCTTAGTGGACCAAATTTGGAAAATCATGCTTTAATTACGATGGTAACCTCTCTCTGCATATATTTGCGAGAATAATTTTAGAATTACAAATAATCTTTTTAAGCATACGAGGTCTATGATTCATACATTAAGCAATTTAAAGAAAAAAGGCAACCATTAAACAATCTTTTGCGGTTGAAATTTCAAATTAATTTGGAAAATAAAATTCAATTTGAAGCACCACTGCTTTGTTCAAAGTTTTCAGAACCTCGATCCTTGATCTGTTACTGTTCAACTTCAACTATGGGCCCCATCTGTGGCCTACGTGATTCAGCTTCTTCGGTGGTTACTTCTTGACTTATTGAATTAAAATAAGGGATAATTTCAGACACCTCTTTGAGGTTTCTAATAATTTCATATGCCTTTCCTCGCATTTTAAAATTTTCGTTTATATCTCCTGAAATTTATATTCAATAACAAAACACACCTATTACCTATATTATTTCAAAGTTGCACTTTTTAATTAATAAAACAGTACAAAAATACAAATTAATTGTAGAAAATTCTTCCCAATTTTCACTTCTCACTTTTTTTTCATAAATGAATTTTTTGTATTTGTTTTACTAAATAAACTCTTTATAATACCTAAAAAACAGAATAAAATAATCAAATTTTCTTAATTGGATAAAAGCCACAAAAACAATACAACAACATCAAATTTTCTTAATTGTATAAAAGCCACAAAAACAATACAACAACATCAAAATAAGTATATAATTATTCAATCAAAATATTTTTCATATTTCAATAATTAAGTATGGTTTTTGTTTAAAAAATAGTTTAAATTTTATTGCATTTTTTGTATAAAATAATTTTAATTTTTAACACCAAAACAAAAGAATTAATTAACAAAGGGTAAAAATTTTAGGATAACTTTTATCAAAATATTATTCGAATTTGAATGATATAAGTGCGCTTTCCATATAAAATATGCATTGATTTTTATGAGCGTACTTCTTGTATAATATACATTTTAATTTTAAACACCAAAATAAAAGAATTAATTGACAAAAGATGTTTAATTAATCAACAATGGCATTTTTTGGAATAATATAGGGTATAGGTGTGTTTGTTATTAAATAAAAATCACAGGGGATATAAATGAAAATTTTAAAACGTGAGGGTGATATGCAAGATTATCAGAAACCTCAAATATCTGAAATTATCCATTAAAATAATCTATGCTCGAATTTCCACCACAGTAATGGTAGACTATCCAAAATTTCCACAATTTTTTTTCTTTGGTAAACTTTGAGGTAGCAAAATTCAATTTAAGAATTTTTTTTTTAATTCCACAACCCGCCAACTATCAAATGCAATGCTTCTTTAATTAAATATTTTAAGTTCTTGACTCAAAGACTGTACAGACAAAAATAATAAATATTCCTATATACAAAGTTCAAGTTAATTTCTATTCTTATATTTTCATTATGCATTTTAAGTTATGCGTGATGATTAGTTATCACTTAATAGTTCTCAAACATGTTTGGTGGAATTAATTATCTTAATTTTACATTCATACAGAACTAGTGTCATGTGTTAAGACTAGTTTCATCAATTTTGGCATACAAGTTAAAAAAATTATACTCTAGGAAGAATATTCACAATTACAATGGACATGAGGCCCTAAATAACCAAAAAAACTACAAGTGTACTTAATAAAAAATAAAAATGAAGCCTACGTGAAGAATAACCACCAATGTAGATAAGTTTATTAACAATGTTAGTCACAAACTTGTTCGGCATGTTGTGAGATTTGGATGTGCCTAGCCCTAAAACCGGCTAATTGATTGGAATATATGCCAAAAAAAAAAAAAAACAATGTCAAATGTGTAGCTGTCAGAAACGGATTAGACGAATATATACTCGACGTGTTTGTTAAACACGTCGAGATATTTTTTTTTTTTAAAACAACCCCGACGTGTTTCCGGAACACGTCGAGGCCGACGTGTTTCGGAAACATGTCGGGCAGCCCGACGTGTTTGAAAAACAGGTCGGGAGCCGACATGGCTTTTTTTTAAAAAAAAAAACTGATTTATATTTAGGGATAATTACACAAACCTCCCCTGAGGTTTATGACAATTACAGGCAGCTCCCCCCAGGTTTGTAAAATTACATATAGCTCCCTTGGTCAATTGAAAAGACTTATGTACCCTTAGCAAAGTTCTTAAGTCAATAGCTTAAATTCATTTGTGTATGAGTTATATATTTTTGTTGCTTATATTTTATTTTTTAATTTTATTTTTATTATCAATTTCAAATATTACCGGATACTTCTTGTCATTTTTATTGCTAGTGTGAAGATTCAAAAATAATTGTAAGTTAGTAAAAAAAAAAAAGAAAATACACAATTGTGAGAGGAAGATTATCAAGGCGGATTTCATAAGTGATGAATCAATCAAAGTGTACGTAACTAATTCATTCTTTTTGGTTGTCCTTTAACTACAAATATGGTTGATATTTTGGTTATGACTTTCTTTTTTTTTTTTTTTGGTGGGCAACGGTACCATTGCTTTTGAAATGGAGCAGATGCTGGATTTAGTTTTTTTTTTTTTTTTGGATATTGAAATGGAGTGGATGTTGGATTTAGTGTCTATTTTCAGAGTATTATGGGAGTTGGTGATAAATTTTTTTAGAAAGCGGAGATTGTTAGAATTTGGATATTTATATGTCTTAAAAATGACCGAATTTGAGATTTGGGCAAGAATGACTAAAAGTGTTAAATTGAAATTGGAGACTAAAAATTAGGTAAAACAATGGAGTGAAGAAAATTAAATGGTTTTTTTCATTTTATGTTGAAAACTTTTTAGTTTGTATTGAGAAACTATTCAAAAGGGCAATATGGGATATTTATCTATCTTTTTTAGCTTATGTCAGCAATTTGGGTCTATTTGTTACCAAACATATTAAAGGAAGGGAGGCAAGTGTAATTTTCTAAACCTGGAGGGAGCTGCCTGCAATTTCAATAAACCTCAGGGGAGGTTTGTGTAATTATCCCTTATATTTATAGTTTTAAATGTAAGTTATAAATATTTATGGTTATAAATATAACTTATATTATATTTATGGTTATAAATATAACTTATATTATATTTATGAATAAATACACAATATAAATATAAGTTATCTAATATTTATATTTATATATGAATAAATATTAAATTATATTTGTATTTATGAATAAATACACAATATTTACAAAATTATCAATTGTAAAATTCAACTATGCACTGTATATTAAAAAAATTATATTGTGATATATATTAACTACTTAAAATTTTTAATCATAAATTTTACTTTTTTGTTCTTTCATTAAAGACAATTTGTTAATTAATAACAATTGATTGGTGATTTATTTGATTGGATAATACTTATTGGGGCTAATATACATTTTTTCAATGTTGGAGTATAATTGTTGGGCCACTTTTTTGTTCAATCCAACAATTGTTATACTTTGTTACTTAAAATAATTTTCAATCCACTTTTTTGGATTGAACAAAAAAGTGGCCCAACAATTATACTCCAACATTGAAAAAATGTATATTAGCCCCAATAAGTATTATCCAATCAAATAAATCACCAATCAATTGTTATTAATTAACAAATTGTCTTTAATGAAAGAACAAAAAAGTAAATTTTATGATTAAAAATTTTAAGTAGTTAATATATATATCACAATATAATTTTTTTAATATACAGTGCATAGTTGAATTTTACAATTGATAATTTTGTAAATATTGTGTATTTATTCATAAATACAAATATAATTTAATATTTATTCATATATAAATATAAATATCAGATAACTTATATTTATATTGTGTATTTATTCATAAATATAATACAAGTTATATTTATAACTATAAATATTTATAACTTACATTTAAAATTATAAATATAAATCAATTTAAAAAAAAAAAAAAGCCACGTCGGCTCCCGACACGTCGGGTTGCCCGACGTGTTTCCGAAATACGTCGGACTCGACGTGTTCCGGAAACACGTCGAGGTTGTTTTAAAATAAAAATAAAAATACCTCGACGTGTTTAACAAACACGTCGAGTATATATTCGTCCAATTCATTTCTGACAGCTACACATTTGACATTGTTTTTTTTTTTTTTTGCATATATTCCAATCAATTAGCCCCTAAAACCTCTTTCCTAATCGATGACTGAAAGGAGTCACTTCTTCGACCGAGTTTTGGTCAGACAATTCGAACCAAGTCCAACTCCATAAATATAGCTTCAATTACCGACACTCTGGGGAAAAAAGAAGGTGGCTGATCTCCTACTTTTAGTCTTCTGGACAATTATTTCTATTACAGAAAATATAAAGAAACTTTTTTTTTAGAATAAAATATAAAGTAACTTTATACCTATATCTTTAGTAAGTCTTTTTTTTTTTTTTTGGTTTTTCACCCTCTCCTATAGCAGCCAACTATAAATCACAAATCCACAAGAACAAGATCTACAAAATTTAAGTCTTAGGTCACAAAACAATATCTCTAATCAAAATGTATACAGTTATGTCTTTATTTTTTTTTATTCGTCTTATGGCGCAAAGAGGATTATAGTTTGAAAGAAATAAGAATCTATATTCTGATGAACAATTACGGTAGCATGTATAGAAGTTGGAGAATTTAAGAAAATTAACAAATATTTTGAAGTTTATCAGAATTTGGAGAAGACAAAAGGCAATGTCTTCTTCTTCATTTTTCTTTTTAAATTTTTACTCAAGTTAATGATACAAAACATTTGACACGATTGCTCTTTCCAGTTTACAAGAAACCATAAAATATGATTAACTTTAAAGGCCAATTAATAGGTTTGAGTTGGACTATAATTGCCAACTTCACTACTATAATCCCATCTTTAATTGCTTAGATATATAGAACCATTGAATGGAACTATTGGTTGCAACTTGTTCATACAACATATGAATTATGTTCAATGAAAATGATGTTTTCTTTTATGGTTGACCGCACCCATATGCAACAAACAAGTTTTATGACCTAAAAAGACTTGTGGATTTCAATTTTAAATGAGTTGGGAATGAATAGAGAGTCGAGTGGTTAGAGTTCTATAACTCCACTCAGAAGTTAGGGTTCGAATCCCACCAACCATTCCCGTGGCCAAATGTAATAGTATACGTTGCTCAAAAAAAAAAAAAAAAGTGCGAGGATATTTTATGGCTGTGTTGGTTGAGTATTCCCTTTCATTGACTTCAACTCGAGCGAATCAATCCGTGATTCCATTGTGATTAGGTGGAGGCCGTGGGGAAAATATCTATTAAATATCAATGCATGTTTTGGACATTCAATTTCATATGGGAAAAAAGTTTTGGGAGGAAAGAGCAAATGCCTGGGGGCGTTTGGATTATGGTACGGGAGTTAGGAAGGAGCATTTAAATTAATCATACCCATACAACTTGTTGGTAGAGCGTGTGGATTAGTGAATGCAAGTAAAATCTTAAAAGTTACTTTCTATCATTTCTCACTTGTAAGTTGAATTTCGATTGATTAGCTCGTTATGGTTCCAAAACCTTTAACATATAACATATAGGATTAGATTGCATAATTCTTGTCATGATTTCGATTTCGGTGCATAAACCAAATGGGTCCTTACGAAGGCAAATTTTCAGTTTCCTTTCTATTGGAGAAAGTACAATTTATTGGTGTATAAACTTATTAAGGTACTCAAAACACAATTCACAAAGAGAAGTTATACCTTATGCCATCCAAAATTCTCAGCTTTGAAAGCCTACTTGCCAATTGCTCCCAATATTTTATCTCTAAAGTCATGAGCCAGCTTTGCGTTGATAATTTTCCATATAAATCTTTGCACAAAAATCTATATTGGAAGCCCAAATCGATTGCATCTTGAGATTGGCATGCCACAAATTTTTAATAAACAAAGAAGAAGAATGTACACCGGAAAAAGAAAAGAAAGAATAAATGAAACCAATTGAATCTGAACTCTTGGAAAAGATTAAAATAGCAAGTACTAGTTTACTAGCACTACTTTTTGTTGATAATTTCAAGAATATACATATATTATAATTTCAAACTTCCTGACAAGCATTCTAAGAATCTTCATCCTCTTGTGCCATTATTATTACCATCCCACCTTTGTTTACAAGAGGATAAAATGGGGTCTTTACCATGTCAAAATGGCACTCTTCCTCTTTACTCTGCAGATTTGCTTTTTGTGGGATAAAAGCAGGAGAAGCAACTGCTTAAGGAACCCTTCTTTTTCCTGCATTATATTCAAGAAATTAGATATTAGTAGTGATATGATACTGGTAAAATATTTACTGCCAAAAACAGAAACAGAATCCATTATAAGACTTTGTAACATGTTCAAAACTATTAAATAACCAACATTTGATTCAAAAATTTTTGTTGAAATTGCATCTCTTTGAAAACTTGCAGATAATGCTCATTGTGCCAATTTTTTTTCAACTTATCCACAAATTCTGACTTGTTGAGTACTTGAAGTCATCTATGCTCTAATTGCAATTGCAATAACGGTCGTAAGTTAAGATTTTTGGAAAGGAAAAACAATTCACAATGTGAAACCAAGCAATATTTATTAGCTTTCAATATTAGGTGCTTGCCTTCTACGTTTGTTTGTTCAAGTCTGTACTTCAACCAAAAATCGTACTCGAGTACTTGCGGGAAGTTTCAAATTATTTACTAGTACTATTCCCACAAATTCTAAACTTTTCTTCCTGAGGCAATAATTGTTGTTTGTTCTGTTAACATCTGTTCCATATAAAACCATGATTATAGAAATTGAGGCCAACAAGTCGTGACTACAAAGGATGCTACAGAAAATCATAAAAAGATTGTCATATTTGCAACATTTGCAAACCAATCATGCCTTTAAAGGCACAATTCTATCAGAGCCATATCTCCCCACCAGCCACCCAGAACCACCCCCCGCACCCCCCCTCCCCCCGCCCCCCCCCAAAAAAAAAAACAAAAAAATCAAAAAATCCATAGCCCCCATAAACCAAAAAAAAAGCTGAGTAATTGATGGACAGAATTATCATTTTGTTGTTTTCCCCTGGCTTTGAACTTCAGAATTAAACCTAGAAACTTAATTTACTTTAGTAAACCATTGTTCATATCCCCAGCTTCGACTAGCTTAGGACCAATTATTCGACAGTTTAACTTGGTATAAATGTTTCAAACATCTATAAACTTTACTAAGAATTAAGTACATTCATATCAATTTCTTTATTACATTTGGGGCGGAAGTTGAACTGAACTCGTGTACTAAACATTTAAACGTCTACGGAGCAGTTCCTTTAATAGCAATAAAATCGAACATGTTGCTTATGTAGTTTGCCTATATCAGACCACAAGAGCACAATCTCAAAACCATGTTCAAAGATATGAAAGAAAGGAATCATCGTTACCTGCCACTGTTGCTGCGACTGCTGCTGCTGCTGCCACCACTACTGCCAGTACTTCCACTATTGCTGCTTGTTCTACCACTGTCACTTCCACTCGAACTCGAAAATCTTTTCTTCCACCAATCTTTATCCACACTTTTTGATGTTTTATCAGAGCCCTCCGGCTTAGGAGAAACTTTAGCAAAAGTACTAGTCATCAAATTCTTCTTCTTTCTTGATTTAAAAGAAACAGGAAAAACCATCTTCAGAAACAAATCCCTGTTTTCCATACTTCCACTTCTCAAAATCTGTGGTTTTTTGTCACTGCTATTATTCTTGCTTTCTTGCCTTCTCATTGACTTGACTTTTTGATTCAAAACCTGATGTTGATCTTCATAATTTTTCTCCTCAAGTAAACATGAGTCTTCTTTCGGACTTTCGATCCTTGGGTGCTCCACAAGATCCTTCAAGGAGAGTTCATAGCAAGATTCAGGCATGTTCTTGACCATTTCCATGAGTTCCTTTTGGCCTCTGGCTATGGCTTGTGTTCTTGAAGCTGGAGACAATGACCGATAAGTATTGGGATTATATCGTGAATTTGATGGACTTCTTTGTTCACTACTCCTCCATAGAGGTGGTGATTGAGCCCCAGATTCATCTTCTGAATTTTGAGGCCCGAGTTGAACTCCATTACTGTTCAAATTCAGATAATTTTGATAGTTTTCCCCTGTTTTTCTAGCTCTATCACGAAAACTCCCAGACCTCCAACTATCATTTCTATCATTTATGGTTCTGAAGGGATCAAATGTGTGATGAGGGTTACCATTAGGTTCACTTCTTGGGTCAAGCATGGTATTTTGGAGAAAGATTATGGGGTGGGGAGAAAGGGATGGAGAAAGAAGGATGGAAGGAAATGACAAAATATGGAGAAAAAGAAAATCAACCGTGTGAATAGAGTTTGGTGCGGTTGCATTATATCATCAATGAGTCTTGGTCCATTGTCCCTTTCCTTTTAATAACAACAATGTTTTATTGTTGTGGCTCCTTTGCTTTTAGGCTCCAAAAAAGTCAAGCCTTTCTAGATGGGTGGCCAAGGGCCAACTTTTTTCCCAAATTTTCTCGTGTTTGTCTCTCTTGAGCATTTACTTATTAGTTTCCATTTATTTTTCATATGGAAGTCAAAAACTTGGCTGTCCTTTTCATATTTCAATATAAACAAAAAAATTTTGTACCAAGAAAAATATTAATATCAGGTTGTTGAAGAAAATGAAATTACAGATAAAATGTTTTTGGATGCAATCCCACTCGCAACTAATTTTATATTTATTTTTACGTGTTACTTAACTATTGATACAAGTTTTGGTACAATTTATTGGTACATCTAGCATAGCTTGATTCTTACATCCAGGATGTCTTTCTTTCAATAAGCTTTTAATTCCCTATGCATTAATGGCTCGAAGATCTTGTATTTCATTGAAATGCTATTATACGTCATGCTAGAAGATTTGAATGTTACTAGCGGCAGGGCAAAAACTAAAGAAGGGACCAAAGCACCAAAAGAGTGAGTACTGGGATTAGAACTATCAATAGAGGCGGGCCAACATGAACCCAGCCTGCTCAGCCCCAAAAAAAATACTCAATGAAGCTCGGTCCAAAAAAATCCGATGAACCTTATTTTTTATCTAGCCGACCTTAGATTGGGTTTAAATATTATACTCGAAATATTTTTGAGTCAAGATCAAACATTACTAGGCTCTGACCTGTTATAAATCCAGTATACACAGATACGCATATCCATACATACATACATACATACATAGACGCGCACGCACGCACGCACACAAATTCAAGCCGAATCCCTAATTTTTCTCTCTTTCTTGCCCTCCCCCCCATCCCCACACAACCACCACTCCGTCGTCGTCTCGACGTTCGTCTCTTGCACCCTTATGTTTTTTATATGGTGTTAATCTTTAAATGGGACTTGAATATTTAGGAATTTGGTCAATTAGGCCCTATTGTAACCAATCCATAAATCGGTTCTGGGAGAATCGTTTAGTGCTAGTGTCATATGTTTTTTTTTTTTTTTTTGTTTCTTTGGATAGTTTCAATCAATTATTGTTAATGTCATATGTAATCTTTTTTTTTTTTTTTTTTTGGCTCTTCCGATAGTTCCTGTTTTAAATTTTCGGATCATTAGGCCTTTGCTAATAAATTGCTAAGTATAAGAGACTAAAGTTACTATATGTTTTGGTCAGGAGCAGAAATGTTAAAGCATTTTTATTTTCAAAATTATAATGACCTTGTTTGCAGTTTTTTTCAATGTTCCCATATGGACATTCATTGAAGTTGTAATAATATTCTCATTCTTACCTTCCAAATTATTGCTGCAACTGTATATCTCACAGAAAGGATGACAGATCATTTATAATTAATTGTGTACATTCTGTTTTCCTTTGAAGTTGTGTACACAGTAAATTCAGGAAAAGAGGTTCTGTTGAGGTGATGTTTTTTCTTCTATGGTGTTCCATAAAAATCAAGCAAAATCCCTAGGCTAATTGCTAGAAATATTGTGAAAACTAAAATTCATCTCAAAAATGTGTCGATTGAGATTTGGTTTCTGGATTAAGGGTTGCCGCCAACAACGTTGGCGGCGACCCAAGCATTTTTCCTTTTTTTTTTTATTTAATAGTTGGCGGCAACACAAAATATTTTCCACTCCAGTCCTCCAAGGACTGGAGTGCAATTTTCCATATTTGTAAAAAAAAAAAAAAAAAAAAAAAAAAAAACTTGGCAAATAGTGTTGCCGCCAACATGGTTGGCGGCAACAAAACATTGCCAAATTGCACTCCGGTCCCCGAAGGACCGGAGTGCAATTTGGTTAAATCCTAAACCCTTATATCCCCAAAACACTTAATTTAAAAACTCTAAACCCTGAAAGTTTAACCTAGACCCTCGATTACATAATTTTGTGTCAAATCAATTAAACCTAAAACCCTAAACTTATTTTTCCGACATACCTAATCTAAAAAATCTTAAAATTCGAAAAGCTTAACCCTAAACTCTAATTTACATAATTTTGTTTCAAATAAATTAAAAATTAGTTACTTGATAAACCCTAAATTTATCCGCAAAACACCTAATATGCATAATTTTAAAATCCAAAAAGCTTAACCCTAAAGCCAAATTACATAATTTAGTTTCAAATGAATTAAAAATTAGTTACTTGATAAACCCTAAATTTATCTGTAAAATACCTAATATGCATAATTTTAAAATCTGAAAAGCTTAATCCTAAACCCTAAACCCTAAACCCTAAAAGCTTGACCGTATACCCTAGACCCTAAATTCCAAACTATCGATTGTAAATTATAAATTATAACCTAAACCCAAAAAATCTTAAAATCTGAAAAGATTAAACCCTAATTTCAAAAAACCCTACCCTAATCCTAAAAATCTTAAAAATTGAAACCCTAATCTCAAACATTTATCCTAAAAAATCTTAAAAACACTTAAACCTTTAATTAAAAAGTGTGTTCATGCCTAACAAGTTCGACGTGACTATTCAAAATTTCAAAAATTATTTTTTAATTTTGGACCATCTTTTTTAAAATTTTAATTTAAAAATATTAAATTATTTTGTTACAAAATATTTTATTCATTATATTTTTTATTTTATATTTTAACTAAAATAAAAAAATAAAATCGTATGAAACTAACACTATTTTACCCAAATTTATTTTTAAAAAATTATATTCTTTTTAATTCAATTTTTTTATTTCAAAATATTTTATTGTGTTTTTTATTTTATATTTTAACTAAAAAAAATATTACTTTTTTTTTTAGGTTGCCGCCAACCTTGTTGGCGGCAACACTATTAGTATAATTTTTTTTTTTTTTTTTGGGTTACAATTTAACCAAATTGCACTCCGGTCCTTCGGGGACCGGAGTGCAATTTGGCAATGTTTTGTTGCCGCCAACCATGTTGGCGGCAACACTATTTGCCAATTTTTTTTTTTTTTTTTTTTTGCCTTTATATTACAAATATGGAAAATTGCACTCCAGTCCTTGGAGGACTGGAGTGGAAAATATTTTGTGTTGCCGCCAACATTGTTGGCGGCAACACTATTAAATAAAAAAAAAAAGGAAAAATGCTTGGGTCGCCGCCAACGTTGTTGGCGGCAACCCTTAATCCAGAAATCAAATCTCAATCGACACATTTTTGAGATGAATTTTAGTTTTCACAATATTTCTAGCAATTGGCCAAATCCCTACCTTATTGCGTTAGATCACTTTCAACTCTTCTGAACTTGTTACATTTTGGCATTATGTATTGAAAATTATACCGTCAACTCAGCGGCGAACCAAAAGTAAAGATGAAAAAAGAAGAGATAATGTTGATATCTGAAGCCAGATTTCGCCTTATAAAGCTTACTGCACCCCTGATTGTAAATTATCCTATCAAGCTACTTTACTTTAACTCAAGATTGCTTACTAATTTTTTTTTTCATTTCTCACTCAAGGAATTAATTATCCCATCAATCTTTTGATTGTTGTGCATATTCAAACCACTTCTTTAGAAATCAAAAATGAAAAATTTTGAGTTATGATTGCATATTAACAGTTTGTAAAAAAAAAAATCACTTCTTATTGATTTTATTTATGTTAGTGTATACTTTCCATCTTTAACAAATGTCCTTTTGTGCATTACACGTCATATGCAAACAACGAAAACTTTGTTATTACAATCACAAACGCTAAAGGGACAACACCTCAACTCGAACAAGAACCTAGAGGAGAAGAACCAAATAAAGGTGAAGAGAGGAAAAGAGAAGTGAAGGTAAGGTCCAAGGTTTGGGCCCATTCAACCAAAATTCCGCTGAATGAGAAGGAATGTACTTGCAATTATTGCAAGAAAATATTCTCATGTCGTGTTCCAGGTCGAACAACTCATTTGTATCGACATATATTTGGGAATGTATGTGTAGCCTACAAAAGAACAATGGGTCAACAACCTTCAAAAGGGCCAATGCTTTCTAGCTTCCTCGAGAGCTAATGAGCTTATAATTAACCGAGAGCTCCCATTTAACTTTGTTGGCAATAAATCATTGTAGAAGTATGCTCTAGTTCTTAATTCGAAAGTTAAATTTGTGTCTAGGGATACAATGAAAAGTGATTGCATGAAAACATATGAAGTTGAAAAAAGTAAATTTGAGGAGTTTTTTTGCAATACGGCCATGGGTATGTTTGACACCAGATTCCTAGACATCTAAGATAAATCTTCCTTTCATGGCATTGGTTGCTTATTTCATAGATAATTATTGGAAATTGCAAGAAATAATTATCAATTTTGTCTTGGTTCCAATGAAGGCTTCAGGAGAGAATTTAATTGATATTAATTATAAACCATTTGTTAGAGTGGAATGTTACAAATTTTGTATCATACCTATAGATAATGCTACAACTAATGATGTTGTTGCTAGATGCTTTCAAGAGCATTATTCATTTTGAGGTGCATTATGCTAAATGGGAGAGATATTCAAGTTCATTGTAGGGGTCATGTTCTTAATTTGATTGTTCAATAGGAATTGGATGAGATTAATAGCAATATTCATAGGGTTAGAAATGCAGTGAAATATGTGAAAGGATTTGCTAAGAGAAAGCTTGAGTTTCTTCATTTTGCAAACCAAGAATGGATCCCTAGAGGCAAAATGTTATATCTAGATATATGTACAAGGTGGAACTCAATATATTTGATGCTTGAATCTACATTAAGTTATAGGAGAGCTTATGACCGCATGAAAACTTGTGATTCAAACTTTAAAGATCCTCCATTGATTGACGATTGGAAAAAAGTTCAAATTGTTCATGGTTTTCTAGAAACCTTTTACACCGTCATAGAATTTTCTATGGCAACAAATTTGTATAGCTAACGTGTTTCTTCGTGAAATTTATCATATCTTTATGTTGTTAAAGGAGACATTTATAGAGGATAGCCCACTTCTTGAGAGCATAGCAATTAATATGTTGGTGGAATTTGAGAAATATTGGCTTGAAAAGGAGCAAAATATCTTGGTATTTTTTGCTTTTGTTTTAGATTTCAAGTTTAAAATGAGAAAATTGAAGACCATATATAGCAAGATCTATGATAGCTATTTAGCATCATGCATGTTAGATCGTGTTTAAGAAACACTTCGAGCTTTTTGCACTAATTTCTTAATAGCCTATGGTGTGAGTTATCAACAGGATTTAGCTTCACAACAGGGAAAAATTAATGAGGTAGTAGCAGCACTTCTTCCAAAACAAAGAAGAGTTATATGAATGAATTTTATAGCTATGACGAGGAAGAAGATTGAACTTGTAGCAAGACTGATTTAGACTCTTATGTGGAGGAAAAGGTCTACATAAGCAAGCCCGACATAGAAGGCTCATTTGATATTTGGATTGTTGGAGAGGTTATGGAGCCAAGTTTTCGATTTTGTCCATGATGGCGAGAGACATCTTTGCTATTCCTATTTCTTCAATTGCTTTTGAGAATGCTTTCAACATGGGGGGACTTGTTTTGAACAAGTTTCGTAGCTCATTGTTGTCCTTCACTGTTGAAGTATTATTCGTGCTCAAGATTGGATTAAAGTTGCACAAAAGGAGATTGATTATGAACAATAATTCGACCTTGAGTTTATTGGTTTGTAAAAATGTTTAATAATTTTCATTTATAATTTTATTTTTTGTTGGTTTCTAGACTAACAAGTATTGTTTACTCTACTAGCTTCTTCTCAATCCAAGAGTTAAAATCAACAAGTCTATTACTTTCTTAAGGGCCAATATAGGTGATTCATAATTTAAACTCTATCTTTCTTTTTAGTTTAGTAAATTTTTGTGATGGTATGATGGTGGCTACTTCTTATGCTAAATAGTTAGTTTCTTGTTCTTTTTTCTTTTTAGTTTTTCTCTTCTTAAAACTTTTTGGCATGGTTACTGATTGATTATTTTTTTAATCAAATGAATCGTGTGCTATCTCTACTCTTTTTCTTCTTGTTTTGGACTTTGGAATGAATAATTCGTAATAGTATTAGTTCTGAACTTTAGACTTATGATTTGATGCTCACAACCCAAATCTTGTGTGAATCGAGTATAGGCTTTACATTTATGAACTTGAAATTCATAGCACGAGGCCCAAAAATAATATTAATTATATGAGTCGAGTCTGAACTTGTTAAAATCCAACTCATAAAGCCAATTTATAGACCTAAGTGAACAGGCTAGTTGGGATCTAATTATGATGTCCAAGTGCATATGGTACGAAAATGGGAAAGGAAACAAAGAGTAATATGGAGTTTTGACGATGGCTCACTGGTTGACAATTCAACTGTTCTGTCAATTAAAATGCTGTAATTTGCTGAATAATGAAAATAATTTTAGTTACCAGAGCTATACAAGGATAAAAGTGGACAGACGGATTCAATCTATACCCACAAACTATATTGAAATATAATCTGTTTTTATGCCAAACGACAAAGCTTCGAGATTATGCAAAACTTTTAGGGCTTTTATGTTAGATATATATTATTGAGATTAGATAAATATTGCTGTGCACGGACATGTATTCTTTTAAAAGAACTTATATATGTTTTTTAATTTATAAATATGCATTATAATCGCAAGCTAAGAGCCTATCTACCCATTGTTTCAAGTTTTTTCGATATAATTTTCGATATAACCTTCATGTGATTCCTTGTCCACAATCAGATTGAAGCAGCATGTTAGATATATATTATTATTATTAGATAAATATTGCTGAATTAAATTATTATTGTTGTGAATTGAGGTATATTGTGCAATTATTTAAAAAGGGAACTTGTATTTTCGTATAATAAAAAAATACACAACATAACCTCGTTAAGGGTTATGAGTGCTGTTCCTTTACATTGGTCATGAATGTAGTTCCCTAATATAGTCTTTCTGGTTAATAAATAGCTAAGCATCTTCATAGAAATATCGAAAAATTCTTTAGTGATTGGTCGATTGAATAATTATACAAATAACAATTGGTCGACTTACAATTGTGCTACAATTCTGGTAGTTGTGTTTTTACTCCATGATGCAAGAGATCATGAGTTTGACTCTTTGCGGTTTCCTCCTTTCTTTTAAAGTGAAAAGAAAATGAACAGACGGAAAGGGATATTTATTAGATTTATAGTGACGTAATTTAGTATCCGTAGTTTCTTTACAATATAATAGCTGAATATTCATTTTTTGGTTATAAATAACTACATGCTGATAATTGCAAGGATAAATTTCTAATTTGATATGTATGTTGATAAGTTATATATTTACGTATTTTAGTATATGTTTAATATATGTTTGGTGTGCTTTTAGCATTATTTGAATGAATTATGGCTCATTTTGACCTCATTTCCTTAAATTAGAGTTTTGCTTTGGGGTTAGGATTTTCTAGTTGGAATTTGTGTTTTGAGCAGTCTAATGCTCCAGCTTTTTTTTTTTTTTTTGGGACTTTTATGGATTTTGACTATTCAATCATATTTTGGATCAATGGAAAGACAATGTGAAATAATTTTAGATGATTCAAAGTTGATTTCAAATGAAGGATTGAAGTATCGCCATTGAAGTTTAAAATTGATCAGAATCACGATAAAATTATCAGTTCATAAAATCATTAGGGTTTAACAGATCCATCGAGGATCAGTCCATGGATTGCACTGTAGGAGCCACAGATAAAAAACAAAAACTCAGCAGAATTTTCGACAAATCTGAGGTTTATCCATTGACCGGGGATCAATCATGGCAGCTGATTTTTGTTGCTCTTCAACTTGAAACTTGTTCATGATCCTTTTTCAGAAGAGATTGCCTCAGTACTGCCCAATAAAATCTTGCAAATTTCAAGGATAAGCTTTTAAAGATTTCTAGACAACTTTTGAGATAAATTGATATGCAAAGTTGATGAGACCATTAGGGCTTGATTCTTCTATAAATAAAAGTTCTTGTAGATCATTTTGGATTTATCTAGATGGTAGGATTACTTCCGTGTACATAGTAGTAACAATAGGAGAATTATCTAAAGCTTGTAGAAATTTACTTTTTGTTTTCAAGACATGGAGACTTAATCTTGTATCAATCCAATTTTAAGGAAGGAAATGAACAGATTTGGAGCCTTGTTCTTCAATAGACTAAGCATTTCTCATCCTAACTCGTTTATTTTTTTTTTTTTTTACTTTAATGGATTGTTAATTTGAATTTTTGTGCTTTAAAATTATCTTATTATTGTTAAACTAAGATTTTAGTTCCAGGGTTAGTTGAGGCTGATGATAGGAGTGATTCTTGTTTGTCCATCTACTTAGCTTTTATTATTTATTGTTGATTAACTACTAATTTTAAATAATTTTGGTTGTTATTTGACAAAGGAATATGCATCTAACAACGTAAAGAAATAGATGAAACTTATGTATTAGACTAGACATATGGAAATAGTGATAGTCATAAATGAATTAAGGTTTTAACCGCTATTCGTGCATCTAACAAACTAGCACTTGCATGTCTTTGTCATGGAAATAGAAAAGCTCAATATATTAGTAGTCTTTAATTCGTACAAGAATCCAGTATTAGGTAAAATTGGAATTGAATCCTAAAATAGAATGGAAATAAACAAAAGTCCATAATCTTAGCTCTCATATATTGTGACCTTTAGTGGATTCTATACCCGAAACACCTTATATTCAAGAGTTTGTCCAATATTATGTTTATTTTAAAGTTGAATTTTCTACCACTTGTTTGAATTAATTTTAAATTCTCTCTTAAAATTTGATTGTTAGATAATATAGTGAGTTAATAGTTTTAGTAATTGCAATATAGTGTTTGTTCATGATATTAAATCTAATATTCTTCTAACTACAAAAGACCGGTGCACTTGTCGAAAAAGAGGTATTGGCTAATTTTATTTCCTGTTTGTGTATGTTTTGAATAAATTGATTGCATACTGAGTAGACCTAATACACCCACATTGTATATTATTACGAAAAGGACGGTATGTTTCTTTTGAGAGGAAGTTAATCATGTGTGGGATTTTTTGTTGCAAACGGATGATCGAAACGCAATTTATTTGGAAATGTGTTTATTTAAAATTAAATTTTATTTGCCATTTAGCTCCTACAAAATATGCACAGAAAGTTTGCACTTTAATATGTTGTAGCTTTCTGGAACTTTATGACTTTTGTTGCTTAACGATCTTAATTACCGTAATTGTTGATTGTTGCGAATGTGACTGTTTATGGCCAGTGGCTTAAAATGATTCTGAAGATCTATAAATTAATGTGGCAAACAGAAGGATAAAAAGAAAAGGGAAAACGAAAGTAGGAAGAAAACTTTCTACATTGCATGCTTTTTTTTTCCCAGACGGATCAAACTATGATAAACAAATTCCACTACTACGTAGTTCCCACGTTAACAAGTTTGGAAGAAAACTAATTTAGGCTTTCTTTTCTTCCATATCAATAGTCATGATTTTTAGTGTCAAACATTTAATTTGATAGGTGTATTTATCATAACGATTTACTTCTGTTTCAAATACTCCATTCATTATCGAAAGGTTTAATTCAAAGGTTTCATTCCTCAGTGAATATTTATAAAGCAGTCCAAACCATTAGATCAAACAATTCAAATCCTCATGGTGTACAATTAGTCTCGGGGTGTTTGGTTTAGGGAAATCATGAAGGGGAATATATGTCAATAGTAATGACACTCATTGTTGATGTTTGAAATAACTATTACTATCCTTCAATTAAAATGAAATTGATTTATTTGGGACTCTATGATTTTCTTAAACTACTACTCTTATCTAACTTTATAACCCTTTTGAGGGGAATAATACCTATTCCATTACTAAACCAAAAATGTTGGAGGAAATTCTCAAAACCAATATTAATAGTAGGGTTAATAATATTCATAGTGATACTGATTGATTAATTTGAATTAAATGGGTTAATAATATTCATAGTGATAGTGATTGATTAATTTGAATTAAATGGCTCCTTAGTTTTAAATTTGACTGAAGGGGTTATAGACTGAAACATTAATTATCAAGATACAACAAACAATTAAAATATACCTAATGAATAATTTAAAGTATAGGATCCAATATTAGCAGCTTTCTTTCAGGCACACGTAGTGGCATGTATTCTTGCTCAAATGCCAACTAGAAGCCTTGTGAATCCTACTAAAATTATATATTCTTTTTTTACCATTTTATTAAAGTACTTTTCACATTAATACTGACATGTTGGTGATAACAACCATGCACGATTTGATTGGTTACTCTAAGCGCAACTCAAACTTCGTAAATAAGTTAATTATGTCAAATTAGCTGCCTCTATTTCTAAGGTCTGAATATTAGAATCCTCCTTAACTGAGTACGCTTTTATATCTTCGGCGCAATAAACATACATTTAACAACTCATAGTTACGGGGCATCTTTTTCACCTCTTCTAGATCATGAATATGGAGCATTGACATCTCGTTTAACTACTTAAACAGAGTTAAGCACAAAAGTAGTAGGACTATATGAGTACTTAATTATGGTCAGTGTTGAATTTTGTACCATGAGAATAAAAGCTTGATGGGCCCTTTAAAATGAATTGAAGTAATATGATAATAATATTAAATGAGAATTTTGCTGCCTTCATAAGTGATGAGATATGAAGAACTAAATGATGATGTCGACAGCCAGCAAGAAAATTCAAAAGAAGGATCCCAATACGATTATTTCTTGTGGTTCCTAAATTGCCAATTCCAAATGTCTCTAAAAGATATACCCATGGCGAATCGATGAGGAGGCAAAATAGCCGTATGGATTTAGACGTCACACATTAGTAGCAATTGATAGTTGGCAAAATTTGAATTCTTAACCTTCCACTCTAAATAAGTCCTTTGTGGTGGCTAACAACCTTCTCTGATAGGATATACATAACCTAGTTATATTACAAAGACTTAAGTCTTTTGTGGTGGCTAACAACCTTCTCTGATAGGATATACATAATCTAGTTATATATGATAAATTAAATTAAGTTGTGCTCCTACATGACTGCTCAGATTGTGCTAATGAGCTACGCCTAGGCTTGGAGTGTGACAAATAGGATGTGGCCATTATATTTGGATGATATTGGAGCTGGGCCATAAAATTTAATTAAGGAAAAATACAATAAATACAAGTTTGAATAAGGTCCTTTAGAGCAACCCATAAACTGAAGAATGATGTCTTGTAGTAGATTGCAACTGTTCCTAATTGTATCATCATTTGTGAACTCACAAGTTGTGTGCTGACATTTTATGTTGTCCAAAGTTAGAAGAATAAGGGTTTGTTTGGTTCACAGACATGACGAGACAGTATAACTCATCCCAAGATCCATAATCCTAGTTATGTCGGCTAGGGGCGCGGCTTAAAAGTAGTTCAGCCCAATAAGCGAGAGGTTTTGAACAACTTATCCCTCATTTAGTGGTAAAAACAGAAAAAAAAAAAAAAATAGGGACTGGGGGAGAGGGCACAATTTACATACGTATAAGATTATTATTGTTAAATTTAGTTTAGAAAATCTTTTGTGGGATAAATCTGATTTTATTAAGGTTCTATTTAGAAATAAATAGTTTTTGAATGGTAAAAAGTTAGGAATTTTCAGAATCTTATTTCCCTTATTTCCCTCCTCCTCGAGCTTCCATTCCTACCCTTATTTCCCTTCCCCCTTAAGCCGTTTCTGTCTCCTACTTGGACTAGCTAATGATTTGAGAGGTTGATCCCATATCATACGAGCCAATTTATATATTGTACACCTGTATCAAGAAAAATGTCCATGAATAATTTCGGTTTAGTTTAGGTACCATTGATGGAGTTAACTTGACAGGATCTCTATACTTTTAATTATTCGCAACAGCTTGTTGGATTCAACTTTAAGTTTGTTGTCTGATATTATGTTGTAATGTCAATTATCAATATCTAATAAATTTTCTTGGAAGGAAACGGTAAAATGTAGTAAGCATTGTAGATGAAATAACAAAAAATATGAAACAAAAGAATGAAGACAACAGAATGAGAGGAATGAGTACTTTATTCTTGCCTTATAAGTCCATAGTATGAAGGTATTCATGGTCTCGATTTATAATTGTACAATCTCATGGGTTACAAAAGACTAATGATGATTAGCATAAAGAGGAATGAGTAATAGAAATATAACATATGAGGTTATAGAAGATAAACAATCTGGGGGATATAGAGATCCACAATTTGTTTTGTATTTATAACACTCTTTGTTGACACAAATAATAGGTATTATTAACATCTTACCAGAGAAAAACTGTGGGAAAAGAAATTCTAGTAAAGAAAAAATAGTACACCATTTTTTGTGTTTAAAGACCTCTTAATTCCTTTGGTTAAAAATATGTTTTGAGATCTTTAAATCAAAGTATTTCTATCTTGTTAACTAATTTCTCAAATGTTATAGTCAGTAATGCCTTGTAAATAAATCTGTTAGATTATTACTTGATCAAATTTGCTGAAGATCAACATAACTGTTTTTATTTATTTTTTAAGATCACGGGTGAAAAAGAATTTTGGTGAAATATGTTTTGACCTCTCTCCTTTGATGTATCCTGCTTTTAGTTGATTTATACAAGCTCAATTATTATTATACAATATTGTTAAAATTGCTTTCTTAAAGGACGAATTGCAACTATCTCAGACATAGTGGGTCATTGATCTTAGCAAAACATATTATTGACTTGCCTCATGAATAGCTATCATTTCTACATGATTTAAAAAAGCAGTATTTGTAGATTGATTTGTAAAGTGACATGATATAGTTGTATAATCACATATGAATTAATAACCCATTTGAAATCATGATTTGTGTGAGTCAGATAAATACCTCGCGTCAACATAACGATCTAGTTCTAGTTTGCTTTGGACATATTAGCATAGAACAATCCAAGATCGATTGTCCCCTCGATGTATCGAAGTATATGCTCAGTATTATCCAAATTTCATGTTGAAAAAGAACTAAATCTTGCAAATAAATTCACGCATAAAATGGTATATCTGATGTGTACTATTAGCAAGATATACAATTTTACTAATTACACTAATATATTCTCTACTACAGGACCAAGAAATTCTATATTATTCTCTCACGGTCGAAAAGGATCTTTATTAGTATCAAGTGACCAACGACTATTGGAATACTTAACGGATGTGATTATCCCTAAGGAACCTCTATAAAATCTTCTTTGTGTAATTTAATTGATGACAAAAATTCTTTTTTAAATCAACGCAAAATTTGTTTTACTAAAATCTTTGATGTCAGATTTCCTCTCTATAAGCAGTCTATTGCTTTTGGAATCTCTTCAAGAGTTCCAATAAAGTTTAAGTCATCAAACATATATAAAAATCATTACAAAATCTTATCTAGATTTCATTACGTAGACATACGGACATATTAAATCATTTCTGTAACTCTCTTTCAGCAAGAATATAACGTATGTCCAGATCGTTTTAATATGTATGTTTTTTGTACTTTGATGGTATAAATTTCTCCAAAACTTGACTGATATGCCTCAGGCATCTTAAATCCTTTAGAGATTTTCATATAAATATCACGATGAATGACCCATACAAATAATCAATGGCTACATCCATTAGATGCATGCTGTATTGCTAAGTTTACAAGATACCTAAATGTAGTTGCAACAACCATAAGTCAACGTGTCTACTCAAATGGCCCAAAAAAAAAAAAAATTTGTGCTATAAGTTGTGTTTTATATCTTACAACTTCATTTTCTCATCGCTTTTGCACAAATACTCCGACTAGTTTCACACAATCTGGTGTTTGGACAACAATTCCAAAAATCTTTCATTTTGCAAGTGAGTTTAATTCTGGCGGTATTTCTCAATTTAGGTCAATCATTTCTATGCCAAAAATTTTCAACTGATTTTTATTCAGAATCGTTGTTTTTTTATAATATCAAGTGTTACATTATACGTAGAAATATTATCAATAATTGTTTAGAACAATTCAAACTTCTCTTTATAGTGACAAAATTTATTAAATTTTCTTTAATTTCATTATTGTCAGGGATATGAGTCTTTCATTCATTGTCTCTTATTCTACTTTACTGATATTTGATATTCAGTATGACCATTTTGATTATCTAATACTTTTTTCTTTGACAATATTTATCTTTAAAACTAAGAGGTTTGGTACGCTTCAGGCATACTTTAAATTCACTAGTTATAGTACTTAACAGACTGTCCTATTGCGCCATCAATCTTGATCGGAGCATTTTCAGCTGGTATATGTGATTTGGTTACTCTTTTTGGATAAGCAGATGCATCTGGCAATTAATTTGCTATTCTTTGACAATGAATTTTAGTTTATATTTGTGCAAAAATTAAGATGATTTAACAAAGATGTATTCCTTGTAAATTTATTTTTCTGCTGCTTATTTCCTTCCTCTAATGTTGGGAATATAGTTTCATCAAAGTGATAGTCTGCACGTCTTAGAGTAAATACATCACTTGTCAACTGTTCAAGATATCTAATTATAGATGATAATTTATACCCAACATATATTCCCTAACTTCTTTGGGGACTTATCTTAGTGCGTTGTGATGGCATTATTGGAACATACACAAAACATCTAAAAATTTTTAATGAGAAATATTTGGCTGTGAGCCAATTGTATGGGAGAGAAATTACGATAATTTGTTGGCCGAATAAGCACAGGTGTTGTTGCATGAAAAATACCATGTCCCTTAAAAGATGTACGATTTTTTGTTCTTATTAGTAATAGTCTGGCAATAAAGTATAATTGTCTTATAAATGATTCTACTAAACCATTTTGTGTATGAACATGAGTTATAAGATGGTCAACAGCAGTTCCATACAATGATCATCAAAAGTAAGAGATGAGTATTCACCAGCAGTATCTAGACAAATTCTTTTATTTGGATGATCTGAAAATTGTGCTCATGACTGAATTACTTGGGCAAGCAATCTTGTAAACCCCGGTTGAGAGTAGATAATAATAAACACAAATGTGACCATCATATCAATACATATATTAGGACCATAAAATCTTTAAATTTTCCACATGGTAGAAGGAAAGATTCACATATATTACCATGAATTCGTTCCAGAGTTGCTGAAGATTCAATTCTCGCTTTAGTTAACGATAGCCTAACAATTAATTCCCTTAAGAGCAGCCCATGAGAGTCATTTTAGCACTTTTTGGTTTTTTTTTTTAATGGATGAACATGTGAATTCTCAATTATTTGTCTTATCATTATTAATCCAAGATGACCTAGTTGATCATGTCAAATTATAGATTTATTTTTGTAAATAAATATCTGGTTTACTAGATGATGCATTTCGATTGCACTAATTGTTGCGGTGAACAAACCAAGGGAAAGAGATGTCATTTTTTCTAAAGTATATTTTTTACCTGGAACAACAATTGTAATAAATATATATTCAATACTTATTTCATCCATTGTCCCGTTATGGATCGATAACAACGGATATATTTGAAACTCAATAAATTTTTTCGAGACTTATATCAAACTTTATCCCTCTGGATAAAATTATGTTAGCTCTTCCGTAGCTTTCTATTAATTTTGCATTGCCGCTTATGGTATTGTAATTTGTATTTCCATTTTCAAATGAGAATTACTTTTTATGCATACGTGTGGTATGCTTTGTAACACTATCATAAAACATTTATCTTCATAGCCGTTCTTTAATTCAATCTTCCAAATAAAAAAAAAAAGAAAACATATAACATCAGAATTCACCAATAATTTTATTCAACAAAAGTGCTTCAGAAATTACAACTTACAATAACCAAGATTAATAAAGTATCTTTTATTCATCTCGGACATTTTCATCACCAACTAAGTGATCATTTCTTCCTTCAAGATAATTAAAGAAATCTAAAAACATTAAGATGCGTTATATCAATATCATTGTTATTAGAGAAATAATTTTGACAGGCAAAATTTGCCTCCGCACTTTTGTCTTTCATTTTCAACAATTCTTTTTTTTCGTCAAAAAAACATTTTCAACAATTCTTGATAAAGATATAAGATATTTTGACATAAGATAGGTACTTAACCAATGTTCCTTCACATCACATCGATAAAATACATTTTCAAAAATTCTTTGAAATCTTATCTTGTCCCTTTTCATCATTATTCACCCACTTGTGGCGGCGATTTGTGTTCTTAGAATTATGGTAATGATCATCATGATTGTAATAATTGCTTCTACTTTGATTACGTTCACTAGTGGCAGAGCTAGAAAAAAATTCTTGACAGGGACAAAAGTAATAAAAAATCTTGCTTTTTCTTTTACTTTTTTAAACAAAAGAGCATTAATAATGACATAATAAATAGAGATAATGTATATACATCACATAAAATATAAATGAATTTTTACTCAAAATTAATGATGTAACAATAATTTAATTTCAAAAAGTAAACCAAACCATTTATAGTTGCTCACGATGATCAATAGCTTTTGTTTTTTGTGAAGAGGAAAAGATGGTTGTGTTTTGTGTGAGAGGAAAATTGGGAACCCAAAGAAAGAGAGGAAAAATGGTGGCCGCAGGAAAAACGATATGATTAACAATTGAAATGGAGAAGGTATTCTTTAATTTAGTTTAAATATAACTCCATAGTCCACAGAACTTTTTTAGCAATCTAGTTCAATCAAAATAAAAAAACCACGGGACTCTTTAGCTTAATAAAAGCTCTTTTATGATTCAAAGGGAACCTTTACAAAGGCACGTTTAAAAATATCTCTAAAATTTATGGGTATTAAAGAAATTTATCGGGAGTCTGTGGGGGCCCGTGCCCCCACCTTGGATCCACCATTGACGTCCACAACCACGACCATGGCTTCTTCCATGCCCTTATTATGAGATTTACTCACAATCACTTCTAGAAATGGAGCAAAACCAGGTCGTGTTTTTATTAAGAACTCATTATTTTGTTCAGCCACAAGAAGACATGAAATTAGTTCAAATTATTTTTTGGACCACTTCTCTAAATATTAATGATGTAGGAGCATATTCGAGGCATGAAAAGTGGAGAATTTTTTTTCTCTAACGTATCCTTCTAAGTAATATTTTCACCACTAAATTTAATTCTGAAAATTCTGAAAACTGTATAATTAAACTTATTGATTTAAAATCTTCTAGACGTAATTGTAACCAAGTTTTTGGAACAATTATTTTTTGATGGTCATACCTTTCCCTTATTGTTCCAAATAATAAATAAATATTTTCACGGTTGATATGCCTTGTATTCTTCATGGAGATGATGATAAAGGAAAATCATTACTTTGGCGCAATCTTGGTTGATGCAACATTGTTTTCCTTTATGCTTTTCCAAGAATCATTGCATCTAAGTGAATTTCGGCATTGATGAGTGATTCTTTTTTGCAACTTCAAGTGCCAGAATTTTAAGTTTGATGATGTTAGTCACAATAAAGAAATAAAATTAAAAAAAAAAGAAGAAATTTTACCTTTGATGGAAGAACAATATTGTTGAAGTGAGACTCGTAGTAGTAATGTATTGGAGACAAAATAAACAAAATATATAGAACAAATTACAAGAGAATAAAAGGAGTGAGTGTTTTATATTCTTCTTTTTGTCCAGTACATTCTCAAGATCCTCATTACCTCTAGTTAGGTCAACAGACTAATAATTACGAACATAAAGTGGAATGAATTAGAATAAGTAATAGAAATGTAATATATGAGTGTTATGGGAGATAAATGATTTGGGGTTTATTTTATACTTAGACAGATTAGATTATACTTGGCCTATGCTTCTATCATGTCACTAAGCTACACGTTGAGGGTCTATCATGGTGGTTGACAACAACCAGGATATTTCACTTTCCCCGTGAGGTGAGCAATGAAGCTTTGGGAACTTGACTTAGCCAAATTTCTTTTCATATTATCACATTAGCTGATCAAAGGTCAACAAATGTGTGTGCACCGTAACCAATGGCATTATACCACCTCAGATGCACGATTCATTGATTAGGACAACTGAACGAGACAAAAATGGGCAATAGATTCATGATTTGAATGAGATCAATAAGACACGGGGAAGCTCGACTCTTATGAGATATTCACCTCGGCTATTCAGGTTCGAATCCTCACAGTTAATTTCTTGTGCATCAGTGGGGTTCATTTTGTGCGGCACAGCGGGATTAATGAATTCAAAACTCGATACTCACTGTGTTGACAAAAAAAAAAAAAAAAAGTCTTGATAGGAAAGCTTGACTGGCAGCCTTATGGTGTATTCAACTCGATTGTGCAGGTTTGAATCCTCGCAGTTGATTTCTTGTGCATTGACAGGCCCGTTCTGTGCAGGCACAGTGAGATTGATGGGTCCAAGAATTGATACCCACTGTGTTGATAATAAAATGAAAAAAAACCGTGAAAGATTTCTTCCTCTTTTGGCCTATTATTGCAACGTTATTAATAGCAAAATTGTTTACAAGAATTCATGTATGCCTACATCATGGTGGTTTTTTCTCCCCATTAACCCCCCCCCAAAAAAAAAAACAAAACACCCCAAAACCCCAACACAAAAAAAAAACCAAAAAAAAAAAAAAAGAGCAAGAGTCATAAAATACGGACACATCAAATACATTCACAATCACATCTTAGGTGGCATTTGGATTTGGAGTTTAGGAATTGGAATTGAGAATAAACCCCATAAGTGGTGTTTGGATTGTGGCAATTGAAATTGGGATTTGGAAATGAATCCAAAAATTTGGGATTCCTCAAAGCCCATCCAATTTGGAGGATTTTCTCCAAAACCCAAATATCATTCCCAATTTCTCTCCTTCCCGCCGCTACCTCATCCTCCAATTTCTCTCCTTCCCGCTGCTGCTTCCTCCTCCTTATTCACACGCCCCATCATTTTGGCCAGTGAAGCTACTCCCTCCAGCTCATCCTCTCTTTCTCACAGTCTCACCATCCTCACCACCTCGGTTTCCTTCTTTAACTAAGAAGAAAGAAATTCGTTCGAATAGGATTTGGATTTGCAACTGGCATGGCCTGCCAAACCCTTGATTAACTTTACATCCGGAAAGTTGTTGAAAGAAGTTTTGGTGTAAGAACTTTTAAAACCCTTGAACATATGTAAAGTACAAACCTTCTTAGACAGCGAGAACTTTTGAACTTTTGCACCAAACCTTCTTACATCCAAAAATTACAAACTTTACTGGCAGCCATTTGAGGTGAATTGTTAAAAGAAGTCAGTGTTAGACAGCCAGAAAGTTGTTATTCTATGTGGTTGTTAAGGTATGCGTATAATGTTAGGTAAACCGCCACTATAATTAAAAGATCTACATGTAAATATCTGGAGCAAATTAGAGATTAATTAGTATAACTTCAGGGAGACAGTGGTTTGAGGAGGTAGACTTCCACTTATTTTTATGGCTTCCATTTTGGATGATCCCATGAGAATGGTGCGATTGACTGATTGAAATTTGGACTTACTGACCGTTGAAATTTGGACTGATTGAGTCAAAGAAGAAGTTGATTTTCCTATTGAAGCAGTCATTATTCAAAAAGATTGAAATCTGAACACCCGAATGGTGCGTCCATATGCTCGAAACAATCGAATGTATATCAAGACATTCACATGGTGTGTTCGTATGCTTTCTGAAAACAACCGGACATCTGTATGTTTCATTTCTATTAGTGTTCGCAGGCCAACCAGACATTCTCACGTTCGTCCAGTGGACATTGACATGATTCCAATTCCCATTCCCACTGAACCAAACAACAATTATAATAATGATATCTATTTCAAGTATTGAACCAAACACATGTATTGAAATTCTCACCTTCATTCTACATCCAATTATTTCGATTTTGATTTGGATTCTGATTCTGATTCTAATTTTAGAGTTTCTTCTTCCGTTTTGCGGCCAAAGCTAATCTCATTTGTGACATGGAAATTTGGATCTGATCTGGAGAGGAGTTTCCTTCATAAAAGGAAGACGCACATATGTCCCTGTTTGCTTAGAAACAATGCGAGATTTCTTCCTCAAAAAATTGAAATTGATTATAATTTGAACAAAGCAATAAACGTTGTACAGTTAGTTCCAAAGGTAATTAGCATACGTTTTAAGGAATAAGAAATGGTAAACTTCTCGTCTTTCTTTTTGCTTTTTTTTAATTTTTTTACAAGATTAATCAGCAAAAACATCATCATTTTCTACTAGATTTTTTTTCTGTTTGAATATAGTTTCATTAAGAATTTAGTATTTGTTTTCACAAATTTAACATCCTTTCTGGCAAATCATCATCTCGTGCCTAGTTAAAAGTGTAAATTCGATTACCGACGTCATTGCATACAACTAGAAGGTTCATGCAACTCCCTTGAAATCTTTGGGCTGCTTACTTTTTTTTTTGAAAAGTTTCGGCTGCTTACTTCAATTCCAAATGGTCCACTAAACTACTGGGGATATTCAGTTTTACCAACCTAGCAGAACTTCTTAACAAGACAGTTGAATTGTCTTGATGAAGTCGAGGAATAACATTAATTTACCTATTACACTTGTTAATTTGTTTCGTCAACCTTTTCACTAAATCTGGAAATTATGGATCTGCTGAGGCTTATTGATTAGAATATTCTTAAAAAAAAAAAAACATTGTCCAATGTGTAGCTGTCAGAAATGGGGTGGTCCAATATATACTCGACGTGTTTTCGAAACACGTCGAGGTCTTTTTTTTTTTTTAAGTCCAACCCCGACGTGTTTGTGGAACACGTCAACACAAACACGTCGGGCTGTCCGGCCACCCGACGTGTTTTTCACATATATCGGGCTGTGATGTGGAATTTTTTTGCAAAACTAAGATTTAAATTTATAATTTTAAATGTAAATTATAAATCTTATATAACTTATATTATATTTATAAATAAATACAAAAAATAAATATAAATTATTTAATATTTATATATAAGTAAATATTAAATTATATTTATATTTATGAATAAATACACAATATTTACAAAATTATCAATTATAAATAAAATTCAACTATGTAATGTATATTAAAAAAATTATATTATGATATATATTAAGTACTTAAGATTTTTAATCATAAATTTTAATTTTTTGTTCTTTCGTCCAAGACAATTTATTAATTACTAACAATTGATTGGTGATTTATTGATTGGATAATACTTATTGGGGTTAATATACATTTTTGAAATGTTGGAGTATAATTGTTGGGTGACTTTTTTGTTCAATCTAATAATTTAATCTAAATCGATAATTCGAATAAATATCTAAGTTGGTATTGAATTTGAACTGTAAAATAACTTATTCGTGAATATAAGTTACAAATATAAGTCATTTCTTCCAACAGTCACTTTGATATTGATATAATAACATATACATAGTTCAGATAAAGGGAAGGGACCCTTTTTTTTTAATGTATATTTAAATCAATTAGCCCTAAATTCAGCTTTAAAAAAATTTAATTGGGCAAAGCAAATGCATAGAATGTAAGGATAGCGAGAGAAAATGCAACTATGATTCTTAATCTTAACCAATTTTTTTTTTTTTTTTGGAAGGGTTTAAGGTTAAGAACTTTTTGTTAGGGAAAGGAAATGCAAAGATTAATTTTTCACAATTTATAAATTAGATGTACGTTTATAAGGTCACAATTTATAAGTTGGATGTACGTTTATAAGGTCTAAAGTTTTTTTGGATTTTTTTTATATTAAATTCTAGTTCGTCGTTAAAAATGACAACGCTAGTAAAAAATTGTAAATTAAGTACTAAAAAAAAATGTTCAATCATATAATTAGAGAAATTACAAAATGTTGAAATATACAATTTATGGGTGAAATCAATGTCGTCGACGTTGATCCTGAGGCGGATCTCGAGGGGTCGACTAGCAACAAAATCTCCTAGGGCGTCTAATTTCACGTCGTCCATGCACGATCTGGTGAGCTGATGGCTCAACATCATCGGTCTCGTCATTATCATCATCATCACCATGACCATCATCACTGTCATCAAGTCCACGGTGTGAGTTTGTAGGATCAGAAGATGAATATGCACTGAATGGATCTAGATAACGATGATGAATTGTGGTAGACGTAGATGGGCCCGAGATAGGAATGTGAGGAATAAGACTCGGTGTAAAAAATGTAGATGCGTATGGATCAGGAAATCCACCGGCCGATCTATGCAGGGACTGATATATACTATACACGTCGGATCTAATAGAAAATACAGGCGTATGAGACTGGTACCCAACGTCAGAAATACTAATATACATAGCTGAGGAAGCGTATGCATCGTACACTTTATCTATATACTAGTTGAATGTGGGATCTGTGCACTCCCGACGGTATGTGTATAGTAATCGGTCGGGGTAATCTGCTCATCCTGTCTGACATCATCGTGAAAGTCCATGTCGATGACGACGTCGATCGCCTCAAGACGAAGCTCCAGCCTGACTAGGGACATGTCTAACTGGCCTCTGGTAATGAGCACTGTGTGATGTAGAAGCGCCAATGTCTTACTAGGGATCTGGGCTAAAATTCATATGATCGGAACGCTGTAAGTAGTGCATAGACCCAAATGCCTCGTCTCGAATCGTCGTCAAACTAGGATGAAAAGTCTGTGTAGGGTCAGCACGATGAAGGCCTAACACTGATGCCTGTCCTATCTTTATACATGCTGCTCATTTGTTAAGGCACATAAACACAAATTATTAGTAATGCAACAATATGAAGTACGATTTATTGAAAGAAATGCTATAACACTTAATAACAATTTACCATGTACTCGAGCTGACCAGAAATACCTTGCAGTCCATTACGCCGGATCTGATGGACGGGAGGTGTGATATATAGAATGGTAGTGACGGTGGTACCACTGCAGGTAATCGGTCGACGGCTGAAAAGTATCTGTAGGCTCTCCTTGGAACGACCGAACTTGCACGGTTATACTAGTAACCGATTCAAGGACTATGGTAATCACTCCAATCCCGTCCTAGAAACCCTGAAAGTTTTAGATCATGTAACATGGCCCGATCAGTGTCAGCATTCTCGGGAATAGACTAGCGCTATCCCGAACTGGCACATGACACGATCTGGTAAATGGATCTCGACGATATGCCAAAAAATCAGGGGGACCTTAGCTCGCCAAATATGAGCCCCTGCTCTACAATAAGCGGGTAGGGACAATAGCACATCATCCGTGTAAGGCATCCATATAAACTGCAACAATCAACCAATGGTGAACGACATTTATAAAAACTATATGTAATGCATAATAAAATTTCAAAATGTATAAAAATATAAGAATACGTGATCCGGCTGTAACATCGAAAGATGATCACGGTAGTGACCGGCTAAATGCTGGGGAACATTTCGAGTACTACGCCTGGTAATCCATTTACCTCCAAGTGGATAATCTCCAGCCGGTCGCTAATCGACTATGACTGGACGAATAGTCGGAAACCGCTCCTATGCCCATAGCTATTCAAATAGAATAATTTAATATATTGGATATTAAGTTATTTAACCAGTTGATATTACTTAACCAAATGATAATATGTGATAATGTATGGTTGCTGTTTAAATTTTTTACCTGTAGTGTCGCGCCCCATTTTTTGAAAACAAATAGAATAGAAAGTGTAAAGATGTCGGGAAAAAGGAAAAAGGGAAGAATTAAATGTGGTTGTGTTTATAAAAAAAAACGTGTAAATTTTTTGAAAAAATAATTTTTTAGAAAATGCTTTGTAAAAGATGAGTCGATAAAAATGTGACAAAACAAATACTTTATTTTAAAAAAATAAAGAAAAATGGCCTAAAATGGGACTTTTTGAAATGCGACGGTTTTGGGCCCGAAAAATAGAGTCTAAAAGGGTTTCTTTAATGAAAAAGGAGTCGCCACTTGGTATTGAGTTTTGGTGTACCAAGTCACCCGAAAATATTTTGTGAAAGGTAAAAAATTTGGGAATGATTTATTTAAAGAAATGATTTTTTTGGAAAAATATAAGAAAAACAAGAAAAACCCTTTTAGACGACTCCAGGTCTTTGAAAACAAGAGAAAAAGGTTCGGGAGTCACAGTTGAAGAAAGGGAAGGCAAAGGCTTGCACCTAAGGCACCCTTTCAACCTAGCCGAAACTAGTTGCGAGGTTTAGTCTAAATTTTCCTAGAATAACCCTAAAGTTTTATCACATTTGGATGCAACTATATGAATGCAAATCTGGTCCTAAAATGAGTATCGTTAAGGGGCAAAATGTTCCATTGAGGTTTAGTCGGAATTATCGCATTAATTGCGAAACCTGAATGTAGACCTCGATGGAGTCACGAGTGTAGATGCAAAAATGGAATGCAAAAGAAAAGAAAAATAGTAATATAAATAGAAAGCGAACAAAGAAAGTAGGGATGCAACATGACGGGTACGGGAGACTAATGGACTCGTGACTAACTGTTCCTACTCACGGAGGGGGGAACGACATGTACGCCATCGCTTCTCACGTGAGTAGATGATTGTTTCTTAGTCAAAAATCACACAAATAACCTAAAATTCTATGTGTGGTGGAATCTAAATGTCATGCACCAAACAGGTATTAAAATAGATAATAATTTATAAAGTATATATAAAAACTCATAAAAAATGGAAAAGGGCCTAAAAAGAGAAAATGTGTGTGAAATGTTCGTGAAATGCATACAAGAAATGATTTTAATACTAGAATGACCTAAAGGCTTAGCATTGGACTAGCCTACTTTCTAAAAATTCTCCGCTAGCGTTGGACTAGCGAAGAAAGTCGAAATGAACCACAACTAGCGTTGGACTAGTGTGGCGACGATACACATATATAATTATAAGCAAGTAAATAAATAAAGCATAGTATTAAAGCAATAATCACATAAAGCAAATAATAGCACATATGGAGCACATAGCACATAAGCATGATATTCTAGATGCGAAGTCCTAGGAAAAGCGAATAAAACACATAAGCACATAAGCACACATAGCACACAAAGCCCTAACTATTACATCGGGAGAAGCCTAATTACAATCTAAAATGAAAAGATAATAAAGATGACCTATCTAGCCTATCTATTACATTTTCTATCTAAAATACATAAATTTTTTGTTAAATAGATAACCTATAAACTATCTATTACATTAACTATCTAAATACAAAATTTTACTAAATATAATATTAGCCTATCTATTACATCTCTTTGAATAATAAAAAATTAAATTCAAATAAACAACATGGCATAAATAAATAAACGCTCACATACGGATAAAGAGAAACTATAAGTACAAAGATACATGAAAACACATAAAAAAACACATAGGAGCACATAAGATCACATAAAAAGAAATTAAAAGGGTAATCGAGGTACCTCCCGTTCGTAAACTCGGTACAAATTGCTACTAAATGAACAAACATGTTAAAAATACCACTATTTAAATAAATAAATTACTAATTAAATGATCGCATACTAATCACTATAAACATACTACGATAATTCAATCAATCATAGCAATAATAAACGAAATAAGAGAAAGAAAATGATGATAATAATAATTAATTATTTAGGAAGAAAAATGAAAATTGTTTAGGTAAAAATAAATAAGTAAATAAATAAATGAAGCAAAACAACAAAAATAAAGAAATAATAATAATAGAAGATAAAATACAATAATACATACTTAAACTTTTAACACCCCAAATAATGATTATTAAAATAACTAAAAGGAAAATAAAGAAAACTAATTTGAACATTAATTAGACTAACAAGACCCAATTTTAGAACATCAATTATAAATTTGATAAAATAAAATAAAAATAAAAATGTGAAAAAAAATAATTTAAAGCTTTGAGGACTTAACTAATTTTAAATTTTTTTTTTGCAAAAATAAAATATTATAAGATTTGGATAAAAAATGAAATTTAAGCAATGTTCTAAAATAACAAGTGTAATTTACAACAAGAAAAAGGGTAAAAATTATAATTTTAAACCCTAATTAAGGTAATGACATAGTTTACAGCAAATTTAAAAGCTAAAATGTAATTTTCAGCAAGTATAATGCCCAAAATAAAAATTCCAGCAATAAATAAAAGACTAAAAATATAATTTCTAACAACTAATAGAGGTTTTAAAACAAATTCCAGCAACATAAAGGACCAAAATATAAATTTCAGCAACAATAGGGGGCCAAAAATAAAATTCCAGCAAGTGTAATAACTCAAATAAAATTCCAGCAAGGTTGGGAGGGATAAAAATGAAATTCCAGCAAGTATTCTAAGGCAAAAATAGAATTTCTAGCAATGTATAAGGGCCAACATGCAATTTTCAGCAACATTTAAAGCCTAAAATACAATAACAGCAAGCTTGGGAGGCAAAATTACAATTTTCATAAATATCAGAGGGTAAAAAATGCAATTTTAGCAAAATCTAGGGGTCAAAATACAATTACCGAGAAATATAGGGGTCAAAAATAGAAATTGAATAGTTCAGGGGCAAAATTATAAATATCTAAAAGTTGGGGGACCTAAATGCAATTAATCGGGACCTAATTGAAAAGAAAATAAAATTATGGGGGTCAATCTACAATAAACAGAAACTTAAATGCATAAATCAAAAATGTCCGAGGCCACAGCAGCATTAATGAAAGTATAAGGACTATAAAATAAATACCTATTATTAATTAAAAATAAATTAGAAAACCAAACTAATCAAAACGACGTAGTTTTGAGTGAAACTACGTCAAAACGACGTAGTTTCACCAAAACATTTTTTTTTTTTTTCGGCTGATTTCGATTTTTTTTTTTTTTTTTTTTCCAGATTTCCCTTTTTATTTTTCTCTTTCCTTTTTCTCTCTCTCTTTTTTTCTCTCTTTTCTTCTTTCCTTTTCTTTCTTTTCCCTCTTTTCTTTTTCTCTCTTCTTCCTCCCCGATTCCCCCTTCCCCGATCTGCTCTCCACCTCTCGCCGGACTTTTCTCTCTCCCACAGGTCTCTCTCTCTCTCGTGAATTCTCTTTCTCTATCCTGGTTCGACAATCCCTAAATTACCCATTGAAATTCACCAAATAATTTGTATAAAAAAGAGAGAGGGATGGAGAGCTTTTTACCTGGACAAAAGGGGCGGTGGGTCCGACGGTGGTGCGCTGGTCGGCGGTGGAGGCGCGCCGGTGGTGTTGTTGCTGTTGTTGTTGGCTTCTTTCCCCCTTTTTTTTTTTTAATGCTGATTTTTGTGCAGGTGTGATTGTGTATGTCTGCTAATGGCTATTTGACTGTGCGTGTGGGTGAAACTGATGCGTGTGTGTGTTATGGTTTTGTTGCTGCGTGTGTATCTTTGTATTTAGTGCTGTTGTATGTGAATTTGTATTGTGTGTTTTGTGTTGTGAGGTGAGGTTGTGAATTCGATGGTTGTGAAGTGTGTGTTTGTGGAGTGAATGAAGTTGGTGTGTGGAGATGGTGCAGGGATGTGTGAGTTGTGTGTGAATGTGGCTGTGAGAGCCGGGAGGGAGAGAGGTGAATGGAGTCTCTTTTGTGATGGTGTATACGTTTGTGCAGATAAATTGGAAATGATTCTGAACGTTTGTGTGTGAGTGAGTGAACTGGTATGTGTGTGTATGTGGTGTGTATCAGTGTGTGCTCAAGTGTAAATCAGTGTGTGTGTGACTGTGTACGTGTCGTGTGTGTGAATTGTGTGTCTGTGTGTCTGTGCCTAATGTGTGTGCATTGCGTTTGAATGTGAATGTGTCTGGTGGGTGGTTTGTGTGTGTTTTCTTGCAGGTGCGTGTGGTCTGTGATCTGTGTGTTGTGGCTGTGTATTGTGATTTTTGTGCAGGTGTGTGTTGTTTGTGTGTTGTGAATTGTATCTGTGTGCAGGGGAAGTGAGGGAAAAATGGTGGGGATGGTGAGTGAAGTGGTGTGTGAGCCGTGAGTGTGAGTTTTTGTGTTGCAGAGAGGGAGTGATCTGCAATGTGTTTGGTGAGGGAAGAGATTGAGGGAGAGAATTGTGTGTAGTGAAGATTGAGTGTGTTGCAGAGAGGGAGTGATCTGCAATGTGTTTGGTGAGGGAAGAGATTGAGGGAGAGAATTGTGTGTAGTGAAGATTGAGTGTGTTGCAGAGAGGGAGTGATCTGCAATGTGTTTGGTGAGGGAAGAGATTGAGGGAGAGAATTGTGTGAAGTGAAGATTGAGTGTGTTGCAGAGAGGGAATGGATTGTGGTGATGAGGGTGGGTGAAAAAGGGAAAGAAAACTACCCAAAATCCCCCCAAATCTGGTTTTTTTTTTTTTTGCAGAGGGATTGGTTTTTCTTCTGCAGCTGCGTGCAGCAGCTGCAGTAAAACTGCAGCTGCTGTAGCAGCTGCGCCTTCTTCTTTTTTTTTTTTTTTTTTTAATGAAGTATATTATATATAAAAAAAACTGAAATACAACATTAAGGAAAAAGTAAAATTTAGTATAACAAATTAAAGATTAATTCAACATTAGAAAAATACAATTTAAAATAAATACCAAATGGTCTTTTAAAATAATAATAATAATAATAATAATAATAAATAAAAATATTTTTATATATATTTTTTTAATCAGGAAAATTTATAAAATGCTTGTAGACAAAATTCTCATAAAGAAAATTTTAAATAAAAGTGCATTGGAAAGCGTGACCCAAATATGGTAAAATTATAACATTTATGAAAATTAATAAATGACATCACAAATATTTTGCAAAACATATATTATCACATAAAGCACATATATCATAATTTTCAATCAAAATTTTTGAAATTAACGCATTCTTGGGAAACGTGCCCTTAATAAACAAAAAGATAAAAATTAAGTAAATACTAAACGACCTCTAGAAAATTATGAGATTTTTACAGAAAATTTATGAGTATTCAAAAATGCAAATATAAAATTTTTCACTTGAAAATTATCGTAAAAATAGTGCATTGGAAAACGTGCCGTTGAATTAAAAAATACCAAAATTTTAAATAATGAATGACTCCCAAAAATCATTAAAATCATAAATAATGATAAAAATACTAAAATCATGTATTTAGGAAATAAAATAAAATAAACTAATATTTACATGGCGAAATTACCATTTTGCCCCTGACGTGACGAATTAGACATAATATGCGAAAATTGTACTCGACCCCTGAAAAATAGGAAAATACCCCCTAAAATAAAAGTGACAACATATTTTTACAAAAGGTGTGTCAAAATTTGGTGTCTACATGTAGTAGCATGTACGGTCCAGCAGTGACCCTAGCGTCGGAACAGCAAGCATGGCACATACGTTTGTACAAGCATGCAAGTATGGCACTCCCTAAACTATACTGACCCATCCCCTCCATATCTCTCAAATAATATAGCCAGTTAAGATGTACAACATTACCTGCACTATCTGCAAACAGATGACCTCCTAATAAAATCAAAAGTAATGTACGAGTATACTGGCAGACTGTCTCATCATCGGCATTCGATAGTAATGGATGATCTATGAACTGCTGGTACAAGGCCTCAATCTTGATGCGTGCTTCCTTCAAATTACTCTGCTCCGGCAAAAATCCCAACCACTGATTAATCAAAGCCAGTCACTGAGGTGGAGAAGTAGGCTCGTGGTGTAACGTAACAGGTAAACCGTATACTCGCAGGCCCCACAACACCTTGACATCCTGCAATGTGATAGTGGCCTCACCAATAATAGGAAGATAAAATGTATGTGTCTCCTGTCTCCATCACTCAATGAATGCTGTAATAAGTCCGTAGTCCAAAGGGAATGTACCGACTCGACATACTCTGCCAAATCCAGCGGCATCAATATAATACCTCATACGGGGATCTGCGGTGCGATATAACTGTCAAAACCGTTTATCACATCTCTTGACGTCTAGAGTAAAGCCCTCACCGTGAAAGATCACCGCAGATTTGTGACCAGACTGTAGTCACAAAATAGCATCATTTATAGGATCCTGAAACGGTGCCGCGATACTCAACTGTCGGTGATTCATGTGAATTTGTGACTGCACGTGCAAAAAATATATCAAATTAATAATTTCAAAGTAATTTAAAATGGACTGTAAATATTAAATAAACCCTAATAAATTTTATTGTAACAAACAAGATATAATAATAATAACACAAAACCCAAAATCCTAAATCTTAAACCTTAAACCCAGATCCTAAACTCTAAACCCTAAAGTAAAACCCTAAACTTAAACCCTAAATACTAAACCTAAACCCTAAACCCAAAACCCAAACCCTAAACCCAAACCCTAAACCCTAACCCAAAACTCAAACCCTAAATCTAAAACCCAAAACTCTAAACCCTAAACTCTAAACTCAAACCCAAAACCCAAACCCTAACCCTAAATATTGAACTGAAGCCCTAAACCCCAAACCCTAAATACTAAACCTAAACCCTAAGTCCAAACCTTAAACCCAAAACCTAAACCCTAAACCCTAAATCCTAAAACCTAAACCCTAAACTCAAACCTTAAATCTAAAACCCAAACCCTAAACCTTAAACCCTAAACCCTAAATCCTAAACCCTAAACCCTAAATTCTAAACCCAAATCCTAAAACCTAAACTCTAAACTAAAACCCAAAACCCAAAACCCAAACCCTAAACCTTAAACCCTAAATCCTAAAACCAAAACCCTAAATATAACCCTAAACCCTAAAACCTAAATCCAAACCCAAATCCCTAAACCCAAACCCTAAACCCTATATCGAAACCCTAAACCCTAAATTGTAAAACCTAAACCCTAAACTCAAACCTTAAACCCAAAAATCAAACTCTAAATCCAAAACCCAAGTCCTAAACTCTAAATCTTAAACCCAAATCCTAAAACCTAAAGCCTAAACTCAAACACAAATGTCATGCCAAATAGAGTCACATATATATATACATGCTATTCAATTTACACATTTTAAAAGTTCAACATATAAAACATAGTAAGGCATTCATAAGTTCAAAAGTTTCACATACAAAATATAATAAGGCAAACATATGTCTTTATACATATTCCTATCTAATAATCTAATCTAACTGCCTACTGATCCGGTGGAACCCACACCCTCAAAGAGCTCTCTCTCCGACTCATCCTCATGGGCCTCTTCGGCTCCAGGAGGTGGGTGTGCGGCTTGCCCCAACTCAATATGTACTCCCCCATCTCGAACCTCATCAACCACCCGGCTTATCATCTGACCACACTCATCGATAACACGTCCGGTGTGGTCCTGAATATGCCGTACAACACGAGTGAGTTGGGCACGAGTGTCATGATACAACTCTCTAAAAGCGTCAGTTCTCTGCTGCTCCTCGCGAACAGCATCCTCTAGCTCTTGAATCCGCTACGTCTGTGCACGTACTACCTCCCGCAGCTCATGAATACGCCCCTGAGAGGTATCACCCGCGCGTCCTAGACGCCTACTCTCCTCGATCAAAGAAAGTACAACGTGATCAGGATATGAGTAGGTCCTCCAACACCTACATGCAGGACGCACTCGGCGAGCAGGCGAAAAAGTCCTATAAGGATGTCCCGATCCCTCTCTGTATTGAACAACTGGTCTAGCACGAAGCCTCTAACGTACCGGAGCCACGTTAGACGGCTGAGATACCTCCCCCTGCCTACTCTCAGCCATACCTACATGTATCAATAACAAATCAATTAGGTCTAAACCCAAAAGTACTGAATAATAAGTAATACCCAAAAGTACTGAATAATAAACTCCTCTCGAACCCTAAACCCAAACCCAAATCCTAAATCATAAGCCCTAAACCTTAATTCTAAATTTTAAACAAATACGAACTAACTATGAAAGCAAAAATCATAAACTCATCATAAACCATAAAAAAATGAATACAATTCATTTGTATTTAATGGCAAACTCCATAAAGAGAAGAAGGACAGCACCACAAAATTTTATTAAGTATGAAAAATATGATACTAATGTTACACGATTAAAACCTTAAAATAAAAAAGATTTCAATAAGCATAAATCTTACATTACTAACGGTTAAAATATTCAGGAAATGGATAGTTTTGCGCCGTGTGTTATGGCTGGGAACAATTGCTACATCATTGCGGTGCATCTGGACATCTACGATCCATCTGATTTCTAATTCTTGCAGTCCGCAATGGCCCCGGTCGTCTTTGTCTTAGGCGACTACCATTCATTGTCAATATGAGTTCTGATGGAGACCAATAGGCTTGGTCTCTGAGAGGATAGAATTGGATGCTGAATGTCGCTTGATAAGCATCGTATGTATACTGCTCTCCCACCAAATCCATAGGATTCATTTTGCATTGAGAACATGCGGTCATTGCATGCGAACAAGGGAATTAGAGTTGTTGAAACTTACGACATGTGCACGTTCGCTGTGTAAGGTCTACAGTTTGCGTTTTTCCATCCTCGTGACCTCGACAATGGCCAGTAATGATGTTGAAAATTCAATTTCTGGAGCCATACACTTCAACTTTGTGTTTTTTTTATTTTTTTTCATTTGACGCGTATTTGATCCAACTGTATTCTAGAAGTGGGTATCTCACATCCCACGCCAATTTCTGATTCTTAACAAATAATTTAACAGTTTGGCTCAATGTAAAGCGAACGCAAGCTGTAATAGGCAACAATCTAGCATCTCTGAGCAAGTTGTTGAAACACTCGGTCATGTTTGTCGACGTATAACCCCAACGATACACCTCATCCATGCATAAAGCCCATTGTTCGGGTCTAATATTGACGCCTGTCAACCAATCGTACGTCTCTTGATTCAAACTCCGTATTTGTTCTATGAACTTCTCATACTTAGACGGTTGGTTGGCGATTCCGGCTGCCATTACAAGTTTCTTTAACCTGAATAATACGAAATTTCGTTATACGGTATTAACTAAATATGTAAAATTACGTGATCACGTAAAATTAAAATACCTCTCATTTTTTAATTTTTCAGTGAAATTACTTTGCACGTGCACAAGACAGTAGCAGTGGATTCCCATTGGTTCACGCTATTCCGGAAGCGTCATCATTGCGTGGATAATGGATTTGTGCCTATCGGATATGACGCATACATTTTGAATATTACCGCATACGTAAATACGCAATAACCGCATGAACTAACACCAACTTCGGTTGTTCTCCTCATCAACGAGTGCGAAAGCTAGCAGCAATAGGTGATTGCATGCATCATATCTGACAGCAACAAATAATTTTTCTTGGTACGGTCCTTTCATGAAAGTACCATCCACACATATCACCGATTTTATATGACGAAATGCTTGGATGACAGGACTAAAAGTCCAGAAAATATAGTCGAAAAATATGTTAAAATGTGTGCTACTTGGATGTGAATCCCACACAACAACTGTCCCTATATTGCATCGCTATAACTCTTCCATATAGGTCGGAAGAAGGCATATAGATGACGGCCAATCACCATAAAGAATATCAATGAGTCTACGACGATCGAACTAAGCTTTCCTGTACGACACATCGCAGTGAAAATGTTGCTTAACCACTGTCATTATGTCCTTCACTTTGAACATGGGACCATTACTAATGTGTGGAATAATGAACTCAACGATTAATTCTGAACCCAACTGCCGGTGATCGTTATTGTTAAACACCCGTGCACATGTATGTTCATCGGCAAGAGTAACAATCATCCACATGTTATGAGAACGTCTTAACGTCGCTCTCAACTGCCAATTGCATGGAGGTGTTGAGTTACGAGCCCTGCAGCGAACATACCAAGTCGTTTGAGAACTTGCGCGCACCTTGTACTCTCTATTTTGCTTTATGGACCACTTTTGCACTGCTTTCTTAACCTTTTCTTTACTATCAAATAACATGCCCAACTGAAGTTCCATTGTTCCTCGTTCCACATATTAAGCCTCTCAGCTGGACTCGCGTTTTAGGGGTCAAATTATAAAGTTGCATCTATACCGGCATCATATTGAAGTGTTCCAGAATCATATCCAATCCATGCTGAATTAGGACCAATATCGGAATGTCTCTGGTCATCCTCTTGTTCGAATGTATCATACTCTTGGGCATTATCATCAGAGTCATCATCTTCCGGTTCTGGTTCGGAGTCCATGTCACTATCTTCCTCGTTAGTCTCTGGTTCTGTATTAGGAATATGAAATGCATCATATTCATTGTGCCCAAAAACAAGCTCTGTCGCTGAAGACAAATGAATTCCTGCAACATTGCTACTAGGGCGATTGTCAACATGACTCCTGTTGCCTCTTCTTCGTCCTCTTCTAGGCTGCTGAATATCTCCGTATTCTAATTGTGTAGGCTGACTTTCGTACAAATCGGTTGTACACGATGCATTAACCGGAAATGAGCCAAATTGACTAGTGCACTGAGTTGCATATTCTTGTACTATTGGGATCTCCTCAACCTCCACGTAGATCTCAATTACTTCTCGATTATTCCCTTTAAAATAATACATTGCGTTTACTCTGGTATCATCTACTAAAGGTATTATACCGGATGCACCTTGTAGCATGTAACCCCTAAGCATCAGAGTAATTTTGAATCTATTCCGGTCTAGATTCATAGCATTGTAGACTTTATCCATCAATTCTTCAAAATTTACTCTTTTTGTAAGGAACAAAAATTTTTTAAACATAGGGAGGTCATACAACATTGATCCTCCGGCGTATACGATCTTTCCTCCCCAATATAAATTAATTGGCAAGGTATGATCGTTCGACATGTTTCGCCTAAATCTAACCAATGTAAAACTAATAAGTTAAGAGGATAAAGCATAAAACGTAGTGCTTCTTAGGTAACACATTCAAAATATACAAAATTTATAATCTATCAAATTGTAATTATTGAGTTTTGATATGGCTAAATTATAATTATATAAAAGTTTAGGGCCCAAAGTGTAATTTTTAAAACAAATTTTAGGTGAAACTATAATTCTAAAAATTTTATTTGGCCAATAAAATAAAGACAAAAGTTCAGGGGTCAAATTATAAATATGCAATAAAATTAGGGTTGAATTATAATTTTTAAAATTTTAGGGGCAAAAATATAAATAAAAAATATACAAGGGTCAAAATGTCATTTCAAAACTCTAGATCATAAATAGCAAATACACAAAAAATAGAAGGCAAAATATAATTTTTAAAAGTTTAGGAGCTAAATTGTAATTATTCAGTAATTGAGGGGTCAACTTATAAAAATATAAAAATACAAGGGTCAAGTTGTAATTATATAAAATTATAGGCATAAAAATGTAATTTTTACAAGTTTAGAGGCTAAACTGTAATTTTACAAAAGTTCATGGGCCAAAACATAAATATATCACAATACAGGCATTCAAAAGTTATTTTTAAAAGTTTATGTGCCAAATTATAAACATACAAAAATTTATGAGTCAAAACGTAATTAAAAAATACAGGGGTCCAAATGTAATTTTGAAAGGTTTAGGTGCCAAATTGTAAATATACAAAAGTCCTGGCGCCATAATATAAATACATAAAAATGCAAAGCTCGGAATATAAATTTTACAAATTTAGGGGCCAAACTGTAAATATACAAAAGTTCAGGGTCAAAACATAAATATATAAAAATGCAGGGTCAAACTGAAACTTTTAAAAGTTTAGGGCTACATTGTAAATATACAAAAATTTAGGGGTCAACACGTAATTAAAAAATACAGGGGTCCAAATGTAATTTTTAAAATTTTAGGTACTACATTGTAAATATACAAAAAGTTTTTTGTATAACATCAATACATAAAAATACAGTGGTCAAAATATAAATTTTATAAGTTTAAGGGCTACATTGTAAATATACAATAGTTCATGGGCCAAAATATAAATATATAAAAAATGTAGGGGTCAAACTGTAATTTAAAAAGTTTAGAGGCTACATTGTAAATATAGAAAAGTTATGAAGCCACAAAATAAATACATATAAATATAGGTGTCAAAATATAAATTTTACAAGTTCTAAATTCTAAACTGTAAATATACAAAAGTTTAGGGCCCACAACATAAATATATAATAATGCAGGGTCAAACTAAAATTTTTAAAAGTTTAGGAGCTAAATTGTAAATATATAAAAATTTAGGGGTCAACACGTAATTAAAAAATACAGGGGTCAAACTGTAATTTAAAAAGTTTATAGGCTACATTGTAAATATAGAAAAGTTCTAGAGCCACAAAATAAATACATATAAATATAAGGGTCAAAATATAAATTTTACAAGTTTAGGGACTAAACTGTAAATATACAAAATTTCAGGGACCACAACATGAATATACATAAATGTATGGGTCAAATTATAATTTTTAAAAGTTTAAGGGCTAAGATATAAATATACAAAACTTTAGGGCTCAAGACGTAATTAAAGTCAAAATGTAGTTTTTAAAAGTTTAGGTGCTTCATTGTAAAAATATAAAACAGTTTTTGGTCAAAATCGGAATACACAAAAAAATTGGGCTCAATCTATAATTTTAACAACTTTAGCACCCAAATTGTAATTACCAAAAGTTTGGGCACAAATATCTTATTTTCATAATTTTCTGGTCCAACTTTTAATTAGACCAAATATTAACGCCCAAACAGTAAATATCAACATTTCATGCTCTAAAATTTAACTACACAATAATTAAATTCTTTATCTATAAATGTAAATATCTAACAACATTCAATTCAAAAAATAATATATTTACCCTACATTATTTATTGGCCCAAAATTTATTAAACATGTAAACATTCAGCATATTGCCACAATAATTTTATTTATATCAAAATTCAGAAACACAAATAAAATTAACCCTACGCATTAACATAAAATCATATAATATAATAACAAAAATAAAATTTAATTTAACTACATAAATTTATCCTACACATTAATATATCCTACACATTAATATAAAAATAAAAACAAATATATAATATTTATCCTTTACATTACACAATAATTAATGTAATTAATACATAATATAAATAATAATAAAATCATAAAAATAAAATTATGAGATAAATACCTGAAATTTAAAGTTTGCTAAGCTGTTGTTTCTTCTTCAGCTTGAAGATGGAGCCGCTGCCTTCAATTTCCCCGACGTGTTTCTACCTTCAATTTGCTTTGTTTCTCCTTCAATTCTTGCGCAGGGAAGCCGTCTGGAGAGAGGGAGGGAGGGAGGGAGGGAGGGAGGGGGAGAGAGGGAGAGAGAGAGAGGGGGGGAGGGGAAAATGTAAACGGTGGCTTTTATAGGCCACCCAAATTTAAAAAAAAAAAAAGAGGCCCGACGTGTTTCTCAAACACGTCGGGCCAAGCTGGTGAAAAAGCTTGGCGCGTTGCAAAGGCTGACGAACGTCAGCCTTTGCATCGCGCCAGGAGTTGTCGGGCATGGGTAGCCCGACGTGTTTGTAAAACACGTCGGCCCCGACATGTTTTACAAATACGTCGAGTATATATTGGACCACACGCCGTCTGACAGGTACAAATTGGACATTGTTTTTTTTTTTTTGAGAAATATTCTGATCAATTAGCCATCTGCTGATATAGATTTATAATAGCCTAGACAGCTTTGTTTCTCCCACAGAATGAGGTGTACGGCTAGATTCTTTTGGCGAGTCCAACTAAATTCTGTAGAGAATCTTCATGAGTCTACGGTAACGTTATAAGATCCTAAGGCCTTGTTGAAAGCAGACGGTTTCCTATCCTATGCTTCATACTTTTACTATCACCAACTCAAATGGGGTGAGAATCTATTGGTAATTCAATAAATAGTAATTTGAAATCGGCCAATTCGATTTTTTTTTTTTAAATTTATTGACTGAATTCGATTTCAATTTCACTTAATACTGAACTGAATTTGATTTCGATTTCAATTCAGTAATTGATATATTAATTCGATAACCGACTAAAAAAAAAGAAATTAAAAAAAATTTAAAAAAACTATAATGAATTATGCATACATCATAACCTTACGTTTGGTTCCTTATTAGAGTAGAATTTTTGTAGAACTAAAATGGCATCTTAAATAAAAGAAATCTTCAATTTCAAGGGATATCAAATTACAATGCCAATTAAGTTATAATACCAATTAGCAATCAAGTCCAGATGCATAGAAGCTCATTAAGTTCAAACAAATGACAACAATTCAATAGAACTTGAATGAATGGTGAAGTTCATGTTTCTATCATAATAGGCTTAAGGAAATAATGGCCCAACCTAAGGATCAAATAACCTAGCCCACCACCAAATTACCAGTCTAATTTATGCTAAATTCGATAACTCGAATTTAGTATATTCTAATTCAGTAATACCTAGGTGAGAATCGATCAGTAATTCGGTAATTCGGTAATTTGGTAATCTGAAATCGTTTAATTCAGTATTTTTTAATTTACCGACCAAATTCGATTTTGAATTTACTTAATATCGAACCGAATTCGATTTCAAATTCAATTCAGTAAATCGGTATATTAATTCAGTAACTGAATTCAAAAAATAAAAAAATTAAACTTAAAAATTTTTAAAATTAAAAAAGTAAGAAATTAAAAATAAAAAAATAATGGGCTTAATGAGGAAATAATGGGCTTAAGCAAATAATGGCCCAATCCAATGATCAAATAACCTAGCCAACTATTAGATTACTAACCAAATTAATGCTAAATTTGGTAAATTTGGTATTATGACTTACAATTTTATTTTCGAATGCCGACCGAATTCGATTTTATTTTTTTGGATTTTTCGAATTACCAACCGAATTACCAAATTCGATTTACACAATTCAATTCGAATTTAGTCAGTAATTCGGTATCTATTGAATTTTCTCACCCTAATAATACCGAAACACTGAATTCAATTTGGTATATTTGGTATTATCAAATTAGAATTTTATTTCTAAATACCAAACGAATTCGATCTTATTTTTTTTTTCATATTTTCTGAATTACCGAATTCAATGAATTCGATCCATAATTTGATATTCACAACATCTGATCACCCCTAGATTGACTTACAACAAAATTATTTATCACACTCTTGAAATAAAAGGAAAGTTAGGCCCTTGTCATTTCAAACAATTTGGAGTGCACGTAATAGATCAATTAAAATGTATAACTCTGCTGAATCAGAATGTAACTTTGCTAAGATATGAGGTCTGTTTTGTTTGAATAGAAAATATTTTCTTTCCTAAATTTCCGGTGTTTGCTTGCATTTTAGTTTAGGAAAAATATTTCTAGATGAAATTGTTTTACATCATGGGGCGTAAAACAACATCACTAATTAAATTGCTGAAGTTAATTTCCTCAACTCCTTGTCCCAGTAAATATGATAAAAAAAACTAAAAAAGAAAACTAAATATGCATCTCCTGATAAAAAAAGCTTAACAGTCCATAGATGCAAAACTTCAACTAATTAAGAGACAGGTGACAGTGAATCTCACCGACAAACCTGCTAGTGGCCTCCTCCTCCTATTTGCTATTCTTGCAGTCCCTTTTCACACCTATACTGAACGAGATAGACTAACTTCAGATCAAATACATGAAGGTGGCAATTTATTGGCAAGGAGAAGCAAAAGAGGATTATTGATAGAACAGGGGAAAAACAAGGGAAGAAAGATAGAAATTAACAAAGTAGCTATGCATTGTTGTGGAGTAGATCAATACATTTGATTATAGAGCTTGAATAATTGGAGTTGTTTTAATTTTTTCCAAATCTGATTAACTATAAAAAATTAACATAAATTCTTCATAAGGAATTAGGGGTGAGCAAATTTGGTAAATACTGAATTACCGACTGAATTCAAATGGAATTCGGTAAATCGAATTCAATAATTTGGTTAGTAATTCAAAAAATTTGAAAAAAATAAAATCGAATTCGGCCAGTATTTGAAAATAAAATTGTATTTCGGTAACATTGAATTTACCGAATTCAATTTGGTAATTCAAATTAAATATATATACATATATATATATGTACCGAATTCGAATTACCAAATTTAGCCTTAATTGGGCTAGTAATTTGATAATGGGCTAGGTTATCTTATCTTTGGATTGGGCCATTATTTCCTTAAGCCTATTATTTCCTCCTTAAGCCCATTATTATTTTATTTTATTTTTTAATTTTTAATTTTTAAAATTTTTAATTTTAATTTTTTTTATTTTTTGAATTCGGTTACCGAACTAATATACCGATTTAGAGAATTGAATTCGAAATCAAATTCGGTTCGGTATTAAGTAAATTCAAAATCGAATTCAGTCGGTAAATTTAAAAAAAAAATTGAATTAATCAATTTCAAATTATTGAATTACCGACCGATTCTCACCCCCTACAGGAATAGTTTAGAAGTACGAATGAGAATTGTTGATTTTTGCTGCAATAAAACATATCCTTGATTATTGGAATTTTGTTGTAGGAGTAATACCTCTTTTTAATTTTTCTAAATTATTGCTTGTCAAAAGTGGTTTGGGAGTTCATCCGGGTGTAGATTCTTTTCTTTTTTGTTCAATCAGCACTCGTGGAGTGGGTTTAGCGGCGGTAATGGTGGATGAGATCTTTTCTTTTTCTGCTTGATATAATATATCTGTATTGGCAGAGTTGCTTAGCGGCAGTAGGGGCGGAGTTGGGCTTAGTGGCAGTAGGGGCAGAGGAAGGGGGGTGGACCAAGTGGCGAAGCATATAATATTTTGATAGAGGAAACTATGAATAGATAGTAGCCAATAGGAAAATGGTCTCCAAATATTTAGCCAAACATCTGAAAATTGTGAAAAAGGCATATATTTTCTTGTAAATACTTTTCATAGAAAGTATTTTCATACAGAAAAACATTTTTAGTTCAATTAAACAAAGTCATGGTGTAACTAATTTTCACTCCAAAATGACACTATCTTTTTTTTTTCATTCCAAATTTGGCCTTATTAACTTAATCTCGTCCCTCCATTCTTGCCACTTTAAATTCTGAGTGTCAATATATCCCAAATAGAACTTGTGACGCCCGTCACCTTCAAAATTCAAGCAATGCCTTTTTTCCTTTTGTATCCATTCTCTCGTAGGCTTCCTAATAATTTTTTTTTTTGAGAAACTTCCTAATACTACGTTATAATGATGTAATCCATTCAAAATTCAAATAATGGCTTTTTTTTTTTTTTTTTGCTAACAAGTTGATCTTTGATAGCACTTATCCCTGAATTTGAACTTCCTTGTATCATCTGGGCTTATGTACTGTCTCTGAGTTTTTTCCAGCCTCTGTCATCCACCATTTCGAGTTCTCCGTTGCCCAAACTGTTGCACACGGTTTTGGACTTTCTCAATCTTCATATAACTCCATTGCAGCTACTTGGGGGCCCATTGGCCTGATTCATACAGCGTCAAAACTGGTTTTGGACCGCAACAGTGGCTGTGACCTCAATTTTTTTTAAGAGGGTTTAGTTATTTTAAAACCAGCTATTGGTTCAATTGATAATAGACACAATCTGTGGTGGAGTTGCCCCTCTCACTTGGGTCATATTTAGACCCAACACCTTGTTACCATGCAAATAATCTCGTCTTTTAATTGTGTAGCCTGGCTTCAATTTATGCGGGTGCAACTTGTCGACTGACTCAACTTTCTGAGTTAGCATACCATGTTTTCGGCCTAATGTTTGTTGGGCTATTGCTTTGGGCTACTGTGTTTGTGCTAACGTTAGGTCCAAATTTCAGGTTGTTCCAAAATATATATTATCAATCAGGTCTTAAAAACTTTTCTCTTTTAGTTCATTTCCTTATTTCATTTTTTTTTTCTGGTCTTATTGTTTTGTTTTAGGCGTAAATAAAAGACTGTTATTCAGGTTATCCAAGTATTTTGTGGCCTCATCAATCAATAAAGCATCTTGAAGTTTGACTCGAGCTTGATGAACAAATGCAATGATAATATCAAGTGTAGAAATCTTCAATTGCTCTCCCAAGTCATATTAAATAATTCCTACACAATTTTGACTACCAATTGGACAAAATATTTATAATTCGAACAGATAAAGTATTAAATCGTACTGAGACTAGAATTTGAACACTAAATTTGCATTTTGGGTTTTGCCTAAAAAGTGGGCAATTGATCCGTATCGCTGAGAACGCACAAAATATGTTGGATAAGAACTGCAATGCTGGCTGATCAGTGGTGATTCTATTGGGCTATTGAATGATAGCGACACGTAATCGTTGTCCTCTAAAGAGATGAAGATGGATCAAGACTTCATCCCTATCTTCCCAACAATACAATTTTGGACATATCGGTTATTGCATAAAAAAAAGGCAGTGAGAACTATTTACATTGTTATCTGTCCTAACCAGCTTTTCCTCCATGACTACACAGAAGAAAATGGACTTGAACACCAAAAAAGAAACAAGAAAGAGATCATTGTGCTGTGTTAAAAAAAAATTCCAAAATATATTTTGATAATTAGAGGTATAGGTTGGTTGGATTAATTAGCGAATCATTCTTGAATAAACTCTTAACCATCTAATCTTGTGTATGGTAAACTTACACAGGCTTATAAATGAAGAAAGAAGTTGATGTTAAGTTTTTTATGCAGATGCTATGGAAATACAAGTTATTTTCAAACACATGAATTATTTTAATTAGTCTGTTTACGTGGCTACTCAAGATTAAGCTTTAAGGTGTATGATTAACTACACGAATTTGTTTTGGGCGGGAATTGAACCTAATCCTCATGATATTAGAGGCATTTAAAGGAATTTTTTTTGGTAGGTTAAGTTGGATGGTTCTATATGATCAATGGGGGAAGCCATAGGGGGGAAGAACAGCTAAATGTTGTCCTTTGATTAATGATTAAGGTATTGGAACCCACACATACTTTTGATCACAAAAGAATAAAATTAAGAGCTAAATATAGACAAATGAGGCAAAGAGAAACCCACTTTATGTAAAGAGAGAACACAGAAATGGATGCAATTAAGATTTAGATATGGGAGGGGAAAATTTGTTCCATTTTGTACAACATTTAATCGGACAGATATGAGAGAGAGAGAGAGAGAGAGAGAGAGAGAGAGAGAGAGAGAGAGAGAGAGAGAGAGAGCGCATAAAGCTAGCAAACATGTGATGACAATCTCTGGAACACGAGAAAATTGCCCAAAATTTTCTTCATAACATGTAGTGCTTACAGATATTCATTCACCCACTACTAACAAATAAAGTACTCTCCTTTTATCCGATAAAGAAAGAAATAATTAAAAAAAAAAGAGAATTTTTCTATTTTGTGCAACTTAATAAAATACCCAACAAATGGGCTGATTACTAAAACTGTAATATTTCTGCCCATTCTTTGACACTGTTGCATAAATATTAGTTATTTCGGAAAAACAGTGACATCAAACTTACCTTTTGTCCTTTGTTCTGAAAGCACAGAATAGACGAATTCAAAAAGAAAAAAAAAAAGAAAAATATTCGACAAATTTATAGCGTATTTAGGAAATATGATAGATCATTCACATGTGCTAATCCAGAAGTGTCTGTTTTTCTATTTTTTTTTTACCAAAATCCTAATATAGTAACGGTACTGCAATCGACACACATTTGTATCACAGATGAAATACTACCAAGACAGTTCATAAAAAAAATTTCACTTTGAATTGATTGTTTCATGCCAATAAACAGTAATTATGCTTGCTTAAAAAGAAAAAATTTTGAGGATGAGTCGTAGTGCTTTTCAAAACCAACGTGATAAAGGTTGTCTTTTTTTTTATTTTTTATTGAAAGTAAAAAGTTTAGGCTAAACTAGTTTACTTAATTCTCAAACGGAATGAGTGAAAATTTTAAGGTCAATTGCAATAATTTGCCCCTTCCTCATAAGGATGCAAAAATGAAAATGACTGCTGCCTATTCCTTACTCCTTTATACTGTGGATATATAATGCTAACATTTATTTCTGCTCCAGCAACTAATGTGTAATTAAAACTTCTTGCTGCTGCGTTCTTTTCAAAAATTTCAGAGAAAGTACAGAAATGTAGCTTAATATATATATATATATCTACCTAGTATATAAAAAGGTATAGTCATCTCCCATTCATGCCAAGTGGACAACTAAACTGTAAGCTACTATTTGAGAGGCCATGCCTCTTGCGCAATTGTTGTGCATTTTGCTAGCAAATTGGACGTGCCCTTTCAATTTTTCTTCCTTTAAGCCTTTTTTTTTTAAATTTTTGATTGATAATCTTCCTTTAAGCTTTTTATTTTTTTTTCAAGCCAATTGTCACTTTAAACTATAGAGACTAAACCCAATTTATTTCCATAATATTTTATGCACTTGTAATTCTTTAAAAAAAATTACTTTTTTGTACATAAATTTCCTCATCAATAATGATAAATTTTGATAAGAGTGCTTTGTAAACATAAATTTTCTAAATTGATCTATAAATAACTGTATTACTAAACTATAGAGGTGACAAACTTCTTATGAGTAAAGTTTTTGGTATAAAAATGAGAGTCATTTAGAGAAAAATAGAACTATAAGCTTCGATTGTTAAAAATATTCAAAACATATTCGGTGGCTTCTACAGTTTGTAAATAAACAAACTATCAAAAGCCATAACAATATGACAATTACATAATATTAATGTTCTCACCGCGATTAATTGATTACATGGATTAGAGATGGATCTTGGTATATAAAACATTAAATATCAATTATTCCGTTGTTAAGAAATCATAATACCCGGCAAATATTTGCAAAGTCTAATGTCAAATCAAAATACAACTGGATAACTTTTTCTTTCTTTCTTGTTGAGGTGAAGACTTATTACTGATGAGGGATGTGGGCTACGAAGTACTATATGTTAAAATTAGCAAACCAAGAGATTTCTTTTTTTTTTTTTAATTTTATGGAATCCAAGAAATAATACTTTTTCAATTTATTTCCTTGAATCCAAGAAATAACTTATAACAAGTGAAAAAAAAAAGATTTATCTTCATTTTATGTTGGGAATTAACATTTACTTCTACAGGTATTCAATCATTTATTGACTAAATTTTGGTTTTGCTTAACCAATTTTCCAAAGCTTAACAACCTTTTTCTTGTGTTTTTAAATCTTAATTACATGCTACCATTGTCAAGCATGAATATTAAATATGTCTCTCTCTTCTCCTATTTTGTTAATGGCTTTTTCGCTTTTCATAGTTGTAATGAATTTTGGAGTTTGTATAATACTATAGTTATTTAGTCAACCTTCATGTTGTATTTTCTTTCTACTCTTCATTCTCTGTATGTTTGATCGTCAACTAGGTTCGTATGAATTTTGTGTATATCAAAAATTTTTTTTTACCATGAGCCTTTAGATTTCCTTGGATGCGCACTATCTGATATTCTATTTTTTGCCATTAATTTTTGTTTATACTATTTGGATCCTACTTTAAGGTGATTCTTGATAAAGAATGTTATCTGAGTTTTGTAGTTCATGCCAAAATGTCTACCTTCCATGTAAAAAAGTAGCGGGCATCTTGCATGACATTGAATTTGGTTCTCTTGATGACATAGTAATTTTTAGGTTTTATTACATTTTTTGTTGCTAGGACTACTGCCTGTAAAAATAAAAGAAAATAAAAAAAAAGAGGATACCTACTACTACTATGGAAATCAAGAAAAGGGAGTGTTTTGTCCATCTTAAACAATTTGGTGGGCAATAGCTGTGCGTAGCACAGCCAGAGCATTCTAGTATATATAATAAAAAGGAAGTGGTGTTGCTCTAGCACTGTTCCTTTTGACAAGTGGCAAAGCTAGTTGACGAGCTTTTTTTTTTTTTTGAATTTTTTTCGGCACAAGGCCTATAGGGGAAATTGGAAAAGGGAAACCTAAACCAATTCCACAATTCATCCCAAAAGGCAATTGTTGACTTAAGGGATGAACCATGGGGCTTAATTACTAACACATTGACGCTCAAACTCCCACATCGGGAGTTTGAGGGGCCTTTTGCCGAAAAAATTCAAAAGAAACTTGTGCCACGTCAAGAGTTTGAGCGTGAGTTGAGGAGCTTTTTGAACTACTCTTTTTGAGAGCTTGCTATAGATGTAATCTCATTGTTTTTCTCTCAATTAAAGAATTAAAAAATACAAAGTTAAATGATTCTCTCTTAATTAAAGAATATAAAGACATTTGAATGACCAATTCTTTGTATTATTTAACTAAACAAAATTTTCCTCCATAAAAGACACTTTTGTTTTGTTTTTTTTTTTGTGAATTTATGCAAATTAAAATTTTGGGTCAGCCTATGGTGTGCTTAGGAATAGTTTATGATTTTACTTTTTCTTATCATTGAATTAGTATTTTGGTATTATGATTACAAAGTAAAAGGAAAAAATTTCAGTTTCGTGAGTTTTTTGCCATGGAAATCACATGGCATTATTGATAGGAGGATCTTAAAGGGTAATTAAGAAACAGTAAAAACAAACTTGTCATGACAATTATTTTTCTATTTTTTTAATTTTTTTTGTTACAACTTTTGTCACCCTACGTCTTTAATATGGTATTACTGCCTTAACCATCATTTATGATTGAAGATTCTATCAAAATGTTTTTATGGCAAAATCACAAAAAAAAAAAAAAAAATTGTTCTCAATATTTTCACTCAGTTATTATTTTTCCTCCACAAAGCCCTAAAAATGAACTTACAAGATTGGATGGGCACAGCTTAGCTACCCTAGTGTGTGTGTTTATCATCTTTCCCTTTGTAGAAATGTTTGCTTTGCCACTCAATGATTCTACAACAGTAAGTTCGTGAATTGAGAGATCTATGAAATAAAACCAATTACCAAAGGAAATACTAATCATCTTGTTGAGCTAAATTTCTTGCTCATGGTTGTAGAATAGAAAATGGATGTCTTTATTTCTTGCTTATTTTTCCCATCTATGAAATCATAATTTATCAACCGAAGTCGAAATAATATGATAGTTAAAGTCTTCAAAATCAATTTTGAAAACTTAAGGAACAAAATAAAATTCGATCTTCTTCACAGCGATTTTGATTGGATTTGAATCACGAAACTATTTCCTTTTTAAAATTTATCATCTAGTGCTAAAAATTCATCAGGACAAATTGTAGGACATCATTGTTATTAATTTTCTCTGAATGGACTTCATGGGTTAGGAAATTTTTAAGATTCTATCAAACAAGTGCTCAAACTGACCCAACTACAACCTAATTAATAAAATTGAATGATAATGATTACTATAAATAGTAGTATACTCTAGTTCACACTGTAATTTCTCCTAACGTGCCAAATAAATTTGATTAGATTTACACTAAAACTGGTTCCTATACACATTTTTTGGCGGCCCAGATTCACTTGTTCCCAGCAAGTGATGGCGATGGTCGAATGGGATGAATTTTGTTTTTGTCGAGGATATGCCAACACATGGTGACTTCACATAGAACCACACACTCCCTAACCAGTTGTGTCAGAATCAAATTTAGGATAAAACGTAGACGATCCAAACACTCTGCTTCTCTAACATTCGCGTACCAATTATTTATGGCAAATATGAGTGCAAATCCCAAATTCATGGTACTGTTGTTACTATTATTAATTCAATACGTACTAGCAATATTTATGCAGCCCGCATCTTCATCAACTCCCTTATTTGAGCAAGCATATACAGCTGTTTTCTTCGGTTACGTCTCTTGAGTTTCAATGGCAGTTTGGGTCTCTAAATCAAGAAGCATTGCTAATCTTCTTCAGAGAAGAATCGGTCTCTTGACAATTCTTGATGGAAGATGTAAAGGGTCTCTCTTGCATTCAAGAATCGCTCGAGATTTTAGCTCTAAACCTCCTCCTGAATTCTCTACCAAGTCAGCCGACTTGTTCGCCACCAGCCAACGTTTCAAATCCACAAAAACTGGAGAACAAATAGAATTACCATCCTCCGATGAAGATGACGGTGAAAATCATGTAAGTTTTAATTTTTGTTTATGAGTTTTACAATTCAGAGAGCTTTGCATGGTTTTCACGAATTCTTAATGGTTATATTTTAGCATCAGATAAGGTCGATGAATATGAGGTTTCATCATTCTGTAAGATATGGTTAGTACTGGGTTATTTAGCGTTATTGGTCTCCTAGTGTATGGTATCAGTGGCCCCAATTCAGTTGCAGAGACGATTTTTTGTTATTTACTTTAATTTCATTGAAGCTTGATTAGCCTTTTCTGTTTTACTTTACTTTTTATTGTTTGTTTAATTTCCTCCTTACCTTAGACAGTTATGAATGAGGGTGACAGTTTCTTCCTGGTATGTCAAGTTGAGAGAGAGAGAGAGAGAGAAGAATTTGAATGGATTAGGTCTGGATAATTCCATTGTTAGTTTAGTGGCCAAATTCCTCTTGTGCCCTAGAAAGTGAACATGATTTTGCTAAAACAATAAATTACTATCATACATCATACATGAAGTAAAAGTCAGCTGAGGAGCAAACGGGAGCAGAATATTTATTTTGGAGGCGCCAGTGTGGTTTGCAATGCGACTAGAATTTTGAAATTGTAAGCCTCTTTTGTAAGGTTCACCTACATGGCTGATTTCAATTTCGTGAGGAATCAATCTCTGTTAACATACAAAAGATTTTCCCTTGGTGGGACATAAAAAGATTGAGAGTCAAAGACTTATCAAGTTGGAAAAAGGGGTTATAATTAAAAAAGAGAAAATGAATGCGATGTAAAGATGAAGACCAATTACGTAATTAATCAACATCTGCAGCTAATGATTGATTCGAAGTATTCTTTAACAAGTTTCTATCAAAATGTCGATAACTTTACAAATGTTTTACCTTAATTTTAAGGACAGGCAGAGATGGGGACTTGACCTTTATTGTGTAATGTACAATGTCTACCTTTTGCACTATGGTACTCCAACTAGTGAATCATTTTCATATATTTGAAAGTCAAGGCTGCCCCATTATATTAGAACCTCGCAGAACCAGAGGAGTGATGGTTATCTGGAATTAGAAAGCAAAAGGCAAAACAGAAAAGAGGGCCTGGATAGATAGACTTGATTACATGTCACACCTCTAAGAAAATAGATGAAAATGATAAAATAAACTTGATTGCACTTAGCATATGTAACATGTGGCTCTTTTTAATTTGTCTTCTTACTTCTGCTTCGCCTTTTATAAATGCTATTGATGTTTCTGTCTCTGTCATTTTGTCTTCTTTTAATCTGCATTACAGTCCAGTGAGTTTCTTTTTACTGTCCTTGCCTTTGATGCCTAGATATTGATCATTGAGATTATGTAATCAAGATTTGTTTTTCCAGTTAAGGTCTTACTCTAGAAAACAAGACAACTTCTTGTAGCACCATCAACAAGCAAAACTTTCTATTTTATGCTCTCAACTTGAAGATGAGAATATTTTGCATTGGGAGTGGAAGTTCTGCATGGACTATCAACTATCCAAGCTTTTCTTATTTAGTTACCAAGAGAATTATGGAGCCTAGGAAGGTTATGGAAAATCTGCAAAATCTTTACTCTTTCACAGTGCAAGTACTAGCTTTGAAGGATTAAAAGTAACCAAAAAAAAAAAAAAAGTAATATTAGTTATTACCCATTGCATAGTTATTCCAAAGCATTATGACAAAAAGATAAATATAAAAATAATCCATAACCTACAATCAAGTAACAGTATAAGTACCCTGACATATCCATCAGCTCTAACGTAGCTGAAGCATGCACTGCAAGGAGTGAAAATCTGTGCAGATGAGATTATGACAAAATAATATTCAGGTAATGGATGATGAGAGTAAGTGGTTCATAAACAGCCAATCATGTAAGATGGTCGGAAAGCAACTATATGAAGTTTTATTATTTGTAATTTTTCCCAGAATCATCTGCCTAGGTAAAAGTGAGTGAACCCAAGCTATGGCAGAGTGGCTCAAGCAAATAATTTTAATCGACAGATTACTTGATCCCACCACCCACTTTCTTTTATCCTGCTTATGGGGAAAATTGTCTTGATACATGCTGAAAAAACATAAGAATTTTGACCTTACTCCTTACATTTTTTTTCCCCTGTCTTGATTATAATGTATGTACAGGAGCAAAAAATATTTAGTTTGGGAACTTTTTGTGTTTTCTTAATTTTGATCAGATATAATTCATCCAGCTCTTTACTCTGAACAAAACAGGCTTTAGATTTTCCTGGAGGAAGGGTTGCATTCACTTCCCAGATGAATTTCATCTCTGAGTCGGCTGGCAATAGGATACCATGTTATCGTGTCCTTGATGACGATGGATATCCTATTGCGGGAAGCATATTTGACCAGGTGATTGTTTTATTTGGATAAGGTGTTACATGCATTAGTTACCCTTGTTTGCATCGTCTATTTACTCAGGCAAGTCTAAACTCAACACTTAACAAAATTCTCTACTTGCATTTCCTCTCATTCAATTCAAAATTCTCTACTTGCATTTCCTCTCATTCAATTCTTCAAAGACGAAAATTGTTGCATTATTATAAAAAAGGAGATTGATTCGAAGTTCTATCTTGATCTAGAGATTGAGACTCAACAAACTTATGTTAAGTTGATGCTCACAAGCTAATTCCAGATATAACATATACTAGGTGAGCAAAGAAGTTTTTGTGAGGATGTATAGCAGCATGGTCACCCTTCAAATTATGGACACCATATTTTATGAAACACAGAGGCAGGGTAGAATATCCTTCTATCTCACCTCAAGCGGAGAAGAGGCCATCAACATAGCATCAGCAGCTGCACTTACTCCTGATGACGTTGTTTTGCCTCAGGTTTGCACTAAGCTTTAAACCTCTTGGAAAAGATGCTAGAGTTAGGCAAAAGCTAGACATGCACACCAATTCTTTAATTATAATCTCTTTGGGAAAGGAGGGTGAGGAGAAGTAGGGATGGAAGAAGAAGAAGAAAGAAAAGAGGTACTATGAAATTTTTAGATTCATACATGAACTTATCTTTCTGGCTAGTTAAACTGATCATTACAGATGTGTTTAATATGACAAATAATTGCATAAATAATTTCCAGGATGATGTTGAGCAATAAATGATTTCCAGGATGCTGTCAAGTACTCTGTTTTGTTCTATAGGTCGTCTATTTTTGGTTTCTGTTATTCTATATCTTTGTGAGCTTGCTATCCTAATTTTGTCTTGTTTCTCTGTGTATTGATAACAAAACACTGTCAAGGTACTTGGAAAGGGAGAAATTCCATGCTTTTGATAGGATTTCCATGGGTCAATGTTTTGTGTACACTTCTCATCAACTGGCCATTGATACACCCAGTTGGCTAGCTTTTATTCTTGTACCTGATGATGTAGATTTGGGTTAGGAAACTTTATAATAGAATAAAATGGATATATCTCCTCTATTGCAGTACCGGGAACCGGGAGTTCTACTATGGCGTGGATTCACCTTGCAAGAATTTGCCAACCAATGCTTCGGGAATAATGCTGATTATGGAAAAGGCAGACAAATGCCGATACATTATGGATCTCAAAAGCATAATTACTTCACTATTTCGTCACCTATTGCGTAAGTACTAAACTCAATTCACAAATCTTATATCACTTGTATGATAACCAATTCAAGCACACAATCTCAGGAAACCTTTGCCATTTCCTCTTCCTCAGTACTCAGCTTCCTCAGGCAGCTGGTGTGGCTTATTCTTTAAAAATGGATAAAAAGGATGCTTGTGTTGTCACTTATATGGGGGATGGCGGCACCAGTGAGGTAACTATTCGTAGAAATCTGACCCGCTTTTAAGAGACACAATTTACAATGCAAATAGTTTAAGAACATTAAAAACTCCTTAGTCACTTTCTTCTTTCTTTCAGAAAAGGCAACTTGCTTAGATGTATCCTGATGATTCAATTTTTTGGCAGGGGGATTTCCATGCTGCTTTGAACTTTGCAGCAGTTATGGAAGTTCCTGTGGTTTTTATCTGCCGCAACAATGGGTGGGCAATTAGCACTCCTATAACGGAACAGTTCCGAAGTAATTACCATCCATTATTTGACCTCCTTTTATACTTTTAACTGCATTAAAGTGGCTTTTAAATTTGTTTTTGCAACATTGTCCATGGTAATCAAGCTAAGGCATGCTATGCAGCTATCATGACTTTACTATGCGTTCTTAATATTGTTGAACATCTGACATTTAGATATTTACTTGCTTTTCGCACTATACCTGGCAGGTGATGGCGTAGTTGTCAAGGGTCAAGCTTATGGCATCAGAAGTATTCGTGTAGATGGAAATGATGCTCTAGCTGTCTATAGTTCAACATATACAGCACGTCAGATGGCCATTAGTGAACAGCGACCGATTTTGATTGAGGTGAAAACAGACTTCTTAGTGAATGATTTAGCCAATCTGTTAGTTTCTGGTAATAAAAAGATTAATACATGCATATGATTGACATATGACTTATCTATATGATTATTCAACTTGTAGGCTCTTACTTATCGAGCTGGACATCATTCTACATCTGATGATTCTACCAAATATCGAGCAGTAGATGAAATTGAACACTGGAGAACTGGCCGGAACCCTGTAGCTAGATTTAGAAAGTGGATACAGAGAAATGGCTGGTGGAGTGATGAAGATGAATCTGAACATCGTGGCAATATCAGGAAGCAGGTTGAATAGTCATATTCATTGCACATTTTTCTGTTGTGGCCTTCCAGTTTAGATGCTAATGCAATGGTCCCATTTAGATTAATCATTTTTGTCACTCAATCCAGCTATTGAAAGCAATTCAATTGGCAGAAAGAACAGAGAAACCTCCTCTTGCAGACCTGTTTAGTGATGTGTATGAGGAACGTGCTTCTACTCTTCTAGAGCAAGAGAGATCACTTAGAGAAACTATCAAGAAACATCCACAAGACTACCCTTCTGATGTGCCTTTATAGAAGGCTGTTTACCTCTTTTTCTGCAAATGTAATTGTAGCCTTGGGTATCAGAAACGAATTCTGAAGTTGTAATATTACATTTCTGTGGCTGTGTATAGTGAACTTTCTTGCTGCAGGAAAAATTGCGGTGGGCAAATCGATGCTTTAATAACTGTTATCTTGACAAATTGCTCCACTTCAGAACCATGTTTCGGGAGATGGAGAATGCTCGTGGGTTTTGATGAATGGTTCTGTTATCGCTTCTTGTAGCCTCTTAAGCTATTTTTTTACTCAAAAAAAAAAAAAAAAAAAAAGAAGAAAAAAGGAAAAAAAGTGATTGCACGGTAAATAAATCACCCAAGGAAAGTCCAATCATAATGGTACTTGGTTAGTCATGTCAAACTCTGTCAGGACGAAAAGATTGTAGAAGATTCAACGTCAGCTGTCTAGCTTACAATCTTTAAGACTATACATAGTATCTGTAAGACAAAATTGTCACAGGTTGTGCCTGGTGAAATTGCATTTTCTTTTTCTCCAAAAATAATATGAAGAATAAAAATCTTAAATACTTTTACTCACGCAAGTATTTTTCTCCTCAAATTGAAAGGACAGGTCTATTTGCATTCTAAATTGTTTCTTCCTTCAAGCTGCGTGGAGAAAGTTACTTGGGGGAGCCATTAGGTAAAATAAACCAACTAGGTTATCGCCGGAAAAGAAAAAAAGTTTCTGTATACAATTGAAAGTCTTGAATTTGAATGTCTCTCGACGGGCTAGCTAGGCTTTTTACATGGTAGGATGGTGCACAATTCTGGACTAGTTAGGTGTTCGGGCAGATTGGAATGGTTAAACGATTTATTATTATTATTATTTTTGGCAGAAGTACCCAAAGGGACCTTCCCTGTGAATAGTTAAACGAAACACTGTGGATATGCAAAATGCAGACTCGAGGCCTTTTGATTTGTTCCCTTTTCATTTTTCGCAAGTTAAACATAATGTAATTATTCAGTATTATAATGTAACCATGCAGAGTCGTGATGTAACCATTTTTCATACAAGACAATGTCACTTTCTAGGACTTTTTGATTTTGCTGGTTAAATTTTGTCCGTCAATTTTTGGTCTTTAAATTTAGATCGTCAATTTGTGAGAAATGACACTTGCAAGGCTCCTTGGTCGCAAAATGCTACATATTGCCTTGTTGCTTTACTAGGAAAACAAATTCATACATCTCCAACGATTGGCAATATGGAAACAACTCTTAACGACAAATTATATATCCAAAACCCTTGGAAGTAAGGAATTGCGGAAATGAAATATTATAGCCAGTAAGAAGCAAATCTAAGAATTTGAAGGCAAGTCGTTGTCATATCACTAGATTGAGGGATCAACAACTATCAAGGGTGCAATAGTGATTGCATGTCTAGTTCTTCTAATTTTAACTACTTGTGTATCCACTACATTCGCCAGGGACATGGTCCAGAAACCAAATGCACAGTCCATGAACTTTATTTGTACGAAGTAAATGCACAATCTATGGATTCACTCATAAGCTTTCTTATTTTTTTATTTTTTGAGAAGCACTCATAAGAACATTCAACTATCATGTAATGTTATTGGCATCGTAACGGAAAAATTTGCAATTAAACATATATTTATCCCTCTTCCTCGATTTTCCAATTTTTAGTCACATTAATGTTATAAGTTAAATACATTTTAGATGGTACATTTTAACGGATTGTCAGAATTCCTATTTTTATTTTGTGTAACAATTTATACATATGTCCATTTATTATTTGAAAAAAAAATGTTGTGGGTGCGCATATTTTGCCATTGAGTACCTTAGGGATAGTTTTTTGCATTATTTATGAATCCACATTTTCGAGAATCAATAATTGTGAATAAGTAACTTTGATCATCCGCGAGTTTTACTGTTTGGCACCATAAAATATCCTAGGACATGTAGCCAAGACCAGTGAAAATACTCCGCGCAATAGGCAGTCTATTTGTGCCCCCAAATCAGTTAATTTGCTAAGTCTGAGGATTTTAAATCTTTTGAGTCCAAGCCAAAATACCCAAGGCCTTGGGAGACTAAAGTGCAAATTGAAAAAAATGGTCCTTTGCCTAAAAGATAAAAAGGTTCTCTTTTCTCTTTGTTCTTCATTTCTTTTTCTCCCTTTCTCTATACTAATTTTTCCCTCTCTCTCTCTCTCTCTTACCCTTTCCTCTTCTTTTATTCTCTTCTTCTCTTCCATACTGTCTCTCTCTTTCACACTCTATTATAGCTCTAGAAGAATAGGAAGCTTGGGGGCTTCAACCCAACTCTCTACTCAAGGTATTTCTTCTTCCAATTTTGTTTTACTTTTTATGAGTTTTTCCTTTTGTTAGTAACTAGAGTAATTGGTGTATAATTAAGGTATCTTTGGGGTTGTTTATGCTACAAGGATGATGGGTTATGATAATAGGTAATGATTATGCTATGATTGGACTATGAGTTTTGCCTAATGATTGTATTTATGAGTTATTGGAGTGTGATTTGTAATGGATCAAGATGAGTTGTGCTTTGATGGTTTTGTTTTATGTCATTAATGGTGGTTATGCTTAAGTTGGTTATGGGTTTTCCATTTTTTGTGTGTAAGCATGAGTAATTGAAGTTTTGGTTGTTGGATTGTGATTATTGGTGTGTATTTGAGGGTTAATGGTGGTTTCATAAGCTATTTTGTCAGAAGTTAGAGATTGGGTATTATGCATACCAAGTGTTTGATGGAATGAATGGGTGAATTGTTAAATTGGAATTGCTATGCTTTAATGACCTTGTATTATGTATTGGTAGTGTGAGTGTGTGTTTTGAATGGTTGATTTCCTATGATTCATGTTAAGAAATGAGTGATTGGGTGGTGAAATGATTGGTTTGTGGTAGTGTATTATGTTAAGCATAAATGGAAGATTTTCAATCTATTTTGAGTCATTTTAAGTTGGATTAGTGCTTGGATTGTGTAGAGTGAAGTTGGACGTGTATTGGGCAAGGATTGCAAAATTTTTCACAGTGAGCCGTGGGTAGGAATAGATGAGCCGTGGCCGTGGCTCAAAGTGAGTAAGCAGCGGCAAGTTTCTGTCTGTCGAGCTGTGGGCAGGACTAGAGCCAGTCGCGGCTGCGGTTGGCAATAGATCACCTGTGGCTCAGCTCTATGCCACCCATCCACGGGTGAGGTTAAGTCATCTGCGGGCGTGACTCACCAATTCTTCCACCCGCGGATCACCCCCGTTTTTAATGGTTTACTCCGTTTTGCATCCTAGGGCTAGATATAAGATTCAATTATGATTATTTGATAGAATTAGCTTATGATTAAGTGTTGATTGTGTGTTTTAGGTGAAGAAGGTGGTTGTTTCTTCTTGGATTAATTGATTTAGCTTGGACCGAGGTAAGTGGTGTATGTATCCTTTATATTTTTGACAATGTATTTACTACAATGATGTTTTGTAAACTATTTTGCATATTTTAATGTGGCATGAGTATGAATATGTTAATGATTTGTCATGGATATGTAAATGTGGTCAAATATAAATGAATGAATGTTTTGTGATTGATCTTGTGTAAAGTAATTATTGATGGGACTAGTTCCTTAATTTTGGTAGAGGAAATATGATCTTTAACCGTGCCAATCGGGAAGAGTTAGCTTATTGGATTGAATCGTGTTAATTAGGTTGTAGTTAGCAACTGAATTTCCAGGGTCGATGTACTTTATTGTTTGAGCTCTCTCTTTAGTATCTGAATAAAATCTTATGTGGGCAACATTTATTTGTATGAATTACAATTAAAGTGATGAATATTTGAATAATATAATGTATATATAATTGTAACATACTCAAGCCAATAAATTGATACTTGTATTACTTATTGGGTGAGTTTTCACTCACCCCTTTGTTTTTATACGCAGAGAATGATGGTTTTGGAATCAAGGATTTGGATTAACTCTTGAAGCTAGGATTGATGATGACTGCTTGGTTAGTGGCATATGTGTAGTATTGTTTAGAATTTGTTAGAATAGGCTTTGAAACTCTAGTATTTGTAATTTGAAGTTCCAATTGTAATATGGAGTTTTTATGAAGATTTATATTGGCGTTTATCTTTAATGTGATATTTGGGATGAATTATCTAGATGCTTTGATTTTTTTAGCCTTGTGACTCAACTCAGTCTTGTCATGGCAGTGTTATGTTTTGGGGTACAAGGTGTGACACAAGTCCTCATCTTAGATTGGGTAGATACGGATATTATTCCTAGTTCTTTCTCATAAATGGAGATATTATTTTAATCATATTTAAAGTATGATCATGAAAGCAAAAAAATCTACATACTTGTAAATATGCCTACTAATTATTCACAAACATAATTCAATTCTATGATAAATGATTGTGTGAGAGCTTTCAGGAAAGGCATATCCAAGGCATCCCATGGTGAAAGAACAAAGTTGTAGATGATCTATCAATACACATACCCTATTTCAAATTTTTGGAATAGCTATGAAACCATTAAACTTGCAACTTCCAATATTCTGTCTGTGTGTGTTTGTGTCTATGTCTATGTGCGTGTTATGTATCAATGTGAGTTTTATAAATGCAATATTTGCATGAGTTGTTTCTTTTATGAAGTAATAATAAATTACTACTATATATATTCTGCCTCTCGTTAAGAAAAATTAAATGTTAAGAATAGTGATTAAGAGGATGAAAATTTACCTTTATTTTTTTGTTTCTCATAATTAAAATAACATATCTCTTGATTTATTCAAATTACTTGATTTTATCTTATATTGGACATATATTACATTATCAAGTTTTTAGGATACAATAAATTATTGGAGAACTTGTACAGAGTTAGGAGAGGAATAGGAAAATCTAAGAAAAGTTATTTTTTTGGGAGAAAGGATGATGGATAAGAAGGAATTAGATTAATCACTATTGAAATTTGGGGGTTAGATAGAATTTTTAAAATTGGGGGTTTGTGGAGGGGAGGAGTGGGAAGTTTGGGAGGATAACAAGATGTTAGATTGAAAAGGGTTATTTACAATTAGCTCCTCTAAGGCTTAGCCAAACTACAATTCGATTTTTTATATGTAGCCAAATTACATTGACCCCCTTATCAGTAACCATATTCATACTCTACCATTAGGGCTAGCAAAATGACAAAACTAGGCCTTATATAAATTCATTAATTAAAATTGATAAGAAGATTTTTTTTTTATAGAAAGTGATTAAAAAGAGTTGAAATTAAAAAAATTGGTTACAACAAAATATAAAACAAGAAGTACCAAAAAGAAGATGCAAAATAGAATAAAAATTAAAGAAAAGACCTTCACAAAATAACTAATACGAACCAAGTGTCGAAAGCTCAAGTAGATGGAGACATTCGAGTTGTCGCTAGAGTCTCGCCAAAGCATAGGATCTTGCCAACCTTCATGGAGGCTTAGAAGCATCAAGATGGACAAAAGGGGCTGGAGGAAGAGGCCATTAATGATGGGGATGAGTACGCCCACGGCTAGGAAGCACAAGAAGCCAAAGACGATGACTGGTGGTGAGCCGTGGGTGGTGAAAGGCGAGATGTGGCCGCGGCTCGTTTCAGGATGCCTATGGCTCAGCATTGCAAAACATTCTGATCAAGGCCATTGATACGAACGGAATTGTGAAACCACGCCAAGACCTTTGAAGATTCCGAGCAAACGCCTCGAGTCTTCTCCAATAAAGATCACGAACTCCTAAGGACCTAAACTAGGCCAATGTGAGCTGATCAATATGTTAGTCTGCGGCTTTAAGAATTTGATCAAACACGAAAGAAATCACTCAAAGCAAGAATTCAAGTTGCCACAAGCTTAGACTTGATAAGAATAAGAGTAGTTCTAATCCAAGAACCAAGAAAACACTCTTAAAAAGAGCACACACTATTCATACAAATTTTTGAGGACTAATCTGATTATTTCATTGAATTATGAAGGCCTATAAATAAGCTTACAAGAGAATTCTAGAACTTGAAGTTTAAGACAACTATTAAAAACTAAATACTCAATAGTTTAGAAAATTTAACTAAAACAACTTGTAAACTAATTAGGCAACTAACCAATAAGGAAACTAAGTTCTAGAATATTAAAATATAGTAAAAACCCACGAATTGGGCCTTCAAGTTGGTCGGTCTTCCTTGATCCAATATTGCCTCAAATTGGCGACCCATCTTCCAATTCTCCACACATTTGACCAACTTCAAGGGATCCACACGTTTGGCCCAACTCCTCAACATGATCCTTGGTCCAAATTAATATAGTAAGTCTTGGTGATTGTGAAGAAGTAACCCAAGTAGCCTCATTTTCAAGCATATCTAAAATTAGTTTATGTAAAGCTTCCTTCATTTAACAACCTAAAAGAAAAACTAACTAATGCTCCTTTATTATCTTTACCAGATTTTGACAAAGTATTCGAGGTAGAGTGTGATGCTTTTGGAGTTGGAATTGGGGCCGTGCTATGCAAGAATCAAAGCTAATTGCATACTTTAATGAGAAATTGCATGGAGCAATTTTGAACTATCCAACTTATGACAAAAAACTCTACGCCTTGGTGAGAACCTTGCAAACATGGCAACACTATTTGCTTCTTAGGGAATTCATCATACACTCTAACCACGAAAGTTTGAAGTTTTTGAAATTACAAGGCAAATTGAACAAACGACATGCTAAGTGGTTAGAATTTATTGAGACTTTTTCCTACATCATCAAATACAAGCAAGGTAAGGAGAACATTGTGGCTAATGCTCTTTCGAAAAGGTATACTCTTCTTGCTATTTTGCATGCCAAATTGCTTGGGTTTGAGTTGATTAAGGAATTGTACGAACATGATCTAGATTTTTGTTCTTTGTGGCGTTTTTATCATAAACAAGCTCATGGAGATTACTTTAAACAAGATGTTTATTTGTTTAAAGGCTTTAGATTATGTGTGCCTAATTGTTCTCTTCGTAAATTGCTTGTTAGAGAAATGCAAGGGGGAGATATTATGGGGCATTTAGAGTGCAAAAGAATTTCTCTATTTTGAGTGAGCATTTTTATTGGCCAAGCATGCGACATGATGTTAAACTTGTGTGTGATAACTGCATTATATGTAGGTAAGCAAAGTCTAAAATTAAACCCCATGGTTTGTATTCCTCTTTGCTCGTCCTTACTCAACCTTGGGTAGATATTTTCATGGACTTCATTCTAGGTCTACCAAGGTCATCTAGTGGTAAAGATAGCATATTTATTGTAGTTGATAGGTTTAGCAAAATGGCTTATTTCATTGCATGTGCTAAAACCAATGATGCTACACATATTGCTGACTTGTTCTTTAAGAAAATTGTACGTTTGCATGGCATGCTTAGAACCATTGTGAGTGATTGTGATGTAAAGTTTCTTAGTCACTTTTGGCACACATTGTGGAATAGATTGGGCACGAAATTGTTGTTCTCTACTGTAGCTCATTCACAAACTGATGGCCAAACTGAAGTGGTCAATAGAACATTCAGCACTTTATTGCATATACTCATACAAAAGAACTTGAAGAATTGGAAAAAGTACTTACCACACATTGAATTTGCCTATAATCGTGTGACTCATTCTAATATTGCATATTCACCTTTTGAGATTATCTACGGTTTTAATCCTTTGACTCCTTTAGACATTTTGCCTTTACCTATTAGTGAGCATGTAGATTTTGATAGCAAAAAGAAGGCTGAATTTGTGAAGGAATTGCATGCTAAGGTGAAAGAAAATATTGAGAAAAGGAATGAGCATTATACACGAGTGGCAAACAAGGGGGCGTATAAAAGTCATTTTTGAGCCTGGTGATTGGGTTTGGGTACACATGCGAAAGGAAAGGTTTCCTACTCAAAGGAAATCTAAACTTAACCCACGTGGAGATGGCCTGCTCCAAGTATTGAAAAGAATTGGGGATAATACTTACAAAATCGATCTACCAAGTGAGTATGGAAACATAAGTACTACTTTTAATGTTTCTGATCTTTCTCTTTATCATGTAGGTGATTCGAGGTCGAATCCTTTCGACGAAGGAGGGAATGATGGGAATCAAGTGGCATCCAATGGTTCGAGCTATAAAGAGGATCCTTTGCAAGGTTTAGATGGACCAATGACTCGATCAAGAACAAAGAAAATGAAGGAAGCTTTGCACGAACTAATTTTGGATGTACTTGAAAATGAGGCTACTTGGGCAACTTCTTCACAATCACCAAGACTTATTAAATTAATTTGGGCCAAGGATCATGTTGAGGAGTTGGACCAAACATGTGGATCCCTTGAAGTTGGCCAAACGTGTGGAGAATTGGAAGATGGGCCGCCAATTTGAGGCAATATTGAATCAAGGAAGACCGACTAGCTTGAAGGCCCAATTCGTGGGTTTTTACTATATTTTAGTATTTTAGAACTTAGTTTCCTTATTGGTTAGTTGCCTAATTAGTTTACAAGTTGTTTTAGTTAAAATTTTCAAATAGTTGAGTATTTAGTTTTAGTAGTTGTTTTAAATTTCAAGTTCTAGAATTCTCTAGTAAGCCTATTTATAGGCCTTCATAATTCAATGAAATAATCAGATTAGTTCTCAAAAATTTGTATGAATAGTGTGTGCTCTTTTTAAGAGTGTTTTCTTGATTCTTGGATTAGAACTGCTCTTAGTCTTATCAAGCTTAAGCTTCTGGTGATTTGAATACTTACTTAGAGTAATTTCGTTCGTGTTTAATCAAATTTTTAAAGCCTTAGACTAGCATATTGATTAGCTCACATTGGTCTAGTTTAGGTCCTTAGGAGTTCGTGATCTTCATTGGAGAAGACTCGAGGCGTTTGCTTCGAATCTTCAAGGGTCTTGGCATGATTCCACGATACCATTTGTATCAGCTGTGAGGAAGGTCTTGGCCACGGCCTTCAGCCGAAACTTTATAATTTCTTTTGTTTTATGCATTTTTACTTAGTTTTTCACTTGTAATAGACTAGTTACTTTCCATATTAAGTTGTTTAGGGTATTTTTGCCTATATAAGACTAATTATTATGATTGTTTAGATACAACATTAATGTTTAATAAATTTTGTGAGGTTTCTCCTTATTTGAGTTCTCTTTAAGAGACCTTGATTCTTCGAGCGATTCACTAAATTATTGTGATATCTTAAGTTCTAACCAACACGTAGGGCGGGTTTGAAATTCTCTTCAAACTAGTTTCAATTCTTAGGTAGTATTGGGGTTAGGTTGTTCATGATATACAAGAATGATCCTTGGGAGGGTTGTCCTTGTGGTTGACGATCGTTGTGAAGGTTCCCATTAGGTGATTAACGAGGGGTCTTGGAGTGGATCGCATCAATTGATATCAGAGCTTCTTGGATTTTTGGCATCAAATTTTCCTAATCCATCTTGTGGGATTTTGATTTCTAGAGATTGGATATATCTTTTTCTTTCTATTTGCCTAAATTTCTGCAATTATCCTTGTGTTTCCGCCTTTTAGTTTCTGCAATATTAGTTCCTAGGATTTTCTATTAATGTGGGCTTTGTGTTTTGTTGTTTATTCAATTGAGTCATTGCTCATTTTTCAATTTTTGTTGCTTTGTTGAATTTTTTAGCTATTTTCCTTCAAATTGCTACAAGTTTTCTATAATTTCCTGCGATTACCTGTTGCAATTTTGCATCTTTATTGCTATCTTTGGTTCAAGGTATTTAGAAACCCTACAAAATTCGTGCCTTTTTTTTCTCTGTCTTTTGGGTTATTAATTTTTGGTTTTTTGTTAACGATTTGTTAACAAAAATCACCAAAAGTTTCATCTTTATTGATTTAGAAAAAAAATTCACATCCATTTGGTTGTATTGGGTCTTGTAGGGTGTTTATCTATTCGCTCATGCATAGCTTCTATTATCTGTCTCATACCTTGAATGCTAGCATTTATTGTCTCAGCAAAATCTCTAAAGTCAAACGCCTTGTCATACTTGTGTTATAATATCAAAACTAAATAATCTCTCATCATTCTTTGGGTGAATTTTCTCATTTGCTATGAGGAAATTAAAGCATTGGCTTTGTTACTTCTAAAGGAATTGCCATTAGAACCTATTAGCAACATAGTTGGGCTAAGGAGATTGAATTTTCACATCAAAGCCTGTTCATTTGTTTGTATCCTTCCATTGTCAAAATCCTACTATTTTCGTACAATTTTAACCAACAATCTTGAGGAAATTTGGAGACCATGGAGGGCACAAAAGTGCATACAATGTGATGAACAAACTCTTCAAGTCAAACATGATCAAGTTGGACCATTTTGATGGCACCAACTTCACTAGGTGGAAGGACAAAATGCTTTTCTTTCTTATGGAATTAGAAGTGGCATATCTCTTGACGGAAAATTTACCAAAGATCCCAAAGCCAACAGAGAATGAGCTTGAAGAGATAAAGACTATAAATACCAAATTTTGATACACTATTTATTTTTTTTAACATTAGGGGCATTTTTTTTTTACTTTTGGGGTCAAATTTTGATTTTTGAACAAAAGGAGTAAAGTCAACTATTCCGAGGGTTTAAAACAATAATTTTTAGTATGTAAATATTTTTACTATTTTTGTGGGGTTCTAAAGGCATATTTTGTACTTTCATACATATTTATGAATTTTTTGTGATTTTTTTCGGTTAATAGCTATTTTTTGTAAATTTTGTCAATTCAAGGGCAAAATGGTCATTCGCCACGCGAACACCATTTTCACCCATTTTCGGGTTTTGAATTTATGTTTTAGATTTTAGGCATGATTTTTACATTTTTGTAATTTTTCGGGGACAATTGCTATTTTTTCTGTAAATACTAAGTTCAAGGACAAAACAGTCATTTCACACTACGAACACATTTTCTACCAATTTTTGGATTCTAAATTCACTTTTTAGGTCTTTAAGCTAATTTTTAATTTTTGATAATTTTTCGAAACCAATTTTTATTTTTTCTTTGAATGTTGCCTTAGGGGCAAAATGATAATTCTACACAGAAATTTATTTTTTGCCTGAATTTTATTAATAAATTTATTATTTATATTTTTTTAGATTTTTCAAATTTTTGGGTGTTTTAGAAAAATCATGATAGTTTTTTAGTTTTAATTTTAATTTTTTGTGTCAAAAAATTATTTTTTTAGAGTAAAATTGTAATTTTATTGTGAGAGGCATTTTTATCTTTTCTCCATTTCTTGGAAGATAAAACTTTCTTGTACTATAAATAGTCCATGTTGGAATTAAATAAAGATGAAGGAAAGAAGATAAAAGTCTAGAGAGATTTTTTAATTCTTTGTACTACTCCAAAAACATCAAAAACTATAAGAACACAAACAACATTTTTAGTACATTTTCAAACTTTTTACCAAGAACTCTAAGAAGACTTACTACATTTTTTTTAGTGCATCTTCACCTTTTCACACACTACCCAAAAATACACAATATATCCTAGTACATGCCACTCTCTGTTTCTCACTTTCCTTTCCCCTGATTCCCCTTCACTTCATCAATCTCTCTCTCGTCCCTCCTATTCTATTTTCATTTTTATTTTTTCTTCGTTCTTCCTTCCTTTCTTTCTTTTCGTTTCTCTGTTTCTCTCTTATTTTCTTTTTGGCTCGTCTCCCTTTCTGTCTTTCTTCTTCCTTATTTTCTCTCACTTTTCTAGTTGTCTTCATCTTCTGTCTTTCACCCTCCAATTTCTCTTCTGATTTCTATTCTTCTTTCTCTCTTCTCTCGAATTTCTCTAATCCCTCAATCACTAAATTGCTATTTATCAAACGAAATTAGAAGAAAATTCTAATGACAAAACCAGATTCAAGAAGAGAAAATTGGCAATGATTTGGATGGCTTGGAGGTGCGTGAGGGGGGTGATTGGATGGAGGTGGAGTTGCGAAGTGGAGGTGGAGTGGGTCTCGATTGCTTGGTTTCGGGTGATGGGTGATTGTTATTTGTAATTGTTGTGTTTTTTAGCAGGTTTTGGGTGGTGAATTTGTTATTGAACTAACAATTGGATTTTGTATGGTGGTGGCAGTGTCGGCTTTGCTGGAATGTTGTGGGTAACGAACGGGGATGGAATTGGTGGTTTGTGAAGGTGATTTTTGGGCCTTTTTCAGGGGGTTGTGGTGGCATGTGGTGGTGGTCTGACGTGAAAGTTGTTGGTGGTTTGGGACTTGGTAATTTTGTTGTATATGGTGGCTGGATTGCAGCTGTGATAATGGAAGTGTGGCTGGGGAACTAAGTGGTGGTGGAGTTGTACGGTGGTAGGTTTGGTGGTGGCTTGAATTTGTTGTTGGTTTTGATGTTTTTGTAGGGGATTGGTGATTGTGGGTCTGTTTTTTCTTTCAAGTTTATGGGGTTCTGGCTGGTGGTAATGATCTCTAGTTGGTGAATGGTAGTTAATGAAGCAGGGCAGTGGTTTGGAGGTTGTTTGTTGAGGAATTGATGATTGTTATGTTGGGACGTTTGTCATTTTGGGTGGTGATTTGGTGGAGTTTGATACAATGGTTGAAGTACTAGGTTTTAGTGATGAGCTTTTGTGGGTTTCAGGCCTGATTTCAGGCATATTAGCACTCTTGTGGTGGTTAGAAGGTGATGATGGTACTGTTTTTGGGCAGCTGATGATGGTTTGCTGTTTATGTGTGAATTTCTAACTTGTTGGAGCAGTAGGTGAAGGACTCCTGGTGCTTTTGGGACTGTAATTGGATAATTGATGATGGTATTTGGGGGTACTGGTGCTTGTGATTTTGTATAGGAGATTGTCTGAATTGGTGACTCTTGGAGACTGTACATGAGTGATTTGGTCTGATTGTTGTTGATAGAGAAGGGGTGGTGAAGATTGGGCTTGCAGGTTTATGGTTTTGATAAGTATGACTTGGGGCGGTTTGAGGGCTAAAGGTCCGATGGAGGTTAGATGGAGTTCTAAGAAGCTGAATTTTCTGGTGGAAATCTACGGTTCTATGCTATTAAGGGTGCGGAGGGACAGGAGATGGAGATTGGTTCATGCTGATGATTTCCAATGGTGGTGGAAAGAAGTAGCAGATGCTGATGGTGGGGAAGAAAAAAGGTTGACAGAGGTGGTCATTAAAGGTGGGGCTTTTGGTTGAAGATGATGAAGAACCAAACTCCCAGGAATGAAACCCAAAAACAAATGCAAGAAAAAAAAAAGCAGAAACAGAAACCCAAGAACAAGAATAGAAATTTTTTTTTTCAAAAACACAACTAAAATTTCAAAATACATAATCAGATTTTCATGTAAAAATATGGACGAAAATGCATCAAAACAAAGCGAAGAACTCACCTTTTTAAGCTTGATGAACAATAACGGCCTTGAGGTTAAAGATGAACAGTAACAAAGAAAAGAAAGTGGCGGCTTCTAGTGTGTATGTTTATGGTGGCTTAGTGCGTGTTTTAATCTTTTTTCCTTCAGATAAGAATGTATTTTAGGATTTTTTCTTTTTCTTCCTTTTTTGGTCCCCTTTTTTCTGATTTTCACGAGGGGTATTTATAGAGTTAGCAGTCTTGGCCTCCAAGAATATTACAAAATAACGAAAATGCCATTGATAATGAAAATCTTAATTTTATTCTAAAAAAATTTATTTTTGACACAAAAAGTCAAAATTAATACAAAAATGATGATGAACTATAAAATTTGCCAAAAAGATTCAAAATAAATTTCAAAATCTAAAAAATAAAGTTTAGAGCTTAAAATTGGCTAAAATGCGTTCGGAGTGTGAAAAGACGATTTTGCCCCTATAATGACAAAATGCACAGAAAGATGGCTATTGGCCACAAAAAATTATTAAAAATTAAAAATAATCTTAAAACCCTAAAATACATTTATGACTCAAAAATTGGTGAAAAGTGCACTTAAAATGTAAAATAACGATTTTGCTCATGAATGCAGTATTTACAGAAAAAATAACAATCATCCCCGAAAAATCAAGAAAATTTAAAAATATGCTTAAAAAATTAAAAAATAAATTTTGTACTTGAAATGAGCTAAAATGGTGTTCGCGAGGAGAAATTACCATTTTGCCCTTGTGCTGGCGAAATATAGAAAAAATACCAATTAAATCTGAAAAAAATACAAAAATTTAAAAAATACCTAAAACAAAATATGAATTGAAAACCTCAAAACTAAATGAAAAAATATTTACAGTTAAAAAATATTGTTTTGCCCTCGAAATTATTGATTTTGTTCCCGCTTTTTATTGAAAAATTAGAATTTGACTCCAAAAATATAAACATGCCTCCAATGTTTGAAAAATAAATAGTGTGTCAAAATTTGATGTCTACACCACTGGTTGAGACGTGGGTAGTAAGGCTACGCTCAATGTTGCGGCAACATTCTGTTCATCAACTGTGGCTTCAGTCGTAGGTAGCAAGGAGCTACAACAACTTTGTGCCAATGAGCCACACTTTGAGTCGTGGGCAAATCCTTGTTCATAATTGTTAATTTTCTAATTCTACATTTTGAAGAGGCACTTCTTCAAAGTTTCTTTTTTCAACAGTCATAGTGCATTGGTGAGGGAGCATTCTTTCTGTCCAAATGACATCAATTTAATTCAAAATGAATATTTTGAATTGAAAAGGTGCCTTTTTATTAAAGTGTTTCCATTTGAATGGGCATTCACTAATGCAGAATTGGCTATAAAAGACATGTTCAACCAAGAGAAATGTTGAGAAAACTCTATAAATGTATGAGTTCAAGTCATATAGATATATGTTTTCATCTTTCCCTAGCACACTAAAGAAAGCTTCTATTGTTTGGGTGAATTTTCTCATTTGTTGTGAGGAAATTCAAGCATGAATTGCCATTTGAACATATTAGCAACATAATGGGGGCAAATTTCCTCAAGGAGAGTGAATCTTCTTGTCAAAATCTGTTAATTTGGTTATAGCCTTCCATTGTCAAAATCCTACTATTTTACCACACTCTTAACCAACAATTACCATCCTTGCTATCATCTCTTTTTTTTTTTCTCTCTTCCTCCTCCCTTCCCTTGGAACCCCTATGCTTCTGTCTCGGATGTTCCCTCCTTTTTTTCTCACTCCTCTTTCTCCCTCCACCATCTATATCCATCATCTTCTCTCACAAAATATTTTCAAAAAGATGTAGAGACACATATTGGATTTGGCAAAAATTCGAGATCCCATACATGAGGAACTTGTTCATACCCATAACCTATGCTATGCTGTATTTTTTATCATATTCTTTGCTAACTTACCCTTCCATTTTTGTTTTTCTCATGTGTTTCGCTGAATATATGTTTAAGAGTTTATTCTGAATATCTATTGGGTTGTTTTTCATGGATTTGATAGAGTTTGGAATTGTTTAATGGAGATGGCAATGAAGCATTGAGTGAACAAACAATTCAGAATTATATGTTCCATTTTTATTGAGACCAGTAAGCTATTACGTAGTTACCTATTGAATCGAACATCGGAGCAAAATTAGTGCTTCATTTGCTGAAGTCTTTATTTGTCCCATTTTATAATTTGATCTTAGAAAATTATTTTAAAAAGAGTTGATTATTGAGTTCTTAGTAAAGAAGAGATTATTGTGCTGGAAATGCAAGGGAATTATAACACTATTGTTGGTTGTGATGATTGGCTCCCAGCATGGGAAGGGAGGGGAGGGAGAAAAAGAAAATAAGGGCTAAAGTTACGAGTATTTTAGATTTTTTATTGCATATTTTTGCGGATATCATTTAAATAAATGGTCAAACTATTATTGGCCAACGGTAAGGATATAATAATTGTCATATTTTTGTGAGGTTGGAAGTTGGTTTTGTAAATTGACCATTGGCAGTTTGACTAGACCATAAGGAAAGTAAATGTAATTGACCCAGATTGATAATTACCTACTAAAATTTGGGGTGAATAGAATTTTTATTTATATATATATATATATATATTTTTTTTTTTTTTGAGGAGGGGAGGTGGGGAGAGGGTGGTTGCCCCTCTCTGCCCTCGAGATACATCCATGATGCGCATAGCATCAAATTCTCCATTGTATATATATTTTATACATACAAACATATTTAAAACAACATTCACGTAGATGCTGACTTAGATAGCGTCTTTTTAAATTGTCTTTTTATTTAAATTTCGATAATTTAATTTTTATTCATAATGTTAGTAAACATAGAACAAAATTGATATACATATTTGTTAACTTGTTTAGTCACATGCATTAATTTATATATCGTTTCTTTCTCCCCGCTATTTTCTCTCCCTCCTACATTTCCTTTGATTAATAAGGATTAATTAGATTTTCCAATTAAAATTGCTACAATTTATTGGGACTGTATTTCTGCTGTCAAATATTTTTTCTTTTTTGTTTATATTATTTTAAGGAGATCGTTTTATAAAGCATAGTCTTTATGGTACAATTTTTCATTAAGAGAGCTGGGAAGAAAATTAAAATATTGACTGAAAAGAAATAGCTATTGATGTTGTTAATTAGGAAAATTTGCATTTTTTAAGAAATTTGATTAACATGTTAATTTTTGTGAAATTATAATTAAGATAAGTGATTGCTTTAATTTTAGGTATCAATCATTTATTCTTATTTTCTTTTAAATGTCATTTTTTTCAAATACTTATATTTTTTACATGAAAATTTCTTAGGTATTTAAATCGGAAATAAGCGCTTATCATATCTTACTTGTATTGGACTTGCTACTGTTTTTTATAATATATTTACATATGATTAATAAAAAATTTTAGTTCATATTTACTTCTAAATACTATACAAGGTTAATTTAAGGATTTGATTTCTAATTAAAGTTATTCTCCAATAATTATCATATCCAGAATAAAAACATCACTTGCGGATTGCAGGGTTCATTATATTGAAAAATGTCGTAGTACTTTGACCGCCAACGTTAATGGTAACTTTGGTGAGAAAGGTATTAATTTTGGTTATTAAATAATCATTTTTGTCAAATAAAAAAAAAGTTGAATTACGTTTGGTTTTGAAATAATCATTTTTGCCAAATAAAAAAAAAGTTGTAATGGTATGTTTTGCTATATATCTATATAGTTATAAAATAACAAATTTTCTAAAAAAATAGTAAATTCTATAAAGAGTAACCGTAACACATTACTACATCCCTATCACTCCAAAGATTACATTGCCTATGACAAAAGTCTCTGTTACACCCTGTATGATTGACAATTGGGGTACCCTATTACACATTTTGGTGTTACAGCACTTTAGGAAGTAACAAGTGTAAATCCACTGACCATGTCTATTGGAAAAGAGACATTTTGTTAATCTCTTAAGTGGTGTAATATGAATATAACACCAAATGTGTAACAGAAAATTTAAAATCCAAGTGTTCCGCGTTGTCTCGTGACTTATTTGATTAGACTTTTATTGTTTATAACATGTGATAGATAAAGGGTGTAATAGAGAGAGTGTAACAAAGAGCTCTAGCCTGTCACAACCCATCTTTGAGTTCTTTCCTGTTCCACGGAGTTCTCAGAGGGGACAACATGGGATTATATTCTTGTCTTCTAGCGTCTGTCTAAAATCATATAGTATAGTGTACCAAATCCATTCATGATTGATAGACGGCAACCACTTCCCGCGATAATTCGGTTCGAATATCCTCCAGTATATCTCTCTTAACATTGAACTAATCAATTCCTTTTTTTTTTCCAAAATAAATGACATAAATATTATGCCAAAATGATCAAGAATTCTATACTTCAATATTGATTGGCTAACTCTCGCTTTCGTTCTCATTTTGCCAGGGAAATCGTCTATATGTAACATGAACAGAGAGTTTTTTTCGTAACTCATTAGTATTGAAAGAAGATTTTACAAATATTGGGGTGGATTGACATGCACCAAGAAATGTCATCATCTTCTTCTTCGAGTTTGACAACGGAGACTCATAAGGATCATCCCTTAATGCCAGCAACAGTTGTTATAGCATATGATGGCACGAAAGATCGCACTGAATTGGAGTTTAGGCTTACTATCAATAGTATCCGATCACAGGGTTATATTCTTCATCAAGGGGATACCCTTACGGTTCTCGGAGTTCTACAAAAAGTTCCTCATCCCAGTAAGTATCTTGACATAGCCATATTATCTTATTCTATTATATTTTGATTTGATTTGATTTTTGTATTTCTTTCCCTGTGTGTTTTTTGGGAATTTTAGTTGAGTTTTAAATTTTTTTGCTAATACTTTGTGTTAGTTTAATGATTGCATACATTTTGCAATTGGAAATCTGCTGCTTGAATCACACTGCCAATTGTCTCAAGTGATGCACGTCAATTTGAACTTCAGGGTTTTGAAAATCAAGCACCTGGTATCAAGAGAGGATCCAGGTTGGCAAAAGTAGGTAGCTTTAACACAAGAAACAGGCAAGCTCAGTACTATCTAGTAGCTAAATTTAAGATATTGATGCATGCTATTTAAAGTGGTGGATTGTTAATAGAGTATGAAGAACACATGAAATAAGATGTGTGATCAGCAACTGTGCAAGCTGCAAAAAATGTTCCACATTGGAGAAACAGTTTTACTCTAGAAGAACATAAGCTAAACCTGGGCTTTAATCACTGATTTGGATGGAAGATGGGAGATGATCAATTTCTGAGTGGATGGTTGTCAAACAATCGCCTGATTGATGATTGACTGATCCGGATTATCTAATTTGAGGATTGAAAGTACTAAGACTGATTGTGTGTTGTTATTTATTTGATTTTATCTTTGCACAAAACTTATTACTATAACTTAGTTTCCTGTGTTAACACAGTGGGATATCAAATGCAAGCATTCCCAGAGTCCTTCCTTGGAACAACACACATGCGTGTAGTGGAAGAAGAGGTCTTGAAGAAGGTTGATTTGTATGTAAAATTGCTCCAGCAAAGTGCTGAAGAATGTGAAAGTGAAGGGGTAATATGCTCCTAAAAGCTGCCTTCGCACCTGTTGTTTGACTTCCCTATCGCAACTCCTGCAACTTTTGTAGCAGAGAGCTAGCAGACGGTTGATGGACTCTTGGAATTGTCTGAGCAACAAAATTAGAAATCTCTTAATTTTTGAGGAATGAAAGAAGGAAAGAAACATTGATAATATTTGGTTAAATGTCTGAGGAGAAAAATCAAGATGAGAATATATGAAGCCAGTGATTTATTCTTTTTAACATCATGCTTTTTATAGCTATCAGTTTGTTTTTTTGCTTCATAATATTTAGAACGAAAACAAATTCTTGTCCTTAAACACTGGTGATACTGTACACTAAGATTCTTTTGTTCAAACTGATAAGTTACCTTTGATAGGGGATTATCTGTTAGCAACATTATAGATTCTGGTGAAGTATCTTCCTTGAAAGATCTGAAAACGTGTTTTACCAGTATGCAAGATCTATATTTGAAGTATTATTTCAACTTTCTCAAGATATCTGGATAAGGTGTAAGAAAGCATTACCATAGTTTTGAGCTTGGAAATTAATGGTACTGTCCGCAGGTGTTGCAGGATCTTAATAGCTTTTATGTTTACTCACCAAAGCCTAGGCTAAAAACAAACTTAATTATCTAACCTGAAAAAGTTGGCAGCAGATTCTACTGTAACTTGATTTCTAGCTTTTACATTGAGGGCTATTCCCCCGTTATCCCACCAAGAGTAACTAATGTTATGTGCACTTATAATGTATTGGTCCTATCTCATAAGTAAGTGATCTCTCCGGTATCTGTTTTATAACATAGAGCTTTTGCATCGATGGAACCTTGTCCCCCTAGAAGCTCCCTGACTTCACTGTTCTAAATTCCAGACAGTGATAAAAATATTCTCTATCACGTTGCATCAGTAGAATCAGAATGCAGTATTGACTGCAATAACTCCCAAGGATTTTAATCTTATTTGGCAAGTGCACACTGCCGTTTAATTGTTGTTCTTTAAAATTTTCTTCTGTTTATTCTTCTATTTTTCAATTTTCTCCCGAAATGCAAATTTATTTTGTTGTTTGCGTAGGTTGACATTGAAGCCAAGATCACAGCTGGGACTCCGATAAAGAGAGTTGTTTTACAGGAGGCTATTACGTCCGGTGCAACTTGGGTTATACTTGATAGGTAGTTTGTTTTCTACTGATCTTCATGAACTAGAAGCGGTTTAGTTTTTATTTGTTTGATGTAAGTTGGGATCATATGTCAAATGAAGGGAGGTATAATTGTGAATCTGTGACCCAATTTTTTCATCAAGATCGAGTACAAGAGAAGAACGAAAATAGATAGAGACGACACAACGTGTTTTAAACTCTAGAACGCTATCTTGTCATTTGTCTGTCCCAAAGTAACTCTATATATCGTAAGCATTATCATTGCTCCTGTTTTCCTCGGCGTCAGAAGTAATGGTATTTCTTTTCTTTCTTCTCCTCAAGTTAAATAGTCGTGGTTTCCACTGTTTTGCATTGTTTGGTGGTGCATCATATTAATACTTGGAATTATGAATTCTTCTTTCAAATGGCAAAGTACTGGGTCGACAAAGTTGGCTTCTGCATCTTTACTGGTGTTTAAAGCTTTCGAAGCATAATTGAACCTTATTTAGGCCACTTAATCTATTGTTAATACAGCAGTTGTCTGAATCCGGAAGCAGAAGCGTACTTGTTTGAGTAAATATGATTTCATATTATCACAGGAAAAGGACCTCATTGCAGCAGCACGCGAAAAATGACTATCATGCATAATGAAAATATCTTAGAATGTTAATAGAAGTATTACCACAGGTCCAGCATTTTGCTAAAACTGTCATCCTTGATTTTGTGCGTCACAGCTGTTCATCTCTTATTAAGTAATGAATAAGACATTCACAAATGCGCAAGTCAAGGTGGTAGAACTAGCCTTCTGGACACATCTCATGTTCCTAATAAACTTATTCTCTGAACACTATTTTTGTGTTTGCTAAAATATCATATGCTATTCCTTTACGTTTAATGCGAAAAGTAATCTGTTTTTTCTTTTCTTACTTCATAACATGTACAAATATTGGCAGGCATCTAAGACGAGATTTGAGGTTTTACCTCAAGCAAATACCTTGCAAGGTTGCGCTTATTGAAGATAACTTGTCCATAGCGGCTGTGAGACCTTTCACTTCTACTGACACAGATAAAATAGAGCAGAAATTATTTTTTTCCCTGTCAAAAAATGTCCCCCTGTTAGCTACTTCAAATGATGAGAACAATGAGCAGTGTGTTATGTCTTGCAAAAGTCACTCTGCCTCCATGGGATCCTCGGAAAACTCTGATATTCTGAAAAGCAACTTGGTGCCAGCATTCAAATACAACCCACGGGATCATAACATATCCTCACATCATGAACTCGGCCCAGATTCTCAAGATAAATCAGGTAGAGATTTTATTCACTTTAAATTTAGGTCAACGTCTTTGGAGCTACATGCAACATTATATTTCATGTGAGTGGGTGATTGTTTGAATTGACAATTACGGATTTTTTGACAGCTTATATCCTGTCCTCTTTTGATGGGGTTTATAATCCATTTTTGTGATTTGGCACTTGACAGTTCAAAAGAAATTGTTTTGAACTTTTTCTGAGAAACAGTACGATTCTTACAGTATGATTGCATTGAAAATTGTTTGCTAATTGGATCACATTTTGTTTTTCTTTTTGCATAAATAGGAATATCTTGGCATTTTTGGCAAAGCCTTTTCTCTTAATTACCTGCCTTACAAGAAGTTAAAGGCAAAAATCGATGATAATGAAATGGATTGAGTTAGAGCTTTTTGTTAAATTATCCTGTCTTATAAGTAATGAGATTTTGCTCTTTTTTTCTGAAACAAAGTGTGGGATATTTATTAGATATCGAATGTTTCTTTCTACCTCATTGGCTTAATAATGGTGGAGCACAGTTAACATTTAACCTTCAAGTTGAGTTGAAATATGAAGTTTGCAGTCATAGACCCATCAAAAATTGTGCTCGACCATTAATAAGTCAATGAGGTACAAAGAAACATTCGATAAGGTGCCTGCCATTTGTGAAGTATTGGAGACATAGTTATCATATTCTTCAGGCATCTAACAAGGAGATTATATGCTTTTATGCAAGACGATTATCTAAATGATATAAGATGTGGCCAAACTAGTAAATGACAGACATTTACGCGTATACACTTGATGAATGTATAGATGAAAAGTTTAGGTGTTTCTTTTGATGCTGTTTTTGTTGTTGGTGTGATAACACCACTAGAGATCAGAAGGTGGGTGGTTATCATTATCCATATTCATTAGTTATGAATAATATAGTAAGAAGTTATTTAAGATAATGGTCACTATTAGACTAGACTAGACTGGCTGATTAAAGATGTGGCCTCATTATATAACTACCACTATTGAGCAATTTATCTATAAATACCAGAAGGAACGTCAGACTATAGACACGATAAACAAACACATCAGACGCACTAAGAATTTCCTTTTCGAAAAACTCTTCCGTAGTTTAGTTTTAGTCTTCTTTGAGATTCCAGTAATTCTCCTCTAGTTCTCCCTTGGAGTTCCAGTAATTTCCTTAGTTCTTCGTTTAAGTTTTAGCAGATCTTTATTTTCCAGTCGATGTACCTTCAGTCGTCGATCTTTGTAAATAATTTCAATTTCAATGCAACGTTTGATTTCCACAAATCTCGTCAGAACTCGTTTATTCTATAGTTTTCTTTAAGATGTCGACGGTTACTTGCTGAATTACTGTAACCGATATTTATTGTTGATCATTTAAGGCGTAGATTTAAATCCTTCGAGTTGTCTAAGGCAGACAAACAACAATTGACCTAGAAGTAAGAACCAATCGGCACCATTTCTATGACTTTTAGGAATTTCAAATTATATTCTCGGTATCGACTGAGGGCACGTCTGCAATGCAACCCATGGACCAAAAGAACGTTTGAATGCCGATTTCATGTGTGGATAGCTTTTTGGCATGTCCAGTGGAACATGCCGAACGATATTGACATTGAAGCTTACGGCTAAAGACAAAGAAGTGACCAAGTAATTTTGATGAAAGTACCCCTTTATCCTCATGCGACAAACACACCAGGCCGAAGGGGCCGCCACCCTCGGCCCAGCCAAAGATCAACGATATGCCATATGTGACATTAGACCAACTGATATGGAAGTTGTTGAACATGCACGTTGACCTAATAACTGAGATGCACGTGCAAAATAGCTCGATGAAAGAAGTAATATAAGAAGTCTCAACCAATGTGGCGAATATGGGAGCAAATTTGCACAAGCTAGAACAGAAGGCAGGAGCCATAGGACATGCTATCGATACCGTGGGTTTGAAGTTTGACATGCACACGGACCTGCATGGTGTGGACTTCAAGAAGCTAGCATCAACAGTTGAGACTTAGTTTGGGGGCAAACATAATCAGCAACAATATGCTACGTTTGCAGAAAGGCCAATGTCATTTCAGACAAGCTATCTTTGGTTCAACCTCCAAAAGAAACCATGGCGGTGCACATGCTGGGCCCTCCTCAGCAGAATGATGAGATTGATGAGAGTAAAGGCAAGGCAGTGATTGATGAGCCTTATCGATCAGAGAAGACTAGTTCATCTGGGGTGCTGACATGTGACAAATCGACCCTATTGCCTGATATCTTGGTGATCCCCAATGGAATGTTTGTGAAACAAAATCAGCCCAAGGAGCAGAATTAGTAATCTCAAATTGCTTCAATGGTTATAGGCAGTAATGGAAAGCATGAAGCAAGAGGAGGTTATGCTGCTTTCCCGTCGATGAGTGATCAGCAAAGGTATGCTTATTAGATAAGACACGTTCATTATGTGCCTGTCAAGCACAAGCCCAGTCGAGCTTATAGATACCTGTTGTCATGTGAAGAGAGGACATCAACAATAGGACTTCTAAGTACCTAGATACCAATACGTGATGATTAGGCACATCGATCCTTAAAAGATCGGCTAATAGAATCGGCTTTACTTTTTTCACTTACATTGGAATCTGTTCTTTAACATTAGCTATTTTCTTTATTGGCCATCGTGTTGATCATCCTCTTACCCCTCACTACTGATAAGTGGCAGTCACTTGATGTCGTCGACCAGCCTTTAGGTGCCAATTATCCTTGCTGATGAGTGTTAGTCGTCGATTGAGCTTTCAGATGTTGATATTCTTGTTGCCGATGAGTAGTAGTAGCTCCTATAGGCAAGGATTACCATATGATGAAGTGGGAAAATATCTGTTGTTTCATGCTAATATTGACAAAGATTAGACCAATCGGGAAACACAATTGCAGACTGATGACAAATATACCAGGTCAATGAATGCACATAGAAATGACAGTCATGTTGCTGATTTCAGATAGATGAATCAACTCATACATTGCTAATAAAAAATCAAACACTCCATAGAATACATTAACTCCAGGTTTGGTACGTGAGAATGGCCTGGTACGTGAGAATGGCCTGAAATGGAAAGAACTTTCCACCTTACCCATTTCATTTCCATGTTTGGTATGGGCTTTGTAAGTTGGAAAGGCTTTCCCTCTGAGAATGCTATTCCACCTTTCTCCTGAAAACTCCATTCCTCACAAAATCCTAGGGAAAGGTGTTTCCCATTTCATCCTAGAAACAAAAAAATTCACAATGTCAAATTTATCCTTATCTATCCTTATATCTGTTTTGCCATAATTACATCCTTGTCATGCCTTATTAATTTTTTTGTTATTTGTGTTTATTAAATTTGTATTGTAATTGTCAACTTTTACTAGAATAATTTTTACGAGCAACTAAAATTAATTTTATACATGTATCTATGTATACATACATACATACGTACATATATACATATACACACACACATATACATATGTGTGTGTGACAATATATATATATATATATATTGTCACACACACATACAATATATATATGTATGTATACATACATAAATATATATAAATACACACACACACATATACATATATGTGTGTATGTATGTATATGTACACACACACATATGCACACATACATACATACATATACACACACACATATACGTACACATATGTACACATGCATATAAATATACATACACACACATACATATTTTATATATGTAAGACACATGTATATATGTATACTCTATAAAAGATTCGGGGCATTTTAGTCAAATCAGTATATATTTTATTCCATTCTGACTTCTCAATATGATTATACCAAACATTGGAAAGCAATAGACATTCCATTCTGACTTTAGTTACCAAATGGTGAAATGAAATTTTTTTTTTTTCAACCCATTCTGGGCGGAAAGATATTCTAAGTGGAATGACTTTTTATTCTAAGTCATTCTTGTGTACCAAACATTGGGTAAGTACAAATGAACTATTTGAGTGGGGCAATTGTTGGCATGATAACTACCATTAGAAATCAAAAAGTGGGTAGTTATCATTATCCATTTTTTATTGGATAATGTGTCAAGAAGTTATTTAGGATAATGGGACATTACTAGACATAAAGTGGCAAATTAAGGATGTAACCTTATTAGATAACTACCATTGTTCGGGAATTTATCGATAAGAACAATAGTAGTGTCAAAGACGCTGTGATACTCAATATTACAGACATCGTTACCTTTGAATCAATACTAACTTAACTTAATTTTAAAAGAATTCTATATTATCCCAACTTACTAAAAAAGTACAATTCTAAATTAATACTAATTTAACTTAATTTGGAAAGAACCCCATATTATCCTAACTTATTAAAAAATATAAAATAGTTCTCAACAAATAAAAAGATAATTGTAATTTTTTTTAACAAATAAAAAGCCAGAGTTGCTACTATTTTCTTAATCTAATTAAAACCGTAAATCCTAAAAATATAAACCCTACACCTGAACCCTAAATCCTTAATATTAATCCCTAATTCAAAAGAAAAATATAAAATCTAATAATAAAAACGTCAGCAAAAGTTTTTTTCCCTCAAGGTCTATGTTGTAATAAAAAAACTAAAAATGAACATATAGATTCTTACGTAAGAAACCAGTAGTATAGGTGAAACCAATAGTATAGGTTATAGGTTAGATAAGGATGAGAGTTTGTGATTGATAATAATTCTTCTATGGTTAAGATTTGTCTATAACTAAAAATCTAGTTACAGTCTTTGACAATGCTATTTTTTTTATCAATAAATACCAGAAGGAACGTCAAAACACGGACATAATGATGAAATGCATTAGACGCGCTAAAAATTTCCTTTCTGAAAAACTCTCACGAAGTCTAATTCTAGTCTCCTTTGAGATTCCAGTAATTCTCCTCTAGTTCTCTCTTGTAGTTCCAGTTTAAGTTTTAGGAGGTCTTTACTTTCCAATCGATGTACATTCAGTCATCAATCTTTGTAAATATTTTCAGTTTCAATCCATTATTTAATTTCCACAAATCTAATGCATGTACTCGTTTGTTCTCCAGTTTTCTTTAAGGTGTAGTACTTGCTCAAATTACAATAACCGATATTTGTTGTCGGTCTTTTAAGGCGTAGATTTAAGTCGTTGGAGTCGTTCAAGGTGGATGAACATCAATCGAATTAGAAGTCAAAACCAGTTGGCATACCATTTTTATCACTTTCACCAATTTCAAATTATATTCTCTTGTATCAACTGAATGGCATGCCCATAACACAACCCATCGACCAAAAGAGCATTCGAGTGCCCATTTCGTGCACAAACAGTTGCTTCAGATTTGAGTCGAACTTCAATTGATGTTTCTATTTTGATATTTTTGGGTTCTATGGCAGAGAAGTTAGATTTTTCTTCTAAATATTAATTACTGAGGTAATTTCAAATTTGAGCTCTGGTCTTGCCTGGTGCATTGAGGGGCATTGTGTATAAGTGACACAAAGGTGATGGGGAGTTGACTGAGAGAAACTTTCCAGCCCTCTGATAGGTAAATCTTTTCCGGTTCACTTCCTTATAAGCAGAATTAGACTCCTAAACAAATTTATTTTTATTGGTTCCAATGATCTAGTGAAGTTAGCTTTCTGTGAGATTTTCCAATCCTACAAGCACCAGCAAGGGAAGGGAAAGGGAATCAGGAAAACGAAAACTTGGTATCTTACATAATGTTGCTTTTCTAAAAAGTGGAAAATGAAGAAAATTTTTGTTATTTTTTAATTGTATTTGTCTAGGAACTCCCAATCCCTGGATTCCTATACTTATATTGATGGCTCTAAATAGACATGCTTAACAAGAAAGTCATTGTAGCCAATCCTGTTATCTATGAAGGTTTGTAAATTAATAATTTCTGTAGCAAAAAAAAAAATCTTCAATCTGAATCTCCTACATATGGTAATCGAGGCATGTAAAATGACGCAAGGTTTGGATCTTTGCAATACTGATTTTCAACTGTATACCTTTCTGTGGCATTATCAATCACGGTCTCAAACTATCTTATAAGACAGCTGTCTTGGCATCTTTGAACTATAATACTCTACATAGCTTTAGATAAACTTCCTGCTTCTGGAGAACTTTTATGATTTATGATCATTATGAATGTTACGCTATCTGGCAGGATAGCAAAAATGTAAAGAAAAGCATTATTGATAGCAACATGCTTAAAATGTGTTTATAAGGCAGGGCTCCTCATCTTTGCAATAATGTTGAGAAACTTCGGTTATTAGCATAAAAGCTACTATAATAACGTGAAAGGGAAGGATATTGCCCCACACACATATATATATATATATATATATATATTTTACAATGCTTATTAATGTTTTAAAACCTCTAGTTTCCATTTTTACTTAAATTTTGTGGTTTATGGCTGTAGGTCAGAAGAATGTCTACATAGTTAACGAACAATTAATAAAATAAGGCACATTTTATATATCCATATTGACTCTCCCATATTTTCTGCTTATATTGTGGATGTTACTATTGTCTAGGCGCAAATTTCTTTTTCCTTTTTCGTTTTGTTGGTAATGAATTAACAATGCCAACAGGTAGTAATGCCAAAGAGGTAAGCAAGTCTCCACTTTCTCCACCAATTATTGAAAAATTTCGAAGAAAGTCTATCCGGCAGAGGCCCAGTGATGCGCCTGTTCTTTGCACTGGTTGTGGAATGAAAACTGAGCCAGATATTAAGGACTCAATGAGATTCAGTTTTTCAGAGATACAGATTGCAACAAATGACTTTTCAAAGGATAATTTACTAGGAGAAGGCGGTTATGGTCATGTATATAAAGGCCAACTTAAGGATGGACAATTCATTGCTGCCAAGGTGAGGAAAGAAGCAAGTACACAAGGATTTGCAGAATTTCATTCAGAAATATCTGTTCTAAGCTTTGCACGTCACAAGAACATAGTGATGCTGCTAGGCTATTGTTGCAAGGAGAACCTTAATATTTTGGTCTATGAGTATATTTGCAATAAATCTCTTGAATGGCATCTCTTTGGTGAGTCAATGCAGAAAATTTTGGGCATTCTATCTGCATACATTCCTTCTTTCCGAAACCTCACATTCAACCTCCCGTTTTCAATGCCGTTATTGTTGCACAGATGATACAGAAAATGTCCTTGAGTGGCATAGAAGGCATGCTGTTGCCATTGCTACAGCAAAAGGGTTGCGCTTTCTTCATGAAGAATGTCGTGGAAGCCCCATCATTCATCGTGACATGAGGCCAAGCAATATACTGCTAACCCATGACTTTGTTCCTATGGTAAATATACTGCAGTTTACTTGTGTCAAATAATTTTTCTAGTATTGGCGGTGCTAGAGTTCCACCATCGTCAAATCCTCTTATTAACTTATCCTTTGTTTTGGATTGAATACTCACATATAGTATTGCATTAAGGTTTTGTTTTATCTCGCCTGCATACATCTGCAGGAATATTACTCTAGAGTTATTTGTGTGATACGATAGTTCTTCAAAATGTTACATGCCATTCACTTGCTACATGGATGTCCCTCTGTAACTGTAAGGACTGCTTTATTACCTAAATGAGAAATTGAACCGATGTAAATTCAATTCCTCTTCGTGTGAATTATAGGTCTCTTGTCTGAGCAACATATGCCGTGTATATTCTTCGGGATCAAAATTTCCGAACAACCCAATCTCTGCATTCCTCTTACATGCAATTTACTTGAAGTTCAATAAACAAACTACAATTTATCATTGTTTACACGATGTCGACTCCAGAATTTAATATTATGCTCTAGAACTCTATTTATTCCATTGAGAATTTTCATATTTCAGCTTTTTACTGCATCTTCGTTGTCCCGAAGAAAATTATTTTCCCTATAATGCATGCTATGCTATAGTTTATATATCTTCCTTTTTGGCTTCTAGGTAGTACAATATCATGCTTTATTGATACTTAGAAGTGTAGCATTTACGTGTGGCTATTTGAATTGTGCTATACAAGTAGATCAGACTGCTTTTAGCACTTTTGCTTGTGTCATGTATCCACGAACATTTTAGGAGAAGAATGTTTAATTACGACTCTTGTTCGGCTTTCATGAAACATAACGCTTGCATGAAACATGAGTATAACACCGTCACTTTTCTTTTTCCTAAACAGCTAGGTGACTTTGGCCTGGCAAAATGGAAAACAAGTGAAGAAAATATACAGACTAGAATTCTTGGAACACTCGGGTAAGCATAGATCTTAGGATGCACATTTGAGTGCATCAGTTCTGTCTCTTACTGCAGTATAATCTCAAATTCTCCAGGCTCTTTGCTTTATACAGATATCTTGCACCAGAATATGCAGAGAACGGTATTGTTTCTGTGCGAACAGATGTCTACTCATTTGGCATTGTCTTGATACAACTTATGTCCGGACGCAAGGTTGTTGAAGTAAATAGACTAGACCAGCAACAGTCCCTAAGGCAGTGGGTAGGTTCTCTGATTGTCTCAACTGCTCCAAACAAAACAAGATTGTATGTCTGTTAACCTGGATTTGTAGTTTTCATTTTAAGAAAATGGCAATGTTTCAATCTTCTTTTATCTCGATAGCCAATAATGTAGCATGTCTAATGCATTTTAGGCAATACCACTGATCCAGAGGCTTGCGTTACATGAGCTAGTTGATCCTCGCATTCGAGACTCTTATGATACATATGAACTGTACCACATGGCTAGAGCAGCTTATTTGTGTGTGCAAACTGACCCTGAAATGCGCCCATCGATGGGAGAGGTAATTGGTTATTGATGCTTTGACTGTCTCATCATCATATGTAGAAGTTTTTTGCACTAGTTCATATTACAGTTGCAATGGTTTCACTGGTGATGATAATGTTTTGCTTGGAGACCTAGCGATCTATCAATAGAATGCTGTGCAATAGATTTAAAAAGATACCGTTTCCCTTACGCAAAGCCATTGCATAATCGAAATTTAAGAGGCCGTTTTCGTTATTTCTAATTATAAAGGTGTGAATTTTTCCTGAAGTCTTTAAAGGCTGCTTTCACTATTTTTCTAATTTTCCTACCCTCCCCCTCACTTGGTGTTTATTATTAAGCTTTTAAAAGCTTTCAAATTCTATTTTCACTACTTTTCTAATTTCTACCTCCCCCCTCATTTGTTTTGTTATCATATGCAGAAAGTCTATTTTTTTTTAAACGCATGGTGTTGGATTAAATTCACAAATTAGAGTGGCAAACAAACAATTTATTACAGTATTTTTTAATAATGGAAAAATTGTCCATTAAAAAATTTAATAACTCTCTCAAATATAGGAACACATAATACTAGATATTAATTTGAGAACTTGTTTAGGAAGTCTATTTTTTTTTTAAACGCATGGTGTTGGATTAAATTCACAAATTAGAGTAGCAAACAAACAATTTATTACACTATTTTTTAATAATGGAAAAATTGTCCATTAAACAATTTAATAACTCTCTCAAATATACGAACACATAATAATGAAATGTTAGGCCTCGTCACAGTGAGAAAATTTAGCTTGCCCACAACTCTCAGATATTCCCCATGACCATCTGGTAATGCACCTTGGTCTCCTACTAATTTCACATTAAGATCCATAGGAGTATCCACAGGACGACAACCTAACATCCCAACTTCATTTAGCATATCAAGTACATATTTTCTCTGACATAAATAAATCCCATCTCTGAAATAAGCTACTCTAATACCCAAAAAATATTGTAAGTGACCCAAATCTTTTATCTGAAAGTTCGCTTGAAGATTGGACATAAGTTTCTAGATACCGACAACATCATCACTGATAATCATAATATCATCTACATAAACAACTAACAAAATCTTTCCAGCATTAGAATGACAATAGAATATAAAGTGATCTATTCCACACCTTGTCAAACCGAATCTTATGACAACACTACTAAATCACCAAACCAAGCCCTTAGAGATTGCTTCAATCCATACAAGGACTTTTTCAAATGACAAACCAAACAAGAATTCTCCTCCAGAGCTCGAGATCAAACCTTAATTCAGTTGTTTTTAAGAAATCGATTCGAGGTCAAGATCGAGCTTGAGTTCAACACTACCTCTTGAGCGAGTTTGAATCAAGCTCAAGTTTGTCTAATTTTCTAACAAGTCAAGATCGAGCATAAGATTTGATACTCGATTGATCTCGAACTAGATCTTGAGGTTAAAGAAAATTTTTTTAACTCAAACTCGAGTAGGTCCATATTCAAGCTCGACTCGGCTTATTTGCAACCCTAGTCCACATTAAAGTCTGCATCCTTGTTGACTAGATATGGACGTTGACAATGTCACGCCCCGTGCCCGAGACGTGGCACTTGCCGTGCCCTAAACTACGCTAGAACACAAGGCTACAAACAAAGTTACGATACTTAAAGCAAGTAGAACTTAAGGAAATGGTCATATAACCAAGGAATCTCTTTCATTCATTCAAAATATGAGTACTCACAATACATACATTTTTCTATAACAAAAGAATTGGGTTGCTACAAATTGCATCCTAACATAAACAAAAGAATAGGGCTATACAACCTTAGAACAAGCACCCTATACAAAAATACCCTATCATCAAAAGTTCCCATCTAAACCCAACTCAAAAAGCCCAAGAGTTGGTCCAGCCTTCATCCACAAAATTCTCCTCCTCTGCGATACAAAATAAGCAGTGAGTGACATGCCACCCAGTAAGTAGTAAAGAATCACCTTGTGGCTTGAGACGGTTATACATATACACTTTCATGCAACAAACAATATTGAATGACTTAATGTATGAAATACGAGGTATATCACATTTATTTCACAATCCCATAAACCATTTATCAACATTTCTAACGAGCTCAAGTAGTAAACCGACTAATGACCCTGGATATCCAGTTGTTAACTACGACCCGATTAACACGGTCAATTACTGACTCTACCCGGTCAGTCCGGTCAAACAAAGCTAACTATCCCCGGTTAGCACGGTCAAACATCAAACATTAACATCACTTTAAGGAACTAGTCCCGTCATAGGTCATTACACTCAAGAGCTCATTCAAACATTACTTTATCAAACACATTACCTCGTATAAGCATTTCATATAAGAAAACATAAAATAGCCCAATTCAAGCCAAGGAAACAATAGTTTAACAATTTAGAGCATTCGTACTAGTTATAGCTCATTTGGAATACGCAAGGGATTCATAGACTACTTACCTCAATCCTGCCTTAATTCAAATAATCGGAGAATGGATAGTCGCCTTCCTCGCCTAATAACACAAGAACACTCCATTATAGGTCGATTTCTAACATTAATTTCTACAAAAAAAAAAAAAAATCTAAGGCCTTACGCAAAACATAAAAGAAGCACAACCAAAAGGAAAACGGAACAAACGATTCGCGACCGCAGATTGAGAAACGTCCACCCGCGGCTCACAACAGAAAGTGAGCCGCGGGTGAACAGTGCTGAGCCGCGCCACGGCTCAGCCCGCGGCTCACACCTGCGGCTTGATCCGCGGCGCGGATCGTGTCGCGGATCAGCCCAGAAAATGGGCTCGATCATCCGCGGTTCCATCCGCGGCGCGGATCGTGCCGCGGATTAGCCCAGAAAATGGGCTCGATCATCCGCGGTTCCATCCGCGGCACGGATGGGGCCGCGGATGGCACCAAAAACGAGCCAAAACTGTCCTGCAACTGCTCAAAACACCACCAACACTATACATCATCTTCACACTCGACCCAAACAACAAGACAACCTCAAAATGACATAATAAGGTAGGAAAACACTATCTTAACATCATAAGCAACACATTCATGAATCATTTTCAAAAATCACACAAGATCTCAAGAAAAGAGAAAAAGCTCTTAGGAAAAGAAGAATTACCTTGGGTGAAGGATTGAGTAGAAGAAACTATACTTCCTCCCCTTGAATCCCCTACTAGAGTGAGGCTCTTCACCTTAAAGAAGAATTAAAGAGACAAGAAAAGGTTTAGAGAGGAGTGAAGTTGGAAGATGAAGAAGAGGAGAAGAAATTGGAAAGTCAAAGCCCTAAGCTTATTTGGTCAAAAATAGAAGTTTAGAAAATTTCCTTTAAGTCCTCCTACTTAAGAAAATAAAACTCTACCCAAAAAAATCAATTACAAAATTACCCTCCAAAGGTCTCTAGTATTACATTCTCCCCCTCTAATAAAAAGTTTCGGCCCGAAACTTACGTACCAAGCGAATCAAAAAGTGTCGGGTACTTCTTCTTCATCTCTTCCTTAAGCTCCCAAATAGCTTCACGAACGGTGTGATTAGACCATTGCACCTTGACATACGGGATCGTTCTTCGTCTTAAGACTTGATCTTTATGGTCTACGATCCGAAGAGGTTGCTCACCATACGATAGATCGTCTTGGATGGGTAGCGGCTCGTACTCTAGCACAAGAGTGGAGTCGGGAACATATCTTCTCAATTGAGATACGTGAAACACATTGTGAATCCGAGATAGGGCAGGTGGTAAGGCCACTCGGTAAGCTAATTCTCCCACTCGCTCTAGTATCTCAAATGGCCCTACATATCTCGCACTCAATTTTCCGCTTTTCTCGAATCGCATTACGCCTTTTGTTGGTGACACCTTCAAGTATACTTTGTCTCCGGTTTGAAATTCCAATGGTCTTCATTTTAGATTAGCCCAGCTTCGTTGTCTATCTTGGGTTGCCCTTATTCTTTCCTTCACCAAAGTTAGTTTCTCCATTGTGATTTGTATAAGATCGGGTCCGGTAATGGTTTTTTCTCCCACTTCATCCCAATACAATGGCGACCGGCACTTTCTTCCGTACAAAGCTTCAAATGGTGATACTCCAATGCTACTATGATAACTATTATTATAAGAGAATTCCACTAGCATCAAGAAATCCTCCCTACTACCACTGAAATCCATAACACACGCTCGAAGCATGTCTTCTAATGTCTGGATGGTGCGTTCCGATTGGCCGTCCGTTTGAGGGTGATAAACTGTGCTAAGATTCAACTGTGTGCCCATGGCTTGCTGAAAACTCTCCCAAAACCGTGAGGTGAAGCGGGGGTCTCGATCGGAAACTATGCTTGCCGGGACTCCGTGATAACGTACTACACGATCCATGTAGAGGTTTGCCAAGGTATCCATAGGAGCCGTCGACGTCATTGGTATAAAGTGAGCCGACTTCGTTAGTCGGTCCACGACTACCCAAATTGCATCATTTCTTTTCCTTGTCTTCAGTAGTCCAACTACAAAATCCATCGTCACATGTTCCCACTTCCATTCCGGAATCTCCAAGGGCTTCAACAATCCTGCCGGGCATTGATGTTCAGCTTTGATTTGTTGGCACACTAAACACTTGGATACGTACTCCGCAATCTCCCTCTTCATTCCGCTCCACCAATACAATTGTTTCAAGTCCCGGTACATCTTGGTGCTTCCGGGATGAATTGAAAGTCGTGAAGAATGAGCTTCTTCCATCACTTCATTCCTCAATCCGTCTCCTTTGGGTACTACTAACCGACCCTTCATCCATACACTACCATCTTCGTGCAATTGAAAGTCGGACAATTCTCCTTGTGCCATCTTTTCCTTGGATCTCTTCAATTCTTCATCTTTTTCTTGAACTTCTTTAATCCTTGACACTAGTGTGGGTTGAGCAATTAAAGCAGCCAAAACTGTTTGAGTTGACTCCACTATCTCCAACTTCAACTCTTCCATCTGTCTCACCAACATTGCCGCCATGAAACCCGTACCCTTTCGACTCAACGCATCTGCTACTTTGTTAGCCTTTCCGGGGTAATAACTGATGGTGAGATCATAATCCTTTAGCAACTCGAGCCATCTTCTCTGGCGCATATTTAATTCCCTTTGAGTGAATAAATACTTTAGGCTCTTGTGATCGGTGAAGATTTTGCATTGTTCCCTATATAAGTAGTACCTCCAAATCTTCAAAGCGTAAACCACGGCGGCTAGCTCCAAGTCGTGCACCGGATAATTCTGTTCATAAGGCTTCAATTGGCGGGAGGTGTACGCTATAACTCGTTCATTCTGCATCAACACGCACCCCAAACAACTCTTGGACGCATCACTGAAAATGGTGAATTTACCCGATTCCGAAGGCAAGGCAAGGACCGGGGCTGACACCAGCTTGCTCTTCAACTCTTGAAAACTTTCTTCACATTTGGAAGTTCATTCGAACTTGACTCGTTTCTAGGTTAACCGAGTCAAAGGCAATGCTATGGAAGAAAAGCCCTCAACAAATTTTCGGTAATACCCAGCTAAGCCCAAAAAGCTTCTTATCTCCGCCACATTGGTTGGTCGGGGCCAATCAACAATTGCTTCGATCTTCCGAGAATCCACAGAAACACCTTCTTCCGAAATGACATGTCCCAAGAAGGATATATTCTTAAGCCAAAATTCACACTTATTTAGTTTTGCATACAACTCTTCACGCCTCAAGATCTGTAAGGTCTCTCTTAAATGATTCTCGTGTTCCCCTTCGCTTGAAGAGTATACTAGGATGTCATCAATGAAGACCATACTGAATTTGTCTAGTTGCTCCTTAAATACCCTGTTCATCAAGTCCATAAAAGCGGCAAGAGCGTTAGTCAATCTGAAGGGCATAACGAGGAATTCGTAGTGCCCATATCTGGTCCGGAACGCACTTTTAGGAACATCCCCCAACTTGATCCTTAGCTGATGGTAACCCGAATAGAGGTCGATTTTTGAAAATACCTTGGCTCCCTTCAATTGGTCAAAAAGATTGTCTATCCGAGGCAACGGATACTTATTCTTCACCGTAACCTTATTAAGTTCTCGGTAGTCAATGCATAGACGCATGCTCCCATCTTTCTTTTTCACAAATAGAACTGGAGCACCCCAAGGTGACACACTCGGACGAATAAGCTTCTTATCCAACAATTCTTGTAGCTGCTCCTTAAGTTCTCTCAACTCTGCCGAAGCCATACGATAGGGGGCCTTGGAGATGGGTTCCGCTCCCGGTACTAAATTGATCTCGAAATCTATCTCTCTCTTCGGAGGTAAACCCGGCAACTCACTCGGAAATACATCGGGAAACTCTTTCACTATGGGGATATCTTCTATTCTCACCTCCTCCTTCTTATCGACGTCTAAAACATAGGCGAGAAAACATTCATAGCCTTTTTGAACTGCTTTAAAGGCTTGAAGGGCTGACAAAATCGGTAAAGATTTTTCCTTTCCGGGTTTTTGAGCACACCCCTGGAAGAAAAAGAGGGGAGTGTCCGGAACACGAAAATAAACCCTTTTTCCCCGACAGTCTACAAAAGCATAATTCCTAGACAACCAGTCCATACCCAGTATGACATCAAACCCCCCTATGTTCAACTGAATCAAGTTGGCTATGAACTCTCTTCCCCCTAAGTCTAGTACACAAGCCTCATACATAAGATTTGAAATAAGCACTCTCCCTCCCGAAGTCTCTACCCGATAAGGTTCCTCAAGAACACATGGTTTAACATTCAACAAGGACACAAACTTTTTAGAAACGAAAGAGTAACTTGCTCCGCAATCAAATAAAGTATAAGCCGGGAGAGAATTGACCAACACCATACCTGTCACCTACCTCCTCTGATCCTTCTGTTTCTTGTTGCGATAATGCATAAACTTTAGAGTTCGTCGTTGCCCGGTTAGCATTGGCACTTACTTGGGTTATGGGCTTGCTAGCACCCCCAACCGGTTTAGGATTCGCCGACTTGGAGTCAGTTGATTTAGGATTCGGGCAGTTGCTAACCTTGTGCCCCACTTGACCGCACCCGAAGCATGCTCCCATCCTCTACCGACATTCTCCCGGATGCACTCGATGACAAATATCACAAGCTTTCGCGCCACTAAGGAGGGCCACGTCTTGCCGGAGGGATTTGCGGAGTCCCACTCGTTTGAGGCCCAAAAGGCTTCGAAGGAAATTCGGGACAAAACGGACGAAACAATTGATGAGGTTGCACTCCACCCGGAGGTTGACCTTGCACTATAGGGGGCTTACCCCTTTGTTGTTTTGTCTCGAAATCTTTTCTCTTTATATTTTGTTCCGCATCCAAGCTTGCCTCGTACATTTAGTCACACGTGGTGTAAAAGTTCCCGGAGATCTTCGATTGAATGCGGCTATTTAACCCTCCCTTGAAGGACACCATTTTTATCGTCTCGTCCGCCATCACTGAAGGGACAAAACGTCCCAAGGAAATGAAGGTTGAGTAGTACTCCGCCACGGAGAGGGCTCCTTGTTTTAGCTCATTGAACCATTGGATCTTTTGAATGTGAATGGTGGGAGGAAAGTAGTGTTGAAGAAAGACCTTCTTGAAGTCTTCCCGTGTCAAAATACGCCCCGTCATTGCCATTGTCAAGGCCACCCCATCCCACCATTTTTCAGCTTCTCCCACAAGGAAGGATGTCACTACTTGGGGTCGAATGTGATCGGGCACTTGCATCGTCTGGAACTTTTTCTCGATCTGTGCAAGCCACCTCTCCGCTACGTCGGGGTTTGGGCCCCCATCGAAGGTGGGGACATTAACCTTGCTCAATTCCTTAAAGTGGTAGCGCACGCTACCTCGGTCTTCCTCTTGAGCTCCATGGTTCCCACCTTGTTGTCAGTTGATATTCTTGAAATCCGTGTCAGAAATTGGTAGGCAAACGCTAACGTGGTAGGATCAAGTTGAGGAGGCGTAGGGTTTGCATTCTCTTGGCGAGGATGGAGGGGTCACTTGTGAAGTTCCCTCCTCCCAAGGCCTACGGAAAGTCCGGCGGGCATCCGCCATGAAACTCCCAATAGGAATGTTGAGCTCCTCTTCGTCTTCTTCCTCGCCATCCGGTCCAATGTCTTCCACGGAGGGCTCGGTGTTCGCCATGACTCTCTTGCCATTACCATCTTCAAGAGTCTCTAATCTTCTCTTTCTCCCCGGTAGCATTCTGCACAAAACCCGAGTTAGAACATGCCAACCCAAATATCTATCTATCTCTATCTCTATAGAATCTATACTCAATAGCAAATATTCACCAAGTCAACACTAAACATTCATTCCATTCATACACTTAAGGTAACCCACATGATCATAACCTAGGCTCTGATACTAATAAAAATGTCACGCCCCGTGCCCGAGACGTGGCTACTCGCCGTGCCCTAGACTACGCTAGAACACAAGGCTACAAACAAAGTTACGATACTTAAAGCAAGTAGAACTTAAGGAAATGGTCATATAACCAAGGAATCTCTTTCATTCATTCAAAATATGAGTACTCACAATACATACATTTTTCTATAATAAAAGAATTGGGTTGCTACAAATTGCACCCTAACATGGACAAAAGAATAGGGCTATACAACCTTAGAACAAGCACCCTATACAAAATATACTCTATCATCAAAAGTTCCCATCTAAACCTAACTCAAAAAGTCCAAGAGTTGGTCCAGTCTTCATTCCTACAAAATTCTCCTCCTCTGCGATACAAAATAAGTAGTGAGTGACATGCCACCCAGTAAGTAGTAAAGAATCACCTTGTGGACTTGAGACGGTTATACATATACACTTTCATGCAACAAACAATATTGAAATGACTTAATGTATGAAATACGAGGTATATCATATTTATTTCACAATCCCATAAACCATTTATCAACATTTCTAACGAGCTCAAGTAGTAAACCGACTAATGACCCTGAATATCCAGTTGTTAACTACGACCCGATTAACACGGTCAATTACTGACTCTACCCGGTCAGTCCGATCAAACAAAGCTAACTATCCCCGGTTAGCACTGGTCAAACATCAAACATTAACATCACTTTAAGGAACTAGTCCCGTCATAGGTCATTTCACTCAAGAGCTCATTCAAACATTATTTTATCAAACACATTACCTCGTATAAGCATTTCACTATAAGAAAACATAAAATAGCCCAATTCAAGCCAAGGAAACAATAGTTTAACAATTTAGAGCATTCGTACTAGTTATAGCTCATTTGGAATACGCAAGGGATTCATAAACTACTTACCTCAATCCTGCCTTAATTCAAATAATCGGAGAATGGATAGTCGCCTTCCTCACCTAATAACACAAGAACACTCCATTATAGGTCGATTTCTAACATTAATTTCTACAAAAAAAAATAATCTAAGGCCTTACGCAAAACATAAAAGAAGCACAACCAAAAGGAAAATAGAACAAACGATTCGCGACCGCAGATTGAGAAACGTCCACCCGCGGCTCACAACAGAAAGTGAGCCGCGGGTGAACAGTGCTGAGCCGTGCCGCGGCTCAGCCCGCGGCTCACACCCGAGGCGCGGATTGTGTCGCGGATCAGCCCAGAAAATGGGCTCGATCATCCGCGGTTTGATCCGCGGCGCAGATCGTGCTGCGGATCAGCCCAGAAAATGGGCTCGATCATCCGCGGTTCCATCCGCGGCGCGGATGGGGCCGCGGATGGCACCAGAAACGAGCCAAAACTGTCCTGCAACTGCTCAAAACACCACCAACACTATACATCATCTTCACACTTGACCCAAACAACAAGACAACCTCAAAATGACATAATAAGGTAGGAAAACACTATCTTACATCATAAGCAACACATTCATGAATCATTCTCAAAAATCACACAAGATCTCAAGAAAAGAGAAAAAGCTCTTAGGAAAAGAAGAATTACATTGGGTGAAGGATTGAGTAGAAGAAACTATACTTCCACCCCTTGATCCCTTACTAAAGTGAGGCTCTTCACCTTAAAGAAGCATTAAAGAGACAAGAAAAGGTTTAGAGAGGAGTGAAGTTAGAAGATGAAGAAGAGGAGAAGAAATTGGAAAGTCAAAGCCCTAAGCTTATTTGGGCAAAATAGAAGTTCAGAAAATTTCCCTTTAAGTCCTCCTACTTAAGAAAATAAAACTCTACCCCAAAACATCAATTACAAAATTACCCTCCAAAGGTCTCTAGTATTACAGACAACCCTATATGTGTGTCCGCATGATCATCCGCATTATTGATTTCTTGCAATTTCTTCCAAAAACTTGATTGCATGATCAACCTGTCTTATTATTCTGCAAGAAATAACCAATGGACAATAAGTGCATTTCATCATTTATTTGTTAATCATCAACACTTAGATGATTTTAGATTATATGATCTTTAAGAACATTTCTAGAACAGACTCCCACTAGTACCAGGATGTTAGATTAAATTCATATATTAGGAAGGCAAACAAACAATTTATTATACTATTTTTTTAATAGTAGAACAATTGTTTATTAATTTTCAACTTTTCTAAGATCAATTTTTATAAAAATTAAAAATTATTGAGAACAAGCTCTATTGCATTTTAGTTGTATTTATAATGTCAAAATGAATGTTGCGTTGACGACTTCTTTTTATTGTTAGCTGTTAAACGTTTTCTTCGGGGGTTTTTTAGCTGCCTTCTCTAACCTTGTGTAAATGTAATGGCAGGTTTTACGTCTTCTGGAAGGCGAAAATGATCATTTTAATCACTTAGCTGATCAATTTGTACCCCATTTTAGTAAATGAACGAAAGCATAGATAAGCTACTGGCACTAAGTGTCCTGAATATTTTAAAGCCAATTTCATATCCACCACTTGGTGCAAGTTTAGATACAGCAGTTTGATTCATTTTCAGTGTATTCCGTGAATGTGTTTGTACTGCAATTTTGACTCTTCACAGCTTTCAGAGCAGAAGCACCAAAATTATATGCTAAATGGTTTGAATGTCAATGATAAAATTGATTTATTTGAAGGTGTTTATGTTAATAAATAAATATGTTTTTCCAATTTCATTGCAGAAGACGAGATGGCAGCTTTGGTGCTGTAATGCCCTCTGTATTTTAAAGGGTGTTGTATGCAGCCTCCATTAGTCAAACATCAGATTTTAGTTTTCACCCTTTTTTCTCTTCCTCGCCTTCTCTCTTTATGTTCAAATTTTTTTTAACTACCCTGATGTGCATGCTTGCTCCTGATAGCTAAAGCCTGGAACTCCTACCCTTTTAGTAGAAATATTCAATTAATAGTATATGGCAATAGTAGCTTATCATTTGTACGAAAGTTTACTATATTTGTCTTGGAGGCGGACTTGCAGTACCAAAACTGACCATAATGTGCTCATGGTGGTTAATGCCTTTAGTGGTAGGATTAAAATAGAAAATTCTGATCCAATAAAATGTGTATAATTAATTTCCATATTTAGGTCCAATAGATATACAGAGAATCATCTTTGTATGCTGTCTTTGGATCTTTCAAATGTATTTGGTCATACCTACTTTTGACATTATTGCATTGCTTAAAGATTGATGACTGAAGTTTTACACCACCCAAAATTCCAATAAATTTACATATTTAGTGTAAATTTATCCATTGTTCCATCTATATATACTCTCATTTATGCACTCTAGAGTTGACCCTGAATACAATCAGTTGCTCAAAGAGCCTAAACTAAATCAAACTATCGAAACTATGCTTAATCTTTGTGCAATTGAGGATGAAGGTAAAGCGCAGGACTGACTCTTACGGATTCTAGAAACCACGCCTTTACCTAATGTGATTGGTCTCTTTCATCTTTGATCGGACACATAGTTTGATAAAGTGGTGGTTTTACCATCTGGATCCTAAATACTAATACACTTGAATGGATTTTATCCAATTTAACCATTTATGACCTTCTCATGATAGTGGACGTTGGGCATTTTCTATAGGATTAACGAAATGGAAATGTGGCCAAGAAAAATGAGCTGGAGCCAATATCTCACATGAACATTTTTAAAAAGAAGAAAACTCTCATAATGATCCCTTCTGGAATAAAATCTGACAGCGATCAATTGAAAATTGTAATTTTGATCCAGTATATCATGGATTAACCTCGATTAGTATCCCATCTTTTAATTCTATTACATTTAGTCCTTTATATACATGTTTAGACATTTTTTGGCATAACCAATGGTGGAGGGAATCGATCTTAGCACCTCTCCTATCCGGATCAATGTCCTTATTTACTCAATTAAGATGACTGGACAATGTTAATATATTTGGCCCTTAATTTTTGGTTTTTTTTTTTTTTACCAAACTTAACCATTACATGGGAAAGGGGAGTTGGCCTTTGATAGAATTCGAACTCTTGATCTTTGGAGTGAAATTATAAAACTTTAAACGCTTAAGTCTCTATTTGTTTCTTTACTTTTTTCATAAGCGAATTGCATCACTAATTGTCCTCTATTAATGTACTTCTGAAAATATATGGGACCCAATCTAAAATAGAGGCAATTGAAACAGACTAAGACAAGTAGAAAAGATAATGTGTCGAATGTTCTAAACAGAATAAAAGTAGACCGAAATTCGCCCAAAACATAGTAGAAAAGATCGAATCTTTTCTTGGAAACGCAAATGTTTGGCATCAATTGATTCATCTGGTTCGGCAAGTTTAGTTGCTTTTGTTTTTCGGTTTCATTTTCAAACTCAAATGGGATCACTCAAATTGACAAAGGGTCCATTTAGAAAATGGTTAATATGATGATATACAATCTCTTTATTTAGGTTCTTAGATGGTTGGAGTGACAAGTCAAAAGAGAAGTCATTATTTGTATAAGATGACCTTTTATCGGCATTGCGTTTTGCAAAGAAGATTAGTATGGCTTTGCTGACAGAGAAAACTGGGCAAAAACACTTCGACCCTATTCTTTTATCTGATGAAGCCAAGGATGTGGATCCATAATTGAAAATTGTTTGCTTTCTTCACAATTTTAAAATAGGCTTTTTATTCTACCATTAATCCTACGCAATAGCACAAACCTATTCCACACCTATATATCAGTCATGGTTGTGTATGTATCTATATTGATGCATTTGCAAGAACAAAATAAAACCTTTTGTAATAATATATCGATAAAAGAAAAAAAAAAGCACAATAAATATATGATGATGAAGCCAGTAAAGGTTTGTTTGGTGGGTGATCTTCGTTTTCTTCCATTAAAAAAAAATAAAAAAAGAAAAAGAAAAGGAAAAACCATGTAAATTCGGTTGTAAGCCAACAACATTGCTGGTCACTAAAAGGACCTTCGGATATGACCTTTGTTTCCATAACAACTGAGCTTAATTATCTTAATTGTTTTCTGAACGAAAACAGATTTTGGGAGAGAATTTTCTCACTTTTCATTCATAATCAAAATGTTTTTCATGGTTATGCTTATATACAAGTTTTCAAACAATAAAAGAATGACAAGTGGCCAAATTACAATTCTTCTAAAAGAATATTTCCTGAGCTAATCTTGATCCTATCCGATCCTTTCTTGGCGAACAGGCAAAATCAGTTACGTGATCTTTTCTTGTTAGCTGGAGCTGGAGCAATTTCTTGCTTCTGCATGTGCAGCTTCAACAGACATAAGATGTGGGCCTCTGGGCCTTCATCAGCTTCATCGACTTTTCATTTTGAGCTCATCAGACTTATACCATCAAGCCAGTCCATCGTGGGCTTCATTTCTCTTCACAACGAGCTTTTCATGCCAAAAGCACATGAAAATTTTCATAAAGGTTCAAAACAGCTAAGTGACGTTATCCTTAATATTAGAAATATGCATGTGCCCAAGCCCATAAAAAACCCATTGCATAATTGTGAATCTTCCTTGAGTAGAACTCCACTTATCCAAAAAAATCCTACGCATATCCTATGACACAAAATTATTAATTAGTTGCTTAACATATAAACATCAACCAGCATAAACCTTCTCTCTGCATCTAGCTGATTAAGCACAAATCCACTAGCAACAGCTGTTCTTTCAAGACCAAAAAAGAGAAGGAGATTTGACAAGTGAGCAAATGCTGTCCGGTACTTTTTTCTATGAGTGGAGAACCACTGGTTGCTTAGTAGCTGCGGATGATGTTGTATAGATAGGAATTGCATTTTCCATCATAGTTAGCTTATTCAAAAAATTTTCAAAATTTCAAGTAAAGTTAAATTTTTAAAATTTTAGTTACTCAAAGAAAACAAAAGTAAATAAATATATACTAAAAAAGAGAATTTATAGAGATTGGAGCCATTTCATTTTTTGGTAGCAGATAATTTATTAATCATGATGACGTCATTCTAACGATACATCCAGTCTCCAAGATAACAGCTAAGACTGGCTGCTCACGTTTTCGTCTTCCTGACTCTTGAGAGCCAGCTTTTCAAGGAAAGGAAAAAGGCAAAAAACTTCAACGGCCATTAAACTTTTTCGATCATAAAGTTTTAGTCATTAAATTTTTTTTGGTTTAAAAAAGGTCACTGAACTCATAAAATTGGTATATTTATGCCCATTCCATCAATTTTAACTGTTAAATCAGACGGAAAAGTCAACACATGCAACTCACATGCCAAATATCATGGGTAAATTGGTCCATTAAATTTTATTGTACATCATATTCTTTAGACACCATCCACTCCCTACTCTTTTTATTTCTCAAAAAAAAAAAAAAACAAAAATCACACACACTATCACACACTTTGGAATCATAGATTCCTCAACAAACCATTCAAAAATTAGCCACACAATTTATCAACCTACAATTCAAACCATCCCATTTCTTGAAAACACCCACCGTAGAGAAACCCACCACAAAGGACAAGAAAACAAGAAAAAAACCAAACTTTTTTCCTTTTCTATCTGAAACTCGCATTCCAATTTCTTATGTTTTTTCTTGTCTATTAGCTTTATATATTGTTTACTTTTTGGTGATTGTGTAGAATATGTATCAAAAGAAATCTGAAATTCAAATTGGAAATGGAGTTCAAGCCGAAAAAGGAAGCAGCGGCATCTTTTCCATTTCAATCCCACCCTTCTTTTTCTTCTCCTTCCTCCTTATTCGTTCCATTGTAAGCAGCATAACCCTCAAATTTATTCTCGTCTTTGCCCCAATTTTGATTTCATTTTTTTAGATCTACAAATTTGTGTCTTCTGCACTTCCACCTTTTGTCTCTTCTTCTTCTACCTTTGATGACAACAACGACAACAACAACAAAAAGCAATATTAGCACTACTAATAAAAGGCATATTATCATCAATGAATATAACATATTTGCCTCTTCTTTTGGGTAAAATTTGGGTTGTTGACTTTTTTATGCTATATGCTTGAAAAGGATATGTTAGAGAGTACAATTTAGTGGATGGACAAATTTACCCATGCAATTTGGTTGTTCTGTTTGGTTTCCAAGCAAAATTTGACAGAATAGGTTCAAGTATAATAGTTTTATGAGTTCAGTGATCTTTTTGAAACCAAAAAAAGTTTAGTGGCCAAAACTTTATGATCGAAAAAGTTTAATGGCAGCCAAAGCTTTTTTGCCCAAAGGGAAATGGTTGTCCATTTCATTGCATCTAAGTTGGACACACTTAAGAAGCCAATCAATAGTAGGGCTGGCAATAAATCAGTTTGAAATCTCAGTTTCTTACTATAAAGCCTGTGTCATTCACAAGGAATTGTCACTTTGCATTTACATTTATTCCAATCGAGATAAGTCAAATTATTATTATAGTGTGAATGTAGAATGACAACTTCTTATGAATGACATTGAAAAACTGACACTGAGGATCCAAATTGCACAATAATTGACGGTAGCTAACATAAAGATAGCATTTTTTCTTTTTCTGCCCGTATGCAGGGGAAAGAAATGGGAAACACTGGAGACACAAGGGGCATATACCATAGGGAAAATATTAGGTTGGTTTTGCAATCATTTGCAAACTTAGATTGTTGGCTCTTGGACTTAGTTTGGGTGTTAGTTTGGGTGTTTTGAGCAGGTAAAAGGTAAAAAAGAAAACAAAAGGTGCGAAAAGTATGTTGTTAGAGAAAGCAAAGAAGAGAACCTACCTTAAAGTAAATGTATGTGAAGAAGTTTGAAATAAGAAATTTAGGACTTCGACAACTTTGAAGAGTAGGACAAATTTTTCAAACAAATTCTGGGAGAAATAAATTATTTTTTGGGTTCAGTTATTGTTGCCTCAATACATTATAGATACTTGAGGGTTTTCATCCATTTGTTAAGAAGAAAAAAAATACAAATCAAGGAATTAGGAATTCGAATGCACTAGCATGCAATAAAGAAACTAATACTGACAAGGAGACATATTGCACCATTTAATCAAAATACAGTATAATAAACAAACAAATAGTATGCATTTTCCTATTGTTTAATTAGTGAAGTTATAATAATTCTCTATGGATTAAATTCACAAATTAAGGTGGCAAAAAAATTGTTTATTAACTATTTTATTATTAGCAGAACAACTATTTATTAAATGACTAAAACATAGTTCTCTCAGTTATAGGAACACAACGTTAGATACTAATTTGAGAACTATTTGAGTTGAGTCTCAAAATTACATACTAATATTTCACTGATAAATCGAGCTATATATATATATATATATATATATATATATATATATATTTTGTTTCTTGAGCTCTTTTGACACTGACAACAAAATACAATTTTTTCTTTATACATAAGATCAATATGATTATTGAACGGAAATTGCACTTGTGAATGTTCCATTTTCACACTCAATTTGGAGAAGATTTTGCATGTTTAAATTCTAAATTTCTCTTGTGCTTATTGCATTTCAAACTCTAGCATTTTTTCCCTGAGTAATAAATGAAATACTTCAAAGTCATAAGATTTGCCAACTATTTTATTTCAACGTAGATGACTTTTTATCAAACCCATAAATATTGCAACGACCTACAAATTTAATGAAAAGCAGTACTAGTACTTTAAATTGGTCGAATGGTTTTCTTCAACGAACTTGTCCCTTATCGCACTTTCAAAAAATTGTAAAAATGGAACTTGGTTAATATATTGGATGTGGCAAAAAGCAAATTAGCATGTATTTAAATTAAAATCAAAGAGAATTGGAACTCATACGCTCTAAAAAAGCAAATAGCATGTGCATTCTTGGACATCCAAACAAGAAAGCAAACATTGCTATAAACTCCTGTACGAACTAGGTCATGATTAATTTGTTTAGGATAATAGGTCCAATCATTCTTACATTATTTTAATAACGAATACAAATGCTGCTATAAAAAGCACTATCCTTCAGTAAAAAGAATTTGATACGATTAACAAATTTGAAAGACAGGATGTCTTTTGAGATTAATTTATCTTTCTCATGGCAAAGTAGTTTGATTAGGTTCAAGAATTCATCTAAACATGAAGTATATAAATATTCATAAGCGACTGAAATTTGCAATAAGGGTTGCTTTTATGTTATGATTCAAAGGAATTTTGTTTCGCATCATGCTAGGAGACATAGACTTAAAGATATGATAAAAAATTGCCAAGTTCAGCTATGGGCAAGGAGTGAGCAAGATAACATTGAACACTCAAAGGTATGTTTACAAGCTAGATGTTGCCCACCATACCCTACATATTCTCTAAGAGAAGATAACATACAGCCTAATTTTTGGACCCACTGCTCATGCATTTAGTGGTTCATCCAAAGGTGATAGAAACACCTCAATTTTAGCTGTTCTATTGCCAAATATTTGATGCTCATCTTGTTAGTGTATGCCCTAAAACTAAGTTGGTTTAAGGCTCTTTGTACTTACACTTATTTATGTTATATTACATATGTGGCATTTTTCTTTATCATCTATACTTGTATTTTCATGTTACTTGTTTGTTTGATGAAATCCTTAAAATATTGATTATATATTAGAGATTGTAAGGGTTACAATTATGAGACTCTAATACATAAGGTCATATTTTTAAATATCCCTAGTCATAGTATTAATGAAATTAGACATCATTAATGTGGATAGACTAGCACATACTTTGCCTCTACTTATGGTAAGTAGTAGTTGATCTCATTAACTGTGGTGTGCATGACACTTAAGTTGGTATGTGGATGTTTGTTTGAGAACAAGTTCATTGGATTGATCCGCCAAGAGTTTTCAACTATAGTGCCAATGGTTGAACTCTTAATGGCAATGGTGTAAGTGATCCTTTGACTTGAGATTACCTTGAGTGTGGATTGCTATACTTTGACTCTATTCCTTAATGCCCGTAAAAGGGTAGCCCATAGGTTAGAGATTGGGTATACTTTGAAGCATGAAAAGATGGTGAATAATCAATATAGGATTCACCGTTCCTTAATAGGAGAGTATATCCCTTTATGGCCACTTGTTGAAAATATTAACTCATAAATCTTTTGCAGAAGTGATATTATACCTTGGAAGTAGCTTTAAGGTTATACATCATGAAGAGTTATATTTCTACAATAAGAAAATATAAATTAGTCATTTAAAAGTATGCACTATACTTTTTAGACTATTTGAGATTATTATGGCGAAACGATATTAATTACACGATAACATTGTCATTGATGGGTATGGTCTACCATATAACTTTCCTATTTACTTGGGTGGTCATGATGCATTGCTAGACGCCACTCATGATCTATAAGTATATATTAATTAACTTTGAATTAATGATAAATTAAAGTGTTTAATTTATCTAACTCTTAATTAATTAATTAATGAGTTATAATTTGTACTTATTGCCAATATGAATGGAATCTAATGGGTCACGTACATAAAGAACAAAATCTTTGGGTTAAAATGTAATTAAGATAAGTTTGAGATATTTATGGTGTTAATTTATAAGATAAATTAACTTAAAGGACTTATTTATAAATATTCTAATCTTGGAGGAAATTAGTTTCCTAAAAGAAATAAAGTAACTAATTGGTTTCCTTATAGAATAGAATTCCTAAAGGAAAAGGTTTAGCTTAAAATAAGTTATCAAAACCTTCTTGGTTTCTAATTAGTTTTATTTCCTAAAAGATAGAATACTTCCTCTAGGTTCATGCTTTGTGATAAGTGATAATTTTACCTATTTTAGTATAGTATTTTATATATATTTTTAGTGTGTTTTAAGCATGTTCTAAGTGTTTTTAAACTAAAAATGGATCAAATTCATAATTATTCTTCCATTTGAAGAATTTCTCAAAAATTAGGATTTTTACCCGATTTTTTTGGTTTTGAAGCAAAATTTATATTTTGAGCAAATTAATGCACAATCTTTGTACAATCTTTCAGGTTTTATATATTCAATAATAATTTGGATCAATTGGAGTAAGGGTCATCTCATTCTTAGTGGATTCAATGATGATTGGATTTGGAATTTCAATAGAACAACTTTTACATTCAAACTTGGAGGATTGTTTTGCTCAACATTTGAGAAATTCTCATCAACAAATTCACTATGGAATCAAAGGATCAATATCACAAAAAGGTCTCAAGGGCATAAGAGGCATAACAAGCAAAAGAGAAGTGTAAAGAAGCAATGGAAGTGAAGAATTGGAGAAAACTAGGCATCGGTAACAATAACATATTTCTGTATTTTGGTAATAACTTGAGCTAAAAATATTGGATTGAGATGATTCTTATGGAATTTTAAAGATAAGAGGATACTCTACAAATCTTATAAACACACTACAATCCAGTTCTCACATCTTCATAGCAAAAAATCTAAATTACTGAAGAACAAAGCTTTCCCAACCACGTCTCAGTATTTTGCCCATATCTTTGCATCCAACATCCAAAATGACCTAATTCTTGTGGTGTTGCAAATCTAATCCAAAGGGATACAACTTTCATGTTTTGAGGCAAAGCTGATTTTGCCTTCTTTTGGGAGCAATACGCGGACCAACTATCCACAGATCATGCATGTTAGCCAGAAAGTGATGGTTCCAACTTGCAGCTCTAGCCCCTTTTGATGACTTTTTAAAGATTTCTTACACCTGCACTACCCAAGGAAACATTGCAAAATTCAATGAAAATCTTTTTGTGATTTCAAGATAACTTTTCTTGCAAATTGTCATGCAAGTTGTCTAGATGATTAAGGTGAATTTGTCTATAAATAGAAAGCTCTTGTAAGACATTTAAAAGAAGTTTGGAAGGGAGAAGCACTCCCAAGTAGCATATAGTAGTAGTTTTCTTTGTAGTTTAGAATAATTTTCATTACTTGTAAGAAAACTCTTGGAAGATTCTAATGTATCAATTCATATCAATGAGAAATGAAGCTTTGGAGCCATGTTCTACCAAAAATGAGCATTTCTTACCTTAGCTCTTTAATTTCTTACTTGTTTATGAGTTGTTTCTATTATATGTTATTCATACAAGCTATGTTTAACTAAATATATGTCTTCGGTTAGATAAAACTAATCATATGAGTTAAATGTTATTGATGTGATCCTAGGAGTGCTTACAATCTTGATGCTTGGATATTCTCATGGAGCAACTTGTTTGGATCAAGATGAGATCAAATCATGGCTGATCATGAGGGGAACGTTCAAACTTTGTGACTACCATGGTATAATTCGTGACTTTGGGCCTCTCAATGGACTTGGTAATCAAGCTATTCAAGTGTGTTCATTGGGCCAAGAGTTTATGCATTGGTTATGGATTAAATATACATTCAAAGAAGGTCCAATTAAAGCTTCTAAGTGGTCCATAACATGTTTTTAAGGTGCTGGTTTGGTTGGACTTGTTGGAAGTCCTTTTAAAGATGCAAGATGGAGGCCCAATGGTGCTTAAAAGAAGGCGTCCAGCCCATGAACAATTTTGAGACGAATTTTTAAGTTTAATTCTTTTATGTTAAGTTTTCTATTTTGTTTACAAGTTGTAACTTCTTAGAAAGTTACCATATTGTGTTAGGTTACAACTAGTGCTCTTTGTTAAGTTTCTAGAACTTTCTACAAGTTGTTATGCAAACCTATTTATAGGCCAAAACACTGTTACGAATTTTAATAAGTTTGATGATTAATAAATTTGTGAGTTCTCAAATTGAGTGCTTCCTTCGTTCTTTGCTGATTAAGAACAACCCCCGAACTTGTAGAGTGATTCCAAGTTCAAAAACCCTAGCTTAGAGTTGCCTTATTGGTTTGATCAAGCGTTCTAGGTGCTGATTCCTTGAGTTCTTGTTCGTTCCATAAGGAGGTTCAAAGCTTCCTTGAATTTTCGAAGTTGTTCATCTTGCGTGTTCAAGGCTTTGGTGCTGATTCTAGAGTCTAGTTCATCCAAGGGGAAAGGTTCGAAATTCATACTTGGTCTTTCAAGCAATTCCACGTACGTCCGCGCGTATCAATTGGTATCAGAGCTAGTCTTGAAATTTCCAGATTTTTTCTAATCCAATTTTTCCTTTTGAGAAATTTAGGATATATCCCTTTTTATTTTTCTTTAATTCATTCTTGAGTTGTTTTTCAAAGTGCTTCATGCCTAGCTAAACAACTTGTGTCTTTCCTTGTGTTTCTTCTTTGTGTCACGTTTGTTTAAAAATAAAATAAAAAAATTCGTGCATAATTTTTTCTTGAATTTTCTTTAAGGTTTTAGAGTCGTTCTTGATTGTCTTCAATCAAGAATTCTAGGTATTGTGTGGTTTCTTGATAATCTTGACTGTTTTTATTGTTTTCTTGAAAATTCTTGTGTTAAAACTTGCAAGAAAAGAGATTCTTGAACTTAACATTCACAAATCAATTTTTTTTCTTGAAAGTTTGAGTTGTTTTTGTGGTAGTTTGAAGTTAAAAAAAAAATTCGTGCAAAAAAAAAAAAAAAGAGGCATGAAATTCGTGCATAAAAGAAAAAGCCAAAAAAAAGCACAAAGAAAAGAAAGAAAACAAAGAATAAAAAGGAGTGCACACAAGTTAAAAACCGTGCACAAAGTTTTATTCAAATTTCTTGAAGTTTCTTGGTGTTCTTGGTACAATTCTTGAAGATCTTGAACTTACTTGACTAGTTTCTTGAACTTGCACCAAGTTGTTCTTGAGTTTCTTGAGGTATAGAGTTTCTGGAATTTTTTGTCTTGAATTCTTGAGCTTCTTGATTGATTTCTTGAGTTTCTTGATCAATTCTTGAAGTTCTTCAAGCCCTTTTGAGTCACCTTAAACCTATCTCCAATTAAATAGGGTTTTGGGGTTGAATTGCTTGAGTTTAGTTGCTGGAATTTTTGCATTGTGTTGCTGTACGATTTTCTGGTTATTTCTCCAGAAATATTCTGATGTTTAAAGGTGTTAAAAGGAGTTAGTTTGGTTTAAATAGAAGTTAGTTTGTATTGGGAAACCAATTGGGAAAAGGAAAGTTAGTTACAAGAGAATTTGGAAACTAATCCTTAAGCACAAGAGTTTCCTTTTTTCCCTTTAAGCAAGTGGCGAATTTATTGTTTCCTTTTCTCTTAAATCTGTATTTTTGAGGTGGTTAAGGACTGGAATTTGTTGTCTAGTTGTGTTCCTTGTTTCCAAAAGTGATTTGTGTTTGATTTTTCTTATTATTTGTTCAAGAATTCATTTTGGAAAGGGTATACAATCCTACTCCAACAAGGATTGCTTTGAGTTTTTATTTTTGCATAAGAATATTCATAATTTTCAAGAGAACCTTAAAAATCAAGATTTTTCACACAAGAATACCACATATTAGGGTTTCTAATTTGTGTTCTTCTTGAGTCAAGTCTTGTTTATTCCATCTTTTCTTGAATTCTCTTGATCAAACAATTACTCTAAGCTTATTTATCTTTGACCTCTACACTTACTCTTGTGGTTTTGACTTCTTGGAGCTTTACAAGAAAGGTTGATCTAGGTTCTTTTATCAAAGGACATATAAAGGAGTTACTCAAAGTGGTAAAAGACTTAGGGGTGAGCACATTTGAGGGAAAAAGCCATATACCTTGACTGATACACGAGAGCTTGAGTGTATACACTAAGAGAGTGGTAAGGTTGTTCTCTTTATTTTTGTTTTCTTTTGTTCTAACATTTTTTTGTATAGGTTTAAACATGGCATGGGAATCTCTTGTGATTAGAAGAACAAATCAATTTGATTACAATGTGGTCTCAAAATCCTCTAAAAAGTTGTCTCAAAGTTATAATTCTTCCAAGAATGAGGATAAGTTGAAGGATCTCGATGATTGGAATGATCTTTGGAGTAGATATGAAGCACTTGTGGCTGCACAAAAAGAAAAAGTGCTTGAGAAGAAATCTACACCATTAATTAAGGGACCAAAGTTCATCACCTCACATTAAGAGTAATCATGATGCCTTCGAAGGGGAGGGATAAACCATCAACCTCAAAATCTAAGGAGATCATGAAAGCTAATGAATGTTGAGAAGATGCAATTCATTGAGAGAAGGTAGTGAATGGTGAACAAGTGCAACATGAACATCAATTTTATACTAGATGCACTGTGAAAAATAAAGTATGTAGTATGCAAATCAATCATGATTAGTTGCACTAACTTGGCTAGTACTATGTGTGTTGGAAAGCTAGGTTTGCCCTTGTTGAAGCATCCAAATCCATATAAAAGGTTGACTGACAATGGAGAATTGGAGGTGACCAATCAAGTGGAGATAGAGTTCTCACTTGGCAAATATCATGATAAGATTCTTTGTGATGTGATACCTATGGACACTTGTCACATACTCTTAGGGCGTCCATGGCAACTTGATATCAATGCCAAGTATGATAGTGAGAAGAATAGATACTCCTTTCATATGGAATGGGCGAAAGAACATACTAATTCCTTTCTCACCACTTGAGGCAACTAAGGATAGAGAAAAAATTGCAAGAGATTGCAAAGAGTGGGAAAGATTAATGAGCACACAATCAAAAGAAGAGAGTGAAAAAGAAGAAGAGTGTGTGCAAGAAAAGAGTATGAGTAGTATGAGCATTGAGGAGAAACAATCTAAGTGCAAAAAAGAAAATAAGAGAGTGGAAGTGGAAGCTAGCAAAAATATGGAAAATAGTGCTTTGATTGAAAGGCCTAAACTTCTTGTACCTATGTACAAAGAGGTGAATTATTTTGCTAACACTCTTAATACTTGTTTTCCTAGTGTTTTTGTTTCTCTTTTGCAGCCACTTAGAGATCAAAGTATGGAAAAAGATACGCCACATTCGTGCTGTTTTGTAAACCGTCTTTCAAAGAGGCTTGGAAGATTGACAAAACCATGAAGAGGGATTTGGTTCTAAGTTCAAACGCCACATTGAGCTTGACAACTATGATCGATTCAAATATTTTGTGGCCTAAGTTTTCTTGTTTTAATGTTTTTAATTTCTATTCTAATTCTATTTTGCATGTTTATTCCATTAGTTTAAGTGGTTATGTCTTGCATCTAAGTTGTTTAGTTTCATCTAGTGCAATAGGTTCCAACGATTTTTTGGTGATTAATCATTCCTTTTTTGGACGTTTTTCAGTTGCTTTCATGTGATATATCATGCATTATTGTGTGTTTTAGGGTTTGCATGTTAGTGCATATTTTCTGTCTAAAGCATATTGATAACTCTTGTGTTTGTCATTATGTTTTTTGTTATTTTAGACCTTCTAAACGATTTGTAGGGAGTTATACTAATGGTTTTCAGTTTGTTTATCTTAAGAGTTTAACTTCTAAAAGTCATTTTTGCTATATGTTTATTCTTGCAAAATAGTTCTAGTGTTATAGCTTGTGATGATATTCATGTGCTTTTGCCACATCATTCTAGTATCCATATGTCTTTATTTGATTATGATTTTTATCTCATTAATGCATGTTATTTTAAGTCCATTCATGGTCATTTAGGTTATTCAAATCGTGATTTATTTGTGCATCATTCATATTTGTTAATTCTTTTGCATGTTTTTAAAGATAGTTTTCATCTAGATATGTTTATTCTTCTTAAGCTAGAATTTGTTCTTGCGTCTTTAAGTTATAATTTTGAGTTATATATTGTTTTAATTTCTGAGGACATGGAATTAATCTCTACTTATGTTTTTACTTACATTGAGCTACATAATCTATTTCGTGTGTCGTCTATGTCTACTAATGGTGCATGTTTTTCTATCAATCCTTTAGTTACTTATGTTAGTTTATTTGACCTCGCAGATTCGAGGACGAATCTTTTCGAGGAAGGAGGGATTGATGTGATCCTAGGAGTGCTTACAATCTTGATGTTTGGATATTCTCATGGAGCAACTCGTTTGGATCAAGATGAGATCAAATCATGGCTGATCATGAGGGGAACGTTCAAGCTTTGTGACTACCATGGTGTAATTCGTGACTTTGGGCCTCTCAATGGACTTGGTGATCAAGCTATTCAAGTGTGTTCATTGGGCCAAGAGTTTATGCATTGGTTATGGATTAAATACACATTCAAAGAAGGTCCAATTAAAGCTTCTAAGTGGTCCATAACATGTTTTTAAGGTGCTGGTTTGGTTGGACTTGTTGGAAGGCCTTTTAAAGATGCAAGATGGAGGCCCAATGGTGCTTAAAAGGAGGCGTCCAGCCCATGAACAATTTTTAGACGAATTTTTAAGTTTAATTCTTTTATGTTAAGTTTTCTATTTTGTTTACAAGTTGTAACTTCTTAGAAAGTTACCATATTGTGTTAGGTTACAACTAGTGCTCTTTGTTAAGTTTCTAGAACTTTCTACAAGTTGTTATGCAAGCCTATTTATAGGCCAAAACACTGTTACGAATTTTAATAAGTTTGATGATTAATAAATTTGTGAGTTCTCAAATTGAGTGCTTCCTTCGTTCTTTGCTGATTAAGAACAACCCCCGAACTTGTAGAGTGATTCCAAGTTCAAAAATCCTAACTTAGAGTTGCCTTATTGGTTTGATCAAGCGTTCTAGGTGCTGATTCCTTGAGTTCTTGTTCGTTCCACAAGGAGGTTCAAAGCTTCCTTGAATTTTCGAGTTGTTCATCTTGCGTGTTCGAGGCTTTGGTGCTGATTCTAGAGTCTAGTTCATCCAAGGGGAAAGGTTCGAAATTCATACTTGGTCTTTCAAGCAATTCCACGTACGTCCGCGCGTATCAGTTATTATATTTGCTATAATTTATATTTGCTTGTTCATCTATCAAGATTTAACATCTGTAGTAGTTTGATCAACTATTCCAAATCATTTAAATATTATTTGACATTAAGAAATGCTTATAACATTGAAAAATGGTAGATGAAACCTATGTTGTACACACATGCAAATAGTGGTATAGGTAGGTGGATTGAGGTTATTTAATACCACAATTCATGCATTTCACAAGAGTTCGTCATGAACATAGTTGAACTCTAGTCAATTCATTGTGAAAATAAGTCTTGTTTTCATATGGAGTTGCAATCCTAAGCAAGACAGGATTAACATAGCAAGTTGTTAATTCATTTAATCATATTAGTGACAATTAGTGGATTCTTGACCCTATTACTTGTATTTGTGAATTTCTTCCATTTGTTTTACTTCAAGTAGTTGAATTTTCTTATTTTGCACACCACCTGTTTGATGTATTATCTAGATAATAGAGTAAGTTAGTAACTTTGGTACTTGCAAATTCTCGTTTCCGCATGGGATCAACCCTAATACTTCCTCTACTACACTTGCTTCACACAAACAGGTAATAAATTTATAACCTAATACCCCTTTCCACAAGTGCACAGGTCAAATGTGGTAGGGGAAGTATTAGGATTGATCCCACGAGAAAACGAGAATTTGCAAATACCAAAGTTACTAATTTACTCTATTATCTAAACAATACATCAAATAGGTGATGTACAAAATAAGAAAATTCAACTAATTGAAGTAAAACAAATGGAAGAAATTCACAAATAAAAATAATAGGGTCAAGAATCTACTAATTGTCGCTAATATGATTAAATGAATTAACAACTTGCTATGTTAATCCTGTCTTGCTTAAAATTGCAACTCCATATGAAATCAAGACTTGTTTTCACAATGAATTAACTAGAGTTCAACTATGTTCATGATGAACTCTTATGAAATGCATGAATTGTGGTATTAAACAACCTCAATCCACCTACCTATACCACTATTTGCATGTGTGTACAACATGAGTTTCATTTATCATTTTCCAATGTTATAAGCATTTCTTAATGTCAAATAATATCTAAATATTTTGCAATAATTGATCAAGTTACTACAAATGTTAAACCTTGATAGATGAACAAGCAAATACAAATTATAGTAAGTATAATAACATTCAAATCATATGATTAGTTTCACCTAACCCTAAGACATATTTAATTAAACATAACTTGTATGAATAACATATAATAGAAACAATTCATAAACAAGTAAGAAATTAAAGAGTTAAGGTAAGAAATGTTCATTTTTGGTAGAATATGGCTCCAAAGCTTCATTTCTCATTGATATGAATTGAGACACATGAATCCTCCAAGAGTTTTCTTACAAGTAATGAAAATTATTCTAAACTACAAAGAAAACTACTACTATATGCTACTTGGGAATGCTTCTCCCTTCAAGACTTCTTTTAAATGTCTTGCAAGAACTTTCTATTTATAGACAAATTCACCTTAATTATCTAGACAACTTGCATGACAATTTGCAACAAAATTGTCTTGAAATCACAAAAAAAATTTTATTGAAATTTGTAATGTTTTCTTGGGTAGTGCAGGTGCAAGAAATCTTTAAAAAGACATCAAAAGGGGCTGAAATATATGCTGCAAGTTAGAACCATCACTTTTTGGCCGACATGCATGATCTGCGAGTAGATACACAGGCAGTTGGTCTGTGTATTGTGATCCGCGTATTGCTACCAGAAGAAGGCAAAATCTGCTTTTCCTAAAAACACACAAGTTGTAGCCATTTAGATTAGCTTTTCAACATCACAAGAATCACGTCATTTAGAGTTCTGGATGCAAAGATATGGGCAAAATACTGAGACGTGGTTGGTAGAGCTTTGTTCTTCAATAATTTAGATTTTTGGCTATGAAGATGTGAGAATTGGACTTTGATGTCTTATAAGATTTGTATAGTACCCTCTTAGTTTTAAATGATATAAGAATTATCTCAATCCAATATTTATAACTCAAGGTATTACCAAAATATAGAAATGTGTCATTGTTACCGATGACTAGTTTTCTCTAATTTTTTACTTCCATTACTTCTTTGCACTTCTCTTTTGCTTGTTGTGCCTCTTATGCCCTTGAGACCTTTTTGTGATGTTGATCCTTTAATTCCATGGTAAATTTGTTGATGAGAATTTCCCAAATGTTGAGCAAAACAATCCTCCAAATTTGAATGTAAAAGTTGCTCTATAAAAATTCCAAATCCAATCATCTTTGAATCTACTAGGAATGAGATGACTTTTACTCCAATTGGTCCAAATTATGATTGAATATATAAAACCTGAAAGATTGTACAAATATTGTGCATTCATTTGCTCAAAATATAAATTTTGCTTCAAAATTATGAAAATCGAGTAAAAACCCTAATTGTTGAGAAATTCTTCAAATAGAAGAATAATTATGAATTTGAGCCATTTTTAGATTAAAAACACTTAGAACATACTTAAAACATACTAAAAATATATATAAAATACTATTCTAAAATAGGTAAAATTATCATTTATCAAACTCCCCCATACTTGAATCATTGTTTGTCCTCAAGTAATTGAAAAATTAAAAGATCAAAACATGATTCAAGACTTTGAAATAACACATGCCTCATTATTGAATGCAATTCCACAAGATAAAGTAAATAGATATTATGCAATTCCTTGTAATGTTTCTAATACTCATTATATCAAGTAAAAGAGAAGTAATTATCTCAAAATTAAAATTAATTCAATAAAATTTCATTGCCTTGCAAAATTTTACAAGAAAAATAATCCATATGGTCAACCAAAGTATTTCACATGTCTATGATTATTTTCATTTTTTTTCACTTGAGGGAGTATTATTTAGCAAACTAATTGCTCAAGATGAGAATATCTTTTGATGCGAAAACCGACATTGGCCGATGAAGGTTCTCGATTACTCAACACCTCAATGTTAAGCAAGTAGCAAAAATCATATTTGTGAAGTAAAATTGCCTTTTTTACGCAAAGATCAACATTGGCCGATAAAGATCTCTGGTTACTCAATAATTTACTCACTCAAATTGTTATGCATTACTTATAATTCACGTACCGTTTTACGCAAAAGTCGACATTTTTAGATGAAAACCCCCGGTTACTAAGCACAAGAACTATTGGAGTAGAAAAAAACTACTTCATTGTTTTTTTCATTTTTGTAGTGTAAGTATCTCTCATTTCAAGTATTAAATCATAAATTACATACTTTAACTAGTTGACCATATTTATTATTTAACATCTAAAATCAAGCAAAGAAAAGAAATTAAAAATCAAACATGTCAAACCAAGATATAATTATAACCATTTTACAAGATATACTTCCTTAAAAACAAAACTCCTAATCATATAATAAATATTTCTTCATGTATTTGTAGAAAATATTCAGTCAAAATTGCATAAATTATTTCAAAAAGTAAAGAAATTCAACAAATTAATGGCACAAAGTATGATAAAAAGGCATATTTGGCCATATTTTACCAAAATAATATCTTGACACATTTTACCAAAAACCCCACCAAACATAATCTTTTATCTTTCCTCCACACTTAAAATGCCACATTGTCCTCAATGTGTAAAAGAAAAGATAAGGAAGAAAAATGGAACAAGAAAACTCCCCTTATTTGGTTCATGAGTCCCAAAAGTTGATATTATTGTTTTCCATTGATGTCCATTGGCTTTTGTGAAGTTTCTTTTGCAATGGTTCACCATGTCTTCAATTGGTCTATTCTTGCTCCACAACTTTATTTCAAAACTTAGAAAAACTCAAAAGCTATGTTAAAGCATGTTTCAATGACAAATAAGCTCAAAAAGTAACATAGCATGTTTTGAAGTAATTGATTTGCCCCACACTTAGTTCTTGCAATATAGTTTCAAAGAGGTGAAATTTTAATGCATGTGTTACGTGAGCAAATGTATTATGTTATGATGAAGTGATAAGCAAGTGAAACTTGTATAAAAAATGCCCCAAACTAAAATGTCATACTTTTGATGCCAAAAGTTTAAAATTTAAATCAATGAAATGAAACATGCAATGCAATCCATTTGAATGTGTTAAAATGGTGTTTTCATGCCCATAAAATTGCCAAATAATTACACAAATCATGTCATAACATTTGTCGAACAAAACCACTCAAAAGCACTAATAGAGGACCAAAATTCCATGGATCTTTAGGTCAAGATCCATGGGTCAGACCCATGGATCAATCACCCACGAATCTACAGCACCTCCCAAAAGTTGCTACTGCAAATTTTTCTGCACCAAGCTGATTTTTCAACCAGTTTGGGCATTGATTTCTACCATTTAAAACTCTAGTTTTGGGCAAATAACTTTATTACCATGTAATTATGTCAACAAATTTTGAATTCCTGTATTAAAATCATCCTAAACATCAATACAAATGAAATGAGAATCGATCAAAGTACGCCTCCCGAAAATTCTGCAACAGTGATTTCAAGATGAACTTGAAATTCAAATTTTTCCTTTTCATGTTTTTGACCAATTTAACACTTCAAACATGTTTCCAATGTTAAAATAAAGTTGTTGACATGATTTTTAGGTACTAAACACATCAAAATTCCAACATTAGAATCAAAGCTTCAAAGAATCTCATTAATGGAATAGTAACCAAATAAATAGTTACATTTTTCACTCAATACCTCAATTTGATTCTTTGAGTTATTCTCACCTTAACACCACTTTGGACAAGTTTCAAATGATAAAACAAAATTGCTTAAAACTAATTTATGCATAAAAAGTCCATGCATTACCAAATGAGAATCAAATTACTCAATAAAACTTAGCTCATAAATAATAACCAATGGAATAGTAATTTTGAAATTCAATGCTTCAAATTGATTTTCTTGTTAATTTTAACCGCAAACCACTTTAAACACCTTTCAAATGATGAAAATAAGATGTCTAAACCAAATGTACCTTCAAAACACAAGAGATATGAAAATTTGGCATTCAACATCCAAGTTTAAACATAAAACTTTATCGATTGTATCAAAATGCTTCAAACTCAAATTCAAACTAAACTAATTAAACACACTAACTATAAAACACACATAAAACCCAAAACACACCAAAGCAACTTAAAATACCAAAAACATTGGGTTGCCTCCCAACAAGCGCTTCATTTAAAGTCTAGAGCTAGACTTTTCTCTAACTTTCTCTCACGTAATTAGAGTGTCCCAGAAAGGATTTAATACACCTTTAGTGCTCAATTGATTAAGGAGGTAAATGTGCATCCTTTACCTCAAAATGAGTGCTCCAATATCCATAATCCATTGTACAATTGTACCTAAGACAAAAGAACACTTTGCAAACATTATATAGCCCAAATTGGCTATGCCTTTTCTCTTGTGTTAATTTCTTTTCGATACCAAGAAAATCAATGTCACAAGTGAAAGGAGGGTCATTTTGCATATTAAGCTCATTAATCTCTACCTTAGAATTTTCAATCCCTTCATCAAGAACAAGTTCATTATCAATATTTGTATGCTCAAAAGTAGAACAAACACTTAGATTGTCATTAATTTTCCCATTTTCAACTACTTCCTTACACACATATGCATTTTCTTCAATTACTTGTTCTTGGTCATGTTCAAAAGTAGAATTATCAAGCATTTCTTCACATCATCATTTCATGAATAAAAGAATCATTACGACATGCCTTTGCACTCTTGTATCAATACCTATTTGATTACTAGAATCATTTTTTTCACAAGTTGAAGTACTAATTGCTAACATATGAATCATTTTGAATATCACTAAGGATGTACCTTAGCTTAATATAGCACATTCATGATTTTCATGATCACCTCCACATGTAATACAACAAGTAACACTCAAATTAGACTCATAGTCAACATAATGCATATCATATTTCTCTAGGAAAGCATTTGCTAATTGCTTCCAACTAGTGAAATAATTTGATTCATATGATCTTAGACAATCTTTAGCTTCATGTACTAGAGTTAATGGAAACAATCTTAATTTTATAGGATTCCTTATTTATTCCATTGTATCCATCAAAACTAAGTAGATCAATTAAATTCGAAAAATTGGCTAAATGAGAATAAGCATATTCATTTGGATTTCCTTGAAATTGGTCATGTTTAACACAACAAATGACTTCTGGATCAAATTCATAATCACTTACACTCGTTGCTTGTTCTTGCCTTTGATTTGTAACATATGACATTGAAACTTCCGGCAAGACCTCATCCATATGCATGTTATTGAACATGTCCATCAAGTGTTCGATGAAATGTTTGAATCAACTTTAACTTTTAAATGCTTCCCTTCACCCTATATTCAATTAGTACCTACAAAAAAACAACACAAGAGATATCAAAACAAGAAAAGAAAAACATCTAGAGTAATAAAGCTTGTATTTGTCTTGATATTGCCAAAGTTTCTTTAATTCCCTGACAACGGCACAAAAACTTGATTGTTGAGGTTTAGGTACTATCAAAATTAAGCAAAATTCACACAAACAAGTAATAAAACTTATAACCTAATATCCCTTTCTGCAAGTGCACGGGTCAAATGTAATAGGAGAAGTATTAGAGTCAATCCCACGAGGAAACAAGAATTTGCAAGTACCAAAGCTACTAACTTACTCTATTATCTAGACAATACATCACACAGGTGGTGTGCAAAGTAAGAAAATTCAACTACTTGAAGTAAAACAAATGGAAGCAACTCACAAATACAAGTAATAGGGTCTATAATCCACTAATTGTCACTAATATGATTAAATGAATTAACACCTTGCTATGTTAATCTTGTCTTGCTTAGGATTGCAACTCCATATGAAATCAAGACTTGTTTTCACAATGAATTGACTAGAGTTCAACTATGTTCATGATGAACTCTTGTGAAATGCATGAATTGTGGTATTAAATAACCTCAATCCACCTACCTATACCACTATTTGCATGTGTTTACAACATAGACTTCATCTATCATTTTCCAATGCTATAAGCATTTCTTAATGTCAAACAACATCTAAATGATTTGCAATAGTTGATCAAGCTACTACAAATGTTAAACCTTGATAGATGAACAAGAAAATGCAAGTTATAGCAAGTATAATAACATTCAAATCAAATAATTAGCTTCATCTAACCCTAAGGCATGTATTTAGTTAAACATAGCTTGTATGAATAGGATATAATAGAAACAACTCATAAACAAGTAAGAAATTAAAGAGCTAAGGTAAGAAATGCTCATTTGTTGGTAGAACATGGTGCCAAAGCTTCATTCTCATTTATATGAATTGATACACATGAATCCTCGAAGAGTTTTCTTACAAGTAATGAAAATTCTTTTAAACTACAAAGAAAACTACTACTATATGCTACTTGGGAGTGCTTCTCCCTTCAAAACTTCTTTTAAAGTCTTGCATGAGCTCCCTATTTATAGAAAAATTCACCTCAATCATCTTGACAACTTGCATGACAATTTGCAAGAAAAGTTGTCTTGAAATCACAAAAAGATTTCCATTGAATTTTGCAATGTTTCCTTGGGTGGTGCAAGTGCAAAGAATCTTCAAAAAGTCATCAAAAGAGGCTGGAAGATAGGCTGCAAGTTGAAAATGTCTTTTTCTGGCTGGCATGCAAAATCCGCGAGTAGATACGCGGCCAGTTGGTCTGTGTATAGTGATCTGCGTATTGCTCCCTAGAAGAAGGCAAAATTAGCTTTTCCTTAGAACACATAAAGTTGTAGCTCATTTGAATTAGCTTTCCAAACCACGCGAATCAGAGCATTTTGAGTTCTAGATGTAAAGATATGGCCACAATACTAAGACATGGTTGGGAAAACTTTATTCTTCAATAATTTGTATTTTTGGGTATAAAGATGTGAGAATTGGATTTTGATATCTTCATAAGAATTTGTAGAGTATCCTCTTAGATTTAAATTTACCACAAGAATTATCTCAATCCAATATTTCTATCTCAAGTTATGGCCAAAATACTGAATGTGTCATTATTACTAACGCCTAGTTTTCTCCAATTCTTCACTTCCATTACTTCTTTGCCTTTCTCTTTTGCTTGTTATGCCTCTTATTCCCTTGAGACCTTTTTGTGATGTTGATCCTTTAATTTCATGGTGAATTTGTTGAAGAAAATTTTGCAAAAGTTGAGTAAAATAATCCTCTAAGTTTGAATATAAAAGTTGTTCTATTGAAATTCCCAATCCAATCATCCTTGAATCCACTAAGAATGGGATGACCTTTACTTCAATTGATCCAAATTATGATTGAATGTATAAAATCTAAAATATTGTGCAAAGATTGTACATTAATTTGCTCAAAATATAAATTTTGCTTCAACACCATAAAAATCGGGTAACAACCTTAATTTTTAGAAAATTTTTCAAATAGAAGAACAATTATGAATTTGAGCCATTTTTAGATTAAAAACACTTAGAACATACTTAAAACACACTAAAAATATATATAAAATGCTATGCTAAAATAGGTAAAATTATCACTTGTCACTTTGACTCTTGAATTATTATTGTAACATAAAACAAAACTAGAGAGAGAAAATAGAAAGAGAAAAATCACGCCATTCTTTCTCTCTCTTGGTGGCGCTTTTTTTTCTCTCTCGTTTTCCTAATCGTTAGGATTTTTCTTTCTCTTGTGTTCTTAATTAATTCAAGGGATCTAGCACTCAAAAGTAAAAGCAAGCAAGCCTTCAAGGTTCCCAAAGAAGTTGTTCTTGTGGATATCGTTAGAGGCTCTACCCTTGGGGGGCTTTCATGGTAGATCTAATCTCTTCATTGAAGGATCTTTGCCTAGTAGTATAGAAATCTTCTATGCTTGAGGTAATCTTCGTAAGAATACCTTTATAATTATATAGATATATCAAAAAGATCCATAGTTAAGGTAATAAAATTTTTATTTTTCCACTGCGTAACCTATGTTATTACCTTACACATCTCGCAATTTGTACCAATATTTTATGATAAGATTTCACTCCAAGATTAAAATACATATCTAAGCCAAGTTAGCTATAATGTATCTTTGTTTCATACAGTGACGTGATAGTATATCTCCTAAAACTAAGTTGATTTAGTGTTGCATTTTACTTTTCTTCGTGCTATTATTATACATAATTTTATTTATCATTTATTAGTGGTTGTTTATCATCTAAATTTATTTGATAAAATTCATAAAATATTAACTTTGCATAAAAAATATAAAGGATTGTCATAATGAGATTCTTATACTACATAAGTTGTATTCTTAATTATCTCTAGTCATAGTATTAATAAAATTGGATATTATAAATATGAATAAACTTGCACACTCTGTATTTATTTATTATAAGTTGTAATTGATCTCATGGAACATGGTGTAGCAACATCTAAGCTAATATGTGGTTGTTTGTTAGAGAACAAGTATATTGGATTGATCTGCAAACAAATAGCATATAGATAATTATTTAGTGCCTACTGTTTGACCTTTTAATGGTATTTGTGTAAGTAGTCCTTGGATTTAAAGTTTTGAATATGGATTACTATGTTTTGATTTTGTTATGTGTTGCTCTTACTAAGTCGTTTGTATGGTTAATAATAGATATAGTATGAAGTATAGAATGATAATAAGTAATTAATATAGGATTCACCATTTCTATTAGTAGAAAATATATCCCGTATTGTACCTTATTGAAATAGTAGCTCAATGAATCTTCTACATAGGAGAAGTTTAACTTCAGAGTGTCTTGAAACTTGACTTTACTCTAGTTGTACTTCGTGCACAAGGAATGAATAATTAGTTGAGTGGGGGTTGACACTGAATTTTACTAGATTAATTATGATTATCTTGTGGTGAAATAATATTAGTTACATGTTAAAAATGTCATTAAAAGGTGAAGGTCAACCACTTGACTTTTCTTGTTTGTTTGGATAGTCATGGTGCAATATTGATAAATTAAAACGTTTAATTTGTCTAACTGTTGATTAATTAATTACAAAACTACAACTTATGTTTATTGCCAACTTCGATGGGAACCTATTGAGTCACACGCATAAAAGATCATATCACTAGAATTAAATTACAATTATGATAAGTATGTGATAACTATGCATTAATGACACAAATCCTGTGGCCATGATTCCAATCATTCAAGTAGCTTCAAAGAGGGTATTTTTTGAAGGGTTTAAAAGGCTTAATTCACGACGTAGTAGCATGGATTTCCTTCATTCAAGCAACAATGAATTAGCACATAGAGTTCCGTTCTAAGTTTATAGGAAGATTTCTCATCAATAAAGGCACTTTGAAGGTTGTTTTCGAGCTACTTTTGAGGCATAAACATGATTGGAAGACTTGCCAAGTTGGACAGCATGAGAATTGGAGAATCAGCTTAGAAAATAAGTGGTTGAGCTTCCATGGCTGACTTCACATTGCTGGTGTAGGTAGAGTTACAACTTTCTTCCTTTTTTTTAGGGTTTTTAAGTAGTGTTTTAGCTAATTTTTAATTTCTACTTTTTATATATGTTTCTTAAGGTTATTTAGACTATAAATACTCATCTTTTGTACTAATTTTACATATTCAATGGAAGATTAATAAAATTCGAGAGTTGATTCTTTTTGCTTTTTTGTGAGTATTCTCTTGATTACTTTTGAGTGTGTCTCAAGTAATTCAAGGTTTTGACTTATCAATCAAGACTGCACTTAATTGTGGTGTCTTCTAACTAAAATCAAGGTTCACTAATTTGTTTAGTTGTGGGTTGAGATAGTATCAATAGAATGAATGGATGTCTACATGAAGCAAGCCAGTTAAGCATGGATTTGATGATCACTTAGAATGTTTTAAGCTCAAAAAAGACTTATTTGTTTGATCAAATGTGCCAAGCTTTCCAAGGTGTTCATACAGGCACGAGTTGGTATTGGATTGGAGTTCAAGTTGTTCAAACTAGTTTTTTGGACCAAGCGATGTGCACTATTTATGGATCAAGTTTACATATAAAGAAGGTTCTAAAGGAGCTATTCAAGCTATTTAGCCCACGCAAGAGGTCCGAATAGGTTAGCGAGGGCCAAAGGCAAGTGTGAAGCCCTATCTGCCAATTTAAGGTTAAGATGAGTTGTCTGAAGGAACCAGCCATCCGGCCCATTAAAGACCTTGCAAAGTGGCATATTTTTAGACTATTTAATTAGTTATAAGTCCTTTTGATTAGTTTCCTAAGTCATTTACAAGTTGTAACCTTTAGCAGTTACCATTTGTAATAGGTTGCAACTAGTTTAGTTAGTTTATAATTTGAGTTCTTTCCCTTATTTGGTTTGTAGGATTTTAAGCCTATATATGTGGCCTTATGAACAATTTTTCATCAGATTTGAGTTAATAAAATTTGTGTATTTTTCTCAAGTAAGAATTACTTCTTAGTTTTTTGGATTAAAACCTACTCTTAAGTCTTGTCAAGGCGATCCTTGTGGCAACTTGTTCAATTCTTTGCTTAGAGTTTTCTTTGATTGGTATTCAATCCTTAGATTGTCAACCAGGTATCTACTCACATTGTTGTGTAAGGGCCTAGATTGCTTCAAGAAGGAGGAAGTCAACGACGTTGAAGGAGCTTGAGGCATAAAGAATTCCACGTCTTTGGTGACTTGGATGTGTTCCAAGCTTATTAAGTGTTAACTAGCTAATTTACTTGGAATTCAAGGCTCTCTTGGAATTCATATATCCGTTTCTGAATCAATTGGTAATAGAGCCAACTCCTTGAATTTTTTTCAGGTTTTCCAACCCTATTTTCCTTGAAAAATTCGGGTATATTTTTACTTTTTTTTGTCCAAAATCATGTTCTAGTGTCTTGTGTTTTGTTTTGTTTCTTGATTCTTCAAATATGTCCATGTGTTTGCTTGTTCATTGCTTCGTTATCTTGCTATCCTAGTTTGTTTTGAGTCATCAAAAATTCATATAGTGTCTATCTTGTGTTAATTCTTGAGTCTTTGTAGGGTTTTGTGTTATTAGAGTTGTCCTTGATTTGTCTAAAATCAAGAATTGTAGGTTGTGTGGTTTTCTTGTTCCCGTTGTGTGTTATCTTGCTTTCTTGTTTTTGTGCTTTGAGAAAAATGATTTTTCAAGAAAACTCTAAATTTTCTGGTATGAATTTTGGTCTTGAATGGCTGTTTGAGTCGTTTCAATTGAAAAAAGAAAAAAGACGCGCACAAGTAACAAACCAAATTGCAAAAGGCACACAAAGAAGGGGTAAAAGCTGGGCATAGATTCTGTTCTTGCTATTTTGTAGTGAATATGTATTGTGTTTCCAAGACATACCTTGCCAAAATCATTTTTATGAAGTCTTGAACACAAATCTTAAAGTTCTTGAATAGATTCTTGAATTTCTTGATTGCTAGAAAGTTGATTTTGAAGAATTTCTTGAATTCTTGCAAGTCTAAATGATTTTTTTTAAAAAAATCCTAGTCTTTCCAGATTGTTTTTTGGTTGTTTAAGGGTGTTTGTGAGGTGTTTAGAGAGAAAAGTCAACAACTTACCGTGTTCAAACTTGTTTTCTTGAAGAAACTTCCTATCGCCGATAGGGTTCCATACTTGTCTTGCTGAATTTTGTTGTTTGTTGCTACCTTGTTTGGAGTTAAAAGCCATGAAATTTTGCAGCCAAAATTTGCCATGAAATGTGTTTTTAAAGACAAAGCTACCTCATTCCTAATTCAATTACAACAAAGGCTAATTTTGGGAAGAATTAGGAAACTGAGTCTAATCCTACTTGCGCTTGGACTTGTAATGCATAGAGAGAAAACAAAAGTGTTCTCCAATCTGCTTTGTGCCGTGTTTTTTTTTTTTTAGCTTAGGAAATGATTCTTGGGCGTGGTTTTGAAGAGGAATCTTAGCCTAACGTTGTTTTGATTCGTATGTAAATTTGGATAGGACTTAGACCAAATCCTACTTGGTCTATGAAAAGTTGAGTTTTTGTTTTTTACAAAGAATTAATTATTGCACTATTTTCTTTCAAGAAAGCACCACTATTTAAGATTTCACACATATAAGGAACCACACATTAGGATCTCATCTACTGTGTTCTTGAGTTATAATCTTTCTTTCTTTGATATTCTTGCATTCTTTGTGAATCAAACCTAACTTTGAACTTCCTATTCCTTAATATTCTTATTCTCTTTGTTGAATTGGTTGCTAAAGGACTTTTGTAAGGCTTAATTGAGTAGGTTTTTAGTAACGAACTTACACAAAGTGATCTTAAGAGTGGTAAGAGGACTAGTTGGAGCGACTATCATCAGGTAAAAACCATTATAGTTGAAAGATACACGAGTGAAGAGTGAAACACTTAGGGAGTGAGTGAGGTTTTTATTATTTTCTTTACTACTAATGTTTCTTTTGCAGGTTTAGATATCATGGAGGAAATGCAATCTAATAATGAGCCAGATTATAAGCTTTTTATGAAAATCAGGCAGGAACAACATGTCAAGTTGAATGCTCATTTGGATGATCTTGAATTGGCTCAAAAAGGAAGGCAAAGCTATCTCATAACCCTACCTATGAAGAAGAGTTTGAGGATGAGTATGATTCTGATAAGGTAATTTTTCATCAAGGGATGAGAGTTCACAATACTCATGATAACAATTTGGGAAATATAAAGATGAAGATTCTACTATTCAAGGGTATGAATGGCCCTGAGGCATACTTAGAGTGGGAGTGAAAAATGGATCACGTGTTCAACGTGCATAATTATTCTGAGGAGAAAAAGGTTCAACTAATTGGCGTGGAGTTCGTTGAGTATGCAAGCATATGGTGGGACCAACTAGTAAAGAATAAAAGGAGATATGATAAACCACCAGTTACTACTTGAAGGGAGATAAAAACCATCATTAGGAAGCAATTTATTCCTAGCCATTACTCAAGGGATTTACATCGAAAGCTACAACAACTTACATAAGGATTGATGTCTATAGATGAATTCCGTAAGGAGATGAAAGTGCCCAGGATCCAAGGTAATATCCATAAAGACAAAGAGGCAACCAAGGCATGTTTCTTAGCTGGCCTCAATCTTAAAATTGCTAAGAAAGTCGAGTTGCAACACTATATAGAACTTAAAGATTTGGTGGAAAATCTGAAATCATTGAAAGGCAACTCAAGGCTAGGAGGGCTTGTGGTTATTGATCTAATTGTAGTTATGGAAGTTCTTCAAATAGTGGATCTTAGAGAGAGGGTCAAGCCAATAAGGAAAAGCTGGTTCATGAATCACAAAAGTCAAAACAGATTGCAAAAGCTAAGTCCGAATCATCATCTAGTAAAGTGGCGTCCAAGATGAAAGAGAAAGCACTTAAGCATCAAAGAGAAATTAAATGCTTCAAATCTCAAGGGTGTGAACACATTGCTTCTGAGTATCCAAACAAAAGAACAATGGTAATGATTGATAATGAAGACATAAAGAGCATAACTTCAAGTGATGAAGAAATGCTTCCATTGAATGGTAGGAGTGATGAAGAAGAATCAAGTGGACCATACTTCCTTGAACCTGATTGTGAAGATGCTTTGGTTGCTCGTAGAGTGCTTACTATTGAACCTAATGAGGAAGAAGATGAAGTGCAATAAGAACAAATTTTCCACACTCGATGTCTTGTTCAAAACAAGGTATGTAATGTAATTATGAATGGTGGTTGTTATACTACTATTACAAGTACTTTCTTTGTAGAAAAGCTCAATCTTCCAACATTGAGACACCCAAGTCCTTTTCATTTACAATGCCTCGTTGATACTAGGGATCTCAATGTCACAAGGAAGGTGTTAGTATCTTTTGCCATAGGTATTTATGAAGATGAAGTTTTGTGTGATGTGGTGCCTATGCAAGCATGTCACATAATTTTGGACAAATTTTGACAATTTGATAGAAGAGTGACTTATGATGGATTCAAAAACACTTATTCCTTCATGTGGAACAAGAAGAGTATTGTCTTGGCACAATTAAAGCCAATTGAAACTTACCAAGATCAACTTAGAATAGCTAATGAGTGCAAGATGAGAGCTCAAGAAAAGAGAGATCACAAGGGAAAAAGTAACAAAGGAAAGAGTGTTGTTAGCATGAGTGAGGATCTTGAGGAAAACCTAAGAATTAGTTAAAACAAGAGTGTGCTACTTAAGAGACCAACATCTTTTGAATCAATGTACTTAAAAGAGGAAGTGCATTTGGCTAACTCACTCAACCAATTTGTTCCTAGTGCTTTTGTTTCAATTTTGCAGGTTGGATTCCCAAACAAAACGCCATCCACAAGGAGTTTGTTTGATGGAATTGAATCTGGCCATGAAGAGTCGTTGGTGGCTAAAGAAATTTAAGGAGTTGCTATAAACCTTTTAACTGATTTGGAGCACAATGAGCCTTATTTTAACACCTTCTTTATTCAAAACTTATTGTTTGATTTGCTTAGTTAGTGGCATGGCAAATTATATTATGATTGTTTATATGTTTCTAGTTTTATTTTGCATCTTAAGTTAGACATGTTTTTGTATAAATATTTATTGCATTCTAGTTTGCACGAACATGGTTTTTCCTTTGGCATATGATTGATTATGTCTTATTTTTCGTTGTTTGTTATAACTTGCATAATACTTTGTATTATACTATTAGTTTTAGGGTTCATTGTTGTGCATTCTACTTTGTGATTTTAAGTGTTTTATTGAGTCCTAGTGTTCTTGTTTTGGCGTCTTCATTGCATGAAGAGCATACTTCTTCATGATTCGTTAGAATAGAAATTGAGATGTTTCTTTGTCTACTATTTTTAGGAGTTCATTATCTTTCCATGATAGTTTATCACAAGTTAGTCCTTATGTGGTGTTATATTTTCATGTGTTTAGAAATTATGCTCATAGGAATGAGTTTGTGGTCTTAATGCTTGATTTGACTTTGACATTTTCAGTACATGTGTTTGACTATTTGATGGATGATAGTACATACACTGACGAGATTGATGAATTAACTTATGAGTTCGACTTGCATGGTAAATATTGTGACTTAAATCAAGTTTACCATGATTCTTATGTTTGTTTCTATGGTGTAGGCGATTCAAGGACGAATCTTCGAGACGGAAGAGGGAATGATAGAGATCCAAGAATGTCTACATGAAGCAAGCCAATTAAGCATAGATTTGATGATCACTTAGCATGTTTTAAGCTCAAAAAGCAATTATTTGTTGGATGAAACCTACCAAGCTATTCAAGGTGTTCATGTGGGCTCGAGTTGTTTATTGGACTTGGAGTTCAAGTTGTTCAAGCTAGTCTTTTAGATCAAGAGCTTCTGCACTGGTTGCAAATCAAGTCTACATATAAAGAAGGTTCTAAAGGAGCAATTCAAATTGTTCAGCCCATGCAAGAGGTCTGAAGAGGTCAGCTAGGGCCAAAGGCAAGTGTGAAGCCCAATTTGCCAATTAAAGGTTAAGATAAATTGTTTGAAGGAACCAGCCGTCTAGCCCATTAAATACCTTGCAAAGTGGCATATTTTTAGACTATTTAATTAGTTATATGTCTGTTTTATTAGTTTCCTAAGTCATTTACAAGTTGTAACCTTTAGTAGCTTCCATTTGTGATAGGTTGCAACTAGCTTAGTTAGTTTACAATTTGAGTTATGTCCTTTATTTGTTTTACACAATTTTAGGCCTATATATGGCTTTATGATCGATTTTTCATTAGATTTGTGTTAATAAAATTTGTGTGGTTTTCTCAAGTGAGAATTACTTCTTAATTCTTTGGACTAAGAACTATTCTTAAGTCTTATCAAGGGTGATCCTTGTGGTGCAACTTGTTCAATTCTTCACTTAGAGTTTTCTTTGATTGGTTTATATTCAATTCTTAGATTGTCAATCAGGTATCTACTCACATTGTTGTTTAGGGGTCTAGATTGCTTCAAGAGATAGGAATTCAACAAGGTTAAAAGAGTTGAGGCACAAACAACATCACATCTTTGGTGACTTGGATGTTTTTCCAGCTTGTCAAGAGTTAATGAGTTAATTTACTTGGAATTCAAGGCTTTCTTGGCATTCACGCATCTGTTTCCACATCAAATAGGTTCGCAACCATGGGGGTTAGAGGAGCAAAGGTTACTCCACAACCTAACTTAGGCTTTTGACTTAGATACATGCTTGTGACATGAAAAGGTCTCAGTTTTTGCATCATTTGATATCAGAGCTAATTGACGGTATTTAGATTTTTGTAGTTTAACCCCTTTTCTAGAAATTCACTGTCTAAAATATTTGGTTATATCCTTTTTTTGTGTCTAATCTACTTGGATATATCTTTTCCTTTGGATTTGTGCTTTCATTATCTCCTTTATTTTCTTGATTGTCCCTTATCAAGAAACACAAAAAGTTGTTATCTTCTGTTAGTTTTGTGCCTTGTTTGTGTCAAGAAAGATAGGTCTAGTTCCTTGTATCCAAGATTCTTGATTTTCTTGGATAAAGTTATGCTTTCTTGTTATCTTTCATAATTCTTGTTGTTTTTCGGTTCAAGAATAAAAGTTTCTTCTTGTGTCTTGGGGGTTTCAAGCATTGTACTTTCTTGGGTTCAAGATTTTCAAATCTTGAAAAATCTTGGATTTGAGTGGGCAAATATTGAATCTTTGTGTTGAATTATAGTCTTTTCCTACAAAACAAAATATATATATATACACGTGTTTGGTGTTGTGAAAGAAGCGTGTGGTATTTGTTTTTTGAAAATTTTGGGTTAAAAAAATGAGGGATGTAAAGGGTTAAAAAAAGTGAAAGAAAGAAAGAGATGGATGATTTTTTGAGAAAAGAAAGAGTGGCAAAAGACAAAAGGTAAGGTCTTTATAAAAGCCAAAAGTTATGTGAAAAAAAATTTCTATCTTGTAGAGAATTTTTGGCAAATCATCTAAGCATGAATATTAAAGATCTTAAGCAGCTTATGCAAGAATTATGTGGGAATTTTCAGCGAGGATGAAAGATTTGAGTTCAGAACATAAATAGATGAATCAATCTAAACATCGATCCAACAGCTTTCTTTCAACAAAAGAGCAGAAGATGAATAGCTAGAGATTATTATGGCTAAATATATGAATCGGATTTGGAGTACATTTAAAGAACTTATTGCTATTCAAAAAGAAAAGGTTCATGAAGTTGAAGAGAAGTTGCTTCAAGATTTACCAGCAATGGAGATGATTGAAGAATTTAAGGCACAACTGATGGATGGAATGAGAGTAGATGTGAAACAGCCACTGGAGGTGTCAAGCAAAGATGAAGTACCACCATTGGAGGAATCAAGTGGAGAAATGCTACCAAGGAAGGAGTCTGATGGTGATGAAGCTACTTTATCAATGGAGACGCATCTGGATTGATTGTGAGCTTTAATTACTATCAAAATTAGGCAAAATTCACACAAACAAGTAATAAAATTTATAACCTAATACCCCTTTCCGCAAGTGCACGGGTCAAATGTAGTAGGGGAAGTATTAGGGTCGATCCCATGAGGAAACAAGAATTTGCAAGTACCAAAGCTACTAACTTGCTCTATTATCTAGACAAAACATCAAATAGGTGGTGTGCAAGGTAAGAAAATTCAACTACTTGAATTGAAACAATTGGAAGAAATTTACTAACACAAGTAATAGGTTTAGAATCCTCCAATTGTCACTAATATGATTCAATGAATTAACACCTTGCTATGCTAATCTTATCTTGTTTAGGATTGCAACTCCATATGAAATCAAGACTTGTTTTCACAATGAATTGACTAGAGTTCAATTCTGTTCATAATGAACTCTTGTGAAACGCATGTGTGGTATTAAACAACCTCAATTCACCTACTTGTACAATTATTTGCATATGTGTACAACATAAGTTTCATCTACCATTTTCCAATGTTATAAGCATTTTTTATTGTCAAATAACATCTAAATGATTTGCAATAGTTGATCAAACTACTACAAATGTTAAACCTTGATAGATGAACAAGCAAATACAAGTTATAGCAAGTATAATACCATTCAAATCATATAATTAGCTTCATCTAATCCTAAGACATGTATTTAGTTAAACATAACTTGTATGAATAACATATAATAAAAAAAACTCATAAACAAGTAAGAAATTAAAGAGCTAAGGTAAGAAATGCTCATTTGTTGGTAGAATTGATACACTTGAATCCTCCAAGAGTTTTCTTACAAGTAATGAAAATTCTTCTAAACTATAAAGAAAACTACTACTATAAGCTACTTGGGAATGCTTCTCCCTTCAAGACATGTTCTAAATGTCTAGCAAGAGGTCCCTATTTGTAGAAAAATTCACCTAATCATCTCACAAACTTGCATGGCAAATTGCATGAAAAGTTGTTTTGAAATCACAAAAAGATTTCCATTGAATTTTGCAATGTTTACTTGGGTAGTGCAGGTGCAAAGAATCTTCAAAAAGTCATCAAAAGGGGCTAGAAGATAAGCTACAAGTTGAATCCATCTCTTTCTGGCTGACATTCAAGATTCGGGGTTCAAATCCACAGGCTATTGGTCTGCGGATTTTGATATGCGAATTGCCCCCTGAACAAGGATGAATCGGCTTTTTCTCAAAACATCAAAGTTATAGCCCTTTGAGTTACTTTCCAACACCACAAAAATCATGTTATTTAGAGTTTTGGATGCAAAGATATGTCCAAAATACTGAGATGTGGTTGGGAGAGCTTTGTTCTTCACTAATTTAGATGTTTGGCTATGAAGATATGAGAATTGCATTTTGGTGTTAAGATTTGTAGAGTATCCTCTTAGCTTTAAAATTCTATAAGAATCATCTCAATCCAATATTTGTAACTCAAGTTATTGCCAAAATATTGAAACATGTCATTGTTGTCGACCCCTCTCTAATTCTTCACTTCTATTGCTTCTTTGCACTTCTCTTTTGCTTGTTATGCCTCTTATGCCCTTGAGACCTTTTTGTGGTGTTGATTATTTAATCCTATAGTGAATTTGTTGAAGAAAATTTCTCAAAATTTGAGTAAAATAATCCTCCAAGTTTGAATACAAAAGTTGTGCCATTGAGCTCCTAATTCAATCATTCTTTGAATCTATTACGAATGTGATGACTTGTGTTCCAATTGATTCAAATTATGATTGAAGATATAAAACCTATAAGATTGTACAAAGATTGTGCATTAATTTGCTCAAAAATATAAATTTTGCTTCACAACCATAAAAATCAGCTAAAAATTCTAATTTGTGAGAAATTCTTCACATGGAATAACAATTATGAAATTGAGCCACTTTTATATTAAAAATACTTAAAATATACTAAAAAACACTAAAATATATATATGAAATACTATGCTAAAATAGATAAAATTATCACTTATCATTGATGCTGATGTTGGTCAGTTAATAAAGAAATGTGATGACATTGGAGAATTCACTCATTGTGTTGTTGAAGACTTACCTCTTGGGATCGTACCCTTTGTTTTACCTATCTTGGGCTATAATTCGAGGTTGAATCATTTTGAAGAGGTAGAGTCTAATACGAATCCTCTAATCATTATTCTTATCATTCAAGCATTTTCAAAGGGGGTCATTCATTCATGGATTTCAGAGAGTTCAATAGGCTTAATTCATAACAGAAAAGCATGGATTTCCTTCATTCGCAATGATGAATTGGTACTCCAAGTTTCATTTTAAGTCTAGAGGAAGACTACTAATCAATAAAGGCACTTTGAAGAATTTTTTCTAGAGCTACTTTTGAAGCATAAATATGGTTGGAATATTTGCCAAGTTAGAGAGCTCAAGAATTGGAGAAATCAGCTTGAAAAAAAAGTGACAGAGTTCAATCATGACCTCAGCTGCTACTACAACTAACCAGTCATGGCCTTAGCCACCCATGGCTGAACCCATAGCTAGCCCCATGGCTAAATTCTAGAGTGGAGTTGCTACTTCAAACACGTCCATAGTTGACTCTTCGACTGGTGTCGGTGGAGTTAAAATTTTTACTGTATTTTAGGGGTTTTAAGTAGTGTTTTAGCTAGTTTTTACATTCTACTTTCCATATATGTTTCTTAGCATTATTTAGCCTATAAATAAGCATCTTTTGTACGAGTCTTTCATATTAAATGGAAAATTAATAAAATTTGATTTGATTCTCTTTGCTCATTTGTGAGTCTTCTCTTGATTACTTTTGTGTGCGTCTCAAGTAATTGAAGGTTTTTACTTATCAATGAATAACTACACTTGATTATTGTGTCTTCCTCCTAAAATCAAGGTTAGCTAATTCGTTTAGTTGTAGTTTGAGATAATATTAATAGGCTCAAAAATACGGGGGGTTAGAAGGGTCAAGGTTATTCCGCAACGTAACTTAGGTACTTCGATCTAGATTGGGGTTTGTGACATACGAAGGTCTCGAATTTCAAATTAGTTAATTTACAAGATAAATTAACCGTGGAATTTTACGTGCAATTAATCTAAGTCTTGCAAGACAAATAGTAATTTTTCAAAAAGGATTAGTTTTACTACTTCCAAATACACTTCAAATTAGCTAGATATAAGGGTAATACAAGACAACAACTAGAATCTTGTGAGGAAACAAAGATGGAAAACCGTGAGTTCTAGTTAGATAAAGAAATATGTTTTCTTGCTTCCCTCTCTCTTTTATGAGAAATCCTAATCAAGTTTTGTGTTTTATTCTTTCTTTTATTCATTGTTTATTGTTAAGGTTACAAAGGAGTTTTTTAGAGATAGTGTTCATATGGATTACTATCACAGACCGATGTTTGTAGTGCATTTCTTGTAGATAGTCCATTTTTAAATAATCTCCATCATCTTGCTCGTAGAATTTGCTATCTCAAAAAAAATATTTTACGAGCTATTTGTAACTCATATGGTTAGATGATGCACATAAGATTTATGTTGTATTTTATTTTAGATAGAAACAATCGCACTAGGCTAACTAATTTTGTTTTATGTAGCTTATGCTTGTGTGTGACCTTTTCTTTTTCTTTTTTTTTTCCCTTTTGGTGCTTTTAAGAACTTGAATTGTTGATTTTGTTATTGTGGGATTTTTCCCCTTTTGATTATCTTAGTACAAATGTTCAAGTGAATATGGAATTAATTCCTTGAGCAACCAATGAAATCTAAGAGGTTGTTTAATTACTCAATTTAATGTTAAAAATTAATAAATTAAGAAATTTTTGAATTAAGCATATTTGTTCTTTTTTAACTCAATATATTAAGCAATACTGAATTTGTGTACAAACTTTTGAGCAAAAATTTTCACTTAATTTGTTGACTTTTGAGCATACATATTATGCTCTCTCTCACACATATACATTTGTGCATACTCTCAACATAGGCATACACATTCACACTTTTAAACACTTGCAAATATATAGACTTTTCTTCTAACAAATGTGTACTCTCATACTCTCACTCTCACTCTCACTCTCACTCTCATACACGCAGGTACACACATCTTCACATAAATAAACGTAGTCTCCTTCTCTCTCTTGTAGACAATTTCTCTTCTATACACAAAGCATCTTATACACACACGTACACTTTCTCCCACAAACACCTTACACACATACATACATAAGCATACTTTTTTTTTCCCACTTTCATATGTCACTTTCTCTCTCATAGACATGCACATACATAAAATTTTTTTCCTCTTATGTACTTGCATGCAGTCTCTTTTTCATACATACAATTTTATATATATATATATATATATATATATATATAGACGCACAAACAAACTTTTTTATAAACACATTTTCACATATAAATATAGTTGCTCTCTCTCTCTCTCTCTCTCTCTCTCTCTCTCTCTCTCATTCATACGTTTATCCCTAAATTATTCCATCTTTTTAAGAAAAATATTGGCTCCATTTGGATATGATTATTTGGAGTGTTTTTTGAAGATTATTTGAAAAAAATTATTTGGATTGTTTTTTGTTGACTTTTTGGGAAAGGTGAAAAGTGTTTGAATGTGAAAATTTTTTTGATATGACATAATGGTGGTTTTAAAAAAGCAAACGTCCGCTTAAAGAAGCGGACGTCCGCTAAGACATTTTTGTGTCTTAGCGAATGTCCGCTTTGTCATCCGCTTAAAGAAGCGGACGTCAGTTTCGTCGTTCATTATGTCGTCCGCTTGGTCGTCTGATCTCAAAACCTACCGAAAATGGATCTCATTTTGTTACTCGTGATTTTTTCAGTTTTTCTAAACAAATTTTGAACATAAACATGCTTGTTTTGTGAATAATTACAAAAAAAATCTCTAAAGTTCATTTGAAATTTCAAATGAAAATTTAGTGGGAAAATTTGGTGAAAAAAGTTTGACCAAAAAATGTTTGTACTTTTTTTACCAAAAAATTTACAAAAATTTTTTCATGCCAAACACAATTGTAAAAAAATTTTCCCAAAAATCTCCAAAAAATTGTATCCAAACACAACCATTATTGTATTTATAATGTGTGATTTTTTTTTTTGAGCGATAAGGAGTGATATTTAAGTGCAGTACTTAAATTTAATTATTAAATAGATATAAATTTATTAATTTTAGCAACTTAAATTTTAAATTTTAGAATTCAAATTTAAAACTTTAGTTTTAGCAAACAGGCTACGAGGGGAAAATCCAGTGACACAAACACTAAAAAGTCATGGCATCTAGTTGAAGCAAAAATTCCCTAAACATACTTAACCAAATTTATTTACTTTGAAACGCTACAATGAATTAATGAGGAAGGTTTAGGCCAAGTGGAGATATAACTAAGGTTGAGGCCCAATAAAAGATAATTCACCACAACTTATTCGCAGCATTTTGATCCTGTTTATACTAAAAATAAAAAAACAAGTAATACATCTAATCCCATTCTAAAATAAAGAAACGAATAAAACATCCAGCCGAGCCTTTTGCCAACAACATAAAAATGCACAAATATTGGTAAACTTTATATTAGAATAGTCTTTTAATTTCGTTTTAAGAATTGCAATTATGCTGACTTGGATAGAAACAAGAAGCCATGCCATTCCCTTTTTCCTATAAGTTGCCAGGAATATCATACGATAATGCATCTCTTGTGTAACCTCAAAGTTCCAGATACAGCAAGCAAGGTATTATAAATCATCAATTGCTTGAAACCAAGAAATACCTAAACAAAAAGCAAGATACAAAGTTCCTTTTCTTAGTAGGGGAACAAGAAAAGTTCTTTCACTAATGAAAGCAATAAAATTCTATAGTATGAAAGATTAGTTTAATCGCTCTAAAATCTGTTACATTGAGCACAAAAAATTGATGCAATCCGACCACCTCCAGATAATAGATCCTTCAATGGCAATTATGCACGAAAAGATGAAAAGTAGCTAAAGAAAACCTTCTTAGAAAAGTTAATCCACTATTTGATCTGAACTAAAGTTGCTTAAACTAAATTAACCAATATGCAGATTATTTTTACTTATAAGGATTTGTTTCATGAAATATACAATCCAGAACAAAGCTTATGTAATCGGATGGATCAAGACATAAAGTTTTGTAGTCATCAAATTTTTTGTGTTTGTGACAGCAATTGAAAATTACAATGTTTTGATTAGTCATAAACTACGAGTATCCTTCAGTTAAGTTACAACTCTCATAGTTGCAAAATCTGTGCTAATCTACCAAGCAGATATACTCCCTCCATCCCATTTTGATAGGTTTACAGGTTTTTTCACACAATTTAAAAAAAGTTAGTTAACTTTATTGAAAGAATGAATTAATCTATAATGTTACTAAAATACCCTTATATTCATCATTAAACATTTACATTAAATACAAATAGAAAATTGTACCATAAGTCAAATTAATTTCATTTGATATGTGAATGTACGATTTGCTATGCACTCTCACTTATAACAAAGTAATTAAATAAGGGCATTTTAGAGAAGTTGAAAATTAATTACATTCTTTAATTAGAAAGTGAACTATAATTTAAGACGAATGAAAAAGGAAAACAAACCTATCAAAATAGAACAATAGAACGAAGAGAGTGTAATTTTTGCAGTTCTGTACCTGTCAATTCTTGTGTAATCAAGTCATGTTGTGTGTAGCAGTGACTGTTACACTACCCCAGAAATGACCTACTACAGAAGCTTAAACAGCTGTCGATTTGATATTTGTTGAAATAATTTACAAGAAGTTCAATTTTTAAAAAAGTTATTCACTAAAAAATTGGAAAACCCTGCATTAAAATTTGCGCTTGCATCTTCTACTACAATGTAAGTATTACAACGTTAACAGAAAGTTTTAAGTGCAGTTCTAAGCAACTCAGTAATGTTGAAATAAATACATACGAATTTAGTCTATACCCTACATAATCTGTCATACTTATATATTTTATCTATGTGACTTCTATCGTAATCTTTGGTGCTGTTAAAGTATTTACAAGCTATTAATCTAATGGAAAAGACAAATTTACTCTGAAATAATTTCTTTCACTCTCAAGGAATGGAGTGAGAGGGAATGTTTTGGAAATCAATTAATCATTTCATTTCCATAATCTAATCACTAAAAGTGTAATATTATAAAACTTCTTCCTTCGTATTTGAATGATGTGCCAAGTTAACCCTAACCGTAACCAGATGGCCTAGATCCTAAACTTCTATCGGGGGAAATTATGCCACCCTCTGGGTAATTTATTATAGGGTGAAAAAAATTAAAGATCACACTTTAAAGCGATTTAGATAAAAATCATGTTATTTTCTTTGACGAAAAATAAGCTTTAGGTTGTGGTAATATCGGAGAATAACCTGAAACATAAAAATAAATAAGTTGCATTAATTTTTTAAAGTAGTTAATTAAAATTTTTAATGTACTTTAATAATTAACAATATAATTTGCCAAACTTTTTGTCATTAGAATAAGATGCTTATCAGTTTTTGCTTGAGAATAATGAAAAAAGGAGAAGACATTGGTCAGCAAGAGTTTGTTCTTAGGTGTGCCGAGTCTATAAAATTTTAAAAAAAATTTATAAGCAAGTGAATTAAGGGATTGAAAGTTTCAATAACAACACAATAATAATTAATCGGGATAGTGGAGTGGGTATGATGACAAGTCACATGATCCTAAAAGCCTAAAAAGCAGGATGTAGAATGTGCCCTTACTCACCAACTTTTTGTGCGGCTTCGTTTTTGCACAAAAATGCTGGAACCTTCTCGATCAAATCTTTTTGCCTTGTGGGGTTCTAATTGTAGTTTGATTCTTTTTCTTGCTTCTAATTCAATTAGAAATTTCCATTAAGGTCTAAGCTCCACTGCTTACTGCTTAATTTGAGAGGACGTATTTTAGTTTTATGTTCCTTTCTTTCCACCTCTTCATCACGTAATCCCATCACATCACATCACATCGCATCAAATCACAATCAAATTAGCTAAAAAAAGCCAAGATGTGGAGCCCACATGCTTTAATTGTTTGGGAGAAATTTCTAATGATGTTTGACTCCTAAGATTATTTACAGCTTTTCTCGTTAAGATAAATTGGTTCTGTTTTGGATATTAATTTTTTTTAAAAATAAAATAATTTTTTTAAATACTTGTTTGGAATGGGAAATACTATTTAATTTTGAAAATTATTTTCAAAATTTTCCTTTCCCCTATCCCCTCTCCCCTCCCCCGCACCCCCCCTTCTTTTGTTCCTCTGTACACCCTCTCTTTTCCGTCTTTCCCTCCTCATCCTCCTATGGTCTTCTCCATTGATTACTCTCGCTTGTTGCCTCTCTTTCCTCCCTTAAAAACATCTCTCTCTCTTTGTTGATGTACTTGTGGGTATGTTTATATGTCCAAACCCTTTTGTTCATTCATTATTTTTTTATAATATGTATGAGTTTTGACTTTGAATTTAGTAAACTTTACAAAAATATGCTCATACCGTGTGACAATGCTCGTGAAAGATTTAACTTGCAAAAATATGAATGACGTTTGGTACATTATGGGTTTATTACTTAGTGCTTTAGCTAATTTATATAGGTGGTTATATTTATTTAATTGTTCTAAGTGTTGTCCCATATTTATCAAATTTATCCACATATAAACTATTTTTTTACTATTATCTAATTTCTAAATTTTCATTTACAATCAAATTATCTAATTTTTAAATATTTTTTTACAATCGAAAAGAGTTTTTAAAATAATTATTCCAAAGTTTTTTCATTATTTAAAATAGACTAAGTGCTAATAAATAATGCCAAAGTAATAATTTTCTAAATCATACTATCCAAATAGAGAATGTCTTACAATTCTTAGGGCCTATTCTCAATAGCTTTTTTTACTTGATTTTATCTTCTAATATTTGAAAAATCTATTTTGTAATAGTCTCAGCTGTTTTTTTTTTACTATGTTTTTAGATTTTTTAAGGGGCCATTTGGTTCAAATTGCTTAATCACTGTCACTATAGGTATCATTAACTATACTATGAGTATAGGTTTCGATGATTCCCCCAACATGTTTGGTTTACTAATAGAAATGGGTATTATTATAAAAATACTTGTTTGGTTTACTGGAATGATTTTCAAGTAAATTTTAAAATTTTTAAACCTTTTATTTATGATATACATATTTTTTAGATTTCTTATTTTGTATCTTTTTAAAGAAAATTTCTAAAAAGACTTCTTCAATTTCAAATATAGCCATGCTCTAATTTGAGTTTTATGCAAATGATAACCTTAAAAAATCATTTTTATTGTATTAACAGAGAGTACTATATATGTTTGATTTTCAGTTCAAATTTTAATAAAAAAAATTGAATATAAAAAAATTATTAAAAAGAATTTTTATAAGAAATATTCAAAATCAAAAGACAAAAAACAAAGAGAGAGAGGGGGGGGGATAGTATATTGGGGGTGGGTAATCCAAAAGATATGTGTTTTTTTAGTGGGTGTGTTTTTACCTTTAATCATAAAGGTTAATGGGTTTGATAGAATAGTATTTTGGAGGGAATCATTAAGACCCCAATTAATCACTATCATTCTCATTAAATGATAGTGATAGTTATTTTACAAACATCAACAATGGGTGTCATTACTTATGATACAGATTGCCCTCTTTGATTTCCCTAAACCAAACACCCCTTAAGTTAAAATCAAGAGCAACTAATTTTCAGATTTTCTAAAATCAATTTTTATAAAAATCAGAAATTATTGAAAACAAGCCCTTATTAAAACTCTCCAAGTTTGCCTTGGTAGTTTGCATCAACTCATGTCGGAGACTTGCTTCTGTGATGAAAACCAAGGTTTGAGTCTTGTCCGTTCAATAGCTTCTAGCTCGACAACAAACATGTCTTATCGGGTTCATGAGAAATGGGGTACGTAAGCATAATATACAGAGGTTGATGACTAATCCCTCCCCTTGTCTCCATATTATTCATCTTGAATAGGCAAAAATATATGTTTTTTTTTTTTGTATTTTTCAACAATATTATTTTAAAAAATTACTACATCACTTTTTACGATGTTGTATATGTCTGGTATGGTTTTAGGGCATAACCTAACTGATTTATTTTAATATGTGCCTCGAAATCAGGTCTATTTAGGATGGTATTTCACTTTTATTCATGCTATATTATGTGATTTTTCATTATTATTTATTAGTTGTTATTTACCATTTGAGTTTATTTGATAAACTCTATAGAATATCAATTGTGCATAAGAAATTAAGAGAGTTATAATGATATGATTCTTATTATGAATAAGTTGTATCATTAGATATAACTAATTATAGTATTAACGAGATTGACTATTGTTAATATGGATAGACATGCAGTATTTTGTCTCTGCTTATTGTAAATAATAGTTGATCTCATCGACTATAGTATGTAATACCTACCTAAGTTGGTATTGGGATGCTTATTAGAGAACAAATATATTGGATTGATCCATTAAAAGTCATCATATGGATAACTATTTGGTGCCCATGGTTTAATCTTTTAACCGCATTGGTACAAGTGATACTTGGATTTGAAGATAACATAATATATGTGGATTACTATGTTTTGATTATATTGCTTATTGCTCATAAAGAACTGCTCATAGGGTACAGATACAGCGTAGTATAAGTATAGAGGGATAATAAATAATCAATATAAGATTTATTACTCCTAATAATAGGAAAGTATATCTCATCTAAGCACTTGTTGGAAATATTAATTTAGTGAATCTTCCATGCAAAACTGAAAGTATAACTTGAGTGTTTCTCAAAATTATACTTTATGGGAGTTATATTTCGAGAACAAGGAATGAATAATTAGTTGAATGGGAGTTGGCCATCAAATTCGTGCTCCTAAATTAATTAGGGATATATTAGTTACATGGTAACAATGTCATTAATATATGAAAAAAAATGTCATTGATATATGAAATCTAACCACTTGACTTTTCTTATTCACTTGGATGGTCATGATGCACTGACAATGCCTCTTTTGATTTATAAGCTCGAACTAATTAATTGGTTTAATTAATGATAAATTAAAGTGTTAATTTATCAAACTCTTAGATAATTAATTAATGAATTATAATTTGTATTTATTGTCAATGTGAGTGGAACCTAATGGGTCACACATATTCAAAATGCAATTTATGTGTTAAATTGTTTTTAAGATAAGTGTAAGATACTTACGTGCAATTTCACGTGTAAGATACATGTGAAATTGGGGTTGCTTGTTTTTATCTTAAAAGATAAGCATCCAGTTTTCGTTTGGATTTGAATTTATTAATTCTTACAAAACTATAATCAGTTAGTAATAAATACCACAAGGTCTGACCTTTGAGATATAAGACATATAGAACAAATGATAAAATTGTAATACAATTAATACAAGAGTTATGTGAGGAAAAACTCTCTAGAAATCATATCCTAGAGAGAGAGAAAAAGAAAAGGCTGAGATCTAGAGAGAGAAAGAAATCGTTTCCTTGTGAAAGAAAAATCACTCCTCTCTCTTTTCTCTCCCATTCAATTTTTCCCAAAAAGTTAGGATTCATGGTGCTCTTCTCTTCCATTATTCAATTGTTCAATCTCAAGGAAACTAGTATCCAGAAGGCTAAGGCTAGACAAACCTTGGAAGTTCCTAGCGGTCTTGTTCACGTGAATATTATTAGAAGGCTTGACACTTGTAGATTTTTTTGGTAGTAAGATCTTTATCTTCAAGTATCTTTTTCAACCTGTGCATAGAAATCGTCATTGAGAAAATATATTTCTATGAACTCCCTTTAAATCCATATGGTTATATCATAGCTTGGTCCACAGGTAAGGGAATAAATTTCTAATTTTTCACGGCGTTACTATACTTATTACATTACATGTACACTACCAGCACTACTAAATTACACCACCACTACTATACACCACAAACATTGCATATCATTGCCACCGAGTGCCACCACTTATGTAATGCACTACTACCAATACTAAGTACCACCTCTACCGTAACCACTGATTAAATTACGCTACCACTATGACCACAATCATGACTACTACCACTACCATGTATCACTACTAGCACTGTACACTACTACCATTGAGTACCACTATTACTACAACTACCACTATTTACTATTGAAGACCACCAACATTATCAAACAACAGTAATAATACAAGTTTGGGCGTAGATTTGTTAGCAAAATAGTAATCTGATCTTCAATCAAACGCCAATAGGATTATTACCTAGGATATCTCTTCAAGTTGAGTACCAACTACATATTAAAAAATGGAGATTACTAATCCGAGGATGACTCATTCTAATATTTATATTCCGAAGATGAGTCATTCCATTTCATTTAGTCTATGAACCAAGTGGACCCTTAAAAATACCAGTCTTATAGCTTGACATGAACAAGTGAACTAGTTGAATCAAACTTAAGGAGATAGTAAGAAAGGTAGAATGTCCTATTTCATCTAGGGTTTATTTTATTGGTGTCTTTGAGTAGATTTGTATTTCAAATTTTACATCCAAATCTTTTCATTGTTTTGTTTACTCATGAGAAATTTAGATTTGAGATCCACTAGCCTATTGAATGAATATAATGGATTTTGGTGAATTTCAAATTCATTCAAATAAGATTTCATTTCAAATTTTTTTTTCAAATTCACTCATTTGAGTAAAAATTAATTAATTAGTTGAATTAATTATAATTTAAAGTGTTAAATTTGTCTACCTCCTAAATTAATAAATTAATGAATTATTATTTGCATTTATTGCCAACATGGATGGAACCTAATTGATTACACACATTAACAACAAGATCTTGAGGTCAAATTATTGTTAAGATAATTTGCGATACACATAGGGGTTAATTTATGAGATAATCGGTTTCACTTGAAATTGGACTTGTTTATTCTTATCTTGTAAGAGAAGCATCTAGTTTCCTTTTGGATTCAAACCCTACAAGACCATGATTAGTTAGCTAAAAAATTCCCCAACTCTTGGCTCTTGAGATCTAGGACACATAAAACATACAATACTTTCAATATAATTAGGGCAAGAGTTTGTGAGGAAATACTCTTTAGAAATCGTTTCCTAAAGAGAGAAAAGAAAAGGCCAAGACCTAGAAAGAGAAAGAAATAGTTTTCTTGAGAGAGAAAAATAGTTTTCTTGAGAGAGAAAAATAGTTCTCCTCTCTCCTCACTCCCCAATCCAATTTTCCCTCAAATTTAGGGCTCTCGGTCCTATTTCTCTTCCATTGTTTGATTGCTCAATCTCAAAGAATCTAGCACTTAGAAAGCTAAGGTTAGGTAAACCTTAGAGGTTGTGGTCATCACGTTCATGTGGATATTGTTACGTGCTTGACGTTTGTGGAGCTTTTGAAAGTGGGATCTTGTCTTTTAACCAACCACTTCAGCTTGTGTATAGAAATCATTCTTTAGAAGATACGTTTCTATGAACTCCCTTTTGAATCTACATGGTTATATTGTTGTTCAGTCTATGGTTAAAGTAATAAATTTTTAAATTTACTATTGCGTTACTATTCTTATTATTTCACAGTAGTATCAAAGCCAACTTTAATTACCTATGTGAATTGGATGTCTAATTGTCATAAATTATAATTTGATCATATATGTGCTATTCATGGATTTTTTTTATTTTCAAGAAAATTTTAAGGAAAATTAGAGAGTTTGATTCCTCAAGAAAAGGTCTTATTTCTCCAAAATTATTTTCGGTTAAATAAGAAAACTTCAATTGTTTAAGGGTTTTAAATCCAAATCTTGTTTCAAAATTGTTTAAAACATGATTATTCAGACATAGATTCAAAGGTTTATGAAACTATAAAAATTTGTTATTTTGTTAAAAAAAAAGTGTTACTACAGCACATTTGTATTAGTACTTAATAGGTTACTGTAACAAGTTATTGCAGCAAACTATTTATTTTTAATTTTTGAGTTGATTGAAAAAATTATTTTTTCTAATTGATTGCTTATTAGATATGGTGAGATATTTAAGGTGTCTAAAGTTGACAAATTGTTTTCTTTCTAGCATTTGGTTTCAAAATTCTATGTGAAAAGGCCTTCTACGTTTAAGGTTAATAGATAAGGATATTTTCTGTAGATATTGGTTAAACTAGTCCATGTTCTATTCAATTAATAAGGCTTTTGAATGAAATTTTTATAAAAGGTTTATGAAAATAACTTTCCGTATTTAAGTGTTGAATACATCAAGTAGATTTAGAATCCTCATAGAATTTTTCTATGTATTTTTTATTTGATCAAAATCTAGAATTTTATATTAACATAATAAATATTTTCTTTAAAAATAATAAATTTTTTCTTAATATTATTAAATTTTCAAAAGTATTTTTCCAAATTAGAAATTATCCAATTTTAAGTGAAATTTTGAAAATTGGAAAGTGCACTTTTGGAAAATTCAAGTTTTGGAAAGTCTAACTTTCCAAAAATGAGTTGTTATTTTTTGAGATAAATATTTCAAGAATAATTATTCTAATGAAATTAAAATAATGCACCTATGATTATGATTAATTTAAATAATTTTTATCCTTTCATTTAATTTAATATGTCAAGTTATAAGATAAGTTATATTTGATATGGACCATAAATCAATGTGATTGTATATGGTTAGATGGATTATTATTTTTGGTTGGCTTGTATTGATAAGTTTGAAATAAGGCCTACATGTTTTGTGTTCTCTAATTATTTTGATATAATTTTTTTCTCATCTCACTCTCTCGAATATAACTCACGGTTTATTGATCAATATATATAATGTACATAGTATAGAATATAAATAGGGTTGAGATACTAAATTGTTTAGACAGAATTAAATGTGTAATATATAACAATGAAGGAGATGGCACCAAGGAGTAGTCAAATATGGTGATTTAAGAGTTGAAGACCACCGATTAGGATTTGACCATCTAGTTTCCTTTGACTCAAGGAAAATAGTCTAGTAGTCGTCCATGATTATCTATTGATATTATAATTGCATGTTGCGATGATACCTTAATTTATTTGATATATCCCTCAGTCAAAATATTAAGTCATGAGCCCTAAGTTGCCTTCTATTAAGTAACAAAAACCATAGTTCTTTTTCAGTGCTAACTTGTTAGGTGACGTCTAAGGTTTCCTTACCTCGAGTATATTGCTATGAGAGTTGATCTCTGAATAATGGATTCGACTTAACAAAAATACAAAACTTGTCCCATGACACCCAAGGTTATGTTATTTTTTAGGTAAAGGATGGGAAACACACATGATGTTCTTATCAAGATAACACAACTATGTAGGAGTTACAAGAGTTGTGATTGGTAACTATTACCTATCTTTCGATATTATCTTTGTCTTGTTAGGTGACACTCAAGGTCAAGATAGTTAGATGGGTTCTACCCTGCTAGGAGCCTTTAAGGATTCATGAATCAATACTGAGGGATATTTATTTGAGATAGAATAGTGAGAGCAAACCAAATAAATTAAAAGTTTCTGATTTAGATTTGTTTTAACATGAATTCAAGTACTTATACTATTTTCACATATGTTATAGAATGAGTAATAACATGATTCTATGATCCATGCTAGTGACTCTAAATAAATGGCTCAAATTTCTCGAACTATCAATGCAATTTGAGAATAGTTCTCAAACATGAAAAATATGCTATGCCCTTGATATGCCCATTTGCATGTCCCAACTAACGATCCTAGTCAGGAAGTCAAAGGTGAACACTAGATGTGCAAAGGCAATAGTGATACTGCTGCTTGTATCATATTCACATCTATGGATCCTGAGCTATGAAAGCAGCATGAGTTGATAGAAGTTTTGTTTATTATTGTGCATGTCAAAAAGTTGCTTACTTAAGTTAGGACTAAGAGGTATATGATCTCTAAAGTGCAATCTATCAAGAAGGAAAGATGCATCATCATGCTTGTCGAAGGTTCTAAGGAAAAAAGAAAACTCAAGGCTAGTCTGGACAAGGCCAAGAAAGTCATGATAAAAAAACCTAAAGGCATGATTAATAAAAAGGGATAAGTCCAAGGGTACATACTTCCATTTCAACCAAAATGGGTATTAAAAGAGGAATTGCAAGGCTTATCTTCATACTAAGAAGTCAAAAACACTTAGTGAAGTTTCTACTTCTAGTATGTTTATGATTTAGATAAATCTATATACTAAGTAAGACCATTAGAAATTAAATATCAGATGTCGATTATATTTTTGTACAAACATATAAGGTCTTGAAAGTAATATATCGTTGGCAAAGGGAATAGTCAAATTACGTATAGGGAATAGAGCAAGAGTTGTTGGATTATCCTTAGAGACTTATTATTTTTCTTTGCCTACTGGACTAATTCTAGAATTAAATACTATTTTATACCAATACTTACTAAGAATATAATTTCTATTTCCATTTTAGTATTAGATAGTTTTACCATCACTCAAAAGAATAAATATTGTTTTTTTTCTTCGTGGTGGTGTCTTATATCATAATTGTGCATTAATCAATGGCTTATATATTCTAGACCTTAATAAGTCCATTCTCAACACCAATAAAAAAAAAAGCTCGATATTTTGGAACAATCATACTTCTAGTAATGTAGACTTGATCATGTGAACAAGATCTACATCTCCAAATTATACAATTTGGACTTATTCGATTATGAATCATTTGATATATGTAAATCGTGTTTGTTTGAAAAGATGGACAAGACACATTTTATTGGAAAGGGTGAACATTCTGTTGATGTATTAGGACTCATACATACTGATGTCTATAGGCCTATGATGATCTATGCTAGAAGAGGTTTCTCTAGCTTCATTACTTTTATGAATAATCATTCTAGATATGGTTACATGTACCTTATAAGGTACAAAATCTAAACCTTTCAAAAAGTTCAAGGTCTTTCAAACTAAAGTAAAGAAACAACTTGATAAAATTATAAACACACTAATATCTGATTGAGGTGGTAAAAATTTAAGCCAAGAGTTTCAAAAATAACTAGAAGAGAACAGGATCCTTCTTCAATAGACTCCACTCTACACATCCCAAAAGAATGGTGTGCTTAAGAGATATAATTGCCCTCTATTGGATAAGGTGCATTCCATGATGAGTCATGTTACTCTTCTACATTGTTTTAGGGTTGTGCTCTTTATATCGCCATCTATACACATAATTGGGCTCAAACTAAGGCTATTGATACCACTCCATATGAGATATGATATTGTGAGAATCCAAATCTATCTTGCGTAAAGATATGGTCTATAATCTCCTTGAGCAAAAAGTACTTGTCTCAAAACGTGCCATTTTTCTTGAAAGAGTTTATTCTTGAAAGAAGTAGTGGGAATAAAATAAGACTTGAAGAAGTTCAAAACCAAAAACAAACATAGACCAACAATTGGAACTTGAGATTATCCCACAAGTTGATGACATGCAACATGAAAGCTCATGACACGCTAGATCTTCATAGGTTTGGTAGGATACATCATGTTTTTAATGTAGATTCTTTGAAGTGGCATAAAGCCATGAAATCTAAAATAGATTCTATTTATAATAATACTGTATGGATCTTAGTCGATACATCCGATGGAAAAAATCTGATAATGTGTATGTGAGTCTTTAAAAAAAAGACTGACCTAGGAGGTAACGTTTGTTACTTATAAAGCAAGTTTAGTAGTAAAAGGTTATAAACAAAGATAATGAATTAACTTTGAAGAAATCTTTCCATTGATAGCCATGCTAAATTCATTTGGATTTTACTTGATAGCTGCATACTCTGATTATGAAATCTGGCAAAAAGATATAAAAATTGCATTCCTTAATGAAAATTTGCAAGAGGATTTTGTATAGTATACAATACATCCAAGGATCTCAACAAGGTATATAAACTTCAAAAGTCTATTTATAGAATCAAGCAAACTTTTAACAGTTGGAATTCTATTTTAATGAAACAATCAAAGAGTATAGTTTCTCTCAAAATCAAGATGACCTTGTGTACACAAGGTTAGTGGTTGCGCTATAGTTTTCTTGATACTTTATGTAAATGACATATTGTTGATAGGAAATGACATACTTATGCTACAACTGTAAAGTTATGGTTGTTCAAAAATTTCTCCATGAAGTATTTAGGAGAGGCAACCTAAATTCTAGGATTAAAGGTTTATAGAGATAGTTACAAGAGGTTAATTGGTCTCACTCAATCAACGTATATAGACAAGAAGCTAAAAAGATTTAGCATGAAGTAATTGAAGAAGGGGTATTTACCTATGATTAGTGGGATTACTATTTTAAGAGACATGTATCAAGATTAGTAGTACTCAAAACATCCTGTATGTTTCTGCTATAGGATCTGTTATGTATACTATGCTATGTACAAGATCCAATATCTCCCATGCTGTAAGTGGTGCAAATAGTATCAATCTAATTATGGTGAGAGTCGCTAGATAGCTATTAGAATATTCTTAAGTACTTGAGAGTGGCCAAAGAATTATTGTTTATTTGTGGAAAACATGAGTTGGATATGTGTGGACTCACAAATGTGAGCTTCCAAATTGATAAGAATGATAGCAAGTCAAAATCTAGATTCATGTTTACTCTCAATATTAGTGTTGTTAGCTAGAAGAGTTCAAAGCTATGTACTAAAGAAGATACAACAATTAAAGAAGAATACATTATAGCTTTAGAACCTATTTTGGAACAAAAAGTTTATCATTGAACTTATGGTCATATCAATGATCCAAACATGTATTATGGCATTACCATCCAAGTAGAGAAATAGTTGGTAGGAATAATATAAAGATTAAAAAAAACTACCAATGTTGATAGTATTGTTGATCCTCTCACCAAGACTTGCCCCAGAAAAAAGGATAATAGTCAAGTTAATGTATATGGTCTTAAGCATATGGGTGATAGGGTTTAGTGTAAGTAGAAGTTTCATAGTGTATGCTCTAAAAACCAGATTGGTTTTGGATTGCATTTTACTTCCATTCATGTTGTATTATGTGTATCTTATTTATTATTTAGTTACTTGTTATTTTCCATTCAATTTTATTTGATAAAACCAATAAAATAACAACTGTGTATAAAAAATTATAAGAGTTATAATGGTGAGATTCTTATTAAACTTAAGTTATGTTTTTAATAATTCTTATTCTTGGTATTAAGAGACTTAAACTTGTTAATATAGATATACTAGTACATACTTTGCTCTACTTATTATAAGTAGTAGTTGATTTCATTAGCTATGGTTTGTAACACCTAAGCGGTGCGAGATGTTTGTTAGAGAACAAGTACATTGGACTGAGCCCTAAGACTCACCAGATGGATAACTATTTAGTGCCAATGGTTAGATCTCTTAATGACACTAGTGTTAGTGATTTTTTGACTTGAGATTACCATGGTATCTTAAATGTGGATTACCATACTTTGACACTATTTTTTATTACTCATAAAAAACTCACTCGATTGAGATAGAGTATAGTTGAAGCATGGAAGGATATTAAATAACCAACATATGATTTATCACTCCTAATAGCAAGAGAATACATCCTATTTGCCCACTTGTTAAAAATATTAATTTAGTGAATCTTCTGCGCAAAAGTGAAAGTATGACTTGATATTACCTCAATATTTTACTTTATGAGATTTATGTTTTGGGATTAAGAAACAAATAACTAGTCGAATGGGAGTTGGCTACTAAATCCATACTCCTAAACTAATTAGGAATATAGTGTAGTGGAAGGATATTAGTTACACAGTGACAATATCATTGATAAGTGAAGTATAACAACTTGATTTTTCTATCTACTTGGATGGTCACGATGCATTGCCTATGCCTCTCTTAATCTATAAGTATGATTTTAATCAGTTAATTAAATTAATGATAAATTAAAGTGTTTAATTTATCTAACTCTTAATAAATTAATTAATGAACTATAATGTGTACTTATTGCCAACGTGGATGGAACCTAATGGGTGACACACGTTAAGAATGAGATATGCAGGTTAAACTATTATCAAGATAAATATGACATACTTATAAAATTAATTTATAAGATAAATTGACCCTAGGAATTTATGTGCAATTTGTCTAAGTCATGCAATTTAAGTAATCAGTTTTCACATAGAATTAGACTTGCTTATTCTTATCTTGGAACATAAGCATCTGGCTTCCTTTGGATTTTGAACTTATTAATTCTTACAAGACTCTGATCAATTTAGCTATAAATATCCTAGGCTTTGCCTCTTGAGATATATGACATATAGAACCTACATTACAATCATAATTCTATTAGCACAAGAATTGTGTGAGGAAAATCTCTCTAAAAATAATTCCTAGTGAAGATCTTATGATCTTACATCATCTTAATTTTGATGATTAACAAACTAATAATAATGTTTACTAATATTTTATCAAATTAATCTTGCAGTAAAAGTGTTTGGGCATCAAAAGAAATCAAAAAGAGGAAAAAATTCCAAGAAAGTTGTGATGCGGAAGTCCGGATAAACAGTAACCGGAAGTTCGGATGAACAGTAATCATGATCAGTAACTTGGATGAACAGTACCTGTGAACAGTCCTATCTGTCTGGATGAATAGTATTCAGACGTCTGGATGAATGGTATTTTGGGCAGAATGTATGTGAACGAGCAATCGGATGAGCATGCAGACATTCGGATGAATAATAGCGAACGTCCGAATCTCAAATTTACTATCTAACGACTAGTTTCTACCAAAAGTTGAATTTGACCTTTAAAAGCCATTTCTAGCTATTTTCTCACCCCTATATATACCATTATGTATAGAATTAATAGAAAACTTTTGCCTACAAAGTTTACTAGTGTTTTAGAGTGTACTTGTGGTTCTTTGGTAGGTAGATTGTTGGGGTTTTGTATGCTTTTCAATTGAGTAAGTGAAAGCATTCAATTGTAGTATAGTGTGGGGGTTGTGAGTGATTGTAAAACTCTTAGCTAGTCTCAATAAAGGTTAGTGTGAGCAAAGTGAGGACTTTGGCTTAACTAGAGCTAGGAAGAAAGAGCCAGAGTGATCTCTCTTGTGCACAAGTTGGTTTACTTCACCAATAATTAAAGAAGCTACTAGTGGATTGAATTCCAAGTGATTATACTTGGGAGTGGATGTAGGTACCGAATTTAGTGCTGAACCACTATAAAAATTTGGGTGTGCTCTTTTCTTTACTTTACTTTTATTTTTGTTATTGTTTTGAGCTTTACATTTGATTATCTTTAATATTACTTATTGTTCATTGATTGCATTATTTTTAGAGCCAACAATTGATATCAGAGCTTGGACTCCATTAGTAGTAGCCTAACAAACTAGAAGAGATCTATGGCAATCAATAATGCTTTATTTCTAGAAGGGCAATCCATTGCTAGACCTCCCATGTTTAGTGGTGTTAATTATAATAGTTGGAGGAATAGAATGGAAATATTTTTGCAATCTATAAATGTAGAATTATGGTACATAGTTATTGAAGGACCTTATAAAGCCACAATCTTTGATGAGAGAATAGGCAAGGATAGGCCAAAAACAAGGAGTGAGCTTAATCCCTCGAATAGAATCAACTATACATTAAATGTTAAAGCTATGACTGTATTGTACAATGCCTTAGATGCAAATGAGTCTATTAGAATAAAAGATTGTAAATCGGCCAAAGAAATATGGGACAAGTTGAGAGAGATTTATGTAGGAAATGATGATATTCAAGAGCAAAAGAAGGCCTTACTTGTCACCAAATATGAATCGTTTAGAATTGAATCTCATGAAAATATTGACAAGACGTATTGTAGGTTCAATGATATTATCAAGGATTTGGAAACCCTTGGCAAGATATATTCTCTTGGTGAGAAGAATAAAAAAATTTTGAATGCCTTGCCCAAAGAATGGGTATCAAAATTCAATGTTACAGAGGAATTTAATGATTTAAATTCTTTACCTCTTGATTCTCTTATATGTTCACAAACTTCTTATGAATTGAAGCTTAAATGTAAAAATCAAAATGATGAAGATGCAAGAATCACAAGAAGTATTACACTCAAGGTCTCTCAAAAGGAAGAAGATCTCTCTTCACTTGATGAAGAATATGATGTAAATGAGGATGATCTAACACTCATCACTAAGGGTATAAAGAAATACTTCGTCAACAAAACGAATGATACAAGAAGTAATGCAAGCAACAAAGAAATTAAGAAAGCCAAAGGAAAGAGGAAAACATTCACCAACTTCAAAATTTTGTGGGATGATTGCAATTCCAATGGAGAATTTGAAGAATAAAATGAGACATCCCATGTGGCCTTTATGACCATTGGAGATAAAGAGGTATCTTCTAGTCCTTCTTCTAATGATGATTATTATGATGATGATGATCTAGAAGCATTTGTTTATAAATTGCATTATAGTTTAAAAATGTCTTATGCTAGAAACAAGGATTCGAAAAACAAAATATATACTTTACAAAAGGAAAATATCAAACTCTTCCAAAAGAACAAAGGTTTGAGGAAAGAAAATGGTGATTTGAAAAATAAAGTTGATTTAAGTATAGATTTGAGAAAGAATATGGATGAGAAATCTAAACTGTATGCTAAATTCAAAGAAGAAAAAAATGTGTTGAGAAAGAAATTGGATGATCTTGAAAATCTTCTCCAAAAAGAAAAACAAAAGAACTTTTCATAGAAGGGAGTTGGAAAAATTGTTTTGAGCAAGCATCATACTATTTTTTTTATGAATGATATTTGTTTTGTAAGTGTAGACACCAAATTTTGACACACCCTTTATACAAAAATGTATTTTACTTCGTTTGGGGATACTTTTTATTTTTCGGGGGCTAAGTGTAATTTTTGCGTAAATTATGTCTAATTAGATGTATCAAGGGCAAAATGGTAATTTCACAACGTAAAAATTATTTTATTTTATTTTATTTTATTTCATTTCCTAAATACATAGTTTTACTATTTTATCATTATTTCTAATTTTAATGATCTTTTGGAGTCATTTAATATTTATTTAAAATTTTAGTGTTTTTTAACTTAATGGCACATTTCCCAATACATTTTTTTTAATGAGAATTTTTAAGTGAAAAATTTTATATGTATATTTTATATATTCATAAATTTTCTGTAATAAATTTCATGATTTTTAGAAATCGTTTGATATTTATTTCAATATTTTGCCTTTTTTCTATTAATAGCACATTTTTCAATATTATATTAATTTTGAACTTTATGGTGAATTTTATTTATTCATTCCTATAACTCCAAATTTTAATATTTTTCTTATTAATTTTGGGGAGTCCAATTATTCTTTATTTTATTCTATTTCATTTGTTTTTTTTTGTTTTATTTTCCTTACCAAATTTCTCCTTAAAAAAAAAAAAAGAGCCAAACAGCAACAACGTTGATTGCTGCTGTTTGGTTTCTGTTTTGGCTGCAAGCAACCATACCTCTACCCAAAATACCATCATTTTGCAGACACCTTACACCACCAACTTCCCCTACACTTATCATCTCTTTCACAAGATTAATCACATCATCTTTCCCACTTGCACTCTTGGCCAGATTTTATGGGATTTGGTTCAAATTTTTTGCTGACTCACAGGCAAACACAACTCTCTTCCCTCTTGGTCCCTTTCCTCTGCACACACAAGCACACGACCAGATTTTTATACACTCAACACACACCTGCAGACACCCCTTTTCTTCCCTCTCTCGACCTTCCCTCATTGCAACAAAAAACACAACCTCACTCCTCTCTCAGTTTCCTCTCACAGATTCACACACCTTACACACACCAATTCACATCTCTCCCTCTCTAGTCTTTTCTTCACCAAAACACAGAACACACAAGCTTCACACCAGTTCACTGCAAACACACACTTCACACGCATCAAATTCACAACACACTGCACAAACACATATTACACACACTTGTAACATTCACATTCACCTGCACAAACATACACATTACACACGGATTTTACACACACACACACACCAGCTTCATTCACATACTCCACAAACACACACACGCACCTGCAAAAAAAAACACACACACACACAATCAGCAGAACCAGCAACCAATAATCACAACTGTCACACCACAATTCACATTTCCATCTACAATTCACACACACACACACACACACACGTTTCCATTCATAAATCACATTCACAAACACACTGGCTCTCCACCTTTGTCAATCACCGAAACCAGTGGTGCCACCCCAAAATCACCACTAAATCACCGCACGCCACCATCTCCATCATTTTTCTTCCCTCCAGACACTCACTTTCCCACCACCACAAACCACCGCTGGATTCTCTTAAGCAAGTAAACACTTTGGCCCTCCTCTTTTCATTTTCTATAATCTGAGTTTGTATTTAGATTTCATCGCAAAAAAAAAGAAGAAAATAATAATAATAATAAAAAAATTTGATTAAGAAATTAAAGCTTTAATTTTTTATTTTTGGGGAATTTTGGTTGGGAAGGTTGAGGAATCGATTGAGAGAAAAGAGAGAGAGACCGAGGGACTGAGATATAGAGGAGAGAGAACGGCAAAGAGAGAAAGAAAAAGGGAAGAGAGGAAACAAGAGAGTGAAATCAGAGAGAGAGAGACGAGACAGTGAAGCAGAGAGAGAGAGGGAGACGAGAGAGTGAGATAGAGAGACGAGAGAGAGAAAGAGAGTGAACAGAGAGACGAGAGAGTGAGAGGAGAGAGAACAGAGAGACGAGAGAGAATAGAGATGAAATCTGGAGGAAAAGGGGAAGAAAGAAGAAGGAAGAAAAAAGAAAGAAGTCTAGAGGAAGAGAGAAAGAAAGAAGAAAAGAAAGAGAGAAATAAAAAAATGGGGGTGTGAGAGTCCTACCTTACCCAGAGGCGCACCAAAGGGCTTAGCGGACTGCCTGCCTAGCTCTCGCCAGGACTCAAATCACGCACTCGCTCAATATATACAAACATACTTAATGCAAAATAAAACACATTTATATAATTTACTTGAAAGTACAATGATAACTTATGTATTTTACACACCGAAATTTACATAGTAGTTACAATAATAGCCTAAACAATTGGGCTATCAAAATACATAAAACAAAACATTTACTATGTACAAAATCAGCTTTTCCAGCTTTAATATTTTGGGAAACCTGGTTAAAGAAAACAAATGAAAGGAATGAGCTATAATAGCCTAGTGAGTGCTCAAGTCAAGCAGCATACCAATAAACAAGTAAACATTTAATGTTAATAATCAACAAATTCAATAAACAATGAATAAGTAATATGAAGTGTCATATAATCAATGGCGGATACAGGCTCACTACGGGAGCAAGCTCAACCGCAGGAGTATCAATCATTGAACAAGATAACATTGGTATTGGGACTGAGTTAATAGCTCAGGTCCGAAATACTTGTAAAATTCAATCCAGAGTTACCCTTTTTGAGGAATGAAACTCATATAGGAAAGAATATCACGTGCCTATAACCCCTAGCACCTTATATCACCCCAAACACACTAGGTTGACTAACCGTGGAGTAATGGTGAAGTTAGCCATGGAAGTCCAAGATCAAGCATAAAATTCAATCATGAGTTAGCCTCTTCGAGGACTTTACCCAGATGTGAAATTAACAAGCACCGAATAATGCCCAGCACCTTATATCTCTCCCGTACACGCCAAGTTTGACTAACCGTGGACTAACGGTGAAGTTAATCACGGAAGTCGCATGCACAAACAATCACATTAGAGCAACATAGTATATAACATTTAGCGGAAGAGGTGCGATAAAGTACACACCTTTCCTCAAATAGCACATGTCATTGAATAACATTTACAAGCATGATATATCATTTCACGCAACATGCACACATGGAAGCACTCACCTGGAATGCCTAGGAAAATATTTCGTAAAAAGGTCGAGATTCGCTTTCGGATCCTGAAATTCAAAAGAAATAGTCGTATAAAAATTGGATTAAAATCTAAGTAATTCGATAAGAAAATTTGAGAAATACCCCAAATTTTTCTAGGGTTTACTTTCTAGGGTTTTGGAGTTTAGGGTTTTACCCTAAGGTTTAGGGTTTTCAAAATTAGGGTTTTCTAAATTTTAGGGTTTTGCTCGGAAAGATTCGATTCACTAATAGTTCAACTTCGGAAATTTCTGCAAGTTTAAATCACTAAATTACAGCTTATATAACTTTAAATCATAGTCTAATCACTTTTACTTCTTAGGTTTTACCGAAATTTCGGCACCATTTCCCCTATAATTGGACTAACCCAAAATTTTTAACCTGTAAAGAAAACAGCTAACCAACCCAAATTTCAAGTAGTTCTACAATTTCCATGTCAAAATCAATCCAATATCACTCCAAACTTCCATCAAAACACATGAACCACTCCAAGGTTCTTCAACTAATCACTACTCAATTCTTGTCATATCAAAATTTAAACACTAGATACAAGTCATACAAGCCTATAAGCATCAAAATCATGGAATAAAACTTCATTTTCATGGCTTAATTAATCATGCCTAACCTCAAGAACATGGGTATAAATCTACATAACTACAACTTATACTTGGAAAGAATAAGAAAAGTTCATGGTGAATACCTTCAACAAGTCAAGATCTTTGCTTAGAAGGGAAATTAATTCACTTTCAGTGGAAGAAAATAAGATCAAATTGGAGAGAAAAGCTCTAAGAAAATGAAAGCAAAATAGAGGAAAAAGAGAGAAGAAGGGCCGGCCAAGGTGAGGGAAAGAAGAGAGAAAAATGGGCTAAGTAAAATGAAAAAGAATTGAAGAAAGAATTGGAAAAGTAATAGCCAATCAAAGCAAGACAAACTTAAGGGTAAAGTTTTGACTTTTTGCATCTTAGACTCCACTTGGCTAGGTGTAATTAGAAGTAAGATTTAATATTTATCCTACCATTTAATCTTGCAAGAATTATAAGGTACAACTTCTAAAGGAAAAGGTACAACATGCTACATAAAATAGAAATCATTCCATTATTTGTTTCTAGCAAATTTCGGCTCTTCTTTTTTTTTTTTTTTTCTACTAATGAACATAATGCGAATTAAATGGTTTTGCATGAATTTCTAGGGTGTTACAGGGGGAATTCGGTTAAAAAAAAAAGGTGAGAAAAGTAAAAAGTAAAAGTGACCAAAACGACGTAGTTTTGACGTAGTTTTAGTCAAAACTACGTCGTTTTGTTTTGTTCTTTTTAATTTTTTTTATTGTTAGAATTAGTATTTATGTTTTAGCCCCTAGGATTTTGGTTAGCCTTTTATTATACCCTAAATGTTTTTAATTGTTGCATTTAGATCCTTAATATTTGTAGATTGACCCTCTGTATTTTAATGTCTCTTTATTTAGGTCCTATTAATTTCAATTTAGTTCCAAATTTTGCTGGATTTATATTCTAGTCCTTGAATGTTACTGAAAATTATAAATTTGGTCCCTCATGTTGCTGAAAATTGCATTCTTGTCCCCCAACCTTGCTGAAATCTTATTTTTGCCATTATGCTTTGCTATAATTACTTTATTACCCTCAAATGTTGCTGGAATTTATGTTGTTTCCCTCCAAGTAGCTAGAACTTGCATTTTAGCCTTCGAGTGTTTGCTAAAATTGCATTTTTAACTCTTGAATGTTGCTGGAATTTGCATTTTTGCCCCCCAACCTTGCTGAAATTGCATTTTTTTTGTTCATTGTTGTTGTAAATTATGTTTTATCCCATTGGCTTGCTATAATTTACATATTTGGCTTTTAAACTTGCTGGAAATTTTTATTTTGTCATTATGCTTGCTGGAAATTATATTTTAGTCTTTAAATTTGTTGTAACTTATATTGTTACCTTAACTATGGTTTGAAATTGTAATTTTACCCTTTAGTTTGTTGTAAATTACATCTTTACTCTAGAATGCTTGCCTAAATTCCCACTTTCAACCCAAAACCTTGGAACATTTTTATTTTTGCCAAAAAAAAAAGGGGATTTAATTAAGTCCTCAAGGTTTTAATTATTTCTTTTCATGTTTTTATTTTTATTTTATTAAATTTATAATCAATGTTCCAAAATTTGGTCTTTTATCTAATTAATGATCAAATTAGTTTCTTTATTTCTCTTTTAGTTATTTTGGTAATTCTTATTTGTGTGTTAAAAGCTTAATTATGTATTATTGTATTTTATTTTTTATTATTTTTTATTATTTTTATTTATTTTTTTAACTAAACAATTTTCATTTTTTCCTAAATATTTAATTATTTTTTTTTATTATTTTTTATTATTGCTGTAATTGCTTTGAACTATTGTAGCATGGTTATAGTGCTTAATACGAAATTATTTAATTATTTATTTAAATAGTGGTGCCTTAATATGTTTGTTCGTTTTATTAGCAATTTATACCGAGTCTTCGAATGGGAGGTACCTCTATTATCCTTTCAATGTCTCTTTATGTGCTCTTACGTGCTCCTATGTGTTTTTTTTCCATGTGTTTTTTTTATGCATCTTTTTGTGTTTATTATTTTTATTCATGTGTGAGTATTTATTTATTTATGTCATGTTATTTATTTGAATTTAATTTTTAATTATTCAAAGAAATGTAATAGATAGGTAATATTCTATTTAACAAAAATTTTATATTTAGATAGATAATGTAATAGATAGTTTATATTTTCATCTATTTAACAAAAGCATTTTGTATTTTAGATAGAAAATGTAATAGATAGGTTAGATTGGCTATTCTTCTTATATTTCCCCATTTTAAATTGTAATTAGGCTTTTCCCCGGTGTAACAGTTAGGGCTTTTGTGTGCTATGTGCTTATGTGTTTTATTCGCTTTCCCTAGGACTTTGTATTTAGAATATCATGCATATGTGTTATGTGCTCCTATGTGCTATTATCTGCTTATATGTGATTATCGCTTTAATTTATATTTATATTTATTTAATTACTTGCTTTATTATAATATATGTATATCGTTGCCACACTAGTCCAACGCTAGTTGTGGTTAATTCTGGTTTCTTTGCTAGTCCAACCAATGCTAGTGGAGAATTTCTAGAATATGGGCTAGTCCAATGCTAGACCCTTAGGTCATTTTAGTATTAAAATCACTTCTTGTATGCATTTCATATCATTTCACACACATTTTCTCTTTTTAGGCCTTTTTCCATTTTTGCATGTTTTTATGTATTATTATTCTTATTATCTATTTTTACATATATTTAGTGCTTGACATTTAGGTCACATTTCACATAGAATCTTAGGTCATTTGTGTGATTTTTGACTAGAAATAGTCATCTACTTACGTGGGAAGTGGTGGATTAACAAGCCGTTCCCCCCTCCGTGAGTAGGCATAGTTAGTCACGAGTTCATTAGTCCCCCATACCCATTATGTTGCATTCTCACTTTCTTTGTTCACTTACTATCTATATTACTATTTTTCTTTTTTTTTTTTCATTCCATTTTGCATCTATACTCGTGACTCCATCGATATCTAGATTCAAGTTTCGCAATTAATGCGATAATTCTGACCAAACCTCAATGGAACATTTTGTCCCTTAATGATATTTATTTTAGGACTAGGTTTGCATCCATATAATTGCATCCAAATGTGATAAAATTTAGGGTTATATTGGGAAAATTTGGACTAAACCTTGCAACTAGTTTTGGCTAGGTTGAAAGAGTGCCTTAGGTTTAAACATTTGCCTTCCCTTTCTTCAATTGTGACTCCCGAACCTTTTTCTCTTGTTTTCAAAGACCTGGAGTTGTTTAAAAGGGTTTTTCTTACATTTTTCTCAAATTCATTTTCTAAATAAATCATTCTCGATTTTCTTACCTTTTATAAAATATTTTCTGGTGACTTGGTACACCAAAACTCAATACCAAGTAGCGACTCCCTTTTGACTAAAAACCCTTTTTAGGCTCTATTTTCGGGCCCAAAACTGTTGCATTTTCAAAGTCCCATTTTAGACCCTTTTCTTTTTGTTTTTGGAAAAAGAAGAGGTAGTTTGACAAAAATGTAATTTTAGAAAATGTTTTCAATATAAAACATTTTCTAAAATTACATTTTTGTCAAACTACCTTTTCTTTTTTCAAAAACAAAGCATTTTCTAAAAAAATCATTTTTACAAAAACCTACACTTTTTTCACACTAATAAATAATATCCCTTTTTTCGTCTTTCGAAAAATAGGGTGCAATAGTAAGGTCTACATTTATTAGGAATTCAAATGTAATTTGTCTTGTTGTCAATAGGGCCATATGCAAAATGAATGTTATGTTCAAAAAAATATCAAACTAGGCATGAAAGCCATGTGGGTAGACAGAAGTATTGCTAACAATATTGGACCCAAGAAGACATGGGTACCAAAATCTGTTGTTTGACTTTTGTAGGTTTGAAAATCACCACAAGACAAGGTAGTGCATGAACAACAACAATTAAAGGGTAAATGTATTGATTATTTTCATAATAGTATGTAGTTTATGATATTGAATTTATGAATTGTATATGTTTGGTGATAATATAAAAACAAATGATGGGTTTTTGTGCATATTTGTTGATTTATTTAAAAGTAGCGTTTAATATTACATATTTTTAAAAAATTTATTTCATTACCTCACTTTTTTATTTGAAAGTGAATGTTGTATTTTGTTTTGAACCAAAATGTAGTTTTTATGATATGCTCACACTTAGGAGGAGCAAATGATTTTCATTATCAAAGGGTATTTTTATATCAAAAATAATATATGCATTTGTTGAGGGGAGCATTGTTGATAAATTTTTAAATCACCTCTCAATTCTAGTTTTGATGATGTCAAAAGGGGGAGAAATGTTAGTATGATGATCTAGTTTAAAAATGAGCATTTTTTAATATGCATATGCTAAGGGGGAGTCTATTTTATATCCTTTTGTTCATTTTCTTCATTAGTTTATCATCATAAAAAAGGGAGAGATTGAAGATCTTATGGTCTCACATCATCTTAGTTTTGATGATTAACAAATTAATAATAATATTTACTAATGTTTTATCAAGTTAATCTTGTACTAAAAGTATTTGGGTATCAAAAGGAATAAAAAAGAGGAAAAAATTGCGAGAAAATTGTGATGTGGAAGTCCGGATGAACAATAACCGGAAGTCCGAATGAACAATAACCGCTCCGGATGAACAGTAACAGTGAACAGTAACTCGGATGAACAGTAACCATAAACAATACCTCTACGTCTGGATGAACAATATTTGGACATCCAGATGAATGGTATTTTGAGCAGAATGTATGCGGACGAGCATACGGACGTTCGGATGAAAAGTAGCAGATCTTAAATTTACTGTCTAACGGCTAGTTTCTGCAAAAAACTTGAATTTGACCGTTAGAAGCTAGTTCTAGCTATTTTCTCATCCCTATAATATGCATAGAATTAATAGAAAACTTTTGCCTACAAAGTTTACAAGTGTTTTAGAGTAATTTGGGAGAAAATACTCTTGTTCGGGGTGTACTTGTAGTTCTTTGGTAGGTAGATTGTTGGAGTTTTGTATGCTTATCAATTGGGTGAGTGAAAGCATTCAATTGTAGCATAGTGTGAGAGTTGTGAGTGATTGTAAAACTCTTAACTAGTCTTGATAGAGCTTAGTGTGAGCAAAGTGAGGACTTTGGCTCAACTAAAGCTAGGAAGAGAGAGCAAGAGCGATCCTCCCTTGTGTACAAGTTAGTTTGTTTCACCAACAATTGAAGAAGCTACTAGTGGATTAAATTCCAAGTGATTATACTTGGGAGTGGATATAGGCACCGAGTTTGGTGCCGAACCACTATAAAAATTTTGATGTGCTCTTTTCTTTACTTTACATTTATTCTTGTTATTATTTTGAGTTTAACATTTGATTATCTTTAATATTATTTATTGTTCATTGGTTTGCATTATTTTTGGGGTCAACACTTAAATTAAAAAAAAAAAGAAAAGGCCAAGACCTATAGGGAGAGAGAAATCATTTTCTTGTGAGGGAAAAACTATTCTTCTTCTCTCTCTCTCTCTCTCCCTCTCTCTCTCCCTCTCCTCCCCCCTTCCCAATTGCTTTTTCTCTAAAAGTTACGGTTCTTAGTCTTCTACCCCTTCCATTATTTGATTGTTCAATATCAAGGGAATTCGAATTCAAAAGGCTAAGGCTAGACAAACCTTGGAGGTTCCGGTGGTCTTATGCACGTGGTTACTACTAGAGGCTAGGCGTTTATAAAGTTTTTGGTGGTAGGATATTTACCTTCATGCATCCTCTTCAACTTGTACATAGAAATCATCTTTGAGAATGTATTCTGTTAACTCTCTTTAAATCCATAAGGTTATATCATTGTTTGGTCCATAATTAAGATAATAAAATTTTAAATTTTTGGCTGCGTTTCTATGCTTATTACATTACACGCACATTGCCAGCATTAATAAATTGCACCATCACCACCACCACCATCCACCACAAGCATGGTGCATTATCACCATTGAGCATCACCACCACTATCATGTATAATTATCACTACCAAGCACCACCTCTATCATAATCACTATGCATTACAACCACCACCGAGCACCCAGTGGCGGAGCCAGGAATTTATACTAGGGGGTCGAGTTAGAGTTATAGTCAGTCAAGTAAAATACATTAAAAGAACTGATGTATACATAGATGTCACAAAAGATAATTTCAAATAGAAGAAAATTACTTATACAATTAGCACATACAAAAAATACTTTCCTATTTACAAGTCTATTTGAGTGCATGAAACACATGAAATTGCGCACGACGACTTTTGATTTTATCAAAGTCATTGATGATTGAATTTATATCAAAAGTTTTAGCAATCTCTTTCTCAATATATATTATCATAGAGCTAGCAAGAAAGTATTCCTTCATTCTAGAACGCAAACAAGATTTAATGATTTTCATAGCAGAAAAAGTACAATCTGTTGTGGCTGTTGAAATAGGAAGAGTCTAGATAAGATGAAACAATCTATCAATAAGAGTATAGATCATTGACTTTCCTGTCTTTGCTAACACTTAGAACAAGTCTTGAAGTGATGACAAGTCTTGAAGTTGAGAATTATAGGAAAACTCAATATGCAAATACTCTGAGTTCTCCAGTGTAGCTTCTTTTGATCTGTGAAGTCAGGTAGATAGAACTTGGTCGCAAGTTGACAAATTCGTTCAATATTAAAAGCCTGAAAATTATCTTTGGGGTGCAATGCTGAACTCAAGCTAAGCAACTTCATTACATCTTCCTTAAATCTATTGTTCAATTCAAGTATCTAAGAACCTAACCGTTGCCAAAAACATGTCAATCCTGTAGTGATGCTCCATGGTAATGGGATCATTTTGTTTTCAAATTCTTCTCGACCTACTTATAAATGGCATTCATATCAGGCATCTCTATATTTCGTGCATCACAGAATTTCTTTACAGTGGTGAACAATTCATTTCATCTATTTTTCTATAACTTTGAAGTCGTTGTTTTGTTGCTGAAACCAATTCAAGGGCATTCAAGATATCCTGAGATTTGCATTGTAAAGCTGGGGAAAGTATCTGTGCAAATCCTAAAATATGTCTCATCATGTGCATAATAAAGACAAAATCAAGGATGTCATGAAATCATAAACTCTATCAGCTTCACTTTTGAGCTAGTATACTTCCACGGTTGACAACATCAATTAAGTCAGAGTAAATGCCTTTATATTCTGTGAATAAGTTGTAAATAGAACTAAAATGAGATCCCCATTGTGTACTCCCAGCCTGTTTTAGAGTACCAATATAATTTTACCCCCAACCAGTCTCAAGTTCATCAGTAGCAATCAATTCAGCAATTTTAGTAGCTCCGGCAACTCTAAGTTGGTCCACACATTTGCAAGATGATGAAACTGAATTTATAAGAAAAGATAAATATGTGAAGAATTGTTCCACAGGAATTACCTCTTGAGATGTTGCTACTAATGTCAATTGGAGTCTATGAGAAAAACAGTGAACATAATATGCATAGGGGCACTCCTGAATAAATAATGCTTGCAATCCATTTCATTCTCCATGCATGTTAGTAGCTCTATCATATCCTTGGTCACGAATGTTTTACACATTAAGGTTATGGCGAGAAAGAACATTACATATCTTCTTTTTCAAAGTCAATGAATTGGTTTCATGAACATGGACAATGTCAAAAAATCTCTCTCGAATACAGCTATGCTTGTCCACAAATCTAAGAACAATAGCCATTTGCTCTTCTTTTTTTTTATCTATCTTGAGCCTCATCGACAAGTATAGAAAATTTTGAATCACAAATCTCCTCTCAGTTATAGTTTTGCATATTGCTCAACCAAATAGACAAGATCCCTTTTTGAATCATAGGAGAATAAGATGCATTTTGTGGAGCATTCTCAAGTACCACATCAGCCACTTTGTCATTATAAGCAGCTACATGTTTAATCAACCCAATGAAATTACCTCGATTATTTGAATCCAAACTGTCATCATAACCCCCAAAAGCCACAGCTTGAAATGCATACCATTTTGCAGCATCTATAGAAACTTGAATTTGCAATCTATTTTTTGCAACTTGCTCAAAATTTTGCCTCTCAACAATTTTATCAAGATGTTGCAATGGATTCTTAAAGTCATGATAGTGTTGCATTGCCACTTTGTGTAATGAGTTAGGATCTTTTCTAATGTGATTCAGAAAGGCACAATTTTTTGCATCATTTACCTTTTTCAATGATCTAAATCCACTAGTTGTGAAGGCCATTGATCCAAAATAATCCGTTGCATGGAAAAAAATGAACAAGGAAGACCAAAACTAGCATTCTTTGTTGGAGAAAATTCCAACCGATTTGGAAATGATTTATGATTTATACCAAGAGAAAAGGAAATGTCGGCCCTTCTTGTCAACATCGATTGATGCAATTGGGATTATAGGTAGGTATGGTCCAAACTTAATATATGCTCTGCGTATCCCATCCCCTTGATGCTCTGGATATTCTCAAATGGATTTTCATTTTTTGGATCATGTTTTATGGATAAGCTGTCAAATTCTGATAATTCAACTCTACAAAATTTTGTTTTTGATGCTTAGGAGAAGTATCTTGAAGAGGACAAGGAGTTTCATCACTTGGTTCCAAATGCCTTTTCTTAAAAAAAAAGAATCAATTGTCTTGGTGGCCATAATCACTATATTTGTAACAACCTATAATGGAATTAAATTTACTTGAGAAACGCTAGATAAAATAAATAAAATACCTATCTAAAGTTATAGTTTATCTATTTTATTAATATTAAGAATTTTAAATTAAAAGAAACAATTATTTCATTGTCTATCTAAAAATTTAAGTCCATATGAAATATACAGCAACTCATCAAATTAATTTTATTCTTCAAATAAACCCAAATTTAGGTAAAAGAATGTCATCAACTATTACAACTTACATGCACATATCAATCATCAAAATGATTGCAAGAATATAGAAAAAGAGGAAAAAACATAAAAATTGAAATTGAGATTCAATGAACTTATTCTTCAAGTATTTAATGCATTAAGTAATAATAATTGAGATTAGAATTACCTATGCAACAAGTTAAAGATGAAGAGGTATCATTCAAGCTTCAATGGTGGTTGGACTACAAGATGGATTAGAGGCACTTGATAACTTGAAGCTACCAAAATTCTTTGTTTCTAATGTTCTCTTTTTTGGCCTTCATTCAAGAGACATGAAAGTTGAAGGCCAAAGGTTGAAGTTTTTGTTTAAGAATCAAGAATTAGGAGTAAGCTTTTGTTTAAGAGGAAGAGCTTTTGTTGAAGCTAAGTATGCTTTCTCTCAAGTCTGTAGGAGAAAGACAAGACTTAAGAGTAAAAAAAAAAAAAAAATAGTATTTTGTAGTAGTAGTTTATATGGGAAGCTTGGGTGATGTTATGCAACTAAAATCAACCATTGTTATTTTCCATTTTTCTAATGAAAAATCAATTTGCAATTTTCAAATGATAGTCCCAAATTATTTTGTATTCTTTTAATTAAAAGCTAACAAGTAGTTAGGAAGAAAATATTGAATCCAATTCTAAGTAACACAATGGTTTGGGGGGCATAACTAATTTTTTGGTTAATTTTTTTGGGGGGAGGGGGAGGGGGGCAAAATATAGTAATTCAAAGATTTTACTTACAATCTTTTTTTTGGCAAATTGGAGGAGAGGCCGTTGCCCCGTTGGCCTCCCCTCCTCTCTGCCCTTGCGAGCACCATCTCCACTATTACTATACACCACCATCATTACTAAATTACATTACGACCACGACTACGACCACGACCACGACCACACCAATATGCAGTACAACCACCAAGTGCCACCCTTATTGTGACCACCACTATCGACTACCAAACACTATTGGCATTACCAAACAAAAGAGATACTTCAAGTATGGGAGTTGATCTGTTAGTAAAATGGAAATCTGATCTTCAATCAAACATCGATAGGATTATTTATGAGGATATCTCAACAATCTAAGTACACAGTAAATATTAGAGAACTATAACTACTAATTCGAGAATGACCATTCTAAGATTATAATCTTAAGATGAATCATCCTATCTTGTCCAATCTGTAAACCAAATGGACCCTTAAAGATACAAATCTAACTGTTAAATCATGTAGCATGATATAACATGCGTATTAGTTGAATCAAACTTAAGGAGATAGTTAGAAAAGTGGAATGTCCTATTTGATTGGAAGTCCATTTGGATTGGTGTTTTTGAGTAGATATAGATTTCAAATCCTCTATTCAAATTTCCTTGTCTGGCATACTCATGAGAAATTTGAATTTGAAATCCACCAAGTAGTTGAATAAATATAAAAGGTCATTCAAATGAGGTTTCATTTTAAATTTTTACTTTTTCAAATTGATTCATTTAAAATCTTTCATTTGATCCAAATTTATCAATCCAAATGGATCACTAAGGTATGAATATTGTTAAAAGAAATTAAAAAAAAATGAGACAGTAATAAGAAATCATGAAAAAAAGAGTAATTTATGTTTTTAGGGAGATACTGCCAATTATATGCAAAAAGGATGCATGCATACACGAATGCATATATGTAGTATGAATTTGAAAGTTACTTATGTTGTTACTTTGCTAATAGCAGCAGACACAAAATTGAGCCCCTCCTTTCCCTACCACCCCCAAAATTTAGTCTTCAATTGCATGGTAATTACTATACTACTATGAGTATCATGTTTGAGCTATTTCGATATGTTTTAATAGTTATTTGGCAAAGTATTTCAATATGTATTTCAACAGTTATTTGGCATGATTATCTTTTTATACTTGGAACTAAGTTATAAAAATGCTGGAAGTTTTTCGGGTGTGTGTATATATATATTATATGATATGGAAGCGTACCATGCAATGTGATAAAAAAAAAAAACAATTTAATACAAAATTACTGTACATCAAGCTAATATGATTCATTTATGCAGCAAATAAGAAATATTTTAAACACATTTTTATTTCAGTATTTCTTTAAATTAATACTTAAATATATTTACCAAACAAAATTTTCAACTTGAAATAGAACAATTGATTTTAGAGAGTTAAGGATGCTAATACACCAAAACCTCTTGAATTGTATTTATTACATTGCCGGATTTGATTTACAAAACGAAATTTTTATTACCTTATTCTAATTTTTTTTTTCCAATTAGAATCTTCTTGTTTCAAAGTGATTTGAATAGTTTCAAATGTTACATAGAAAGTTAATTGTTAACTTTCTACTTTTCTTTTCTCATTGACTTCTTGTAATATTTTGATTAAGAATTTGTATATTATATGGCATAGAGCATTACTTATGTAATAAAAATGCTAAAATATCTACATTTACGTGGAGCTAGATATCTTTATTCATGTTCTTATTTAAAATTTTGCAAGCAGAATTTATGATACGATGAGATAAGATACAATATAATACGATACGATTTAGAATCATGAAAATGATTTTTCAATACGCGATATGTAATCCAATTTGATAAGTGTGTTCAATGGTGTCTAATCAATAATTGCAACAAGTCATTTGACCATTTACGTGTGTATTCAAATTCAATATCAGCTCCACGGATTGTTGAGAGACGATATCCTATTACAAAATATTACATTCATTGTATTCTAGTTATGAATGTCGCCCAATAGATTCCACTTTTTGTTTTGTGAGAAACTGCCCTCAAAATTTAAAATTGATACAAACTTTAATTATTTAATCAAAAAACATGAAACTCTATTACTTTTTTAAGCAGGGTTACGAGTTAAAGAAATCTGACAAATATTTCTCCCTTCAATATTTTCTAAGTAGCATAAAATACAAAAGGAAAAAAAACAACAAAATTGGTATTTTTATGAAACAAAATTACCAAAAACAAAAAGAAGGGAGAAAAAAAGGTTTTCCTTGTCAATCATACCTTAGTATTGGCTTGACACGTGGCATTATACACGTCGCCCAAATTGCTGACTCTGCGTTTCTGTGTACCTCAAAAAGTAACTTGATTCCTCCTTAAAAAGATGGCTGAAACCTGGTAGTTTTTTTAAAAGTCAGTTAACTTAATTTTTTGCTCATTTTTTGCTTCCATCCAACCAGGTTTCCCTTCCCCTATTCTCCACAAACTATATGCTTTTAATATATGTGAATATTTTTACGGTATGGTCAGCAAAAATACCTTTTTTTTTTTTTTTTCAGGTTCTCAGTATTAGTCCATCCACTTAAATTCTTGTTGTTTCTTTTTCTTTTTCTGTGATCAGTCATTTTCATTTCTTGAAGCAAATTTTTTCTTAAACATGTTTGAAATTCAATCCCTTTTGACTGTTTTGGATTCTTTTTCTAAATTTTAAAGTTCTGGAAAAATCACATAATAATGGCAACTATTTTTAGGCTTTGAGGCTCTGGAATTTTCCTAGCTGAAGGCTGATGACTACTTTTGACTCGTGTTAAGGTTATAGCCTATGGGGAGACTTTTTTCCTAGAAAACTGATGGACACACACACGCAACACACACAGTAGAGTTATTAGACTGCCAAACTTATCTCATCTTTTTTATATTTCTCTGTTTTTTATAATTTTTTTTGGGTTCTGACAGGCATTTGTTTGGCTGTGTGCGCATAAAGATTCTAGCTCTATAAGGGGAATCAAGGAGTAAAGGGTTGATCGAGATGATTGGTGAGAAGAGTCTGAACTTGTGTTTTGAGAAGCTGATGGTTTTAGGGGGTGGAAATTGTAATTATGGTAAAAGGGGAGGGGCAGCTGGAAGAATGATCAGTGAGTGGAAGGATATTCCTATGGAGTTGTTGTTGGGGATTGTTTCGCTTGTTGATGATGATAGGATTGTGGTTGTGGCTTCCGGGGTTTGTAGTGGCTGGAGAGATGCCATTTCTTGGGGTCTTTCTCATCTGAATCTTTCTTGGTATGATTCTGTCTTTATTATAGTTTTCGAAAGCTGTTTTGTTTTGCTCGTTTTGTTGTTCTTTTGAAAAGCCCCTGCCTTGCTTCAGATGTTTATTTCTCTATAATTTCAGCAATCAGGTACTGATCGCAGTTTGATCGGTGTAATCTTTAATCCAGATGGAGTTTCTAATGCCATATTTCTTCGATTAGCTTTTATCTGAAGGCACCTGCTTTTATTTACCATCGTTTCTTTTCCTGTTAGAATAGACTTTTTTTGAAATAATGAATACTAGAACCTTTTGCTATTAGGCCTTAGTAGGATGTTTTAATAGTGGTTCTATGTCCCTATGAACTTTATTTTTGGGTTAAGACAGCATGAAGACTTTTGGCTGACTGATGATTTAAGTGCCAGTTTTGATGGTCTGCAGTTATAATCAGAATTTAGATTCATGTTTAATTGAAGGACAATGCTAATAGCAGAATTTCCATATTAGGTGGATGATGCATATCCAGAACTTCAATGCTTGCATGTTCTTGTTTGTTCCTGGTGCATTGTCTTTAACATGAATTCTGAGTTGATAACTTTTGATAGTCTGTCCAAGGATGTTATCCAAGTCATCAAAGTGATCAACGCTGCAATGACTATTCTGAGATTTTCAGTTCTTTGGACAGTTGACTTATTGTGTATTAAGTGCTATTGAATAAACATCACACTTTGGTTGAGGCAGTTGCAGTGTTGAAAAATTGGTCTCTACCGTGAATCAACATGATATTGTTGCAAATACTGGTCGTTAGGTGTATTGAGTTATAATATGGTAGGCAGGGCAAAGTGCTAGTATTCTTTTGTCCATTTGTTTAAATGTTCTATGTGTGAGGGAGTTGTTTCCGTAAGAATACTTTTGACGTGATTGCATGTGATTTTTTTTTTTTTTTCTTTTCACTTCTTTGCCGCTGTCATCCCCAATCTTGTCCCTTTTACTAATGAGAAACAAGTGCTAACTGGCTATTATTCTTCCCAGGTGCAAGAAGAACATGAACAATTTGGTTCTATCACTAGCTCCGAAGTTCACAAAGTTGCAAGTTCTAAATCTGCGACAAGATACACCCCAGCTTCTAGATGATGCTGTTGAAATGATCTCTAATTACTGCCATGAGCTACAAGACCTGGACCTCAGCAAGAGCTTTAAGCTTACTGATTACTCCTTGTATGCCCTGGCTCGTGGTTGTCCAAATCTTACAAGGCTAAACATAAGCGGGTGCTCAGCTTTCAGTGACAATGCTCTCACCTTTCTGGCAAGGTCTTGCAGAAAACTGAAATTTTTAAATCTTTGTGGGTGTTTTGGAGCTGCAACTGATACAGCATTAAAGGTATTAAAGCCTTGTAATAACTTGTTATAAACTGAATTCCTAGAATTATTGGTTCTTTTAACTTTTTGTTTGCTCTTTGCAGGCTATTGGGCATTATTGCAATCAGTTGCAGTCGGTGAACTTAGGATGGTGTGACAAAATTGGTGATGTAGGGGTAACAAGTTTAGCAAATGGCTGCCCTAATTTAAGAGACCTTGACTTGTGTGGCTGTGTTCTGATAACAGGTCCTCATGTTTGACTAATTCTTGCCTTTGAAAAACTATTTGTGTTGAAGGCATACTTGGCAACTGGCTTTTGTATTCACAAATGGAACTATGTTTAATATGTAAATGGATATCGATTAGTCACGTCGGAAGAAGATTAACATAGCTTGCTGAAGTTTTTGTCCTTCCTCTGGAGGACAAATGAGGAAAACATGATTCAAAGGATCAAGTGACAAGATGACTGAGTGAGTTGTCATACGTGAACCAGGGAGCAGATAGAAATGAATGCCAGAAATAAATAAAGGTTAAATTAGGAAGTATATGCAGATGGTTTCTGAACAGAGGCTGAAAAATTTTTCATATCGTCAATTAGTGTAATAACACAGAAAGAGAAGCGCTTCATACAATCAGCATTGGGATATGGCTAAGATATTATGAGAGGTCAGCATTGGGATATGGCTAAGATATTATGAGAGGGAAGAACGGAAAAGTGTATACTAGGAGTAATTCATGTGGCCAGGGGCACAAAGTGGGTAAAAGTTGAATTTGATGGAAGGCTTTCAAGTAGCTGTGGCTCTTAGTATCTGGTTTATCCTTTTTTTATTCGCTCTCTCTGTTGGTATACTGGGGCATTCCAATTTGATAACTGAGTCATTTACAAAATGGAGTCTCAAAATATTAGCTAATATAATTGCAATTGATATTCTGACATTTATTTAAGTTGCAGATACTTAACTGTTAATCGTATGGTTTGTACCTTTTGTAGTCAATGCCTTTGTTGCATCTTTCAGTACTATAAGCTTAATAAGGTTGACTAGTGACAAATGAGGTGAACAAGTAAGTTTTCTGTATTAATGGATAATTAAAAAATTGGGTGGAAAATTATCTTCATGCATCCTGCACTGGAACGCCATGGAAAACTTGACAGCCTTAATCTTATTGAACTTTTCTTCTCCCAGTTTTTTTGAGTCTCTTGTATACTTCATTTGATTACCTAAATGCTGTGAATTGCTTGCTAACTGAATTTTTCTTGATGTGAATGCAGATGAGAGTGTGATTGCTTTGGCAACAAAGTGTCCTCATCTGAGATCTCTGGGTCTGTATTTCTGCAAGATCATCACCGACAAAGCTATGTATTCACTGGCACAAAGTGGAGTAAAGAATAAGCGTGAGATGTGGCAGTCTGTGAAGAACAGATACGGGGAGGGGCTTGTGAATTTGAACATTAGCCAGTGCACAGCCCTTACTCCTCCAGCAGTTCAGGCAGTATGTGACTCATTTCCAGCTCTCCACACTTGCCCTGACCGGCATTCTCTTATCATAAGTGGCTGTCTTCACTTGACATCTGTGCGTTGTGCCTGTGCTGTCCAATCACACCATGCTATTAGTGCAGTCCCCCATCCAGGCCACTAAACTAGGTTGGGAGATTTCTCAAACTTCATTTAAGCTCCAAACAAAGGATCTTGTTACCTTGTACATATTCTTGTGTTCAATGTATCCTGGACACTTGTGATCTGCAGCTTCTTATGCCATTTTTGTTTTAATCTTCGTGAAGTTTGTTGGTTGTGTTGCCTTATACTTGATTTGGAACGTAATCTGGCAATATTAGCCTTGTTGAACCTTATGGCTATGTGTTCTCTTCAGAAAATTGGTCACTACAGGTTCAACATTTGTACGGGAAATTCCTGGACTGGAGTATTTTGTAACTACAAAAACATTTAAATATGCTGCCTAAAAATGTTAATTTATAAAAGGGATAATTACAGAAACCTCCCCTGAGGTTTCTGACAATTACACCTAGCACCCCTGAGGTTTGAAAAATTACACTAACCTCCCCTGACCACTTAAAATGACTATAATAACCCTTGACTTATTATTCTTATTATTATTTGCAAATTGATTTATGAATTTAGGGTTTGGAAGTTACAAAGTTACTAATATATAATTAGTTTTGGGTAAATAGATTTGGATGTCTTGCTAGGGAATATTTATGAATTTTGCCTCTATAATACGGTTGCTTGTGATGGTGGTAACTGATAAAAATGGAGCTAGCGTGATATGGTGGTGGTAGTGGTTGTTGTTCAAGTGGTAAAAACAAGATGAATTTTTTATTTTTATTTTCCTGATTAGTTGGCAGTGGTGTACCGGTGTTGGTGAGATTGTTTTGTGATTGCTAATGGCGGTGTTCATGAAGTTGGTAGCGGTAGTTCAAGTGGTAAAAAATATATATATATATTTTTTGGTTTTTAGATTAAGAAGGGCAAAATTGGATTTTCATTTAAAACTTATGTTGATAGGGGAGGTCTTGTTACTAAAACAATAAATGTAGGGGAGGTTTGTGTAATTTTTGAAACTTAAGGGGTGCCAAGTGAAATTGTCAGAAACCTCAGAGGAGGTTTCTGTAATTATCCCTTTATAAAAGCATAGTCTTTTCTCCATTGAATTCAGATTCTGAAGGAAGGAGTTCACCGTCCATCCTCGAGAGAATCAGATAAGCTGAGGGAGAGGAATGTATGAGGTTATTGTTATGCCTGAGATTTTGTACAAGAAACTTATTTGGATCCAGATTCTTAGTTATTAATACACAGTAATCTGGAGGTGGAGCAAAATCAGCAGTAAATGAATCATCAACCAGCAGATGATAATTTGGGAATTTCAGTAAATGAATGAATAAATGTATGAATATTCATAACTCGACTGGTTCGATACCGTTACACTGTACGAGTATACTTTAATGAAGGGTGAAGTTCCGCATCCGATGATAATTGACCATTCTTTCAGGTTTGGGGTCTTTTATTATACATTTTAGTGTTACACCATTCAAAAGAAATAACAAGTGTATATTTGCTAACCATGTTTATTAGAAGATTGATACATGTCATTGTTTAAGGCAAATATTAGCTAAGACAAATATGAATAAATTAATGAGGTGAATATTAGCTAAGACAAATGTGAATAAATTAAGGTCCGCTAAAATTTTAATTTCAATACGAGTTCGACTAAAAAATATAAAGTTGAACTTCAAGTGTAAAAAAAATTCAAATTATTCAGGCTTGAATTGAGTTTTACTCGAAAATAACCGAACCAAACTTTGACATAATTTCAGATTCATAAAAATAGATAAACAAACTTAAATATTAAACTTTGCAACCCGATAAAATTTGTTTACACACGTAGCAAGGGGAAAAAAAATGGAAAATGTAGATAAGTAAAAGTACTTGGTGGAAAACTTCGAAATCGTGGACGTACATTTTCCTGCATGGATCCTACTTTTGATATCTTAGAAGAAACCGTTCAATTTATAGAGAGACTCGTTTTAGTGCTTCAACTGTTAGAAGAAGAAAAGCAAATAAGTTTCACTGGATTAGTCCGACTCCCGCAACATTAAGCTGACAGTGCAGTTATACCAGATGAAATCATACAAGTAAATCCTGAGCCATAATGTCCAATACAATGGTAACAATCCCAGAATTCCAGTAACACAATCTACACAAATCATGGCTTGCGCCTTTCTGATTTCTTCGAACTTTTATATTTAGCAGAATAAATTGCCCTTCCCCCTGTTTCTTCCCCTTGTACGTATCTGATGAAGAAAGCACACTGGTATTAATACAGTTACAACCTTACAATATAGAACATTCAGATATCAGTATAAATTTAAATCTCTTTTTCCCCATGTTTTTTTGTCATAGCTCATTTTCGTTTGTATACAATTTCTTCGTCATCCACATCAAATGCCGGGTTACAGAGACACCTGAAAAGTCTTCCAATACCCTGGCAAAACAGAAAGATTGAAAAAAGAACAGAAGCACTAGTTACTAAGCTTCCTTTATTGAGAATGACACAGGAAGATAATTTGATCCATGTGCTTAATCCAGATGGTGAGAATTCCTCAGTAAGCTAACTACACGTGCAGCCAAATATCTCAATACAATCAGTTTCTTGATGTCTAAAAAAATGCATATTCAATGAGGTTAGCTATGCACATTATAGTTGCAAATATTCTGCTGTACCTGTGTTAATAGAGGTGTTCGATAGTTGAGGGTTCTTGGTGAATCCTCTTCATCACTGCTTTCAGAACTGCTGTCATCCACATTAATGTCAGAGCCAAATTTCTTTTTAGATGTTCCACCAGCTTGTTTATATTTTGCATTCTGCGAAAAAGGGGCATTGTGAAAAGAAAGCACTGATTGAATAGACTAAATAGCTATGACAATGTAGCTCCTAAATACTTCAATTTTTTAACTGTTCTATTCATTGACTAAATTTACAAATGTTGCAGTAGCTAGATCATCAATTTTATGTGAGTGATGAAGATTTACTCCATGGAGAAAGAAGGCAAACAATTGGTGACTAAAACATGAAAATCAATTCATTCTGGTCAAAGATGAACCTTCAAGAAAATAGTAGTCTGCTTGATGAACTCGAACATGCTAAACCTTGAAGAAAGTAATTAGCAGCCTACTCGATGAACTCAAGCATGCTAATTGCATTTAATAAGTCATTTTTTGTTAAGAACCATAATTATAATGCTTGTAAAACTGTTTATCAATAGCAGAAGAAAAGATTTTGATGATTTCTTTCAAGTTCAACCTGAAATATTTTTCCCAAAATTTTCAAAGCCGCTGCTCGTGTTTTAAGTTCTTCTTTTCTGACATTAGTTTCTTGTAGTACCTGCAAACAACAAAATGAAAAGTGTCATTCTACATTGAAACAGTTTGGACTTTTGTTCCATATTGTGCATTCATCTTTATACCCAAAGAATTTTGCATCTGATAACAACACACTGCCAGAAATACAAACAAATTTTTGATTTAAGATAGCTGTAGAAATGATCATTGACTTGCTTAGTAATGGAGATAGCACGACAACATACCATTTGGCATACATGCAAAAGAGTCACCTCAATGTCTACCACATTCAATTTCCATATTGAACTCATGAGTACACTCTTATTTTGTTTTAGATGTGATTCAATGTCATTTTCAGGGCCACTGCCATCCATTTTAAATTGGCGACGTACATCTTCTTGAAGTTGCAGCAGCTGAAAGGCACCTGGAATTGTTTTACTGATCACTAGCGTGAATTGAGAATACATGGAAAAATAAGATTTTCAGCAGGACAAGATGAATTTGCAGAACATGCTAGGATACCTTTTGCTGCAGTAATCTGTGATTTCCAGAAATGTCCTTTATGCCGAACCCACTCAGCAACAAATGGCATTCCTAGGTAGATTGCTTTCTTTCCTAGCTCTTGTGCTGCCTGTCTGGTGTATATATACCCAATTGTGTGCAAAATATCGGCTCCAAAAGCTGTAATTTTTCACATATGAGAATTCAATCAAGAACCCTATATTAACAGTTCATCCATATTGAATACTAAGCTGTCACCAGCATTATACATAAAAAAAATATCCATAAAAAAAATATCCATATCTTTGTGCAACAAGAAGGAGGTAGGAGTATTAACAACTTGACACTGCTTTCCATTTACTGATCCAACTGTTTCACTCAAAACAGTTGGATCAGTAAATGAAAAACTGATCCAACTCAACACTGCTTTCCATTTACTGACCCAAGTGTTTCACTCAAAACAGTTGAATAACCAGTTGTCACCAGCATTATACATAAAAAAACATATCCATATCTTTGTGCAACAAGAAGGAGGGAGGAGCATTAACAACTTGACGCTGCTTTCCATTTACTGATCCAACTGTTTCACTCAAAACAATACTTAGGCATATTCAGGGTTGAACAAAAAAATGCCATCACATATAATATACATTATCTTCATGAATATAAAATTTGAAGCAAGCAGAATGAAAAACTGAAGAAAGAAATAAAATGTGATTATATTATGAGAAATAACAACATGAGTTGGATAGAATCCAGAAAAAAAGTCTGCAAGAATTTAAGCATAAAATGATGTGACGACTGTTCATTGCAAGGTTTTGTCCATAAATTAGGACTCCTATGAAAAACTAGAAAACCACAAAAAAAAAAGGGACTACTGAGGAAAAAAGAGTTAATAGATGGGATTATCTTAATCTCATTGGATGCTTTGTGGTTCTCGATTTAACCTTTAACCATTTGAGTCTAGTTGGATCTTGAATTGTCTCATTGGAATTATTAGCAGTGTTCTGTAAATATCAGTGAGGGCATTCAAAGGCTTACAAGTGTAACCCAGTTTTATGCTATAGAACAAAATGAATTAGCAAACTAACAAGGAAAATAAATCAGTTGTCACTTGTAACACAAAAGCTTTTCCTGAGCAATTTGTTACAAGTAAAAATCATATCATTAACAATTCAGTGATTAGTTAAACTCCGTGACCTTGGATGTTCTTCTTTATGCGATAATGAAAATATAGCTAACAAAAGTCTATCTTAAACCATACATCCTGCACAAATAAAATCTCCATTCAAGTATTAACAGGAATCTTTGTTTATGTGATGACAGATTTAAGATAACTTCTATGTGGCAAAGAAAAAGAATACAAGATTTTGCTTGGGTTTCTGGTTTACCTGCACGTGAAAGTCTCTCTGCTTCAGATTCAGCATGCCATAAGAACCCTTCTTTGTCACCTCGAACGTACTGGTAAAGCAAATCTTTTAGTGTCCTTGCAAGTTTTTCTTCTCTTTCTGTTTGGACAGCCTTCATTACCATAATGCAAAATTAGCAATGTAGTGAAACGGGACAAAAAGCAAGATAAGCAGTTGTATTAGAAACCAAAGTTGCTCTTTCATTAAGAAAAATCTCATGCATTTTGATTGGCACTCAACTTCTAAGGATCAAAATTGTCTTCTGGGGCATTAAAGCTAGTGATGTTGATCTTTCATGTTTGAAGCAATGAAAGGATTGTGAATTGGATTGTTAAACCTTTTTCCACAAGCTTTTATGCAGTGAACAAAAAAGCAGGTACACATTTGCTGATTCCATTCTCTATTACCAGAACTTGATTCGGAACATATTTTGAGCTGACTATTGCGACTTTCAATTATCATCTCTGCATGCAAAATGTATATTTCCAAAACTTCCCTGCCATACTTGCCTTCAGTCTATTATGTACTTGCTCAGAATTGTCATTTTCACCGGTTAATTCAGAGGAAGCCATGGATGCTACAGCTAGATGTCCAATGTAATTCTCAAAGAGTTCACTTCCGAAAAGGAGTGCGAAAACAGCAGTTGGATCAAGCATTGTTTCCCTAATAAGCAAGACAATAAAGATGATATCAGGCTAATGCTCTCCAGGATAACAGAAGTGGAAGAAAAATTCGTCTTGCATATAGCATCTCTAGATTAGTGCTACATATGAAGAGAACTTGCAATTTTGATATCATTTCTCCTAACTGAAGAGGTAAAAGTTTGGCTGTTATTTTTGGAAAGGCAAATGTTTGCTCATGATCCAAAAAATAATTCATCACTTAACTCATTGATTGACTTTGGAAGGATACAAGCTACGTTTAGACAATGCAATAAAGCAGTTCTCCAATTGTAAGTTAAAATTTAGTAGGATTTTGCTACAGAAGCAGACTTTATCATATCAGCTTGCTGATTTATTAGAGATTATTCATAACTAACATCCAGTAAGCTGCAAGGATTATGAAATCTCAGAATAAAAGCTTTTTTGTCTGGTGCCTGCATATGTTGAAGTAAATCAGTTACAATCATTCCATGGTTCCTAATAATTTTTTTCGCTAAGTTCCCAAGGAATGGCCATAAAATGTTCGATGTTGTTTCAGATTTCAACCCCTTGCACACTAGGTTGTCGATTGAGTTCTATAGCAGATTGAAATGATATTAGAGATAGATGGATACACAGAAGGACTGCATATAGAGACAAATGGATGAAGAAGTGTAAAATATGATGGAAATTGTTGTACCGCCTCATCTACATTTTATGTTGCAATTTCAGAAGAAGTACTTCCTAAAGCATACTAACTAGGAACTGTTATGTACAGTGTTTATGAAATGCCACAGAAAAAGATGAATTAGAAATGTAAAAATTCAGAGGTGCCTGGATAAGAATGGCATGGAGCTTACCTGCTTACACAATTTTTTCCATGACGATTGTATGCATCTCTTTGCACTGGATCACTTAAGATCTGGTATGCTTCACCTAATTCCTGTCGATATAATAACCAAAGTACTAAATGAGAAAGAAGACATGAAGTCGACCGGTCAAAAAGAACTTTATGTTGCCAAAATGCACTTCTCTTGGCCAGGTTCCCTTTCACATCTATGAGACCATTCTCAGAGGGACAAACAAACCAATGGAAAGATGCATATACAGGAAAGGCAGTTTGGTTTCTGTTCCAAAAACTCTAAAGTGGAATGAAATCTTTTGAAGTTGGAATGGCTAAGATACTACCAGAAACTGGAGAATCAGTAAAAGCACTAGATCTTGCCTGAAATCTTTCTGCAGCTTGAGGGTCATTTGGATTCTTATCTGGATGAACTTGCCTTGCCTGTACAGTCAAAGAAAGGTTGCAAATTACTTATTGGAATTTAATTCTTACTGAGAATACTAAAAGTTGAATTAGTTGGTCAACAATGCACTTTTATAGAAAAACAACAGAAAAAAATTGTTCTATGTTGGCTCCAGCTGAACTGTTTCTCTTCTTATTAGATCATGTAGAAGAAAACATAGCATTTTACATCTCCTTTTGGATTTCATAAATAGCTTGTTAGATCAAGTAGAAGAAAACATAGCGTTTCAGATTCAGTTTTGGATATTCAAATATCATCTCCAGTCTGTATTTCTGCCAGTTACCCCAAAACGTTTTGCTTAGACTTTCGAAAGCTAATGATAGAGCAAGATTACAAGAACAATCTTCTCGTACAACTTTAAAGTATAAAGTGCTTAATACTGTTCAGACAATCATTAATCCAGTTGAGGCCAACAGAGTTCCCTTACCACTCACTTCATCATAAAGTTATCAATTTAAGAAAGTAAAATGCATTAACACTAAGAGATTGGTTGGTTTTCAATAACACGGATCTTTAAGCTTGATGGTGGTAAGACACTAAAACTTATCCTGGCACTTCAGGAGGGAGTGAGGATGGAGAAAGTCCAGGAGATCACAAAACTATTCTGGCTTCCATGTTATCTTTGTTAAGGAATTAATTTGACGGTTTGTCAGAACCAAGCTTTCTATGTCATTTCCTCTAGTATTGTTGAGAGAAGCATGGTCCATGTTTCAGGAGAGGCAGATTCCATAACCTTGATCCATTCACTACAGGGATGGTATGAAGTGCCACGGGGTGATCAAAATTCCCTTCAAGAGTTAAGATCAAGGAAATGTAGGCTCTATCATGTATGTTTCCCTCATCTCTATACGGAAGGCAAAAAGCCACTGATATTGTAGAAAACAATGGTGGTTGTTATTGAAATTAAGACAACCACCCAGTAATTTTACTGAAACAACATTTACTAATTCAAGGTTTCTCGGTGTTAATAGAAAAGGATATCAGCTTCTTAAATTCTCAAATATGTTACTCAGACTAAGGTACGGAAGTATGTGGACATGGACATGGACATGGTACGAATGAAGAGTGTGACACAGGTATGGCAAAAAAAATGTGAAAAATACAGTTAAAATATACAGCACCCACACCCGCACTCACACTCATCTTGACACGGTAGGGTGATAAGATGGTCCTAGTAAGGACTATCCTTCCCTGTTTTAAGAATCAACACGATGAAATTTCTTTAGCCGATAAAGTTTCATGTGATTGCTCAGGTTGTATGATCACCTCAAACGATAAACCAGCAAGGACTATCCTGCCCTCTTTTACAATACTAGAAGGTGGAACTTTTCTTCTCAATGAAATAGGTAGTCAATAGTTTCTGTGATCCGTAAACTATATCTAGATTCCAATTTCCAACCTATTGGTAAATTAGGAATTAATTGGTTCCTACTTCAGTTTGCATTCGATTATATTAGACGTTTGAAAAATAAACAGAAAATCTACCACCAACCTGTCAGTAGATTATCCAGTAAAAGTTGTGTTCATGTTCTTCTACATCAAATATAATCACATCTATGCAAATAGAAAACTTTGATCAGGAAGAAAAACCAAGAAATTGAAAAAAGATTGTTCTTAAATCTATCAATTATTTATGCGTACAATACAGCATTCACTTACACAATCAGTGAATATGAAATAGGAAGAACCAAAAAAATCCTCAATTACTTGTCACAATTCACTGTTATTTCATCCAACTTCCTGGATTCTTATCCGCATAAAAGAACTACATCGATACAAAATCAAGAAATGTAAATATAAAGATTTGAATAGCAAAAATATGTTATGACCATCATAAGCATCATACAAACAAAAATCAAACCTTAAGGTAGTAAGCTCTTCGAATTTCGCCCTCAGATGCAGAAGGGCTGACGCCAAGTGCATCGTAATACTCAGTTTCTTTCGCCATCTTCAACCTCAATCGAATAACTTACCGCTCTTGAATAAGCCTAATGTGAAGTGAAAAGGTATGATCTTTATTTGGATGTTGGAATAAGAAGGAAAAGAAAGGTAGCTGGAGGCATGTGGAAGCAAGTGGGATTGACGTTGTGGATATTGAAAGATGATCCCCCATGATACTAACTTGCCTTTCCAGTTCTCTTAAACTAATAAATAAATGCCTTCTTGAATGCCTTTTCGCGGGAGAAAACAGTTTTATAACTGTCAACTTTGTGGCGGTGATGATTTGTGCAACTTGGTTATATGACTATCTTTTGAATTGCCTTTTTATCTTTTGAATTTGATAGTGCGGCTTTGTGCTCAAAAAAAGAAAAGAAAAATCGTTTTGTCAGTGACGTGGTCCTGCTTTGATGTGGGCTACTAAGCTAGGTGGGTTTTCGCTTTTGGTTTTCTTGATTTAGCGGTTCATGCTGTTGCTATCTTTCTCGTAAGAGAGCACTTCAAACAGTCTCTAGCAGCAATGATCAAAGGCCATGATCAAGGTTGAGTTTATCTCAATCCCACATGACCATTAGTGGCTAAAAACATATGAGATTTTATCTAAATAGTGAGTTGTGAATTTATTTAAAAAAAAAAGACTAAATTCAAGTTTGTCATATAACATGCATTTCAATTTGGACTATTAATTGCCCCATACAAATCCACCTACAATCCCTACACTGAATCTGTGAAGAATGAAAACCGGATATGTGAAGAATGAATCTTGTTGAAGGAGCCATGTGACACAAACAGATTCTCAGCAGGAGAAAATTCTTTTTTTTTACAAGGAAAAATTTGTGAAAATATTGCGCAAGGATATTTATTCCTTAACAGATTAAAGGACAAAAAACAGTGAGTCTGATAGCTAAGAACATAAAATGCCAATAAAATACATAATAAGACATGGTATAAGCTATCCATAAATTCAATCATATTATTTAACCATGTCCATAAATTCAATCATATTAACATGTGATTCAAAAGAAGAATAATTTAAGTATTAGATTATGTGGTCAAATCTTGACCATATATTTTAGAATTAATTACTTTTTACCTCCTATCATTAGATGTTTAACCACTTTAGCCCTCATGTTTTAGGGGTAAAGTGAAAAATAAGTTTTCTGTCTAAACTAGGTCAATTTTGAAAAGCCACGTTTTTAGACAATGATGTATTAATGTGACAAAAGGACCCATTGCGCCATTTTTTAATATTTTTTCCTTTTCTTTTACCAGTTGTTTCCTTTAATATTGTTTTTCTTTTTTTTTTTTTGGGAAATTGCAAGCTTTAATATATATATATATATATATATATATATATATATATATGAGAAGAGTATTTTACCTCTGCCGAGCCAAACAGCACCTTAGCATCTACTTGAACTATAATTTGAAGCTCCCTAGCCATGTCATATTCATTCAAAATTACTTCTCTACACAGCTTAAACAACTAGCTAAATAGTCAGATGCCCGATTTGATTGTCTATATACAAATTTAAAATTCACAACTTCAAAACAAGTAATAACAGATTTGATTTGTAAAACCGCCCAAAAGGTTTGCCAATGGCATCTTTTCTTTTCTTGTAAACTTTCAATAGCAAGTTTTGAATCTGACTGAACCTCCAAACATCTTTGTCCCAAATTGGCAGCAAGATATAATCCTTCTCTAATGGCAATCATTTCATGGAAATAATAGAAATCCCTTGCACTGTTACTACCTTTGCTTTAAGAACTTCTCCACACGATTACTGATTATTATACCTGATCCAACCAATTCTCCAGCAAGTGATCCATCACAATTTAAAGCAAAGTACCCAAGGTTTGGAGGGCACCATTTGCATAGCTTGTGCTTCCTAACACAAAATTCAATTTCAATATCCACTGTTCTGCAACTTCTCTATTTTTTATGTTGTCGTCAACTATTTGTTTCACAAACTTCCTCCTAACCCAGTTCATGATTTCAGCAATAACCTCCCTGGTACCTCGTTCATGGGCTTTGAAGATTCTGTTATTTCTCTCGATCTATAGGGAGTAGATAGTTGCACCAATGGAGCATCGGACTTGCAAAAGCATTCCCTTGAGCATGTGCTAAGAACCAGCAGGTAGTTTGGTCCCAAGAATTAGTATAACCAATCTAGTCTATTGCCTCATTACAATAGCAGCCCATATTCATTGGTTGTACTCACAACTAAAAAAGAGATGTTGCATTGGTCCCAAGAATTAGTATAACCAATCTAGTCTATTGCCTCATTACAATAGCAGCCCATATTCATTGGTTGTACTCACAACTAAAAAAGAGATGTTGCATGGACTCAAAGATGGGAGACTTAGAATGTCACACCCCGTGCCCCGGGACGTGGCACTGCCGTGCCTAGACTATGCTGAGGCACAAGGCTCAAAAGATCCAAAACATCTAAACAATTATCCCAAATAACAGATAAAGATACACATCGATCCCCATATATCCGAATTAAAGATTACATTAATCCCAAATGTTATAATTCTCAAAATAATAATCTTTCAACTTTGAAATACACAACCAAGATTCTAACATTCTAGAATCCCAAAACATATTCTAATTTAACATGCCAAGACTAACAAAACAACTATATTACTACTACTAGCCTTACTCCACATCTTCTAAGGCAAAGGTTCCAATAGCTAATCCAAATCCTTGAATCCCAAAACCATCCTTCTCTGTGTATAAAAACAAAAAGGGGTGAGTGAAAACTCACCCAGTAAGTAGCACAGGTATCACTTTATTGGCCTGAGTACGTTACATTTATATATATATGCTATCGTTCAAATAATCATCACTTTAATCATAATTCATTCAAATAAATGTGGCCCACAAACATTTCATATAGATACTAAAGAAAGAGCTCAAGTAATAGAGTACATTGACCCTGGATATCCAATTGTTAACTACAACCCGGTTAACACGGTCAAAACAATAAGCTAACACTCCCCGGTTAGCGCCGTCAAAGATTTCATATCAAACATCAAACATCAATTTAAGGAACTAGTTCCGTCAATAATTACTCTACACTAGAGCTCAATCACAAAACATTTATTTATTCACATTTGACCACATTTAAATATTCATGGGAAATCATCAACATATACCTACTCATGCCACTTTAACATATGCAAAATAAGTTAGAAAACTTCATTGTAACAAATACATTTTCAAAAGCATAAAGGATACAAGTACTACTTACCTCGGTCCAAGATAATCAATTAATCCAAGATACTATCACCGTCTTCACCTAAAACACATAATCCAACACTTAATTACACACTAATCCTGTGAAGAAACCACAATTGAAGCTTAACTCTAAAGCTAGGACGCAAAGCAAAACGAAACGGTGAAGAAAGGCCGATCCGCGCCCGGGGATCAGAAGAGGTCACCAGCGGCTCGCCTGCAAAGGCCCAGCCGCGGGTAGGGGAAACTAAGCCGCGGCCGCGGCTCGCTTGGCACAACCCGCGGCTCGCTATCCGTGGCGCGGACAAGGCCGCGGCCGCTAACAAAGAACTGCTCCTTCCAGCCCCGATTCCAACCGCGACGCGGCTGGTGCAGCGGCTGGCACCTGAAAATGCCAAAAAACGAGCCTGCAACACCATCTTCCAACATTCAACCATCCAAACCTCACAAATCACAATCCAAACACTCAATCCAACTCCAATTGGTACAAATAGCCAAGAAAACATCATATATACACAATATACTTCATAAATCATAGTTTGCCACCAAAATCATACATTAATCCCTCAACACTTTTCACTCACACCCACCATAAATCAACCCCCCAACTCACACACACTCACTCCTACCACAAAGCACAAACTCATAGAAGCATAAACAACCATATAATCCTCTAATTATGCACTAATTGCTTTTAACTACTATCTCAAAGAAAACCCATAAATAGTAGAGTAAAATGGGAGAAGAAGAATACCTTAATTGGTAGGATGTTGGGTTGAGCTCCAAGCTTTCACTACTTCTAGAGAGAGAGAGAGCAAGAAGGAGAAGAGAAGAGAAAGAGAAGGAGAGAGAACCGGTCAAGAGAAAGAAATGAAATGGGTAAAATGAGGGAAGATGGACTTAGATCTATTTAGGTAAAACACAACTTTTCCAAATTGCAAAGTGACCCCTAAGGTCTTGGGTATGTCATAGAAAGAACACAACTAGCATCTTGAATAACACTAAGATTTGCGAGATTCTCTTTCGTGTCTAGTGCATGATGACATGCTAACCAAAGAAGAATAGCATGTCGGGAATTGTTTCCTTGAACCAAATTAGTTTTGCCCAGCAAACCTAAGGCCAATGTCTCCATAGAGTATGCCAAGCAGATTTGGTGGAAAATTCTCCGTTTGCATTAGTAATCCAAAATAATCTTGTCTTTCTCGGTGGTTTGGAGTTTTGGAGCAGCTCTTAGGTCAACAAGAAGGTTTAATGTAGCAAAGGAAATGACTCAAGGGGTCAGCTTGCACGTCCAAACAAGACCTATGAGGTAGTAATCAATTTAGCTTGTGATGGTAGTGTACCTGACGGAAATTTGTTAGGCTCAAATTGCAACCTACGAAAGGGGGGAGAAGTGAATTAGGATGATCAAGTATGGAACTAATTTAGAATATTTTTTACCTAATTCTATACTAACCAAATATTGCCCAAATGAATACACACTTAACAAGTAAATAAAGATAAAGATATAACAATATAATCTCACAAACAAGCAATGAATAAAGCAAAAGAAAGAGTGAGAAAGAACACAACTGATTTTATAGTGGTTCGCCACCAAACTCGGTACCTACATTCACTCCCAAGTTCACAACTTAGAATTTAAATTCATTATGAGTTTCTTTTCAAGTTGATGAAGCTAATCAATATGTATAAAATGGATGATCACTCGTGCTCTCTTTTCTAGCTCTAGTTGAACCAAAATCTCCACTTTGCTGACACTAAGTTGTACCAAGCAGGCAAGATTTTACAATAATCTCAACCCCCACACTTTACTATATTTGATAGCTTCTAGTCACACCTAGAAAAGCTTTCAATTCTCCAATTTTTAAACCTCACCAAGAACTAGAAGTATACTAAAAGGAGAGCATTTTTATACAAAATTACGCTAAAACACTTGTAAATTTAGCAAGCAAAAGTTACAATTAATTTTGCACTAATTGGTGTTTATAGGGGGTGAGAGTTGTGCTAGAAATGGCCTCCAACAATTAAATAAATAATTCTATAGAAACTAGCCGTTATATAAAAAAATGCATCATTATGACGTCCGTAAGAGAAATTGGATATTCGCTTTAGGCATTTGTATCTCGTCTGGATTAGCGCATCAACGTCCACGACCTCTTTTACCATTCCATTTAAGCCTTTCCAGACATGCGGATATCCACATACTGTCCGCAACCGTTTTGGAATCATTCGAATGTTCGTATTTTTTTCGGTTGGTCATCTGCATTGTTGATTCCTTGTAATTTCATCCTCTTTTTGATTCCTCAACCAACTTATTGTTGCTATAAGGACAACTTGATAAACCATTAGCATGCTTCATCATTAGTTTGTTAATTATCAAAACTAGATGATTTAAGACCATAAATCCTCAATCTTTCCTTTTTTGATGATGACAATCTAAAGGATGAGAAGTGGGGATAAAATAATTATGGATAATAAAAAGCTCCCCCTAAATGTATGCCTAATAGATTCATAATGAATTATGAACTCCCCCTAAGTGCGTGCACAAGAAAATGTTCAAAATAGTCAATTGTAAGAACATCATGTCACATGCATCATTCCACATTATTCTTCCTTTTTTGACATGATCAAAACTAGATTTGTAAGATGTATTAAAGAATAGACAATAAATACTTCCCCTCAACAGATCCATATATCATTTTTGGTATAAATATCTTTTTGTTTCGAAAATCATTTTCTCTCCTCTAAAAGTGAACATATCATGAAAACATAATTTGTGTCACGCCCGAAAAAATCGTGAAAGTAAAAAGGGTGTAAAAGGGTGTTAGTGGAGTCGTGACTGTCGCGTCCCGAAAAGACGGTCTAGTCTAATGACCCTTTTGAAAAAGCAAGTTTTTGGGAAAAATCAGTGCGCGTGTGTGAAAAATCAAGTTTTTAGTAAAAAAGGTGTGTTTTAAGAAAAATGGCATTTTAAAAGAAAACAAGGCCGGGACTAAAAGTGCGACAGGTTTGGCCAACTAATTTTTTTGAAAAAGGGTTTTATTTTATTTTTAAAAAATGGAGTCGCCACTTGGTACTGAGTTAGGGTGTACCAAGTCACCTGAAAAATCGTTTAACAAAACAAAAATAAAAATTTTAGAAAAACATTTTAAAACCCTTTTTCGACTCCGGTCTACGAAAAAACGAGAGAAAAAGGTCCGGGAGTCACATTTGAAGAAAGGGAAGGCAAAGGCTTATGCCTAAGGCACCCTTTCAACCTAGTCCGAGACTAGTTGCGAGGTTTAATCAAATTTTCCTAAATTAACCCTAGATTCTATCGCGTTTGGATGTATCTAAATGAATGCAAATCCTAAGTCTAAATGTGAGTATCGAGAGGGTCGAAATGTTCTGTCGAGGCTTGGTCGGAATTATCGCATTAATTGCGAAACCCGAGTCGAGACCTCGAGGGAGTCACGAGTTTTATGCAAAATGTGATGCAAAAAGAAATAAAATAATAATATATAGTAAGTGATGAAGAAAGTGGGAATGCAACATGACGGGTACGGGAAACTAGTAACTCGTGAATAAATGTTTCTACTCACGGAGGGGGGGAACGGCATGTACGCCACCGCTTCCCACGCAAGTAGACGACTATTTCTAGTCGAATCACACAAATGTCCTAATTTCTGAATGAGATGCAACCTAGATGTCATGTATTTTAAAAATGTGTTAAAAATGATAATAATAATAATAATAATAATAATAATAATAATAATAAAATAATAGTAAAAATCATGCCAAATGGAAAGAAAACTAAAAATGTGTGAAATGAGATGTGAAATCCACACAAATGCACCTAATACTAAATGTCCTGAGGGTCTAGCGTTGGACTAGCCTGTTCTAAAAATCCCGCTAGCGTTGGACTAGCGGGAAACAAAGAAGCCACAACTAGCGTTGGACTAGTGTGGTGACGGAATACTATAAATCATGAATTAAATATTAAAAGCATGAATTAAAGCAAATTAAACATATAAAAACATAAAAGATCACATAGGAGCACGTAACACATAAGCATAATATTCTAGATGCAAAAATCCTAAGGAAAAGCGGTAAAAGAAATAAACACATAAGCACGCAAAAGCAAATAAATCCCTAACTATTACACCGGGGGGGTTTAATTACAATTTTTAGGGAGAGAAATTAAAAATACCTTATCTATTACACTTTCTATCTAATTACAGAAATTTTTGTAAACAATATAAACAGAAAATAATCTAATTATTACATTAGCTAGCTAAATACAAAATATTACATTTTTATCAAAATAATAAAAAAGAAATAATAAGATTTGAAATGAAATCGCGTGAAAGAAATAAATACGCAAAGAGCATGCCAAATAGGAAATATGTGAATAAAATGCATAAAAATCACGTAAGGCATATTAGAGCACATAAGTGATAAAATTAATGAGAAATAGGAATACCTCTTTGGAGACCCGGTACCAATACTTAAAAAAAAATGAACACACACGTCAATGCATCATGATATAAGCAAATAAAACCTAAGATATATGAGTATTGATGAATTGAGATACAAATAAATTCTAGCAGCTAAGGGGGTTAAAAAATAAAATTCTATAAAACCTAAGGGGTAAGAATTAAAAATTCGAACTAATCAAGGGGTCATGATTGAAAATTAACATAAATTGGGGAAGGGGGCAAAACAATGAATTCTAGAAAATGAAGGCATAAAATGTAAATTTCAGCAATTTGAAGGGCATAGTTGTAAATTAATACGGACCTAATTGAAAATAATTAAACAAGTGAGGGGGCAATCAGTAATTAAAAGGACTTAATAATATAAAATAAAATAAATTAAAATGAAATAAAATCACTCTAATTTAGAGGAACTAGTCTAAATGAGTTAATTGTAAAAAGTAAAAATAAAATAAAATAAATAAAAATAAAAGAGTTTAGGATGTAAATAAAATATATCAAAATGAGCACTAAACTAGAATACAAAAATAAAATGTGTGTTAAGATAAAAGTTAAATTAAACTAATTAAACACAATTAACTATCAACTCAAAACTAAAAACTAAACCAAAATTAAAATTCAATTACACATTTTTATAAGATTAAAACCAAGACAAAAGCAAAAATAAATAAAATCAATAAAACACCCCACCCCTCCATCGTCTTCTCTCTCTCTCTCTCTCTCTCTCTCTCTCTCTCTCTCTCTCTCTCTCTCACCGATCCCTCTCTTTCTCTTTTCCTGGTTCTTCACAGTTCTGGTCTTTCTCCCTCTTCTTCTTGCTTCTCGCACGCCCTTCTCTAATGGCTTTCTTCTCTTTTCTTCTACCCGATTTCCCCCTTTCCTTTCTTCTTCAGATTTTCCCTCTTGCTCTCCTCTCTCTCTGTTTTTATTTTTTCTCCTCCCTTAATTCTTTCTCTTTCCCCTGGTTCTAATTTCTTTCTTTCTCTCCGCTTCTTCTCTCCCTCTCCGCCTTCAATTTCTTCTCCTTTTTTCTCTCTTTTCTTTCTCTTTATCTCACTAATTGCTCTCTCACTGATCTCACTCCTCCTCTCTGTTCTCGTCCTATTTGATTTCTGTTTCTCCTCCCTCTCATCCCCTCTCCGTTCTCTCTGTTGCTTCTCTCTCTGGTTTTCTCTAATTTTCTCTCTGTTCGAATCACTCCCTCTTCGTCTCTGTGCTCTCTCTCTATCTCGCTGGTCTCCCTTTTGTTCTTTCATTTTTCGGATTTCGCCCTTCTGTACCTTCCGAAACAGAGGGTATTATGGTGGTGATGATTGGAATGCCCATGTGATTGTGTGATTGAATGTGTGTGTGATTTTGTGGTTGAATCTGTGTGTATATGTGTGTAATACTATGAAATTTTGACTGATATTGGGCATACTGGGTTGATTCTCTGGCAGACTTTGGTTCTGGGGCAATTCCCAGTAGAGGTGATGGTTTGAGTAGCAGGGGAGATGTGGGTGGAGGGCGTGAGTGATTTGCAGGCTGGGGTGTGGAGTTGGTGCTGAAGAGCTCGTTCTGATAACCAATCGGAGACTGGGCGGTGGGGTAGTGAATGAAATTGGTGCGTCTGTGATGGAATTTGGGGATTTGGGGATGGCTTTGGATGGTTTATGAGGGCCTCGATGAGTAATGGAGCTGGACATGTGTGTGTGTGTGTGCTGGTTTTTTATTGTGTGTTTTTCTGCAGGTTTTGAAGCTATTGGAGGTGGAGTGGACTGGCATTGTGGCGGTTCTGTTGGCTTGGTGGTGATGATTTTGGTTTGCTTTGCTGGTTCTTGTGACAGGGAAGGTTAGTGATGGAATTGGAGGTTATTGGGGCGTTGATGTTAGTGGTTCACATGGTAACAGGGGAGGGGCTTTGGCGGTTTTGCTGGTGTATGATGGCCTGCGTTGGTTGTTTCTAGTTATGGCTCTGATGGTAGAGGGACGGAGGCAGATGGAGGTTGTGAACCTTGGTGAGTTTTTGGGTTGAATGGTGGTCGATGAAATTTGTTGTGGTTGCTACTGGAAAATTTTTTTTGCAATTTTGGGGCTGGTTTCGTGATGGTAGTGTGCCTAGAATTGGGACATTTGGTTGTTTTGTGTATGGCTATTTAGTAGTTTCCAGTTGCAGGTTGTGAGAAGCTGGCGGTGGTGGGAATTCTGGTGAAGGGAAGGAGAAGAGATGGTGGTTCGGCGGTGGAAGAGGTGGAGGTTCAGGGAGGAGGCGAGAAAAAGAGAGGTGATAGAGAAGAAGAATTGAAAATCCAAACCCAGAAAAAAAAAAATTAAAACCTAGGAAAAATCTCAACAAAAATTTTTCATCTTCCAAACAGAAAATATAAATCTGCTAACAGATTTGCACATAAATGGAATCAGTTAACAAAATCATAAATTAATCAAACTAACTAAAAAAAAACATAAAAAGAAAGCCAATAAAGAAAGAGAAAAAGTCATGAACTTACCTGCTGAATATAGAAAGCAAATGAGCGGTAGAGTCATTGGAGTTGCAAACGATGAACAGTAAAATCTGGAGTTGCAAACGATGAACAGTAATGAAAAATGAGGAACGGCGGCTACCTTTTTTTTTTTTAGTGTGTGTTTTTTTTTTTTTTTTGAGTGTAAAATACGTGTTTTGATCTATTAGGGTAAAATCAAAGTATGTTTTTTTAAGGTTTTTTCCATTTTTTCTCCTCAAGTGGGGTATTTATACTGCACAAGTCTTAACCTCCAAGAAATGGTTAAAAGACCAAAATGCCCTTGACTACAAAAATTACAACTTTATCCTTAAAAATCTATTTTCTCTCACAATAATAATAAAAAAAATCAAGAAAAATATAAACAACAAATTCATTAACACCAATTTACTCCAAAAAAGTTAGAAATTTAGAAACATGCTTAAAACCTAAAAACGAATGTGAAATGACAATTTTGCCCTTGGATAAAGAAAATTCATAGAAAAATAGCTATTGACCTCAAAAAATTATCAAAAATTACAAATAAGCTTAAAACACTAGAAAAGGCATTTACGACTCAAAATTTGACAAAAAATGAACTTAGATTGTAAAATGACGATTTTGCCCTTGGGCAATGAAAATTCACAGAAAAATAGTTATTGTTCTCAGAAAATTATCAAAAATTACAAATAAGCTTAAACTACTGGAAAATGCATTTTTGACTCAAAATTGGTGAAAATTGAATTTAAATTGTAAAATGACGATTTTGCCCTTAACTGGTACAAAAAATTAAAAAAATACCAATTAAATCCAAAAAAATCATAAGAAATTAACAAATTTACATAAAAGTAAAATATGAATTTAAAACCCCCAAAAGTTGATAGAAAAATATTTACAGATAAAATTACTATTTTGCCCCCCAAATTATGGAAAAATTAAAAATTTGTCCCAAAAGTGTAAACATGCCCCCTCAATGTTTGAAAATAAATGATGTGTCAAAATTTGGTGTCTACAATTTGGATTAGAAAGATAAAGCTCATTTTTTAATATACCTTCTCACCCTAAGTATAAGCATTGTTTAAAAACATTTTTGAAAACACAATTGATGATAATAGTAATTCTTGAAGAAACATTAATACTAATTCTCGAAGAAACATACCTTCCTTTTTGTACATTAGAAAAAAATGGCGAGACAGTGAAATAGAGCCATATAAAAAAAGTAAGAGTATTGCTCCACACACCAATATGAACGTGATAGTGTAAAATACAATCACATTTTCATCATATTTTTCAGATTTTCAATAGTCATAAAAGTGCAACGCCTTGTCTTATGATCAACACAATTTTGGAAAAGTGAAACAAAAAATTTAAAACATTGTTTCTTGAAAATTTAAAATTATCAAAAAAATGTAGAGTATAAAAAAAAATAAGATCCTTCAAAATAAGATAACTTAAAATGTGTTGTTCTCACTCAATTCAATTACATAGATAGCATGAGCAATTCAAATGTAATTTTTTGTGAAAATAACAAAAATGAAAAATGTTCAATATGTGTAATCAAAAAGTGCACATAAGTACATTTAATTCCATAATCACTAAAGTAGATTACTTACACTCAATTCAATAATGAGTCAAAATAGATTAAGATTGCATAATTTTTGAAGAGTCTAAAATCATCAAGTATGTATTAAAGAAAAATTACTTGTTTTGAATAAAATTATAAAAAAATCAATTTTCTCCAATTATCACATATTCATGCATGGTCTCCATGTACTCTTAAAACGATATATAAATACACATAAAGCATATAAATGATACTAAATTCATCAAAGTTGCATAATTCTTCAAAGTAAGCACAAAAAAGAAGAACATTCATATGTCTCAAATATCATCATTTGTTCAATTCTTTTAAGAAAATCATAATCATCAATCACCACATAATCAATCATCATACAAACCACAAAGATTACTATGAAAATATGTGACAGCCCCACCTTACCCAGAGGCGCACCAAAGGGCTTAGCGGACTGCCTGCCTAGCTCTCGCCAGGGCTCACTCAAGCACGCACTCGGAACATTCACATACAGTTAACCCAAAATAGAATACATTCACATAGTTCAACTTAAGATACAAAAGTCACTAAAAGTTTACAAGCCATGTACTAAAAGTATACATGCCCAAAATATACATATCATTTACAATGGTAACCAAACAGCTCGGTTGTCCAAAATACAAGAGCAAAATTCTACTATAATTAAACTCGCCATGCCCAGCTTTAAGAGTGAGAAATACCTGGGTAAAGGAAAACAAATAAAGGAATGAGCTATAATAGCCCAGTGAGTGCCCAGGACATGCAGGCATGCCAAGAATCCATTATTTCAGGAAAATAAAATAATTTAACAAGATATTTAATCAGCACATGAACAAATAAATAAACAAGTAGTCAATGGCGGATATAGGGCTCAACTACGGGAGCAAGCTCGACCTGCAGGAGAAACAAGTACCAATTATGTACCCAGGGTGCTGGGACCGAGATAATAGCTCAGGTCCTTGCCAAGGGTTATATCGGTAATATCAAGCAAGAACCCTAACCACCATACACCTTATAACCTCCGTACAGGCTACCACATCCAGGGAGAAATCTCGACCTTGGAGGGCCAACACGCAAGAAAGTTCAATCCGGAGTTGGCCTCTTAGAGGATTCACAACTCACAAGGGAATGAACATCACGCCCTAAAACACCCAGCACCTTATATCCTCCCACGCACGTTCAAGTTGACTATCCGTGAAGTAACGGTGAAGTTAGTCACGGTAGTCTCAAACACAAATAACACATTTAATCATGAAAACAAGTAGCACATGGTGGAATAGATGCGATAAAGTACACATCTTTCCTCAAGTAGCACATTTTATCACATAGTATTTGCAATCATAGCATAATATTTACAAATGAAACAATCATGTTACATGCATCATGCACACATAAAAACACTCACCTGGAATGCCTACGAGAATATTTCGTAAAAAGGTCGGGTCTCGCTTTCGGGTCCTGAAATTTAAAAGAAATAATCTAATGAAAACTCGATTTAAACCCTAATTAATTTAGTAAGAAAATTCAAGAAATACCCCACTTATTTCTAGGGTTTTAGTTTTAGGGTTTAGGGTTTAGGGTTTCCATCTTAGGGTTTCATTTTAGGGTTTTCATTTTAGGGTTTCAATTTAGGGTTTTCATTTTCTAAGAAAGTTTTGTTCAACATTTGGTCATTTGGTAAAATTTCCAGCACACTAATTTCACTAAATTTGACATGTTCTTGGGTAGGAATTCTATCTATTTGTTTTCTTTTTATTTCTAACAAAATTTTGACATTATTTCCCCTTAAATTCGGCCTTCCCAAATTTGTTTTTCCTTCAAGATTTCAACCATCAAATCCATAGTTCAACAAGTTCTAAGTTCAATCCAAACTCAATTCAAATCAAAATCTCACTCAAAGCTCAAGTTTCTACTTCCAAGCTACATGTAACACTTAAAAATTTCAAGATTTAATACTATCTACTACTCAATCTAACCAAGAAAACACTATCTCTAACAAGTAATACTTCATTTCAAGCATAAATCTTCAAGTTAAAAATCATAAGAATTCAAGATTAAACTAGTACAAAAGACCAATTAAACTTGAAATTAATGGTTAAAGCTTATAGTACATACCTTAAACAAGCCTAGAACTTTGCTTAGAAGGAAGGGAAGCTCACTTTCTATGGTGAAATTGCTTGGAATTTGGAGAGAAAGCTTCAAGAAGTTGAGAGCAAAATGAGAGAAGAGAGAGCTATGGCCGGCCAAGAGAAAATGAAAAGAGAAAGAAGTAAGCTAGGAAAATAGAAAAGAAATAATGAAAAAGATGGGAGAAAGAATAACCAATAAAAATGTTACAAGAATCAAGTTAGGGTTTAGGCTTTTTAGGCATTAGTTGTAAACTTGGTTTAATTTAATTGGTGACACAAAAATATCTCTTTTCACCTAGTAGTTAGTAATATTATGACATAAATATTAAAGCAAAAAGAGAAGAAAATAAAGAAAGGGAAATCCTGCCATGAGGGAGAGAAAAGAAGAGAGAAATTCGGCCAAGGAAGAAAAGAAAAAGAGAGAAGAAAATTTAGCCAAGAAAAAGAAAATAAAGCAAGTGAATAAGTGAAATTTTTTTTGAGAAAAATTGAGCTAAAGTTTAAGTAATCAAAACTAGAAAATAATAGAATAAGCTAGTTAAAATGAAACACTATGCTATACTAATGATCTAATGAATTTAATCCAAGTTTAATTCTTAGGTGTTCTACTCAATAAGGAAAGAAACTTAGTTACTTAACCTAATTAACTTAAGAAATCCTCCAACTAATAAATCAAGGGTTAATACTAGATTTCAAATGAAAGAATTTTTCTTTTAAGTAAATTTTAGGGTTTTCTCTCTCTCTTTTTTTTTTCTACTAGTATCATTATTATTTTATGCTACTAGTGGACATACATGAGTAAAATAGTTTCGTATGAATTTCTAGGGTGTCACAAAATAACCAATACATTCACCCTTTAATCATTGTTGTTCGTGCATTAATTGTCTTGTGGTAATCTCCAAACCTACAAAATCAATCAATGGATTGCAGTAACTATATCTTTTTGGCCCCAAGAATGCTAGCACAACCTTTCTCTAACCATATGACCATCATGCCTAACTTCATGTTTACTTTAACATAGCAATCTTTTTGTGGATGACCATGTTGACAACAATAGAAATAAACAACTTTTGGATTTTTTAGCACAACTGATTTAATAAAATGCATGCGATACTTTTCAAAAGTAGTGTAACTTTTGGAACTAAGCACATTTTTAACTTTTTTCTTTTCAAAAATCTTTTGCTTTTCTTTTTGAAGAACATTTCCAAGATCATCTAACATCTTTTTCAACAAATTTTTTTCTTCTTTGATTTTCTCATAAAATTTGGGACATTTCCAAGATCATCCAACTCCAACTTCTTTTTAACAAATTTTGTTGTTCTTTGATTTTCTCATAAAATTTGGATTTCTCATCCATTTTCATTTTCAAAGCATCATCAAAAGCAATTGTCCTTTTTAAATCATCATTTTCTTTTCTTAATTCTTCATTTTCTTGAAAAAGTTTTAGTAAAACATTGATTTTGATTTTTTAATATTTGTTTCAAGCATAAGACTCTTTTAAATTATTATGCAATTTTGAAACAAAAACTTCTAAATCATCATCATAAAAATTCTTCATTGTCATGAGATGAGTGACTAGAAGTTATCTCTTGTAGACACCAAATTTTAACACACCATTTATCTTTTCTAACATTAGGGGCCATTTTTTCTTATTCTAGGGTTAAATCTTGATTTTTTGAGAAAATGGGTGAAATCAACAATTTAGGGGCAAACCAGTAATTTTCAGCTATAAATATTTTTTCCATTAGCTTTGGGATTTTAAATTTATATTTTTATATTTTCATACATATTTTACAAATTTTGTATTTTTTCAGCTTTAACTGGTATTTTTTTTGTATTTCGCCAGAACATGGGTAAAATAGTCATTTCATCTCGCCAACACCATTTTTTGCTCATTTCGGGTCCCAAATATATTTTTCTTACTTTTAAGCATGTTTCTAAATTTTTTTTATTTTTTTAGGGTTGATTGTTATTTTTCTGTAATATTGAGTTCAAGGGTAAAATAGTCATTTCACACCTCAAACGTATTTTTCACCAATTTTTTAGTTCTAATTTCATTTTCTAGAGTTTTAAGTTTATTTTTAATTTTGACAATTTTTCGAGCCCAATAGCTATTTTTTTGTGTATTTTGTCAGTATAAGGGTAAAGTAGTCGTTTCATAGCCCAAACCCCATTTTTGTCATGTTTTGGGAATTCTAAACTCATTTTTAGGTTTTTTGAGCCTATTTCAAATTTTTAGTAAATTTTTGGGACCATTTTCCATTTTTTTTTTAAAATATTGTGTTTAGGAGCAAATCGGTAATTTTGCATAAAAATATATTTTTTTCACCCGAATTTCGTTAATAAATTTATCATTTGTGTTTTTTGGTTTTTTACACTTTTTGGGTGTTTTATAAAAAATCATGACATTTTAATTTTTAGTTTTGGTTTTAGTTTTAATTTTAAATTTACCGGAAACTATTTTTTTGGATAAAATGGTAATTTATTATTAGGGGTATTTTTGTCTTTTCTCTTTTCTTGGAGGGTAAGACATTTTGGCACTATAAATAGCCCATTTTTTGGAAGAAAAATCAAGAGAAAAAGAAAAATCCTAAACATACACCTTTTGCCAAAAAAAAGATCAAAAAGTACACACACTTTACACATAGTCAGCTGTCAATTGCAATTTCTTCTATTGTTCATCATCAACTGGTATTCAAACTTCAAGACCATCAGATTTCTTAGGTAATATTCTAGTTTTTATTCATTGGTTTTCTTTACACATTTTCTTTTAGGATTGATTAATTGATGATTTGATTGTCTGGTTTGACTTGTGAAAGAAGATGTCTGAAAAGAAAATTTGGATTTTTGCTTGTGTGATTGATAAAGAAGAAAGAGGAAGAAGAAGGAGGAGGAGGAGGAAAAGAAGAAGAAGAAAAAGAAGAGAGGGGTGAAAGCGATCGGGAAAACAGGGGAGAGAGAGAGAGAGAGAGAGAGAGAGAGAGAGAGAGAGAGAGAGAGAGAGAGAGAAGAGAACGAGAATGAAGATGACCGATTGGGGGCCGGGTTCGGTGAAGACGATTTGAGGTTTTGTTAGATTTTGTTCTTTTTTCTTAGTTTTAATTAATTTGGGTTTGTCTTATTTAGTTTAATTATTAACTCATTTAGAGTTGGTTTGTTTTCTTTTATTTGTTGATTTTAGTTTCATTAAAATTTAATTGGTTGTTGATTCTGTCTATTCTAGCTTGAAATTAGTGATTAATTTAGATAATTGAATTTTTTGGTTAATTAATTTGATTTAATTCATATAATTTTGCATATTTACTTGTCTTGTTTTACATAGAGTAACATATTTGGGTTTAAGTACTTGCTCTTCGCTAGTATTATTGATGGGTACTAGATTTTTTTTATTACTGCATTTAAGCCCCTCCTAATTTATAAATGACCCCCAGATTTTACATTCTTTCAATCAAATCTCGTATTTGACAAATTTGACCCACAAATTGCTGGAATTACTGTTTTATCCTCCTATTTGGTTTTAACTTCTAATTTTACCCGTTAATTAGTTGAAGTTCCAATTTTACCCTTTAATCCCTTCAGGTTTGTAATTTCATTTTTTAGCCCTTTGGTTTAATATAATTACATCTTTGCCCCTCAATTTGCCATATTTCATATTCTATGCTTTATTTCTTTAAATAGTGGTACCTTGACTGGTTTTGTTCATTTTGATTAGTATTTGTATCGAGTCTTTAAAAAGGTATCTCCATCACTTGTTAATTCCGTTTTATGTGCTCCCATGTGCTCATATGTGATTTTTATGCATTTTCTTGATGTGCTTCTTATTTTACCTACTTTTTGCATATTTATTTACTTTATGCTATTTAGTTTTGAATTTTTATTATTTGGCAAAAATGTAATAATTAGAACACAATTTCCTTTATTTTGGCCTATTTTGTATTTAGCTAGTCAAATGTAATAGTTATGTTGCATTGTGTATTTTTTTTACAAATATTTGTATATTTAGATAGCAAGTGTAATAGATAGGTCGTTTTTTTAATTTTATTTTCGTTCTATTTTTTTCCTTTTAATTGTAAGTTAAAATCCCGTGGTGTAATAGTTAGGGCTTATGTGCTTTGCATGCTTATGTGCTTATTTGTTCTACCACTTTTATAAGGATTTGCATCTAGATATCATGTCTACGTGTTATGTGCTCTTATGTGTTCTTATATATCTTTATATATTTATTTGCTTTTGATTCATGTTTTACCAGTTTTATTATTCTGTCACCACACTAGTCCAACGCTAGTTGTGGCTTTATCGCTTTCTTGCTAGTCTAATGCTAGACCCTTAGGCCATTTTGGCATTTGTGTCACTCTTCGTGTGTATTGCATATCATTTCACACACTATTTTTTTAGGAATTTTTCATTTTGCATGATTTTTGTATATATGTTATTACTATTACCTGTTTTTACAAATATTCAATGCACAACATCTAGATTGCATTACACAAAGAATTTAGGTTATTTGTGTGATCTGACTAGAAATCGTCGCCTACTTACGTGGGAAGCGGTGGCATAAAATGTCATTCCCCTCTCTGAGTAAGAAACAATCAGTCATGAGTTTCTTAGTCCCCGTACCCGTTATGTTGCATTCCCACTTTCTTTGATCACTTACTATCTATATTAATATTTTCCTTTTCTTTTTGCATTCCATTTTGTATTCATATTCATGACTCCCTTGAGGCCTCATTTCACGTTTTGAAATTATTGCGATAATTCCGATCAAGTCTCGACTGGACATTTCGACCCTTCCGACACTACACTAGGTTTAGGATTTGCATTCATTTAGATACATCCAAACGCAATAAAATTTAGGATTATTTTAGGAAATCTTGATTAAATCTCGCAACTAGTTTCGGCTAGGTTGAAAGGGTGCCTTAGGCGCAAACCTTTGCCTTCCCTTTCTTCAAATGTGACTCTTGGATCTTTTTCTCTTGTTTTTTTTTTGTAGACTAGAGTCGAAAAGGGGTTTTCAATTATTTTTCTAAAATTTTATTTTTTTTTGTTAAATGATTTTTTGGGTGACTTGGTACACCGTAATTCAATACCAAGTGGCGACCCTAGTTTCTACAAAACCCTTTTTCAAAAATTAGTCAGCCAAAACTGTCGCACTTTTAGTCCCGGCCTTATTTTATTTTAAAATACTATTTTTTCTTAAATAACACTTTCTCACTAACCTGATTTTTCTCACACACGTACGATTTTTTTCTAAGAACTTTCTTTTTGAAAAGGGTTATCAGACCGGATTACCTTTTTGGGGTGTGACAATTACGGACCCAAACGCGATCATTTTTGGGGCGCGACAGATTTTGGCGATTCCACTAGGGATCACTAGTGAGTTCGAGCACTAGGCTTAGTTATCTTTTCCTCCTTTAACCCTTCTATTCTATTGCATTTGGATGTTAGGATTGCATTTTTCTTTTTCTTTTTAGGTTTTTAGATTTTGTTTTTGCATTTCACACACCTCAGCTTCCCTTCTCTATTTATGTGGTGTATGGTCTAATTATCTTTTTCTTTATCCGCATTGCACTTGCATTTAGGGAGGGGGTCAATCACCCTTAGAGCCCACGCGTGTTAGCATTATCATTCCTTCCTCTCATAAGGAGCACTTCATACGCGCATTTGATATATTTTTACCCTTTTTCTATTTTTGGTGGTTGTCACTCACCCATCCTGATTAGGAATAGGATTGATCTATTTAGACATGTGACCGTGGCACGATGTGCACATAACATTGTCTAGGAGATCACCTGAACTCTGAGCTTGAGTTCACAAGTCTAGAAGTTTGGGGATTTTAAGAATTGATCCACTTGGACATATGGTTGTGGCCTGACTTGAGCGTAGCAGTGTTTGGGGGATCACTCGAACTATAGACCTGGGATCCTTAGAATTGACGGATTTGTTACTTTTTGGATCCCTCAGTCTGAAGGTTTGAGAACCGAAGTCTTAATTGAGTCTAGATGCATTAGTAAGCCCAACCTCATGATATCTATGTAGAATAAGCCTAGAGTAGAGTTAGCCTTACCTTATTAAGTACACTAGACACAAGAGAAGGGAACACACCCCCCTTTTTGTATTCTTTGTGTGTATTATTTGTTGCTCTAATGTATTGTGTGCTATCTGTTGAATTGATTAACCTTATTTCTTTCTTTTGATCGCATTCATAAGCCGTAGAATAAAGAGCCCTGACATGGTGCTCTCATAAGAAACCAACTCGTTATCGGCATGTTTAAATTTCTTTCTTACCATTAATTTCTTCGAGAAAGATAGAAATGGGATATCCATTCATAAAATGTTACAAAATTCCATATTGTTTTTAAACAAGGTACCCTCAAAGGTCCAATCATTATAAATTTGTGAAAATTTCAAAAACTTGATTTTTCAACTTGTATCTTTTCAAATAAGACTTGTAGTTTTAGACATTTTTTCAAAATTTAATTTATCCTTATTGTTCAGCTTTGTCTGAACCAATTTAAAAAAAAATCAATCAATGCATTCAAAAGGGCAAATTTGCATACAGTTCTATGTTGCCCTAAAAAACAAAAATTGTGTGTCATTTTGCACTGTCCTCTACCTACCCGTTCCATATTTCAACACATATTTTATTTTACTTTAATAAAATTGGCAGTTTTAACTTTCATAATTGGTGTCGTGTCCTATAGCTGCATGCAGGCTCGATTTTGGTCAAATAAATAAATTTAAACCTCCTGGTGTATCATTTTCGAAGAAATTCTGTATCATCTTATATTAAGAATCTTTAGAACATTTTTGAGATGTCGCAATTTTTACATATGTTTAACTCCTTTTAATGAATTGGCATCATGCATAAAACCTTAAGAGAATGCCATTTCAAGAATCCCATGATAGAAAAGTCGTCCTTTTGTCTTGGGTATATAACCCTAAAAAGACGTTGCACATTTAAATTTCAGTAAATCCTGGTGGTTGAAACCCTATGTAAGGAAATATGATCAGATCATATTTTGAATCAAAATGAGTACCCCATGACGCATAAAGCAGATGCTGATAGTCCCGCCTGAAGTTCAGAAGTGGCCAGGGTTTCTTTTGCCTAGTGAGCTTAACCAAGTAGCAGTCTTTTGAGGACCTATCGGTAATTTTAAAGAAGTAGAAACTAACGGATGCTTAGTAGAGGCTCTACTTCATTTATGGGACCCTAACTACTCAACATTCAGGATCAAGGTTAAGGAATTGACTATAACAATCGAAGAGGTAACCGGCTTGCTCAATTTACAGGTGGAACAAACAACTATGATCTTCCCATTTATTTTTGACAAAGATTCTGCAGTTTTGCTAGGTTAAAAAAGTCTGTAGTGCAAGGTTTAGATCATAATATAAATATGAAATTCCTGTTTGATAGATTTGCAAACAAAGATGGATTTGACAAGCATTTAAGGGACTTCACACTAGGATCCAAGACAGCATGGGCACAGAAGAGACTTTGGGTATACGGGTTTGTCATGACAGGTATTTACTTGTTTTCGAGAGAGGACAAGAAGATCAGTTTCAAGATAACCAAACTTATGTTCGACCTTTTCTCTAGGATTAGGGGTTAAAGGACTTCTATAGTGCCAGCTGTGTTAGCCTATATATTCGTTGCCTGCACCAACTGCCGGAGAAGAACGAGCTTCTTTCATGCATCTAATAGAATTCTACACATTTGGACAATGGGACATTTTAAGAGGTACCCGTCTATCCCTAATAGCTTGCCACTAATCGGACATAATCAGGTGGTCACTGATCATAAAAGGGTCGATAGAAGCAGCTCCCTAAGAACAGCGTCGGAATGTCTGGACTTTTTGATGAAGATACCAAATCAGAAAATTCGGTGGGTTTTGGATTTGATAGATTGTGTCAAAGCTGCTCTCCGCACCAAGTTTTCCGATTTCATACCATTGCTGGGAACTCAAGGCATCGCAGCCTGTACTCCGAAAAGATTCTTTCGACAACTGGGGTATATTCAAGGATTGCCACCAATGCCTAATTTAGCAGATTTTCTTGTCATCTTCGACAAGGGAAGTTGTCCTATTGAGATTCCTAAAAGGTTAGAACTTATGAAAGTATGAGAAAGTCAGTGTACAGACCAAAATCTCCCTTTTGACATAAAGATCAAAGGTACCTCAGAGACTACCCTACAACACAAGGTATGGCTCAAAAGTCAGATCACCTCAAATGAACAAGTTGTCATTGATCCTATTGAGGAAAACATTCAGTTGAGAACCCTGTTAGACATGAAAAATTGCTAATTAATACAAGAGAAATAGAACTCTAAGAAGAACAAAAAGGCACATGAGTCCGTCAAACAGCTGTATACAGAGGCAAAGTAGGAATTGTGCGAGAAGAAAAGGAAATGTTTGGAGCTAAAAGATGACATCAATCACATAATAAACAAGTACTCTTGGGAGCCAGATAGTAGCAAGGCTCAGTGTTTGGAAGACCAGTTGAAGAAAGTTTTAGATTGTGTAGAATATTTAACAGAATGATGTACTCCTTTGCTCAATTATATGGGATTAGCAGTAAAAATAGTGAAATGCTTTCTTTTAATTCTCAAGTGTACGAAAGTTGCCTAAGTACTGAAGAGCCTATTTCTTTTGGAGCCAAAATTTCATCGTGTTCCAATATTGAAAGGTGAGTCTCACCCTAAAGGATCGCATTTCATGCTAAACCTACCCTCGGTATAATAAGGGCTCCTCCTAGGACGTGCATCTGAATTATTTATACACTTACTAACTTTAGTCTTTTTTCCTTTTCTTTTGAACAATAAAATTGACATTATCAATAATGAAAAGACAGCTGAATCATTTTCTTTTTCAACGTGCATTTTAGGTATTTTAAATTATAACTTCCTTTCATTGCAGTCTCATTTAAACACGGTCTCGCACTAGACTATCGCATATAAACATGAGTAACCATCCTGAATCTCCCGAAGCACCTGCAGGAAATTAGACAGCCGCAGATGAATGAAATACTGACCAAAATAAATGACATGACCCAAAGGTATCCTTCCTCAGTCAAATTATTGCCCACTTCATCAACAATATGAACAACAATGGCTCCATCTCAAACATACCATCTACTCGGGAACCTCCACAATCTCAACCTAATGTCGGCAGAAATACCCTAGAAGTAGGCAATAATATTCTAATTATCCAGCAAACTCTGCCTCTCAATTCTCAAAACATGCAAATGCCTACCCCACTTCTAAACACTCAAAATGCCCCAATGCCCATTCCAATTCCTTCCATCCCTAAATATACCAAAAACACTCTGGACCAATCCCAATATCCCCAACAAATAACTTATTTCACTCTAAGCACCCAACCCTCACTGCCTATACTACGAGCCAATTTGTGCTAGATTTCGAGTTTCAGGGAGGAGCAGATGTGAAGCCTTATACTAGAGAGAAAAATCTAAATATGACGGAAAAGGCCCTGTTAAGAAAACTGGACAGGTTTGATGACTTTATTAAAGAAAATTAGGGATTCGACAGATATGGTGGATTGGACTACAAGAATTTCTGCATGTTCTTAGATACCTAACTAGCACCAAAATTTAAAATCACAAAGGTTTCCAAGTATAATGGCAGTGGGAACCCTGTGGCATACCTTAAAATATTCTGTAACTAGCTAAGAAAGTCAACTGGAGATGACATATTGGCGATGAGGTTATTTGGTGAAAGTTTGGAGAAAGATGCATTGGAATGGTATTTGAAGTTAGATTTTTTGAAGATCAGAACTGGATGGACCTCTCCAGAGCTTTTATTAAACAACATGAGTTCAACTGTGATTTGGTACCGACAAATTTTTTCAGGTGGAGTTAAAAAAGAAACCCTCCGAAAGCTATGTCGTTTATGGTCAGAGGTGGCAAAGTGTGACAGCCAAAGTGAGCCTGCTAATTAATAAGAATGAAATGGTTAAACTATTTATCGATGCCCAAGACCCACCATACTATCGGGCCATCGTAGTTTCTATTAGAAAATCTTTCGGTTAGGTTATTAAGCAAGCAAAACATATTCAGAGAGGTGTAAAGAAGCAAAAAAATAATGGATATGGCTGCCGTAAAACTAGAAGTAGAATTATTGCAAAATAGCAACAATGTGAAGAAGACAGTCGAGAAGAAAGAAGGAGATACAGCTTTTGTCATAAACCAAGGCTCAGATCTGAAGCCCAGATTCTATAATAAACTAAACTATCATGCTCAATACCCACAGTATCCCCAATCAGTACATCTGCCACCTATTTATCATCAATACCCTCAACCCGTCTTTAACACCCAAACCCAACTAGTAAATGCCCAACCATTCTATCCGAATTTCCAACCTATGTTCCAAAACCTTCGACCCGTGCAACAAAATAACTTTCGCCTACCCTTGTAGAACCACCCAAGGCCCCATTTATCTTAACAATTATACTCTACCTAACCAGCCTCAAGATATTACGGTTCCAAAGAACCTTTCATAGAGACGGCCTAGGACTTTCACTCCCCTTGATCTCTCTTTGGATCAGATATATGAGCAATTGAGAGCGCCGAGCAAAAATGGCACAAATCGCAGAAAACTTTTCCTAGTAGGTTACCCAATGATTATGACTATCAAGCTATTTGTGCTTACCATTCAGGAAGTCGCAAACATTCCACAGCTAATTGTTGGACTTTAAAACACAAAATTCAAGACATGATTAACGATGGAGAAATTGTATTCAGAAGAGGAAGAGGACAGGCGCCAAATGTAGATAACAACCCTTTGCCTCAATACGGATCCATTATTGGGATAATTACTTTAGATGAAGAATTCGTGGACCCTACTGAGATGATAGTCGCACTCGAAGAGATGATGGGTATTACTGATGGAGATGACAGGCGAGTTAGAATGATGTTGTTGGGAAAAGAATTTATGAGTTAGTATATGGATGATATTTCTACCGAAAAGTTGGCATCACTCGTAACCCAACCAAAAGAGCTATTTGTGTTAAAAGAAGTGCTATTAGCTATTAGTTTGTCAAGCCAGCTGTTTATCCTAGATGTTTCATCTTTTGAATTGGAAATCCCAGAACCTGAAATCATCGATTTTCTGGAACAGTTGCCAGTTGATGACCGATAGCAAGTTCCTTGAAATTACAAAAATTCCAAACTTAATGATGATGTGTCCGCAGTTATGAGGTTTGGAAGAGTGATAGCTGAATCGGATATTGTTGTCCCAACTAAGCAGAAGAGAGCACACTACCATCCAAACCACCAGTTAGTGAGAAGGATACCAAGAATTTTATGAGGATTTTAAAGAGAAGCAAATACCATATAGAAGAATAATTGAGCCGAATGCCAACGTAAATTTTTTTTAAACCTCTTGTTGACATTCGAGCTGCACCGAAAAGCCCTTCTTAAGGTCCTTAATGAGTCTCATGTTCTCAAGGATATTTCTACTGAAAAATTGGCTGAAATAGTAGGAAGTATTTTAGCATCCAATCAGATCATCTTTTCAAAAGATGAGTTGACTAGAAGGGGCAAAATAAAGCTCTCTCTCTCTCTCTCTATATATATATATATATATTTGTGCAATGTAATAGGAAATGTCTACCCAGGGTTTTGATTGATAACGAATCTGCTTTGAACATCTGTTCTTGGAGCACTTTGCAAAAGTTGGGATACTTGCGATCACAGGTCTGCCAGTTGCCAACAATAGTTAGAGGATTTAATGGATAAAAAAAAGAGACCATGGGGGAGATTGATAGTGCTTGAGATGGGTCCAACCCAATACCAAGTTACATGTCAAGTCATGGATTTTTCAAGAATCTATAATGTACTGCTTGGGCGATTATAGATTCATTCTTCTGGGTCAATACCATTTTCCTTGCATCAGATGGTGAAGTTTACATAGATGACAGAAAGATTACTGTTTTCACTGAGGATGATTGCACAATGGTGATAAACCGTGGGTCTTTTGGAAAAGCAAAAAATAAGTCACCACTTGATCAAAACTTTCGTACTTCTGACATTGTGTCTGTTAACTGGATTCCCAAAGAAAAGTCACCTTTTGACGTTGTTACTTGGTGCCAGTATTATGATTGTTAAAGAGTTGATCAAGGCAGATTATCAGCTAGGAAAAGGTATTGGGAAGATGCTACAAGAAGTTATAGAACCCATTCAACTGGTTGAGTAGAAGGATACCTTTGGGTTTGGTTTTTGCCTAACGGGTAAAGATATAAGGGAAATGAAGGAGAAGAAGAGAGTTGAGAAGGAAGGACAAAAGGTTTCACTTTATATCCCTCCACTTGATCACAGCTTTCCGAGGTCATCTGGTGTTATTATTTTTGAAATTTGCAATGAAGACGATGATCTTGAAAGAGTGAGCCACCTGTTCATTGGAATGACTAACACAGAGAAAGCACTTGATACTGCTGGTTTCGATTAAATCGAGGAAGGGGCCTTGAACAACTGTTCTACCGATTACCTCCCTATGCAAAGGGAGTTTCGGTAAATTTGGGACTGTTTCTGTTTGATGTTCATTTCTAGACAAAGCTCTAGAACGAACCTTTTTATGTTATGTTATGTTGCTGGAGTTAGACTCATATCATGTTTTGCATTTTACTTTTCAATAAAAGTGATTTTTTCTAAACCTTTCTGTTAAAGTTGAACTGTGTCTTTATGTTAGTGCCACACTTCTATGGTTGAATATAACCCACTTTTCAAAGAAATGCATTCTAAGTTGAATGAAATGAGGATTATGATTTTTGTTTATTCATTTATGTTTTCTTTACTTTCATTTTTAGATGGCCAAAAATAGCTACTTATGATCCTTTGGATGTCACTATATTTGAAACTGATAAATGCAATTTTGATATCTTTTTGAATTATGAAATAATGCAAACTACTGATGAGAGTAAGAGTGATATCGGAAAAGATTATGATTCCGTACTTAAGAATCTTGAACAATATGAAAAAAACCCAAACCAAACTTGGAAGAAATAGAAATCATCAATATTAGTACTAAGACAGAGGTTAGAGAAATTAAAATCAATGTGCATTTAAGCAAAAAGCAAAGAAAGGAGATGATAGAATTCCTCACACTGTTCCAGGATGTATTTGCATGGTCTTATGATGAGATGCCCGAAGTTTCTACAGATATAGTAGTTCATAGATTGCTCACTAATTCAAACTTTCCTCCAATAAAACAAAAACCTCGTAAATTCAAACCTGAAATGAGCCTTAAGATTAAAGAGTAGATAGTCAAGCAATTCAATGTCAAAATTATTATTGTATCCCACTATTCCATTTGGCTATCGAACATGGTTCTAGTTTTCAAAAAGTCGGGAGAAGTACAAGTTTGTGTGGACTATCGAGATTTAAATAAAGCTAGTCCAAAAGATGATTTTTCCTTACCTAATATTCACATTCTGTTAGACAACGTAGCAGGACATGAAATTGACTCATTCATTGACTGTTTTGCCAGATACCATTAGCTCTTGGTAGCAAAAAAATATAGAGAGAAAACAGTATTCATCACCCCATGGGGCACATTTTGTTACAGAGTTATACCTTTTGGACTAAAAAATACTACAGCTACCTATCAAGGAACTATGACTACGTTGTTTTACGACATGATTTACAAAGAGATAAAAATTTATGTGGATGACATTATAGTCAAGTGCAAGAGATACGAGGAGCATTTAATGGATTTGAGAAATTGTTTGAGAGATTAAGAAAGTTTAACCTGAGGTTGAATCTTGCATAATGTGCTTTTGGATTGCTTGCTGGCAAGTTATTAGACTTCATTGTTAGAAAGAAAGGTATTGAGATAGATCCCATAATGATAAAGGTTATAAGAAAATACCGATTCCAAAGTCAAGAAGATGTGAAGAGTTTCTTGGAAAAAATTAATTTTATCGGCAGATTCATTACTCAGTTGACCTTCACTTGCAAGCCGTTATTTAAGTTACTATGAAAGAATACCGTAACGGAATAAAATGAGGATTGCCATTGAGCTTTTGATAAGATTTAGGATCATCTGTTGAACCTTCCTGTCTCAGTGCCACTAAAACCAGGTCGATCACTTATTATGTATCTCAGTTCTAGATGAAACGATGGGTTGTGCTCTTAGTCAGCATGATAAGTTGGGCAAAAAGGAGCAAGCCATTTATTATTTGAGCAAGAAATTCACTGCTTATGAGGCAAACTATTCATTCTTGAAAAGGTTGTATTGTGCGTTAGCTTAGACTGCTCAGAAGCTTAGATATTATCTTCTTGATGACACCACCAACCTCATATCCCGATCAAATCCTTTAAGGTACTTACTTGAGAAACCAATGCCTACTAGACACATGGCTAAATGGCAGATGATTCTTAGTCAGTTTGGCATTATGTTCAAAACTCAAAAGGCAATCAAGGGTCAAGCCATTGTAGATCATCTGGTAGGGAATCCCCTAGAAGATGATTATGCACTCTTGTACACCTATTTTTCGGATGAAGAGATATTGTTTGTAGGATCAGCTGATGATATGAATGAGAAATTTATGGGATGGAGGTTATTCTTTGACGGGGTCTCAAATTCGTTCGAAGCAGGGATAGGTGCAGTTCTAATATCACCCAATGGAAAACATTATCCGGCTACAACTAAGTTGAAGTTTGACTGCACTAACAACATGGCTAAATATGAAGCTTGTATTTTGGGTTTGAAAATGGCACTGGGTATAGATATTAGAGAGTTAGCAATATTCAGTGATTCTGACATGTTAGTTCATCAAACATTGGAGAAATGGATAACTCAGGATTCTAAGATCATACTGTATCGTTGTTGCTTGCTCACCTTTGCCAGATAATTCAGAACCCTGAAATTTACTCACATTTTGCATACTCGAAACATCTTCGCGGATGCCTTAGCGACCCTGTCTTCCATGATGTGTCACACTAATCATACAGTGATTAAACCCATCTACACCAAGATTCAAGAGGAACCAGCCTACTGTCTACGCATTGAACAGGAGTCTAATGGTCTTCCTTGGTTTCATGATTTGAAGGAGTATCTAACGAATGGATTTTATCCTCCAGGTGCCAGTACAGCGGCTAAAAAATTTCTCCAAAGGATGTCTACGAGGTTTTTCTTGAACAAAAAAATCTTGTACAAAAGGTCAAGTGATTTAGGTCTCCTGAGATTTGTTGACGAGAAAGAAGCTGAGTATTTGATGAGAGAGATACACAACTGCGTGTGTGAGTCACATATAAATAGACACTTGCTGGCCAAGAAGATCATGAGAACGGGATATTTCTAGTTCACTATGGAGCATGACTGTGTTGAGTTCGTCAAAAAGTGCATTAAATATCAAATGCATAGTAATGTGATACATGCTCCTCTCTAGAAACTTTATAGTATGACTGCTCTGTGGCCGTGCTTAGTGTGAGAAATGGATGTGATTGAAGCTATTGATCCTCTAACTTCAAATGGGCATCGATTCATCTTAGTGGCAATAGAGTATTTCACTAAATGAATTGAGACTGAGTCATATAAGCATGTGACTAAGAAAGTTGTGATCGATTTTTTGAGGAATCACATTATCTGCCGTTTTGAGTTACCATAGACGTTGATTACGGACAATGCAAAAAATCTCAATAGGGACTTGGTAAATGGATTATTTTAACAGTTTAAAATCAAACACCAAAATTCTGCCATCTATAGACCTTAGATGAATAGAGCTGTAGAAGTTGCTAATAAAAATTTGAAGCAGATTATTCACAAGATGACTGAAACATATCGAGATTGACATGAAAAGTTGTCTTATGCTCTCCTGGCATACAGAACTACTATAAGGACTTCTACTAGAATAACTCCTTATTCTCTTATGTACGGGATGGAAGCGGTATTACCGACAAAAGTTGAGAACCCTTCCCTGCGTGTTTTGATAAAGGCTTGATTGGAAGAGGCAGAATGAGTCAGGGAATGTCATGAACAGTTATCATTGATTGATGAAAAGCGATTGAATGCCGTTTGTCATGAACAGTGCTACTAAAAGTGAATGGCCCATGCTTATCAAAAGAAAGTCAAACATTGCCAATTCGAAGTAGGAGAAAAAGTTTTGAAGCAAATTCTTACAATTTAGGAGGAGGCAAAAAGAAAGTTCGCTCCAAATTGACAAGATCCATTCATTATCAAAAAGGTATTATTAGGGGGTGGTCTTGTCCTAACTGAAATTGATGGTCATGTCTTTCCCCATAACATTAATTTGGATATGGTAAAAAAATTTTATGTTTGACTAGTAAAATTTCTTTAAAAAATTATTGCGAGAAAAGAACGAATCAAAGGCGAGCCTTCTTTCCTTTTCGATATAACATCTTATTCTCCTAGTTTGTCCCCTTTGAGCCTTCAAAATCTATAAGTTTCGTTTCTTAATCCACTTGATGGTTGCACTCCACATTGGGACAACTTTTATTTTTTTTGTTAAAGAAGACAAAAAGCAAGAAAAAGAAAGTTACACAAAAGGAAAACCTCACAAGAATGAATAAAACTGTGGCAAAAAAAAATTTAAGGATGAAAAAAAGAAAAGAAAAGTCCTAAGAGCAAGTAGTACAAATTTGTGATAATTTTTCTCAAAAGGACGGGACCTCAAATTAATTAAACCCTTCATGAATTCTACTTTCCAATCTTAACATTTCTGACACCTTACCTGACCCGATTACAAAAGTTGAGAATGTTATCGACCTCCGCCTTTATTTTGTGATAATTTTTCAAAATGAAAATTTGCAAATAAAAAATAGTATATGATGTTAATATATCTATCCCTAATTAATCAAGGAAGGATTGTCCTACTGATGCTAAATATTTTAATACCAATCTGATTTAATGATAAGGGAATGACTGCTCGGACTTGAATGCTGTTTGCTTGCATCACTTTTTACAAAGGCGAAAACCCAAAAGGGCACCTTCAAAAAAAAGTAAAGCAAAAAAAAAAGGAGAAAAAGAGGAAAAAAGAAAAAGGAAAAAAAATAAGAAAAAGAAAAGAAAATGGGTGGGGGAAGTCTCGATGAAAACTCGAAAGGACGCTGAGGTTGGGTAATTACAGTTAAAGGCTCACAAGTGAGGAGGTAAGATACACTTGTGTCAGATGTGGAATTCTTTGCAGAAGCTGGTGGCCATGATTACTTGATAATTTCTTCCGTATTGATCATCTTGAAGCAATTTCGGAATTCAAACGGATGACAGCCAAATGATCAAAATGGCAGATGTTTCAGAGTTGTTGCCTGAAAATCGTTCTTCGATCGAGTGTAACGATTATTCTTTAATTTTAACGAAAAGCTTCTTATGCTTTATTTGAAATAATATTTAATGTACAAAATTTCTTTCGCATTACTGCAGGTGAAATATTTTCTGATTAATTCATGTTTTGAAAACTTGACATTTACTTTCTTTGAATTTACAATAAAAGCAAAAGCAGTCATAAATTTATCAAAAGTCAAAAGTATATATGGATGGGAAGATCACGTGGGGTATTAATCTAGAACTGTGAATCAAAGGATGTTGGAATCGAGAATGGCAGAAAGTAAAAGCAAGAAACTAATCAAAGCTTTAGAATGGCAATACTCATATTTATATGTACTAGTAGAGTTAAGGGATCGTCAAGTGGTGGCATCACTTTTGTAATTGCCAGTATTTTTTCTCTTTTTGTAGGTGCTATCACACTATTTTCAATTGAAACCTTTGTCGAGGATAAAAACTGGGGCAATTTTTTTTAAATTACTGATGGTTTAATCAATGGCACAATTCAATTCAAAGATTGATTTAAAAAATTGACACTAGGGCAAATTTTTTTTTTTTTTGAGAAAAATTTGACTTCAAGAGTGGATTTTATTGCTTTATGTTTAATGCAAAACTTATAAATGACCGATTCATACTGGGGTAAAATTTTTTTAGGAGTGATTGAGTTGAAATGAATTTTGATGTTTCATAACATCGCCAGATCATGAAAAGAGTGATTTCAAATGGGTTCAATGCCATACATTGGGGAGTTTTTTTTTTTAAATTTTGATTTTTAAGTTGATTTGGATGCAATGTTCGACATTTATTTTAAGTTTTTCAACGTCTTAAATTTCTCTATGCATCTGTCCAGCAGGTTGGTCGGCATTTGTTATTTACATTTTCAAGTCTGCCAGTTCAGACCTTGCATTTCATTCATCAACTTTGTTAGCTTAAGGTCATGCATCCATCCAGTAGTTTGGTCGGCATTTGTTATTTACATTCCAAGTTGGCAGCCTAATTTTGCGTTCATCAATCTTGGCAGCCTAGGATCATGCATTCATCCGACAGCCTAGTCGGCATCTGTTATTTACATTTTCAATTTTCGCAACCCAAATTTTGTATTTATCAACCTTGGCAGCCCAAAATCATGCATTCGTCTAGCAACCTGATCGGCATTTGTCATTTACATTTCAAGTTTGGTAGGCCAAACTTTATATTCATCAATCCTGGCAGTCTAGGATCATGCATCCGTCCAACAGTTTGGTCGGCATATGTTATTTACATTTTAGTTTGGCAGCCTCAATTTTCTATTCATTAACCTTGGCATTCCAATGTAGCACCCTAGAAAATGCACATATAAGAGACATTTTTTTTCTTATTTAGGGTTAAGTGTTAATCCTAGATTTATTAGTTGGAAGATTTTCATTTTAAGCAAGAACACTTAAGTATTACATTTAGAATAATTTTACTTGACCATTTAATTTATATTAGAGTTTAAATTTTGCTTAATTTATTCTACTATTTTCTAGCCTTTTACTACTCGAATTTTAGCTCAATTTTACTCGAAAATTTCACTTATTTTCTTGCTTTATTTTCTTTTCCCTTAGCTGAAATTTTTCTCTTTCTTTTCTTTTTCTCTTGGCCGAGTTTCTTTCTTTTCTTTTCTTGCTTGTGGCCGAATATTCTTTCCCTATTTTTCTCTCATTTTTCTTTAATATTTATTCTATAATATTACTAATTACTAGGTGATAAAGTGGTTAAAAATTCCACCAATTAAATTAAACCAAATTAGCCACTAATGCATTAAAAGACTAAACCTAAATCTTACTCTTGTTATACTTTAATTGGCTATCATTTTACCTACCTTTTTCTTTATTTCTTTTCTATTTTTCTAGCCTATTTCTCTCTCTTTTCCCTTGCTCTTGGCCGGCCCCTTTGCTACCCCTTTTCCTCTCATTTTTTTCTCTCAACTTCTTGGAGCTTTTTCTTCAAACTTTGGACAAATTCCACCATAGAAAGTGAGGTTTTCTTCTTCCTAAGCAAGGTTCTAAGCTTTTTTAAGGTATGTACTATGAAATTTTGCTATTAATTTCAAGTTTATTTAAGTTTTATTTAAGTTTTATTTAGGGTTTTGTTCAAGTTTTACATTAACAGTCATGCTGGACCAGTTTTAGTAAAACTTTCATAACTTGGTGTAGATAGCTTGGATTCGAATGATTCTTGTTGTTTTAGAAACTAGATTCATAGGGCTTTCAAATGGTATATAGCTTGCACGGTGGTTCATTGTATATTAACCGCATAAAGCTTGTAAAGTTGGCCTAAAAATTCGGTTCTGCGTAAACAGTTTTGAGGAGGAGCCAACTTGGGGGCTGATTTTGAACCTGTTCTAGTTGGAATTTTAAGTGATGATCTTCATGAAAGTTGTAGCCCTATAAACGTACTTTCAAACCATGTAACCACAATTCCCTAGTTCTTAGTGGATTGACCCCAAAAATGGCACGAAGTTGGCTGAAAATCAACCCTGTGCAGATTTGGGTAATGATTCTTGGAGTAGGGATTTTGAATTTGAGTGGAATTTTGATTGAATTTGAACTTGAGTTGAATATAAAAGTTGTAGAACTTGTTGAATTGGGTTGGGTTGCTGAATTTTGTTGCAGGAAAAAAATTTGGGTTAGTCCGATTTTAAGGGGAAATGCTGCCGAAATTTTGGTAGAATTAAAAGAAGAAAAATTGATAAGTGAGATTTTAAGCCTAGAATAGGTTCAATTGAAGGAAATTGAAGTGTAGAAATTTTTAGAAAATGATCTAGTGATAGATTAGACTTTCTTAGAATAAGTAAACCCTAGAAACCCTAAAACCAAAACCCTAGAAGTAAGTAGGGTATTTTCTTGACTTTTCTTACTAAATTTACTAGGATTATAATTGAGCTTTTATGTTATTATTTCTTTTAAATTTCAGGGTCCGAAAACACATCACGACCATTTCACGAGATATTTTCTTAGGCTTTCAAGGTGAGTGTCTTTATGTGTGCATGTCACATGAAATGTGATATTTTATTTGATAAATATTATGCGAAAATTTGCAATTACTATGTGAATCCCTGTGCTACTTGAGGAAAGATGTGTACTTTATCACATCTATTCCGCAATGTGTTACTTGCTTTCATTGACCAATGTGTTACTTGTGTGTGCGTGAGACTACCGTGACTAACTTCACCGTTATTTCACGGATGGTCAACCCGGCTGCACGTGGGAGGACATAAGGTGTTGGGTGTTTTAGGGCTTGATGTTCTTTCCCTTTCGAGTTGTGAATCCTCAAAGAGGACCAACTCCGGATTGAACCTGTTTGCTTGTTGGCCCTCCAGGGTTAAGAATATCTCCCTGGATGTGGTAGCTTGTACGGAGGTTATAAGGTGATTGGCGGTTAGGGTTTGTGCTTGATAACTGATATGTTCTTTGATAAAGACCTGAGCTATTATCTCGGTCCAAATATCGTGACTACATGATCAGTACTTGCTCTTTCTACGGTTAAGCTTGCTTCCGTAGTTGAGCCCTGTATCCTCCTTTGACTACATATTAAATGAAATTGTTTATATCTTGATTTATTAATTTAATTGTTTGATTATTTCATTTACTAAAAATAATGAGTTCTTGATATGATTGCATGACTTGGACACTCACTGGGCTATTATAGCTCATTCCATTTTATTTGTTTTCCTTACTCAGGTTTCCTAAAAAATTAAAGCTGGAACGACTGATTTTGAGTATGCTAGATGTCTTCGTTAATGTAATAGCCGAACTGTATTAGGCTATCTTTGTGAAAAATCATGTATATTATGACATGTACAATTTTGATGTGATTTGTACCTTTATGTTAAATAAAAATGAGTATATTTTATTTTATTCCATTTTATTTTAGTTTATTTTATTTTTAAGTTAAGTGCGTTCGGACGTTTGCGTGAATGCGTGAATCGAGACCTGGCGAGAGCTAGGCAGGCAGTCCGCTAAGCCCTTTGGTGCGCCTCTGGGTAAGGTGGGGCTGTCACATCCAAGGTCATGTATCCATCCAGTAACCTAGTCAGCATCTGTTATTTACATTTTCAAGTTTGGCAGCCCAAACTTTGCATTTATCAACCTTGGCAGCCCAAGGTCATGCATCCGTCCAATAACCTGGTTGGCATTTGTTATTTATATTTTCAAGTTTAGCAGTCTAAACTTTACATTCATCAACCTTGATAATCTAAGATCATGCATCCGCCTAGCAGCTTGGTCGGCTTCTATTATTTACATTTTCAAGTTTGACAGCCAAACTTTACATTTATCAACCTTGACAGCCCAAGGTTATATACCCGTCCAACACTCTGGTCGGCATATGTTATTTACATTCCCAAGTCTGGTAGCACAAACTTTGTATTTATCAATCCTGGCAACCGAGGATCATACATCCGTCCAGCAGTGTAACACCCTAGAAAATGCACATATAAGAGACATTTTTTTTCTTATTTAGGGTTAAGTGTTAATCTTAGAATTATTAGTTGGGAGATTTCTTGAGTTAATTAAGTTAATTAGTTAAGATTTTCATTTTAAGCAAGAACACTTAAGTACTAAAGTTGGAATAATTTTTTTCTTGACCATTTAATTTATATTAGTGTTTAAATTTTGATTAGCCCATTTTACTATTTTCTAGTCTTTGGACTACTTGAAAATTTTGCTCAATTTTTCTCAAAAGTTTCACTTATTTTCTTACTTTATTTTCTTTTTCCCTTGGCTGAAATTTTTCTCTCTCTTTTCTTTCTTTCTTGGCCGAAATTCTCTCTCTTTTCTTTTCTTTTTTTTTTTTTGGGCCAAAATTCTTTTCTTTCTTTCTTCTTGTGGCCGGTTCTCTCTCTCCCTAATTTACTCTATTCTTGCTTTAATGATTTATGTCTTATTATTGTTTATATTAAGTGATAAGAGTTAATAATTTCAACCAATCAAATTAAACCAAGTCTCCATACTTGCATTAAATTCTCACTTTTTGCTTTACTCATGTGGGATTTTTATTGGCCAACTATTTTTCTACCTTTTCTTCATTTCTTTTCCAATTTTCCTAGACTATTTCTTTCTTCTTTCTTGCTCTCTTGGCCGGCCATCATCGTCTCCTTCTTCTCTCATTTTTTGCTCTCAACTTCTTGGCTTTTCTCTCTTAAGTTTGGTTAAATCCACCATAGGAAGTGAATTTCTTTCCTTTCCAAGCAAATTTCTAAGCATATCTAAGGTATTTACTATGAACTTTTCTTATTGATTTCATGTTTTAATTAGTTTTTATGCAAGTTTAAGACCAAGTTTCTTGTTAATACTACTTAGAGAAATTAGTTAGAATTTGAGATTTACTTGCTATATAAAGTGTTTTTGTGGTTAGATAGACTAGTATATGGCCTTTAAACCTTGAAAATTTATGTTTTATATGTGGTTTAGTTGAAGATACTTGGAGTAAAATTCTTGGAAATTGATAGAATTTTGATTGAATTTGAACTTGGGTTGAATACAAAAGTTGTAGAACTTGTTGAATTGGGTTGGAATGTTGAATTTTCTTGCAGGAAAAAAAAATTTGGTTAGTCCGATTTAAGGGGAAATGCTGCCGAAATTTCGGTAGAATTAAAAGAAGAAAAATGGATAAGTGAAATTTTAAGCTTAGAATGTGTTCAATTGAGGGAAATTTAGGTGCAGGAATTTTAGAAATGATTTAGTGATAGATTAAGTTTCTTAGACTAAGTAAAAACCCTAAACCCTAGAAACCCTAAAACCAAAACCCTAGAAGTAAGTGGGGTATTTTCTTGACCTTTTTCTTACTAAATTTACTAGGATTTTAATTGAGTTTTTATGTCATTATTTCTTTTAAATTTCAGGGTTCGAAAACACAGCACGACCGTTTCACGAGATATTTTCTTAGGCTTTCAAGGTGAGTGTCCTTATGTGTGTATGATGCATGAAATGTGATATTTTATTTGGTAAATATTATGCTAAGATTTAAATCACTATGTGAGTACTTGTGTTACTTGAGGAAAGATGTGTACTTTATCACATTTATTCCGCAATGTGTTACTTGCTTTCATTGACTAATGTGTTAATTGTGTGTGAAACTGTGACAGCCCCACCTCACCCATAGGCGCACCAAAGGGCTTAGCGGACTGCCTGCCTAGCTCTCGCCAGGTCTCGATGCACGCACTCACGCGACCATCCAAGTGTACAGACATTAAAATAAACTAACATAGATTAAAATGGAATAAAAAAAAATACACTCTTGTTACTTAACTTAAAGATACAAGTCACATAAAAAGGTCACATATCATAATTTACATAATTTCACAATAATAGCCTATCACCGTACGACTATTACAATAACTAAAATACTTATAAGAACCCAAAACCAATCGGTCCCGCTCAGTTTTTCAAGTAACCTGAGTAAGGAAAAACAAATAAAATGGAATGAGCTATAATAGCCCAGTGAATGTCCAAATCATGCAACATATCAAGAATTCATTATTTTGGGTCATTAAAATAATCAATAAATTAAATGAACGATATATAAGCAATTTAATTAACAGGTAGTCAATGGCGGATACAGGGCTCAACTACAGAAGCAAGCTTAACCGTAGAGGAGCAGGCACTGAACATGTAGCCACGATATTTGGACCGAGATAATAGCTCAGGTCTTAATCAAGGAACATATCAGTTTTTTTTTTTTTTATCAAGCACAATGCCCTAACCGCCAATCACCTTATAACCTCCGTACAAGCTACCACATCCGGGGGAGAAAAATCTCAACCCTGGAGGGCCAACACTCAATCAATAAAGTTCGATCCGGAGTTGGCCTCTTAGAGGATTCACAACTCAAAAGGAAAGAACATCATTCCCTACAACACCCAGCACCTTATGTCCTCCCACTTGCAGCCGGGTTGACTATCCGTGAAATAACGGGGAAGTTAGTCACGGTAGTCTCACACACAAATAACATTTTACATAATAAAAGCATGTAACATATTGTGGAACAGATGCGATAAAGTACACATCTTTCCTCAAGTAACACATGTACTCACATAATAATTGCAAGTTAAGCATAATAGTCAAAAAGTAAAATTATCACATTTCATGCATCATGCACACATAAAGACACTCACCTTGAGAGCCTAAGAAAATATCTCGTGGAATGGTCGGGTTTCACTATCGGGTCCTGCAATTTGGAAGAGATAATCTAATGAAAACCCGATTTAAAACCCTAATTAACCTAGTAAGAAAATGCAAGAAATACCCCATTAAATTCTAGGTTTTTTTTTTTTTTTTCTCTAGGGTTTAGGGTTTAGGGTTTAGGGTTTAGGGTTTAGGGTTTAGGGTTTAGGGTTTAGGGTTTAGGGTTTTCATTTTAGGGTTTTTTTATTTTAGGGTTTTCTAGGGTTTTTCTAGGGTTTTCTAACAAAAATTGGGCATTATTTCCCCTAAATTTCAGCACTCCCAATCTTGTTTTTCATCAAGATTTCAATCATTAATCCCACAATTCCACAAGTTCTACAACTTCCTAGTTCAATCCAACCTCAAATTCAATCAAAACCTCACTAAATTTCAAGAATTAAGGTCCAAGAACTTTCACCCAAACAACATGTTCTTCATGAAATTTCAAAGTTCCAAGGCCACATACTAGTCTATTCAATCATAAGAACACTTTATCTAACAAGTATATATCAAGTTCTAACTAATTTCTTCAAGTTTTACTAACAAGAACTTGGAATTAAACTTGAATAAAAACTAATTAAAACATGGAATTAGTAAGGCAAGTTCATAGTAAATACCTTAAAGATACTTAGAACTTTGATTAGAATTGATAGAAATCCACTTCCTATGGTTGATTTGTGTTAACTTGAGAGATGAAAGTCCAAGAAGTTGAGAGCAAAAATGGGGGAAAGAAGAAGAGAAGTTTGGCCGGCCAAGGTGAAGGAAAGAGAGAGAAAAATAGTCTAAGAAAAATGAAAAAGAAATGAAGAAAAGATGGGAAAATGGTGGTCCAATAAAATTCTCACAAGAGTAAAGTAAAAAGTAGTCTTATTAATGCAAGAGTTGCTACTTGGATTAGTTTAATTGGTGAAAATTAATAACTCTTACCACTTAATAAATTCATTAGTTAGACATAAATTATTAAAGCAAAATAGAACAAAAATGAAAAGCAAGAACCGGCCACATGAAGTAAAAGAAAAAAAAAGAGAGAATTTCGGCCAAAAGAAAAGAAAAGAAAAGAAAGAATTTCGGCCAAGAAAGAAAGAAAAGAGAGAAAAAAAAATTCCAGCTAGGGGAAAAGGAAAATAAGACAAGAAATTAAGTGAAACTTTTGAATAAAATTGGGCAAAATCCCAAGTAATCAAAAGACTAGAAAATAGTGAAATGAACTAGTAAAAATTTAAACCCTACTATAAGTTAATTGGTCAAGAAAATTATTCTAACTTTAGTACCTAAGTGTTCTTACTTAGAATGAAAATCTTAACTAATTAACTTAATTAACTCAAGAAATCTTCCAACTAGTAATTCTATGATTATCACTTAACCCTAAATAATAGTAAAAATGCTTCTTATATGTGCATTTTCTAGGGTGTTACATCCTCCCCCCCTTAAAAGAATTTCGTCCTCGAAATTCTACCTGGATTTTCGAAGAGCTTGGGATAATTCCTCCGCATTTCTTCTTCTGTCTCCCACGTGGTCTCCTCCAGGTCATGATGCTTCCACAGGACCTTGACAAGGGGAATTTGTTTATTTCTCAATTCTTTTACTTTACGGTCCAGGATTTGCACTGGTTGCTCTTCATATGCCAAGGTTTCGTCAAGCTCAATTTCGTCTGGTTGAAGCACGTGCCTAGGATCCTGGATGGTATTTTTTCAAGACCGACACATGGAAAACATTATGCATTTTTGATAACTTCGAAGGCAAGTCCAATTGGTAAGCAACCTTTCCAATACGCTTAACGATTTTGAATGGTCCCATGTACCTTGGTTGAAGTTTCTTCTTCTTCCCAAACTGGATGCCACCCTTAAATGAAGAAATCTTGAGGAATACTTCATCCCCAACCTCGAACTCCAGCTCTTTCCTTCGGGTATCGGCATAACTTTTCTGTCGACTTTGAGCAGTTTGAAGTCGTTGTTGGATTAACTTTACTTTCTCATAAGCTTCTTCTATCCAGGGTACTTTTTCTGGACCCAACACTTTCCGCTCACCCACTTCATCCCAATAGCCGGGCGTTCTGCATCTTCTCCCGTACAGTGCCTCAAATGGAGCCATCTGGATCGAGGATTGGTAGCTATTGTTGTAAGCAAACTCAATTAAGGTCACATGTTGATCCCAGTTGCTACCAAAATCCATCACACTTGCCCTCAACATATCTTCTAAAATCTGGATTACCCGTTCGGATTGGCCATCGGTCTGGGGATGGTAAGCCGTACTAAAGTTCAACTTCGTTCCCAAGGCTTCGTGCATCTGTCCCCATAGTCGGGAAGTAAACCGAGGATCTCGGTCCGAAACAATACTAATTGGAATCCCATGAAGTCTCACCACTTCATCAATGAACATACGAGCAAGTTTTTCTAACGGGTAGGTCATGTTCATCGGCAGAAAATGAGCGGATTTGGTCAAACGATCAACGATTACCCAAATCGCGTCATGTCCCCTCTGAGTTCTCGGTAACCCAGACACGAAATCCATGGTGATGTTTTCCCATTTCCATTCTGGGATCTCCAAAGGTTGTAGTAGCCCTGACGGTCTTTGATGTTCAGCTTTTACCTGCTGACACGTAGGGCAAGTCTGCACATACTCTGCTATTTCTCTCTTCATATTGTCCCAGCAATATAGTTTCTTCAAGTCTTGGTACATTTTTGTACTTCCCGGGTGCACCGTGTACCTGGACCGATGGGCTTCATCCATAATCACTCTCTTCAACTCTTCGTCTCTCGGGATGAAGATACGATTTCGAAATCTCAACAGTCCCTCGGGCCCCACGCTATACTCAGGTATGCTCTCCGCTTTGGCTTTCTCTATCCGTCTCTGTAATGTGCGATCCTTGTCTTGAGCTTCTTGGAATTCGTTTCAACAATTCAGATCGAACATTTACATTTCCACAAATCACTTTAGAGCCAGCTATTCTTGGACTGCTCTCGCTTAATCGCTCCAATAAATCCCATTCATGGATGGCCAAACTAGCCATTTGCACCTTCCTACTTAAAGCATCCGCGACAACATTAGCTTTACCTGGGTGATAATTAATGGTGCAGTCGTAATCTTCCAATAGCTCTACCCACCTTCGTTGTCGCAAATTTAACTCCTTTTGAGAAAACAAATATTTTAGGCTCTTGTGATCGGTGTAAACCTCAAAAGTGACCCCATACAAATAATGCCTCCATTTCTTGAGTGCGAAAACCACAGCGGCTAACTCCAGGTCATGTGTGGGATAATTTCGCTCATGAGGTTTTAACTTACGGGAGGCATATGCCACTACTTGATTTCCTTGCATTAACACTCCTCCTAAGCCTTCCCGTGAAGCATCAGTGTACACCCTGAAGGTCTCTTTTCCATTGGGCAATGCTAATACTGGGGCAGATGTCAATCGCTTCTTAAGCTCAATGAAACTTTGCTCACACCGTCCATCCCAAATAAACTTAGTGTTTTTCTGAGTCAAAGCAGTGAGTGGCGTGGCTATCTTTGAAAAATCTTTAATGAATCGCCGATAATAACCAGCTAAACCCAAGAAACTACGAACTTCGGTGGGATTCTCGGGTTGTTTCCAACTAACCACGGCTTCAACTTTGGATGGATCTACGGCTAAACCCTTTCTCGAAATAATATGACCCAAGAATGACACTTGGTCCTTCCAAAATTCACACTTACTAAACTTAGCATACAACTTTTTATTCCGTAAAGTTTGTAGTACTACCCTCAAATGTTGCTCATGTTCTCCCCGAGACCTTGAAAAGATTAAAATATCGTCAATAAAGACCACTACAAACTGGTCTAAGTAGGGTCTGAACACCCGATGCATTAAATCCATAAAAGCCGCCGGGGCATTTGTCAACCCAAATGGCATCACTACAAATTCATAATGCCCGTATCGAGAGTTAAATGCAGTTTTAGGCACATCTTCCTCTTTAATCCTCAATTGATAATATCCTTGCCGAAGGTCTATCTTAGAAAAGATCACCGCTCCCTCCAGCTGATCAAATAATTCATCAATTTGAGGTAAAGGATACTTATTCTTTATAGTAACACTATTTAACCCTCGATAATCAATACAAAGCCTAAGAGTACCGTCTTTCTTCTTTACAAATAACACCGGGGCTCCCCAGGGGGATACACTCGGCCTGACAAATCCTCTTTCCAACAAATCTTGGAGTTGAATCTTAAGTTCTTTGAGTTCGGCCGGGGACATGCGGTAGGGAGTTCTAGAGACTGGCGATACCCCTGGTGTCAATTCTATTTTAAATTCCACTTCCCTCTCCGGAGGTAGAGAGCTTAATTCCTCCGGAAAAACATCGGGAAATTCTTTTACCACCGACACATCCTCAAGTTTTACTTTATCCTCAGGTGTATTAATTAAATAAGCAAGGAATCCGACTGCCCCTCGAAACATTAACTTCCTAGCTTGCATGGCCGAAAGAAGATTTGAGGAAGCTAGGGTTTTCTTAACATCCAATCTCAAAATAGGTTCCCCCGGTATATTAAACTCCACCACTTTCGTCCCACAATTTAGTTGGGCACTATACCGGGTCAAACAATCCATGCCTAGTATTACATCATAACCCCGAATAGGTAAAGCTATGAGATCAGCTAAAATGTTTCTCTCTCCTACTCGAAGCTCGCAATCTTGGTAAACAAGATTAGTTGTTAGGCAATGGTCTCCAGTCGGAGTCCTCACTTCAAATTCATAGGATAACTTAATAGGTTGTATCTCTAAAGTAAGCATAAATTGAGGGTTCACAAAGGAATGGGTGGAGCCAGGGTCTACTAGTAATTTAGCCAGACGATGGAAAACAAGAATCATACCTTCAATCACTGCAGACGACTCCGGGGCATTTTGCTTATCAAGGGCATACACGCGAGCCGGCACTTTTCGTTTATTCCCGCTCTCCCTGGCTTGATTCGTCTCCTTGGGTCCCGGTTGAGCGGTACCCGGTCCACTGGCGGTTTGCCGCGGGCATTGGTTTACTCGGTGCTCACCACTGCCACAAAGCAAACATTTTCGATTCTTTCTCCAGCAATTTTCTTCAGTGTGGTTGCCCTTGCCACAATATCCGCAGGCACTAAAAGCTGCCGAGGATTGTTTTTCCTTCTGAGTATCTTCTTTTTGTTCACTTCTGGGAGGAGCCCTTCCCATCGGAGCACCTCTGGATCTACCAAACTGGGCACCTTGCCCAATTCTCATTCCTCCTGTCCCCCGTCCCATCTTAGGAGCTGGAGTGCTTCCTGTTGAAGGGCGAGCGTCACTGGTATTTCCCCGTTTTCTTGCTTTCACAGTGCGGACCAGAGACTTGGTTTCCTCCACCTGCTGCGCCTTTTCCACCGCAGCTTCATATGTCTCAATAGTGGCGGCAGCGAGGGCGTCTTGGATCTCCAAATTCAATCCTTGAAGGAATCTTCTCACCCTTCGTCTTTCAGTAGCTACCAATTCCGGGGCATATCGAGAAAGTTTAGTAAACTGAGCCTCATACTCAGCCACCGTCATCAATCCTTGTCTTAACTTCAAAAATTCATCTTCCCGTTTTTCCTGTACTCGCACGGGAATGTACTTCTCTTTAAATTCCTTGGTAAAATTGCTCCACGTCCTCGGTGTCTGATATCTCTCCCACTTGGCATTGATCAAATTCCACCAAGGGGTGGCAGCACCCTCCAATTGAAACACGGCAAATGTCACTTGCCGTTCCTCCGAGTACTTTAAGACAGTGAAAATTTTCTCAATGTCCTCCAACCATTTTTCAGCAATTTCGGGTTTTGGACTGCCATTAAACTTAGGGGGATTAAATTTCTGGAATCGCTCCAAGGCTACATCTTCCCCTACACTCGGATTTCTCTGAGATCCACCAATTTCCACTATCGGATTCGGCCGAGTTCCCAATTGAGTTAGAACATCGGTCATTCGATTCAAAATGGCAACCATGGGATCAGCTCCCGAGGGTGGATTTACACTAGAAGTGGCCTCTGCATCCCGGTCTTGACGACGAGGACGTCCTCTCCCACGACCGCGTCCACTCATATTTTAGTATACTATAATAACATGAATAAATTTATTTTAATAACTACATGATGAATATCAAAATTCAATATAAAATGCACAAAGTCGTGATTAACAAAGAAACCAAATTTCATGCCAGAAGATCACACATTTATACAAGTAGTTCAATTTACACATATCAAAAGTCAGATACAAAACAGGTCATACATATAAGCATAACAAAACTAGCATAAGCTTTAGTACATAACTCCATCCCAAGATCCAGTCTACGACCTAACCCAACCGGACCGATCCAGCTGAGCTCATATCTATGTCCCGCGCACCCCCAGGTGCACCCTCGGCCCCAGGAGGTGGAGGCACTGCCTGACCTGGCCCCAGGTGCGGAGCCACATCGCGCACCTCATCCAGTACATGGCCTACCAATAGACCACTCTCGTCCGTGAGTCGTCCCGCGTGGTCCTGGACGTGCTGTACCACACGTGAGAGGCGACCGTGCAGCTCCTGGAACTGCACTCGGTAAGCATCCGTCCTCTGCTGCTCTTCTCGAACAGCAGCCTCTAAGTCCCGTATCCTCTGAGCCTGAGTCCTAATAGTCTCTCTCAGCTCGTGAACACGAGCTCGAGAACCATCCCTTTCGCCCTCTACTCGTCTACTATCCTCTATCAGGGATAGCACAACATAGTCGGGGTATGAATAGGTCCTCCAACATCCGCAAGCTGGTCGAACTCGTCGGGCCGGTGAAAAAGTGCGGTATGGGTGCCCCGGTCCCTCGCGAAAACGGACAAGGGGTCTCCGGCGATGCTCACGCTGCACCGGCGCTGCAACCGATGGCGATGGTGCCTCAATCCTATCACTCTCTGACATCCCTACAGGTTTAAATAATAAATTAATTAGATCTATCCCACCAATATTTAATAATAATCAATACTTAAATATCACACTCAAATATCAAGCTTAAAAGTAGACTAAACACAATCTCAAGCATATACACAATAGTGCCTAGGTACGGAAATTCGGATTTTATCTCTCACACTCAGGTTGATCAGGCCCAAGCGTAACCGACTCAACCCAAATTTCCTACCCGACACCCCTGTACAGGACTAGCACTAAAGACAGGATTCAAGTCTAAGCTCTGATACCACTTGTGACAGCCCCACCTCACCCATAGGCGCACCAAAGGGCTTAGCGGACTGCCTGCCTAGCTCTCGCCAGGTCTCGATGCACGCACTCACGCGACCATCCAAGTGTACAGACATTAAAATAAACTAACATAGATTAAAATGGAATAAAAGAAAATACACTCTTGTTACTTAACTTAAAGATACAAGTCACATAAAAAGGTCACATGTCATAATTTACATAATTTCACAATAATAGCCTATCACCGTACGACTATTACAATAACTAAAATACTTATAAGAACCCAAAACCAATCGGTCCCGCTCAGTTTTTCAAGTAACCTGAGTAAGGAAAAACAAATAAAATGGAATGAGCTATAATAGCCCAGTGAATGTCCAATTCATGCAACATATCAAGAACTCATTATTTTGGGTCATTAAAATAATCAATAAATTAAATGAACGATATATAAGCAATTTAATTAACAGGTAGTCAATGGCGGATACAGGGCTCAACTACAGAAGCAAGCTTAACCGTAGAGGAGCAGGCACTGAACATGTAGCCACGATATTTGGACCGAGATAATAGCTCAGGTCTTAATCAAGGAACATATCAGTTTTTTTTATCAAGCACAATGCCCTAACCGCCAATCACCTTATAACCTCCGTACAAGCTACCACATCCGGGGGAGAAAAATCTCAACCCTGGAGGGCCAACACTCAATCAATAAAGTTCGATCCGGAGTTGGCCTCTTAGAGGATTCACAACTCAAAAGGAAAGAACATCATTCCCTACAACACCCAGCACCTTATGTCCTCCCACTTGCAGCCGGGTTGACTATCCGTGAAATAACGGGGAAGTTAGTCACGGTAGTCTCACACACAAATAACATTTTACATAATAAAAGCATGTAACATATTGTGGAACAGATGCGATAAAGTACACATCTTTCCTCAAGTAACACATGTACTCACATAATAATTGCAAGTTAAGCATAATAGTCAAAAAGTAAAATTATCACATTTCATGCATCATGCACACATAAAGACACTCACCTTGAGAGCCTAAGAAAATATCTCGTGGAATGGTCGGGTTTCACTATCGGGTCCTGCAATTTGGAAGAGATAATCTAATGAAAACCCGATTTAAAACCCTAATTAACCTAGTAAGAAAATGCAAGAAATACCCCATTAAATTCTAGGTTTTTTTTTTTTTTTTCTAGGGTTTAGGGTTTAGGGTTTAGGGTTTAGGGTTTAGGGTTTAGGGTTTAGGGTTTCATTTTAGGGTTTTTATTTTAGGGTTTTCTAGGGTTTTTCTAGGGTTTTCTAACAAAAATTGGGCATTATTTCCCCTAAATTTCAGCACTCCCAATCTTGTTTTTCATCAAGATTTCAATCATTAATCCCACAATTCCACAAGTTCTACAACTTCCTAGTTCAATCCAACCTCAAATTCAATCAAAACCTCACTAAATTTCAAGAATTAAGGTCCAAGAACTTTCACCCAAACAACATGTTCTTCATGAAATTTCAAAGTTCCAAGGCCACATACTAGTCTATTCAATCATAAGAACACTTTATCTAACAAGTATATATCAAGTTCTAACTAATTTCTTCAAGTTTTACTAACAAGAACTTGGAATTAAACTTGAATAAAAACTAATTAAAACATGGAATTAGTAAGGCAAGTTCATAGTAAATACCTTAAAGATGCTTAGAACTTTGATTAGAATTGATAGAAATCCACTTCCTATGGTTGATTTGTGTTAACTTGAGAGATGAAAGTCCAAGAAGTTGAGAGCAAAAATGGGGGAAAGAAGAAGAGAAGTTTGGCCGGCCAAGGTGAAGGAAAGAGAGAGAAAAATAGTCTAAGAAAAATGAAAAAGAAATGAAGAAAAGATGGGAAAATGGTGGTCCAATAAAATTCTCACAAGAGTAAAGTAAAAAGTAGTCTTATTAATGCAAGAGTTGCTACTTGGATTAGTTTAATTGGTGAAAATTAATAACTCTTACCACTTAATAAATTCATTAGTTAGACATAAATTATTAAAGCAAAATAGAACAAAAATGAAAAGCAAGAACCGGCCACATGAAGTAAAAGAAAAAAAAAGAGAAATTTCGGCCAAAAGAAAAGAAAAGAAAAGAAAGAATTTCGGCCAAGAAAGAAAGAAAAGAGAGAAAAAAAATTCCAGCTAGGGGAAAAGGAAAATAAGACAAGAAATTAAGTGAAACTTTTGAATAAAATTGGGCAAAATCCCAAGTAATCAAAAGACTAGAAAATAGTGAAATGAACTAGTAAAAAATTTAAACCCTACTATAAGTTAATTGGTCAAGAAAATTATTCTAACTTTAGTACCTAAGTGTTCTTACTTAGAATGAAAATCTTAACTAATTAACTTAATTAACTCAAGAAATCTTCCAACTAGTAATTCTATGATTATCACTTAACCCTAAATAATAGTAAAAATGCTTCTTATATGTGCATTTTCTAGGGTGTTACAGAAACTACCGTGACTAACTTCATCGTTATTTCACGGATAGTCAACCCGGCTGCACGTGGGAGGTCATAAGGTGCTGGGTGTTTTAGGGTGTGATGTTCTTTCCTTTTGAGTTGTGAATCCTCAAAGAGGCCAACTCCGAATTGAACTTTTTGTGTGCTTGTTGGCCCTTCAGGGTTGAGATTTTTTCCCCTGGATGTGGTAGCTTGTACGGAGGTTATAAGGTGCTTGGCGGTTAGGGTTTGTGCTTGATAAAACTGATATGTTCTTTGATAAAGACCTGAGCTATTATCTCGGTCCAAATATCGTGGCTACATGATCAGTACTTGCTCTTTCTGCGGTTAAGCTTGCTTCCGTAGTTGAGCCCTGTATCCTCCTTTGACTACATGTTAAATTAAATTGTTTATATCTTGATTTATTAATTTAATTGTTCGATTATTTCATTTACTAAAATAATGAGTTCTTGATATGATTGCATGACTTGGACATTCACTGGGTTATTATAGCTCATTCCATTTTATTTGTTTTCCTTTACTCAGGTCACCTGAAAAATTAAAGCTGGATCAACTAGTTTTTTATTACTATAAAAGTTTCAGTTATTGTAATAGCCGAACTGTGTTAGGCTATTTTTGTGAAAAATCATGTAAATTAGGACACGTATACTTTTGATGTGAATTGTACCTTATGTTAAATAAAATGAGTGTATTTTATTTATTTCATTTTATTTTAGTTTATTTTATTTTAAGTTAAGTACGCTCGGACATTTGCGTGAGTGCGTATCGAGACCTGGCGAGAGCTAGGCAGGCAGTCCGCTGAGCCCTTTGGTGCGCCTCTGGGTAAGGTGGGGCTGTCACAAGCAGCCTGGTAGACATATGTTATTTACTTTCCAAGTTTGCAGTCCAACTTTGTATTCATCAATTCTGGAAGCCCAGGATCATACATCTATTCAGCAGCCTAGTCGGCATCTGTTATTTACATTTTTTCAATTTTGGTATCCCAAACTTTGCATTCGTCAATCTTGGTAGCTCAAGGTTATGCATATGTCCAGTAGTTTGGTCAGCATCTTTTATTTACATTTTCAAGTTTGATAGCCCAAACTTTGCATTCATCAACTTTAACAGCCCAAGGTCATGCATCCGTCCAACGACTTGATCAGCATCTATTATTTCTATTTTAAGTTTGGCAACATAAATTTTGTAATCATCAACTTTTGCAACCCAAGGTCATGTATCTGTCTAGTAGCCTGGTTGGCTTCTATTATTTGTATTCTCAAGTCTGGCAACTCAGACTTTGCATCCATCAATCATGGCAGCTTAGGATAATGCATCCGTCCAACAACTTGATCGGCATACATTATTTACATTTTCAAGTTTAACAACTCAAATTTTGCATTCATCAGCCTGACAGTCCAGGATCATGCATTCGTCTAGCAGCCTGATCGACATTTGTTATTTACATTTCAAGTTGCTAGCCCAACTTTACATTGCATTCATTAACCTTGATAGCCCAAGGTCACGCATCCGTCCAGTAACTTGGTCAGCATATGTTATTTATATTTCAAATTGGCAGCCCAACTTTGCATTCATCAACCTTGGTAGTCTAAGGTTATGCATCCGTCCAACTGCCTGATCGGCATTTGCTTATTTACATTTCAGGTTTGACAGTCAAAACTTTGCATTGCATTCATCAATCTGGCAACCCAAGGTCATACATCCGTCCAGTAGTCTGGTCGGCATTTGTTATTTACATTTCAAGTCTGGCAATCCAAACTTTGCATTGCATTCATCAATCTTGGTAGCCTTGGATCATGTATTAGTTCAACAGGCTGAACGGTATATGTTTATTTACATTTCCAAGTTCAGCAACCTAGACTTTGCATTTAGCTTATCAGTATTTATTTTGTCTAGCAGCCTAAACTCATTCTTTTGGTCTATTAGTTTATACATTTATTTTGTCTTGTAGTCTGTACCATTTTATGTTATTTTAGTTTAGCAGTTCAAATATTGCATTTCTTTATTTTTTATCACAAATTTTGAAAAATTAGAATACTTTTGTTATCATTTGCAGTTGTGTTTCGCATCCACAATTTACTTGATCTGAACTACGTTTGATCTGATCCCTTTAATCGGGATACCTAGGCAGTTCCTAGAAGGTTCGGTCGCATGTTTTTCTATGTTCATTTGTTCATTGGTTTACATCTCACTGCATTCTTATACTACGCATGTTTAGATGTTTTAGTTTACATTGGTGTCTATTTTCAGATTTAGGTGAGTCAAAATTTGGTGTTGCCTACGTCTTTATCTGAATCTCTGCGAGATTCTCGACAAAGAGGGGCAAACTGTAGACACCAAATTTTAACACACTATTTATCTTTTATAATATTAGGGGACATTTTTTTTAATTTCGGGGTCCAATCTTGATTTTTTGTAAAAAGGGGTGAAATCAGCAATTTTGATGAACAAAACAGTAATTTTCAGTTGCTAATATTTTTTCATTAGCTTTGAAATTTTAAATTCATATTTTTGTATTTTTATACATTTCTTTAAAATTTTGGGATTTTTTCAGGTTTAACTAATATTTTTCTATATTTCGCCTCGCCAACACCATTTTGCTCATTTCGAATCTCAAATTTATTTTTCTAACTTTTAAGCATGTTTTTAAATTTTCTTGATTTTTTCGGCAATAATTGCTATTTTTCTTTAAATACTGCGTTCAGAAGCATTATAGTCATTTCACACCCCGAACGCATTTTTTATCAATTTTTTAGTCATAAATTCATTTTCTAGGGTTTTAAGTTTGTTTTTAATTTTTGACAATTTTTTGAGACTAATAGCTATTTTTCTGTGTATTTTGTTAGTACAAGGGAAAAATAGTCATTTTACATTCAAAGCACATTTTTGTTAAGTTCTACGATTTCTAAACTTATTTTTAGGTTTTTTTTCAGCTTATTTCTAATTTTTGATAATTTTTTGGGACCATTTTTTATTTTTTTTTGTAAATACTGTATTTAGGGGCAAAATGATAATTTTGCATAGAAATATATTTTTCTAGCCCAAATTTCATTAATAAATTTATCATTTCCATTTTTTTTAGCTTTTTTCACTTTTTGGGTGTTTTAGAAAAAATTACAACATTTTAGTTTTTAGTTTTTGTTTTAGTTTTAATTTTAATTTTACTAGAAACTATTTTTAAGATAAAATGATAATTTTTATTATTAAGGACATTTTTATCTTTTCTCCTTTTCTTGGAGGGTAAGACATTCTAACACTATAAATAACCCATTTTTGGGAAGAAAAATCAAGAGAAAAAGAAAAACCCTAAACATACACCTTTTGCCAAAAAACAAAAAAAAAGATCAAAAAGTACACACACTTTACACATAGTCAGACGTCATTTGCAATTTCTTTTACTATTCATCGTCAACTGGTATTCAAACTTCAAGACCATCAGATTTCTTAGGTAATATTCTGGTTTTTATTCATTGGTTTTCTTTACATGTTTTCTTTTACGATTGATTAATTAATGATCAGATTGTTTGGTTTGACTCGTGAAAGAAGATGTCTGAAAAGAAAATTTGGATTTTTGCTTGTGATTGAATTTTTTTTGGGGTTGGGTTATTCCGGTTAAATCTCCTTCGTCTCCTCACTGCCATTTCTTTCATCCTCAACAAACCACCATCCAGAGTCCTCTTCTTCCACCCATCACCACCATTAAACCACCAGCCCTTCACCTCCACCATTCAAACCACCATCTCCTCCCTCTTCACCATCAACCTCTACTTCCTTCCCATCACCAGATGCCAACTCAAAACCACCACAATCACTACCTAGACATCAACCACCCAGAAAAAACCAATTAACATCGTTACAACCTGCAAAAACAAAAAACCATAAAACCACCACCTCATAAACACCCTCAATCTTCAATCTCCTCCCCTACCTCTATTCCATCAATTCCCTCTGAAACCAGTTAAACCAGCTGTCAACAAAACCACCTTCTGCCCTCCACTGCCTCCCTCAACCTCACTTCCTCCAAAGCCCAGGCCACAGTTCAATCTCAAGGCCATTAACCATCTAAATAACACCAGGACCCCTGCTAGTTCCCAATGCCCCTAACCTTTACCATCTGTAAAACACTAACCTCCCCACCACAGCCCGACACCCGCAAGGAAAATAATAGCAAAACAAGAAGAAGCAGCCCCAAACATCAATCCTAAAATCAGTGTAAGCTAAATCGCATCAGCCATCAAATAGCCTGAAAACACCACTATCACCTCAACCATTCCCATAACCACCACGAACCATTAGTCCCACAGCCAGCCCCAATCCCACCACCACTGCCTACAGCCCAGTACCTGCAAACAAAATAACAACAAAATAATGAAACACCCAATTTCAGTTACCAATAGCATCAGGCCAGTACTTCTGTAGCTGAAAAAGCCTCCAAATCCCCTTCCACAACCATTAATTCCCAAGCCCATATCACTAACAACAATCAGGAAATGTCAATCCCAACTATCACACTACCATTATCGACACCTCTGCCAAGTCCACTACTTAGCCACCAAATCACCAGCAATTCCACCACAACCCATAAGTCAGCCCCCCTGCAGCTACCAGCGTCTCCCCTCTGCCTTTGCCTTTTCCCCTCCAATATCTTCACCTCAATCGCAGCCCATTACAGACACGCTCTACCCATAAATGCCACCCAAAGCCCCAATACACAACACGCAACCCTACCCACCTCCAACAACTCCCCTGCAACGCCACCACTTGCAACATCATCACCACCGCCTCCAACATCCACCAATTTCAACAGCCGTCCATATTATAACCACACACAGAAACACAGCCGCAAAGCCTAAAATCACCACAGTCCACAGAGCACCGATTCACCACCGGAGTCCACTCTTAGCCACCATACAGCTCACAACCTCTCCTAAGCACCTCATAACCACCGCCACACCTTCTGGAATCGAATATGTTGTTCATGGGAAAAAATATAGAGAAAATAGGGGAAGAGAGGGACAAAACTAGAGAGGGAATTATAGGAAGAAGGAACAGAGAGTTGGAGAACGAGAGAAGAAAGAGGCTGGAAGCGAGAAAAGGAAGAGGAGACCAAAGAGAACTAAGAGAATTAGAGAGGGCTGGAGGGCTATAGAGAGCAAGAGATTGGATTTGGGGGCTTTCGTTTGAGAGAAGAAAAAGAAGGGAGGAAATAGGGGAAAAGCAGAAAAGACAGATAAAGAAGAAAGAGGAGGAAGAAGAAGAAGAAGAAGAGAGGGGAGAAAGCGATCGGGAAAATAGGCGGAGAGAGAGAGAGAGAGAGAACGAGAATGAAGATGACTGATTGGGGGGGTTTGGTGAAGATGATTTGGGGTTTTGTTAGATTTTGTTCTTTTTTCTTAGTTTTAATTAATTTGGGTTTGTCTTATTTAGTTTAATTATTAACTCATTTAGTTTAATTAGTTGGTTTGTTTTCTTTTATTTGTTGATTTTAGTTTAATTAAAATTTAATTGGTTGTTGATTTTGTCTATTCTAGCTTGAAATTATTGATTAATTTTGATAATTGAATTTTTTGGTTAATTAATTTGATTTAATTCATATAATTTTGCATATTTACTTATCTTGTTTTACATAGAGTAACATATTTGCATTTTAGCCTTTGCTCTTCGTTGGTATTATTGATAGGTCCTAGATTATTTTTTATTGCTGCATTTAAGCCCCTCTTAATTTATAAATGACCCCCAGATCTTACAATCTTTCAATCAAGTCTCGTATTTTACAAATTTGACCCACAAATTGCTGGAATTATTATTTTATTCCCCAATTTGGTTTCCTTAATTAGTTGAATTTCCAATTCTACCATTTAATCCCTTTAGGTTGTAATTTCGTTTTTTAGCCCTTTGGTTTAATAGAATTACTTCTTTGCCCCTCAATTTGCCATATTTAATATTTTATGTGTTATTTCTTTAAATAGTAGTACTTTGACTAGTTTTGTTTATTTTAATTAGTATTTATTCCGGGTCTTCAAAAAGGTATCCTCATCACTTGTTAATTCTATTTTATGTGCACCAATGTGCTCATATGTGATTTTTATGCATTTTCTTCAGGTGTTTCTTATTTTACCTACTTTTTGCGTATTTATTTACCTTATGCTATTTAGTTTTGAATTTTTATTATTTGACAAAAATGTAATAGTTAGATCACAAATTCCTCTAGTTTGGCCTATTTTGTATTTAGCTAGTCAAATGTAATAGTATAATTATTAATAAAATTTAGGAGTGGCGCCCTCCCCTGTGTACAGGGTTAGCAAAAAAAATAGTAACATTTA